>CM056556.1:22620168-23822668 GCA_029721515.1 Synanceia verrucosa | reverse complement strand
TTAGGCTTTCAAAAATATCAAGGTTTAAGGAAAAGACCAGGGCATAGTTGAAGGCAGGCTTCTACTCTCAGAGAGTGAATCGAAAAGATGCAAAATAGTCTCCAAATATGCACCAGAGGCTTTCATGTATTTATTATATTTTACAAATTATTATTTGTTCTGCTAATTGCATTTCTATATGTTTGTTTTATCTGCATTATTGTAACATCTAAACAAAGTACAGAAGAAGTCACATTTCTTCTTCTTCTTCTTCTTCTTCTTATTATTATTATTATTATTATTATTATTATAACATGAAAATGAAATGAATTCAAGAAAAGCACAAAAAAATCCAGAAAGAAATCCAGCTTTTAAGCCAGATAGTTGTGTTGTTTTAGGGAAAGAACTAGATTTGGGGACAGCGTACTGTAAATCAAATCAACGTGTGTGACAGTTCAATAGAGACAAAGCTCTCATCACATCTATGAAGACCCTCATCAAACACGCTCCACTGGCTTCAAACGTGATCCGCCTTGGCTTTGACACAGGTAGCATGTTGTTTTTTCATTACAGTCATATCACATCAGCCTTTGCCAGATGCTAAATTATCAGGCAAACAACTTTGCATTTAAGTGAAATCCTAGTTACAAAAAAGAGAGGACTTAAAAATCACCATTTAATCTGATTCTTTTGGACGACACTCAAAACTGTTCCAGCAAACCACATTGCATGCGCTCGTGCCATATGTTGGCTGGCCTGCAGCCAATCTGCAGCAGGAGAGGGCTACCAGGCATATCCCACCGACTGTATTTGTAGTCAAGACCCACAGGCTGTGGCTGATCATTAGTAAAGAGATCCCTATCAATTACAGAGGAAGAGATTGGAACCAACCACAAGAAGTCCAGAGGGAGCTGGCCTGTTGGCAGAGCCGAGGAGAGCAGCAGAGACCACAAAACACAAGGATGTGCAAAAGGAGGTTCAAGCTTTTAAGACAGAGTTTATGTTTGCAGCATAATTGTTGCTCCTAATGTGGTGGTGTTTTATGCACCAGTGTCCCAAATGCTAATCCACAGAGACAGGGAGGGAGGGAGAGAGAGAGAAAGCTCATACACACATATCACAGGTCAAGCCTCCAATCCCAAAGAGGAAGGCCAACATAGTGCCAGAGCCAAGACTTTGTTAATTAGTCAATAAGCTTAACAGTCAGGGCCGACCCCTGCTCGCCTGTTAAGCTGCCATCACAACTACTTCCACCTGAGTGTATCAATCCATAAGCCCTCACACACACAGTCACAGGGCACAATAGGGCGCGCTTAAGTTTGAAGTTTATGCCATGCACTGCGGCTTCATCTGCAGCTTTGCTGAACAAACCTGCAAGTGATTTTATCCTTCAAACAGTGTCACTGACAAGCCCGGGCCAGTAGCTAAGCTGCTAATCGGAGGAAAGATTAATTTGCTCCCCGTAACAAGAGGAATCTCACAGCTAATGTATGATTTCAGGTAAGGCGTGCATGCAGCACAGGTGATGTCAAATGCATCAAGGCACACTAGTCAGAGGTTGCACATGATTAAACTTCATCCTCTCAATCCACGAGCTAACTAGACCCCCTCCAGAGGAGGACATACTTTCCACAGTTTGAGTGGCGGTAACAGCAGAGATGTTGAAACAGCTTTCAGCAGAAAGAGAGAACAAAGCAAACGAGGCCTGGCAGAACGTCTCTATTGTCACGGTGAAGCAGGGTTAGAGGAAGGCTTGGCCTCCCTCTGACCTCCTCTTCCAGCTGGGGAAGCCATTACATGGGTGATGGGGTGCCTAACTCTGGCCTGGCCTCAAGACACAGAGCAGACTCCTCAGAACTGGACAACACAGGCTTAAACACACAGTGCAAGGACAAGGCTCATAAAACAGCTGCTGCACAAGAAGCTGCAAGAGGTCACAAGGCAGTGTTGCTGTGAAGGATAGAGTCAGACAAATTTGTTTCCCTTGTAGACAGTTCAGATGCCATGGAGCAAAGGTTCTAAAGCCCCTAAAAATGTCAGATGGTGGCTAAGCTAATGACAAAACAATTGAGAATATACTCTAATCAAAACAGGATGGATGGATGTTATATTCCAGTGGACCTCTGAAATGCTGCACACATCAAGGAGTCAAGGAGCCCATTTCTTATTATAATAAACTGATTGAAAACAACTTGTTTACAGGCCCTTTAATAGTGTCATTATGTAGACAAAAATTGAAAATGGGTCAGTGTGTTGCGCTGAATTATGAGTGCAGGTCATCTGCAGAAATTAAATCTGCAAAAGTCATGATGACTTGTGAAAAGAAAGTTTGGTTTGTTTGGTCAATCACATTGCCACTGATGCCGGATAGGAAGTGGAAGTTACCATATGATGGGAGGGGCAGTTAGTGATGTTTCTAGTCTGAGAGAGTGTCATTGTTCTGTGATTTTATGAATACCTACCATGTGCTTTGTAACAGATTTTGATATGGATTTGATCATTGGATTAAATGGTATTGTGTACAAATCTCTTGGACGAATGCCTCCTCACACTGATGGGTAATAGTTTCTGACTACACATGAACATGACATCCATGTAATGGTAAAGTAAACCTGTTTTAGCAGAAATCCAAAGTGCAAGTATGAACCTGAAAATGAGTGTGATATGCCCCCTTGAACCTGTACACAGTTTAAGTTCTTTAGTTGAATTCATAAATTAGTCACACAGGTGTCGATTTTATGACCACTCTGCAGCAGTAGTGTAGTGGTAATTGATCCCGATCTCATTTGCAAATGAAACACATGAATTGTTCAATGAATTTATAGGAGCTCTGGCATAAGCATGGATTAGAGTGATGTTAAGTGTTTGCCAAGCGCAAGAGCTGCTCCGGGCACATTAGATGGCTGACTTTGTTGGCACGAGGGCATCATGCAGATGCCAGGCACCATTAACAGTGGGTCGGCCCCAGGAGGCACAACAATACAGATAATGATAATTCAGCTTGATTGCACACTTCACTGGGTTTATTGTCCATCGGGTAGCATCCCAGAATGGTTTGGTTAGGCACTGAAATAAATGTGTCCACTCCTGACTGCTTTTTCCCTTTTTGTATTGAGGGCTCAAGGAGACAAGATGAATTTGGAGTAATTATTGCTAATGAGGCACCCATCAATGTTAAGAGATGGGTATTGTTTGGGTTATTTCTCTGTTTATTACAGGCTTTTATTTCCAATCCTCTGTGTCTCTTATTTTAGCTACAAAATGACAGAGGCTGGAGAAGCATTTCCATTCCACAGCATATCTCGTGCCCACATTTTTTCTTCAGACTACCTTCATGCTGGCCTTGTACATTTTATTCAGTAACCAGTCAACCAGTTAAATATGTATAAAGTGCTTTAACAGCATAGGAAAAAGACTTTTGTATGGAGCAAATCTTTGTATTGAAACCCTCACACAATACAGGTGCAACTCAACATAAAGGCAAAATTGTCAAGAAAATGCCAGACCTTCACCTTCCAGCCACTAGCCACCCTTGACTTGCATGTTGTGAAAGTCCAGGCAGAAAGGATGCATTTGCAGCAACCAGCTGTGTGGCAAAGCAGTTAGCTGACACAATCTTAAAGACTTCTTGGTAAAGCCTTTTAAAGCTGAGGCGGCAGTTGTGTGTGAAAAAAATCCCACATTACAAAGCAAGACCATGTCTATTCATTAGAACTGTCACAGGCACTTAGGGCACCTCTGAGTGGCGGACAGCTAACAGCGTGCAGACAGGGGGTGAGCACAGCGCGAAAGCTAACGACGACAAATCATCCACACTTTAGCTCAGGGCTACAGTGCACAGAGGGGTCAGCCATGTTAGGCTAAGTGAGCGCTCAGCAGCTAATAGGCTCTGTTGCATTTGATCATACAGCCAATCTAACCTAGGAGAGCTCAGCTGACAGGACTCTTTTCAGCGGGAGGTGGAAGACGAGGCAAGGGATGGCATTGTTCAAGCTTTAATGTGCTGGCCTTTTGAGTGCAGATGATCAAATCTGGTCGAACCATCAGAAGATTCTGAACAAAATCCTGTTTTTAGCGTCGGTCTTAATGAACACATCTGTGGAGCTTTCTGCTGGTTTGAAGTACAAAGTGATCTGTTGTCTGTGTCACAGGACAGGAATCATATGTAAGCCTATTTACCATGTGGGCCTTGCACTCCTGTCTGTGTTACATCCCTTAAAAAAAAAATCTCACTGCTAATGAATTTGGGATGCTTTGCATTTACCAGTGACACACGTTAAAGCTATAGATCGCAGAGTGAGCAAGGTCGCCTGTTGAAGAGAGATTACAAAATCTCTATAATGAATTATAGAGTTATAATGAAACAAATAATAATTATTTCAATTAGAAAGAGGGGCGTGGAGATTAATTTCTCAACAGTTAAAGAACTGAAGCAGCCTTGGGCATCTATTGATCCCGTCCTCTCATTTAGACTACACTGTAAAAAAAGCTGTCAGTCTCCACATGTGGGTTTACAATGGGCTCAAACTGAAATGCATTACCACGGCAGAGCATGAAAGACATTTTTACAATGCATCTTCAAGGTCCACAGCAATTCACTTGAGCGTTTACAAGGCCCAGAGTCATTATTCATGCCAGCATGTATGATTCATTGTGCTTGGTTATATTGCACATGTTAATCTCATTTGTTTTTGTCTTCTCTAAGTGTTTGCAGCATGATCAATGCCACTGGTCCTCAGGGACAGCAGCTCTGCTAATTAGCAAAGCAAGAGCTGAACTCAATAGCAAGCGTTGTTGTTTTTCCAAAGAAGATGTGCACAAGTTTGAATCATTTTTGGGAATCAATGAATGTGTGTGTATGTGTTCCTTCTCTTTTCAGACAAAGGACAACACTTTCTATGATGCCCATAATGCATTATACACATACAGTACTTAAACTGCTTTATAATCTGCTCAGCGTTTTAAAATTATGGTTATATTTGATTATATATAATCATAATCTTTTACAACAATGAGACATTATGAAGCATTCTATGCATCAGTATGTCACAACTCAGAGACAATTTTTGCAAGGATCGTAGTGTGTGATAATTCCTGTACATATTAACATTTTTATAGTGCATAATAATGTGATTATAAGTTATGTTCATTATTTGTTTTAAGTAAAGTGAAAATGAATATTATGGTTAGTGTGTTGTTCTTTTTGTTTGGATTTTATAATATTTTTCACATTACTTTAAGCAAAAAATAAGCATTAAAAATAACTTCTGATCACATTATAATCACTGGTATAATGCATTATATTATGTTACAACTGTGGGTATTATAACACATCATAAAGGAAGTCAGATGCCAGTGAGTGACAAACAGTTATGAAGTGTCATGATACCTGACCTTATGAGGTATTAACAAATGCTTCATATTATGAAGGTTAGGATCATTGTTTATAAAGCAATAAGAATATTTCTAGGTGTTTACTATGACAATTATACAATGCTTTAAGCCGATTATACCACTTTATCAGAATTTTTATAATGCAGTATAGAAATGGGAATCATATAGTGTCATCTGTTTATTTAAATTATTTTTATGTTTTATTTTCTTATTCGCAGTTATTTATCAGTATTTTGAATCTAAAAGTTGTACCTGAGATTGTCAATAAGGGAAAATTAAACTCAACATTATGCTCCTTTTTTATAATTAAAATACATCATGTATCCTTGATCTTTGCCATGGTAAATAAAGAATAAATAGTCTCTTTGTGTGCTTTTTATGATCAAATCACTTTTTTTGATTACAGTGTTTTTAATGAATACTATGTTTTCCAAGGTATTAATAAACACATTTCACGCACTAAAAGAAGCCAAGTGTCAGAAATCTTGTGCATGTTTACTGTGATGGATTATTCCAGAACAGACTACAGCAAACAGAAGCATTTGTTGATCTGAAGCTGGGCAACTCAGTCGAGTCCAGTTGGCAGTTGGATGGGAAACCCATGTGACAGAAAGAAAAAATTTAAAAAACAAACACTTGAAGCTGTCCCCCAACATTTCCTTCCACTCATGCCCTCTTTGATTTGACTGGAAGATGTCACAACACTTTTGAAGACGCTCACACACAAGTTTTTCCTTTCAAACTATTTTCCGCACCTCAGATAAGAGGCAACACGACCTGTCTTTCAACTAGAGACACTGTGTATTTCGCCTCTGGCTGTCCCATACTGGCCCACTTAACAAAGTAAAACCTTTAAATGAGAGAGAGATAAAGCGCTCCTCTGATATTATCATGATTACTATGTGCACATAACACTAAAGAGGGGTGTTAGATCTGGCTTGCTGTGGGGTGAGAAGGGGGCGAGCTGCAGCATGCTGGGAGACTCTGGCGCTTTCCTGTGCTAGTAGTGTAGATCAGAGAAGCACAAGGAGAAAGGGAAACCTGTGTTTTCACTGATTGATGTTGTGATCTAACGACCAAAAGGATCCGCCAGTAATTTTAGATGTTCAAAGATCGTCTGGAGAGGATGTGTTCAGAAAGGGAAAACAAAGTACAGGTAAGACCACTCTTGCTTTAGCTGTGAGTAAAGGGTAAATGAGCAATAACTGTCTGTCTGTCTGTCTGTCAAATGCTTTTAAAAGCCATTCAATCCCTTTGTATCTGATGCATAACTGCCAATGTTGAAAATCAACAATGTGTCACAAGGTCAAATGTTCTTCAGAGTTATTTTAAAGCTCTTACTTTATGTACCATCATTTCTTGACACTGAAGTCTGTTCACACCAGTGCTGTCTTATAAATTAGAGACAGTGACTTACCTCAGTATGACAAAATGCATGTAATCCAGTAAATTTATCACCTCAGTTACAGATGTAGGATGTTGAGGATATATTAGTTAATTCATCTAGATTTCTGTGAACAGATAATAACGTGGTGGCTCTGCCATCTTTGTTGTATTTCCAATATCCGTTCAACAGCAGACATCATCTGTACTGCACCAGTTATTTAAGCTGTACAAGAGGACATACAGCAAGCTATCCATGAAACACTACAGTTAAAACTTACTAACGCACATGCACACGCACTAAGCTTCAGATTTTGGCCTACCATCTTGCTCTGTCTTGGTCAGCTCCACAAGTTTCTTCTGTTTCAGTGTGTCCACCACGTCTGCCAGGCTTCCTTTGCGGCGTTCCGGTGTTCCGAAGGTGAGGCCGCTCATTGGCTCCCCGCGATCCCTGGAGCACTCCTCTGGCTTGGGCGGAGAGGTAGAGTTAGTCTGGTAGGAGTAGACTGAGCAGCTTTTACTGCTCTCATTGTCCTGAGAGGAGACAGAGGTCACCAAGGTCAGAACTTCTGGAAAATATCAGCACTGATGCAACTTTGATTCACTGACTTATTTTGAATTTGACCTGTTTAGACCAGACAAACACACCCCACAGCCCATACCTAAATACTGTAAGCCTAAATGCTTACATTTTTACTTTGGCCTGGGCTTTCTGCTGAGAGAACAGAATACTTGATCAATCCATCATCAGGAGCCCTGTGGTGTCATCTTGCATTTGTTTCTATTATTCTAGTCACTATCATGAGGGTTAGGCACCCCTTTGCTGCAAGTCATTCCCAATCTCGTTTGTCTTTCTTATTATCTTCAATATTTATAGACAAAAATGTCAGAATTATCTTTTATGAACTGAAAATGCACTGTGAAATGGTTAAATTTGTAAGCTGAAAATACAGGCGACTCCCAGACAGTAGCGCCCTGTCGATCTCAGTCTTCCAAAGCTTTAACGGGCACAAGATCCCACAAATCAACAAAGAATCCAATCCCAGGTATGAACACCTTGGCTGTTGTTTTACATTTATATACCACTGGCAGATGTAGTGCTAACTTACTAACTAAATTGATGGGCCTTTCTGTTTCACTGTGCCACTGCTGCTTGCTCTGCTGGGGTTATGAGTTCAGTGATAGGGACAAGGAGTCTATATTTACCAAGAAGATAAGCCCTGCAAGACGACCACATTGTCCCACAGAACAGACACTTTAGCACAGGTGTTCTAACACCGGGGCTATTTCTGGATGCTTTCCTCCCCTTACAGAGTGGGGGGATCTCCGAGAACTTTAGCAGGCTTATGTTTCAAAGACAAGTGGCTTTAACTAACAGCGGGATCTTAAGACGCCCTTGAAATGGCTCCCGGAGGCCCTGTTGTGCACTTTGTCTTTAAGCGGAGGATGCCTCTGTAATAAGGATTAGGAGATAGTGTGTCACTCGTGGATTGTTCAGGTGTGTTTTTTTTCAGGTCTGTACATAACGCTGCCAAGGACTTATACAAGCAGCATGGTGAACACAGGAAGGCCTGATGATCAGATCACATTAAAAACCAAGAGGTCACACATTCAGTCTCCCCAAGCAGACAATGCACATGACTGCCTCTGTGATGTACACTTGTCCTTGAGCAAGAAAATTAAGAGAAAAATAGATTCTGTCCTCACTCAATTTATCCACTGATGGATAAATTCTTAATCAATCAGTATTAATGATTTGATGATATTTTTGTGCAGTGTTGCAGCTCTACCTTCATGCTAAATATCAACATTTTTATACTCTTTCAACCAACCAAAAACTATATTTTCTCCTTTCTATTCCAATTCAGAACATACTAGAAAAACATTATTGGTTCTCATCAGACTCCTGTGGGTGCCGATGGGGAGAGTCATGGCATTCAGAAGTGTAGACAGTATGCAATGACTTAACAAGTATTTTTGCCTCAAGGCCATTTTGAACTGAAAGTCAAGTCTTTTATAATATTTAATTGCCTATAAAGTTCTTATTACTGCCGATGATAGTTGGGATCTTAAGATGACAATATCAAATATCATGTTTTATAGTAAAATCCGGCAATCAAAAACATGAAAAATTCAGGATGAAAGGAAGAATAGGACTTTAATTTGTGACATGTTAAACGTATTCTGCCACAACATTGATACCTGAGGAAACTTTACTCTCAGAACTTTCCACTTTCCTCAGAGGCTGAAGTCAAACGTGCCTCTTCCATTAGGGACCAACAGAACCTGAAGCCAAATAACTAACACCTCAACACACACACACACACACACACACAAAAGCAGTGGAGATGAGAAGAACCAAGAGCTATAACTCCCTGGAGGAGAAGCCTCACTGGGCTGCCTACAGCACTGCCTGCAGCACACAGACCAGAGAGGACCACTGGTGTTTGTGTGTTCATGCTTTCACGTCAATTGTGCACAATCATCATTATGCATGAGAATTTGCACACCCTGTGTACTCCACTGCATGTATTTCATGAGTGTTTTATGAGCTGTGTGTCCAAGTGTACACACTACAGTGTACACACACTAACCACATTTGTTTTATAGATCTGAGTTACAGCATCACATCTCAAGATAAGATATGGTCAATTTCTCAGCTCTGTGCGTAATTCACTCCTCACCATCGCAGCAGGCACCATGTTTTCCCATTCAGCATCCGTCAGCTTCTCCCTGATTGGCTGCAGCTCGTCCCGGAGGGGTCGGTCATGCGAAGAGGGGGACGGCGTCTCCTTCGGGCCTTCACGCTCGTCACCCACCCAGTTCCCGCTGTCCTGGCCTATCGCCTCCTCTTCCTCAGACGGTGGGTGAAAGGGAGGCGTTGCTTGCATGGAAGACATCATTCTGTGGAGGAGAAGAGGAAAATTCTTTTGGGCATGTTGGATACCTGAATATGGCTGCACATATGCCACTCTAGGCTAGTTTGGAAAGGAGATGAGTCAAAACTCTTGTCGTTGATGGAGGAAAGCTCAAGTGCCCCATGACCAACTGAAAGTCTAAAATTGATTGGTATCCATCACCAGTGAGATTGTAACCAAAACCTGGAAGCACAAGTGAGGCTGTATAAATACCAATATGCCTGTACCATTTTACACTAGACATTCTGTATGTTTATTCCATATGTGCTGCTGAGTTACTGTAAATCAACCATCAATATAATGCACAAGTGCTGGGAGCATGTCAGGTTAAAATACCACAAAAAAGTACCACAACTTTATTTAAAATGCATTTCATTCTGAGAAACCTATCATGACTGCAATACAAGAATGTTCCTCACACTGTTAAGCAGCATCAAGGCTACTCATCACCTGCTGTTTAAAAAAAAAAAAAAAAATCATTTTTTTTTCTAGTATAAGCCTAGGGCAGGGAGGGTCATTAGGCTAATACATCATTTACTGTAATGACTTCCCTTTGTTGAGGCATGCTTATGATGGCTTTCTTTGACCACATTTATTCCCTTAACCCTCCTCACCTACAGCATAATCTCAGCTCTGACTTTTTATGTTTAAATCTAAATACAAGGCCACTTTAAAGATTTTTCTAACATCTTTTTGTCCTAACTGGTCCTTGTAAGGATTAATACACTAATAAGTTGATAAGTGACAATGCAAATTCCAGCTGGGAGGGAGTCCACTCCTCATACCAGTCACACACAAGTACCTCTGTGAAATAAAATAGATTGCCACTCCAGTTGTAGCGGTCCATAAATCACAGCAGGCTGTCGTTCTCTGAAATATGCAGCCTCCTGGGTGCCCTTACACGTAAATCTGACCCTCAGTCATGTCTGAGGGGCATGCATGGGAAGGCAGCAAAAGGTGAAAAGACACCATTTACACATATGAGGAGTTTATCAGAGTAAAGTGACAGACTGAATGCAAGTGTGTGATAGAGTGAGAGCAAGAAGATGAATAGATGGGGAAAAGATGAATAAAGCAGGAAAGGCAAGGATCCAAACATGTGTGTTGCAAACTGTCATGGGTATGACCATCATAAAGTGATTCTGAGGGTTTTGGCATTCTGTGCATGTCATCTTTTACTACCTGTGTCAGCTTCCAGTGGTGGGATAGAGCCACCGCATGACAACTGACACTCACTCAACTCTGACCTGAAGATGCTGGTGAACCATTAATAGCACGCCATCGTAACTTACATCACCAATTTTATTTTCTCTCATTTATGCTCAGTATCTCTGACATCATCTCTGTATAAGTGTGAGTTTGACCTTTGCATGATACTCTCTTCCAAAAGATGATATTACCATTACTTTACCATAAATTGGTCCAGAAGAGAGCACAAACTAAACACTTGAAGCCGCCATGATCAATCTGTTTATATTAACAATGTACTCAACTCTTTACTTCCTCTCGGCTCTAAGGAATGCTTCAGCAACTTGGCTAAGTTGATGCTCACATAAAAAAAAACATCTCAGTGAATTCACTACTGACACTGCAACAGCTAGTAGAACTCTGCCAGTCTTGGTAATGATAACAAATGGTCAATTTACCAATAGTTATTTATTTTTTCACCGGTGCCATGCTCAACCCATTGCACGATTTGAAAGTTTGGAATAGCGAAAGTTGTCAGCCTCGAGTTTAAATTTCTCCACACCTTCGTTGTTTCACACAGTAGTGTGAGTACATGAGATTATAAGACTGTGGACAACCAGCAAACAGCAAATCACTAATCCACAAGCAACTCCTGCAATCCACACTGGAGCAATGAGAGGGTGACTGGGGAGCTGGGGAGGGGGGGCTATATTTAGCTGACAATATTGCTGGTGCTGTGTTTATGGGGGCACTTTAGACTTAGTTTCTTGGAAGTGGTGTCTCATATGGCCATGGATGCCCAGCCCCATAACTCCCTGCCACTGATATGGTGTCATCATGCTACTGTACAAGGGTTTGTTGGTAAGCATGCTGATTTGTGATCAGCCAGGGGAGGAAAACAGAATATTTCACATGCCTGTCATCAGGCAAACATCACATTACCAGCATTTAGATGATGCCTCTGTTTCACTAGTACAGCAAATGTTAAGATTTACCAATTCACTGCTGTGGAATGAGTTTAGGAGCTACAGTAGTTTTTTGTTGGATTTAGGGTGAACAGTGAGGCTTTGTTTTCAATAATTATAATTATCTAAAATAATTTTACACAATTTACAAAAAATTACTGCTGATTCTAAAGATAAAATACATGATTTGTTACTTTTGTTTATACTTTTTTCAACATCAGACAGAAAACAGAGTACAGAGCTTACACAAGGAACTACTTAAAGAGGATCAGGAAAAACTCACTCTGTCAGTGTTTGTACACATTCATTAGAGTATCTGGAGTTCCTATCAACCCACACACTGTGAAATAAGACAATCCAAGCAGGTTTTCTGTGATCCAACAAGCTTTTGAGATTTACCTCATCTTCCTACATCACATGCAGGCTCATTAGTATATTTAAACTGCCCACAGCTTAATGCCTTTGCAAAGGTAAAATCTTTGTAAGGGACTCTTCAGACAATAACATGCTTTTCAACATCATGTCTCCTTAAAATAACTCCACTCAAATGTACATCAGATATGATCATAATTCTTGCTCAGTACTGAGTGATGTCAGACAATAAATCAACACAATAAAATGTTGCGATCAGCCTGCAGCTGCTTCTGTCATGGCAGAAAGAACAGTAAGAGCTGCTGTGTTGGACTGTGGGATTTCAGTCATCATTACTTTTCAAGAAAAACATCATAACTTTTTGGAAGTTTCAACAGCTTTTTATGTATGGCAGAATGGACAGCATAATGTCTATACATTGCAGAAAACTGCATTATATGGACATTATCAGAAAAAAAGCAAGTATTTGCCTTCAAGTCTAAAAACATTTTGGAGATGTGGATTTTTCCTGTGACCACAGCTCTTAGGTCTGGTAATATCAGGTCTTTCCCTAGAGAATCAGGAAGAAACTGAGTGATTATAGCTGAAGGATCAACCTTTTCCTGGGGAGACCAACAAAAGAATGTGTTTCACTCTCAGGAACAGTAATACAGTGATAGTTAGCTACGATAGCTGGAAAAAGAAAACTATTTTTTCACACACGATGCCTTGAGACTTTCGAAAAGCCTTTTCACATTGTCAAACTTAGAAAAACATCAGTTCTTTCACCTGAAAACAGTTCTCCGATCTAAAATATTTCTTGGAAAGTGATACTGGTGAGATTGCCTGCTTGAAAGCTAAACAAAGCATGCACTGTTGAGTGAAGAGTTTTAATTTTGTTTCATTGTCATGCGCTGTTGAGTTTTTGACTATGAAGTCGGGTTGGTTCAATCATCCCACCATAATTTGACAAGTAAACCTAAGATAATAAATAATCACAGCAAATGAATGCTCAGCGATGTTACTTACTGTTCTCTCTCAACATTTTGGTTTAAGTTGCCTTCCTTCATTTGTTGCCTTTGTGTGCCATCTTTCAGCCTTTAGCTCAGAGACACATTCAACACACAAACTGCTGCTGGTGGACATCTAGCAGAGTCCACTTCCGTAACGTGGACAGTAAGTTAGAGTCTCTTTGTGAGCGGAAGAAAAACGAAAACCGGGGTCGGAATTTGGCAGAAAAGCGTTGTTCAGATCTGGCCTGGAACCTGGCGACTTGGCAAAAACAATCAGGCATTGTGGAGCGTGGACGGAGAGGGACCTGTGACAGATGAGAGCGGGAGAAAGAGGGCCCCCTCTTAGAAAAACAGCACACAAAGCACCATTCACAACCCAGGTCCCTTCTGCCACTTGTAGAGCGAGAGAAGGGCTCCGACAAAGGCCTTCGACTCAACCAATTGGGTGTAAAATCTCCAGCCGTCCCAGCTGGATAGAACTGAGGAAGTGGGAAATACCAAAGAGAAAGAGAGACACAAAAAAGGAGAGAAGAGAAAGAAAACTGAGGACTTCCCTTGGAATTGTTTGTCTGTTGGACAGTCCCAGCACGAAAACATGCTGGAAGAAAAGCAACGAGAAACCAAAGGTTTCAACAGAAAAACACAGGGGTCCTCTGTTTCAGCGACCAGAAACTGTAGAGCGAAAACATGTTGGGATGTTCCTCTCAGATTTTTTTTTGAGTATGATGCCATCATAACAGAATGAAGTAATGGTCAAATATGATCCAAGTTGTAATAAAAATGCACTTAGTTGAGGAATTCACAAGAGGTAGAGTTAAAAGGAAAACCAAAGCACCAGAGGATGATGTGCTTTCAGTCTTGTGATTAGTTGGTCAAGCTAAAACAAACTGGTCTCTACACTTCCCATAATGTAACTTTGCATCATTAGACCACCCCTGCCCCCTAAATGCTCACATACTGACCATCAGTAAAAGCCTGTGGTTGTTCCAGGCGACTGCCAGGTGTGACCGAGTGCTCAGCTACTTTCCCTGTTTAAATAAATGTAAGAGAATAGGCCTTGTATAAGAGCGGCTCCTAAATCTTGGGTCTGTCTGGACTCTCATTAGATCATCGCAGAGTGCTGCACACAGAGGGCACTGTCATAGGTCAGACATGGAATGTGAACACACACATGCTGCCCTGTTTTCTCCCAGAGATCCCCACCATCCCGCCTCTTTTAGCCCAAAATAGAAGCGTTCAATAGCAACACCCATTTTGTCAATGCCTTAATAGCAAGAAAAGCAGTTTTGTTTTCTGAAATTCCGACCCATTAACATAGATACCGCTGTTAGAGGCACACTGTTGGCCTCCATCCAAGTGGCCGTTTTATTTTGAAAATTCTGCTTTTGCAGGTCTTCCCTGACTTTTTCATGACTGAAGTGAAACTATGAAGGGAGGTAAGCAGAAGACGGATACTGTGCGTGACGGTCGGGTTAGAACAGCATGTACATCAATCAGCCTTCACAACCAGATTCTCAGGCGAACAGAAGTCATTGTGAGAACATTGGTATGTTACACTGAAGTGAGAAGTTAGAAGTGAGAAGTTAAATGCATGAGAAGTTCCATGCATTTAACTTGTTAGAAAGCATTTAAAACCACGAGACACTCAGAGAGGGCAGCATTAAACTACATTAACTTCCATTGAACTGAGTGATTTCACTGTTCAGACAAAGCAAATAACTTTGGAGCAGATGAAAAGAGCTATCACAGTAGCACCCACACTGTTTGACTGACACCTGATGCCTGAGACTTGCAGTGCAGAGTAGACACCCCACCCAGTGGGTTAGTAGGACGGCCACATTGCACTATAACGCAGAGGACGATGGCACCAGGAGATGGCGGTTATTAGCTGGTTTGTTAATGACTCATTGATATTTTGTGGGAATCAGTTTCTTGATGTTTCCTTCAGAATATCAGTTCAGAAAATTTCTTATATGAATCTATTCAATGATCATCAAGGACCTGAAGGAAATCATGTGGCAGAATCACATTATTAAATGTATACTTTGTAAACATAAAAAGAGAAACACATTCCCTGTCTATTCCATGGAGGAGAATGTGTGATTGTGATTTGAGGATTCTGTTTCTCGTCAGATAGACATCTGGTGCAAACACAGGGTTTGATGTCTCCATTACTCCTGCCGATGGAAAATCTCAATCAAAGCCAACGATGAAACACTCAAAAAGTAATGAATGCGTCCTTTGTACAGTGGACGTAAAGACACACCACTATGCCGGGTCTCTGTATTCAGGGACCTGGACCAAAACCGCAGACCCCAAGAAATCCAGAAGTGCCCTTATTGACCAACACCCTGCCTTGTGCTTGTTATTTTTCCTGGCACACGAACACACCCCAAGCTAACACAAATACAGTACACACATGCATCTATCTGCTTCATGGCAACGATACAGAGTAAACCATTGAAGAAACCATTGAAGACCAAAGTCAACACCTGGCGGCTCAAAAAGACTGCTTGTCCGCCACCATCCCGCCCAGGGTAGTTAGAAAACCTGAACATTTTGTCTCTTGATCCTTTTAGTAGCCCACATTGTCCAGGTAGCTATGCCCTTATATAAGCAGAGAAATTCAGCCCATGAACAGCAGACTTCATACAGAAACAAACCATCAATGTTTGTTTCTGTAATGTGTGTGTGTGGGTATATTAAACAAAAATAATTACAAGTAGTAATTGAAGTTTAGACACATGAAGTTGCTTTTATATATATATATCCATCCATCCATTATCTACCGCTTATCCTCATAGGGTCGCGGGGGGGGCTGGAGCCTATCCCAGCTGACTTAGGGCGGAAGGCAGGGTACACCCTGGACAAGTCGCCACCTCATCGCAGGGCACATAGAGACAGACAACCATTCACACTCACATTCACACGTGACCTACGGTCAATTTAAATTAGCCAATTAACACACCCCTAATGCATGTTTTTGGATGGTGGGAGGAAGCCGGAGTACCCGGAGAGAACCCACGCAGACACGGGGAGAACATGCAAACTCCACACAGAAAGGCCCCGGGCCTCGAACCCGGTACCTTCTTGCTGTGAGGCGACAGTGCTAACCACTACACCACCGTGCCGCCCCTATATATATATATATATATATATATATATATATATATATATATATATATATATATATATATATATATATATATATATATATATATGCAATTGCATGTGTAAATATTTCATACATCTTTTCAGCATCAGTTTCAGCATCTATCACTCCCTCTATGATCTCTCTTTCTCCTCACCTCTTTTCACCTTTAATCTATCTCAGCTTAAAGAACAAACAACCTGCCATTTGACAAACACCTGATATAGGAGGAGGTAATACTGTTGTTAGCAGCAGCGAACCACCACATGTTCAAGCTACTATCCTTTGACCTCAAACATAATGCCACTGTGATGCACAAATAAGCTTATTACGCAAGTTTTAAGCCATGTTGTGCCTCAACCTCTCCATGTAGTTGACAGAAGCTGTAAACACAGAACAATCCTATTATCTTAAGAAACTTAACAATAAGCATAAATCTTAAGAATAAATGAAACTATGGAGGCGCTTTTGAGGATATGCAGCTGTATATTTTCTAAAGCGCCCAAAGGAGCACAAATATGTTTGCTGTGCATTATGTCAACAAAATTAAGTAGATTAAGCGATTTAGGCAGGTTACTTTTCAAATATTATTGGCAGTAAAGTCTATTTCAAAGTAAAAACAGCAGTGGAAAGTGATGACAGAAGCCAGTGGCGACACAACAGCTGCCCTCACACATTTTCCAGAGTGATCACATTAACCCTGAGGCTAGCAGCAGGAAAAAACTGAGCTTCAATAAATCATTACAGAACTCAAGGGTCTGACCTCTGCTTCAATCACCAGACATCTCTCTTTACTGGTTTTTAATGTTGTTGTATTTCTTCAGTTGTCTATCCCTCGTACACATTTATGAATTGGTAAATGAGGAGAGGGCATGATGGCACAGAGGGACAGCATCATTTTGAAAACACAAAAATGGAGAACAATCATGTTGTTTCAGTTGTTGATTTAGTGACACAGACAACAAAATCCAAAGTCATCACAGATCTTGCACATTTTCTCTGCAAGTCTAAAGAAGTCTTCCTTGGTGGCACTGGTGCAGCCGCATACAGAGAGTTGATCAGCGAAAGTAGATCATGACTGAATTAACACATACCTTTTACTTTCATGTAAATGTAAATGAACAGGTACATTTATAAACTATATATTTTTTTTGGGGGGGTAGCTATGATTGTATCTTCATAATGAGAAAACAAACTAATTTAAAACTTTGATGTAAACAGAATTCCAATCAAACGAGGAGCTCCAGAGTGTGACAGCATCTACAGGGGTGTCCAAACAGGTGGCTTTTAGAGCGCCCAGGAGGCGCAAAAGCCTGCTAATCCCAGATTAGGACTGACGGCTCGTTTCACTGGATGCCCCTATTGTAATCCCAGTTGCCTCTCTATCCTCTGACAATGAGCTTTGTTCCCTATCTCAGGGAGAGCTTTGAGGATTTTCTCAGCTTTGTAAGCATGACATGACTGCATTATTCAGAGGCATGCTACTTCCAGTCACTCACAACAACATATTTCTGTTCAATTATTGACCGGCCTGAATGCGTTATGTGTACAGATGGTTCTAACAAGTCATCTGTGTTCAGAGCACAGGACTTAACTGATACTCATTTTGGCAGTGTACAACTCTGCCACGTATACAGACGTGTCGAGGTAAAGAGTGGACATGTGTAGGAACTGCATGTTTTAATACATGAGGGGATCACATGACACTCTTAGCCACATGGTCTTAGGGTGAATGCCACACTTTAAAACATGACATACAGTACATAAATTACACAGTTATATATAATATTATATATTATACACAGTACATATATTTAAGTCAAACGTAACTATTAATTTTTTAGAATTCAGCTCCAGAAACAGTTGTTGTACTACTTGGCTTTATTCCAACATGCTTTGCTAAATTTTATGTCAGTGTTTTCTGTCATTAAAATCCCTGTAATATACCAGAAACAAGTCACCTCTGTTTCTCTGTCTCATATAACTGTCAGGCCTGATTCTGGTGATGATAATGTACTGACATATACAGTATGTGATTTAAAGATGCAAAATTAGACATTCAGAGCATTAATAGCTGCAAACTGAATGAAATCACTCTTCTGACAGCGTTGTCACGAAAGCATAACGCCCACCCTGCAGTTCTCCCCCAGGTTAACACTGTTAGCTCTGTCAACACCATCGCTGAAGCCACTTGTTAGCGTGTGTGTGTGTGTGTACATGTACATCTGTACATGTGTGTTATGGGAAACAGGCTGGGTGATTTGAAATAGTTGCGTGTGAGTCGATAAGGCGCATCTGACACCGTGGACAAGTGGCTGCTATACGCTAAACACATGTAGGGGAGCAAGGTCATGCTAGCGGAGGAAAATGGGGCGAGGAAAGTGAATCAGTTAAAGCTGTACCTTTTGAACATGAGCAAGTTGTAAAAACATTTGTACACAGTAACATTCTTGAGCATACAGGGGTGTGTGTGTGTGTGTGTGTGTGTGTGTGTGTGTGTGCTGCTGGGACAGAGCTACTACACAAGATATCCATTGTCCACTACGGCTCACAGCAAACTTATGGGGAACAAGACCTCACTCCATGTAGGGCATTAATCTACAGCATCGCCAATCACAGCACTCATTATTCACGTGGACTTCAGCCCTTGAATCAGGGCAAATATATAAGACTCAGATGAGGTTGTTCCAACATGACTGACGTCAAGCCTGGCCTTTGTGCATCAGGCAATAAACCTTTCACATCAATTATACTTTCGCATCTCAGTTTTATCAATTAAAATAACACAGTAGCATTTATAGCAGTGGTGATTCTATTGTGCAGATGGTTCGTAAAGGCCTTTGCATGTGTTGTTCTGAGGGGCTGATGTGCCATCGACGTAATAATACATCAAAGTGGTTTTTCAGCAGCGGGTCGATGATCACGGTCTCGATGAGTATTTTCAGGGTTTCTGGGAAATGTAGTCACAGCATAAAGAGACGGTATACACCACGGATATCAAAGCAGAAATTGGAGACGATCGCAATCAGAGAGAAAATGGACGGATTCTGGACAAAAAGTGGCGTTTTTGGTCGGAGTGGCCTCTACTCTACCTCTGATGAAACAAGTACAGAACAAGGGAAAAACAAACATTTTTTTCATGATGAAATAGAGAGTCTCTTATTTCATTTTCTGTGGGTCTTGAAATATGATTCAAAATGGGCAAAAACTCTGGCACAAGGCAGAAGCAAATTGCCGCATGTTTTCAGTCAGTCTGGAATAAATAGGAGAAGAATTGTTTATCGATAGCAACACAAACAGAAACTAAAACAGCAACAACAAAGAGGGACATGGATATCACAGTGCTGCTGCTTCCAATGAAATTACCACAGAGAATGAATGATGCATCTGAAAAATGGACACTGGACGAGGTACTGTAAGTGAATATATATAGACGTCCCGTCTTTGTCTCTGTCTCTGGTTAGACTGTGAGTGTGACGGTTCCTCGTCCAGCTGTTCAGATTTTTATCACAGCAGGTATCATATGGTGGCAAAACTCTCATGAGACTCATGCAACAATTTCACAGTTGCTGGAAGGAAGCAACGTTTTTTTAATAAACCCCCTTTTTTGTCACTGCTCTGCTAGACAACCATACTCTGACAACACACTCCCTCTCTCTCTCTCTCTCTCTCTCTCTCTCTCTCTTATTCGAGTCATTTCTCTCTCGGTCTGCATGCTGTAAATCACAATTAGGGGGTTCATTAGATATGGTTGATTTATGAAGACCCAGGGCTTGTCTGGGGGCCTTTCAGTCATATATTACCTGACTACAAGATCTCATACATAGTTATGAGACAGGCTGTTTACTGTATGGCTAATAGGGTCACATTAATTATTTAGTAAGGCTCTATAAGTTAAATTAATAACATACTGATGATAAATCATTTGGACATTTCTTCACGCACACAGCACTTTTGACTGCTTATCCAAACATGCATCTTTTAATAACGACAAACTGGCAACGGCATCAAAAATCTGTCTCTATTATCAACAAGTTATCCAGGATTTGAGAGAGTGCCAAGCATTTTCAGAGCCTCATCCAAAGGCTTTAACAAACATAGTCCGAGACGCTTAACACACACACACACAAAAATTTGGCTTGTATCCATATCACAGTGACTCCAGTCTTGAATGTCCCTGACTCACATACTACAGCATTGTTTCCTCTGCAAATCAAAGTACATTTATCGCTCTGTCTATCAGCTACTGTCAACAGATCAGGTGGTGTATGTATGCTTTAATGTGAGTGTGCCATGCAGCGTGTTTGTGCAAACACGCCTTTTTTGATCTGCTGTTTCTGTTCTGCCAAAGCTGAATGATTGAGTCCAGTAAAGAACATTAACATCAGAAACATGAAGCAGAAACATCCAGAAACAACAATCAATGAACTGACCATGCATCCAAAACTATTTGTGTCTTTCTCTTCAACATACCGGCGTGCCCGCTCATCCCCTGGCACCTCATGGAGCCGGATCATTGTACCTCAAGGGGAACTATGGAAACAGTTCTAGATTAGTTACAGCTTGAACAGGTGAGCTCTGACTTGTTCAGGCCTACATATTCATAGTGTGTGAAATCCCATTGTTAAATAGGGAGGAGGGTTTGCTGATGGGTAGAAGAGCAACAGAGAGAGAGAGAGTCTTGTCTCAGTCAACACCCTTCCTGTTCTTAATCTAGACACTGATCTGGTCAGAGAAGGGATCAATTAGTCCAGGTCTAATGACATATACATGCCTGAAAAAGATAAACATCACATGCAAAATCTGCCTCCGGTGGTTTTGTCTTCTTGTATGCATGTTGTGGTTCATACTGTGATATCCTGAACGTTTCATTAGCCTACTATAGACTCTAAAACTGATTTTCATTATTGATTCATCTGTAAATTGATTCTCTCATAGTCCCACCAAATATCGCAGGAACACTGCTGCTCTTGGTTTTGGCATGTCATTTCACATCATGTAGTCTGTACAGACTGTAATTTAAACCCATCCATGTGAATATGTTTGACTCAGAGCTAGTGACGGAGAACAACTAGCACTGCAGAGAGGAAGTAAAAATGAGATAAAAGCCAGGACTATGGTCTAATAGCACAAACAAACATTTCTTTTTCTTTCCAAGTGCAGCACTTCTCTTTTTGTGTATCTGCTCTGCTGCTGTTTGCTACCAGTGGTGCTTCAGCTGATGTGCTGCTGAGTTTGTGTCCATTGTCTCTTCTTGAAGTGTCTCTCTTGTGTTGAACAAACTCTGATGGTTCATTCCTCCTAAGAATTTGACCATCCTCTGTTCTGTTGCTGTTGGATCTTGGACATATTTCCTCCAGGATAGAGGCTTATCTGCACAAGATGGAATCTTCAAGTTTCACTCTTTATTTTCCCACCAGTGGCGCCAGGCTTCTGGATGACTTGTATTATTTTTTTGTCTTGTATTTAATTTAGGCCAAATAATATGTTTTCTTGCTACAGCAATTTCACAACTAGAAGATACAATTCACTATTCAAATGATTATTTTTTTTTGTTGTTTTCCAATAATTACAGAATTTCAACAGTTAATCATGAGTGAATGCAACGAGTCTAAGGTAACAATGTCTACCTCAGAAATATAACTTGCCTTAAATATAAAGATAAAAAATAAAATAATAAAATAAATCATCCAGAAGTGCATTGCAGTTCTTCTTCTCCATGACTGCAGCAGCAGGATGCAGGAAGCTGACACAATAAGCGGCAAAGTGACAAAATAGCAGCATGTGATGAAAAAAAATAATGCATTATCCCTACCTCAAATGTGTTATCATGACACATGCTATTTGTACATCTTCTCATGAGATCATGTTTACATTTCAACAGTTCAACTATCAACAGGAACAAAACCCAAACAAATTATTTTTGGGCCCTTTCACTTCCACATGATTATTCAGCTATTAAACTAGTTGCCTGTTAATTTTCCATCGATCAACTAATATTTTCAACTCTATCTCACATGCACACTCAATTGATGCAACTGACATTTCAGGCATACAAATGCATACGGCCATTAACAGAAAGCATGCATGTCCTCCTCTCTCTCTCTCTCTCTCTCTCTCTCTCTCTCACACACACACACACACACACACACACACTTTCCTCTGGATGACTCCTGGTACATGACTAATTGACGGTGACAGAGAACAAAGGAGCAGATTAGGGGGATTGAGTGTGTGACACACAGCCACAGGTCAGAAGGCTTAGTTTAGTCTGTTAACTGTGATTATGGATGGGCAGGTGTCACTGGAGGACGCAGCCAAAGCTGACACCTCTACACCCTGCTGGGCTGCTCGCTCCGGTCCCAGTGGGTCAGTGCGTGATGTGATGTTTGTGTAAAGTTCATTTTACTGAGCAGATAAGAGCAGAGTTGATGGAGCACTGCAGTGGGGGCTCTTTGGATGTGACAACTCCAGGGAGAACAGGCCCTTGCTTAATAAACCTGATGTTTCATTTTAAATGAAAAAATATTCCTTTGTTGCCTCTTGTTAATTAAAAGCATTGGAAATAATTCTCATTTCTCAGCCTTTTCTAAAAGGTTAGAGTGTTAACAAAGTAAAAAAAGGTAATTTGTGGTTTGAATTACTGCTCAATTGTCCACTTGTTATCTTTAAGAAACCTTGTACCATTTGTTTTAGTGGTCCAGCCTCTTTATCAGCATAGCTTCTAATTGCCCGATGGCTCGGGTTGATTTTGAAGCTAACCAGGAGCAATGTCATCCCTCTGCGCTCCCCACAATGGGGCTCATTGGATTAACTTCGAGCAGGCTTTGTTAAAAGCTGGTGCAAATCTAATCAAGGAAAAGACCTCAATTATGCTAGCATGTACTTAAACGATCAGATCGCTAAAAGAAAAGGGAGGAGGAGGCTGGCCAGTAGAGGAATGCAATCAGGAGCCATTAAAGCCAGTTCATTCTGGCTGATGGCAGCTTTAAAATGAGATGCAACATCTTTACTGTAATGAGAATGCTGTAATTATGAGGGTGTTTTAGTTTTTAGTGTTTGGTAGTGGGCTGAATTCAGAAGTCCAGAAAATATAACATTCACATGATGCCACGGGTATCTCAGGAACAGGTGTAACTTTGTGCAGCGAACTTCTTTTGTTCTAGCTGCACTGCTTTCAAATGCAAACTTAAAAAAAAAAAAAAAGTTTATTAATGAAATTCTGGCGTAAACAGCTGAGAGCGACCTTTTTTTCAAGCTAGGACATAATGAAGAGCATAAAAAGGTGTAGAATTAGCAGATTGTTGGAGGGAATAATGTGCTGGATGACTATGATCTAAGCACCAGGTGTCATCCCCAGTAGCCCAGAGCACAACAGTTTGACCCTGACCTCTGACCTCCATGACCCATGACAGTTAAAGCAGGAAACCATTATCCTGAATGTCAGTGATACATGGTGGCAGAAAACAGTTGTCAGCAGAGAAATGAGGGAATGAAAGAGTGAAATTGATTAAATGTTTTGATGTTATGAAGAGATACAGCGATATCTTCATCTCGTATATTCTGACATCCGGTAATGTTGAACTATTGTTGTTAAAGTTGTCACAGATTGTTGTTTAATCTAACATATTTTATGACAGTGTCTAATTGTTTCTGTCGATGTGACATCTGGCATTCAGAAAGACTTTTTGTTGTTAATGGAAGTGCATCAAAATTACAGCTTTTCAAATGAGGCTCTTATGTTTGCAGTTTATAGTCATTTGTCACAATAACACACTTTCCCCTGAAAAACTGAACACATGATTAACAGAGTCGCCTTAAGAAAGAGTTCAAGAAACACATTTACTCTGCACTGCACTAAAACATTTTCCCTGCAGTCCTCCAGCCACCTCCGTCCTGCCAGTTCCTCTGTGTAGCTACTACAGTTCGCTCCACTTTCAGCTCCTCTGCTTGGCCTGAGCTGTGTGTGTCATGTGCTTTTTTCCTGAAGCATTGGCCCCGGCGCAGAAGCCACCAGCCGTTTCTTTTTATCAGAAGGTTAATGCTCCAGTAAAACATTGTTGTCCTGTTAAGGGTGAATAATCTCTTGACAGGCGAAGGAGAGAAACTGATGAAGACACGTAAATCTCAGGATGACAATCTGGTCTTTTGCATGTGCATCACACTCACAGTGAGTCAAGTAGATGTTTCAGAGCAACTCTACATCAGCAGCACGTTTGAGAGCAACATTAGTATTTGCATCACCACAGTGTAACGTGCTTTCTTACCGAGGCACACCAACTAATAATCACTAAGAACAACATGAACGCGTTCCTTCTTCCAGTCGTTCCACTCTCAAATCAGGGTGCTGCTGACATCCCCTATAAAGTACCCTTCCCCTGGATAAATCAAAGGTTCAACTATAGATCCAGAGGCTCCTTCACCTCCCTTCTTTCTCACTCTGCCTCCTCATCTAGCCCGTGCATTACCTCATCCGAGGAGGATCTGCCTAAAGCCGCAGCGGTCGCACAACAGACAAAAGCGCTCATCTCCAGGAAGCCGCTGCCGCTGCCTGTGGTTTTGGAGAGAGGAGGAAAGAGGGGAAAAAGTGACTCAGCCACACGGCTCCTTTCTTCTCCCTGCCGACTTGGGGATAAACGGAGGGATAAAGCACAGGAGGAGATAATATTTAGAGCAGGCCTCATTTCAAGGGCAATAGAAGAGAGAAAGTGGGGTATGAGCTTGGGTGGTTTGGGAAGTAGCCACGAGGGTCGGCCTATACTACTTCTGGCAGAGGACCTCGCACCATGGATTTATGTGTAAGTGGGGAGGAACTGCTGCTGGCCCGACCCAGCCTTAAAAGCCTTGGCCACTGCCGCTCCACGAGCCTCTTCAAAGCAAACCAGACAGGCCTCAGACAGGATGTTGATGAGGCATGAGTGTGCAAAAACACAAACATGCATGCAAGCACAAACACAGATAAATTGATGCAGACGCAGCCTGGGAAACAACTAAATGCATAATACTCAAACATGTGTACTTGTCACATGTGGGCCGGCGAGCTGCGCTAATTTGAAGCATGGCTGTGGCAGATCACTGAAGTCCAGCTCTCTTTCCCCACCAGATGAATGAAGTTCCTCACCCTGCAAACTCGCAGGGCATTCTGTCCACTCTGGTCCTTAAGTGGATATTTCATATGTGAGGACAAATCTGATCAATTAAGTAAATGTCCAAGTTCAACGGGACATAATAGTTCACTGTTAACATGAGGTTAAGTACTGAGAAACTACAGTAAATGTTATTAGACGCTGCCCATTAGCGACAGTGATTGGTCTTGTGTTGTAACGCAGTAAAGTTCACATACAAAGCTGGAAAAATGCAGAAACAGACATTGTTTTTTAGGAGAAGCCAAACAGGTAACCGCAGTGAGTTCATTAGCTCCTTAGCTCATTAGCTTACCACAAATCAGCGCGACGGATGCTTGCTGTCTGGTAACTTCTCTAACTCTTTTCAAATGACTGCCATTACAGTAAACATGCGTAACAACAAAGCTCCCAAACAGGCCTGTCATGATGCATGAAGCAGCTGAAATCTTTTCTCAGTCTTCCTCACTGCTATTTACAGATTAGGACTTTGCAGACTCAGCAAGGTGGGCAACTACGTGATCCATGATCTTATTCTCCTCATCAAGTTCTCCAAACTCTGACGATAAAGGAAGCATAATCAACATGAACCTGGTTCAAGACTGATTTCATGAAATGTCCAGTGATGTCAGATCGTCATTCGTCACAGATACACCTCGGTTCTTCTGCTCTACATGCAGTACATACAACTTCCTTCCTATGTCTTTATTTGCTCCTGTCATGACATGATCCGCACCCTGTAAAGACATCAATTTTGTTAGGAGAGTCCACTTGTCATCTTACCGCCATGTAATTAGATCTGAGGAGCAACTGCAATTTAAAAGACACAATAATGTGATTTCAAGTTTCCAGATGAATTGATGAAATTAAGGGTGTTTGATGGAATTAAAAGTGGCCTAAGTGGTCCGGTTTAGCCTCAGTAATGACACAAGTCCTGTCTTGTAATGCAGGGCAATTACAGTGAGGACATAAATGTACAAGGACTGGAATGTTTGTATTATTTTATTGTCACTCAGTAGTAAAAATGATCATCTTTTTTCTTCTTTCGAACCTTTTGTCTTATGAACCCAACAGCTCTAAGTTGCAGGTTGCATCAGTCAGTATAACCCCTTAATAGGGTCTCAATGACTATACAACACGTTTTAAACGAGGCAAAAATCAAGTCTTTGAAAGTGAACTCCTCGACCAACCAGCAGGACACAGATTATCACCGACAGCAGAACACTGAAGCTTGTCTGTCCACTAGTGAGGACACTTGTTGACCCAGCCATAACACGGCTCAAGGGCTACTAGAGAAGACTGTAATAAGTATCCTTAAACAGGGGGATTAGCCAGATGGTCAGATCGCTCTTTTCTTCAACCTCTCCCATCAGTGCATTTCACACATCTCCTGCCTACTGCTGAAGCCATCAAGATCGGCCACTGCAACCTCACCAGCTTAATTTGGGCTAGTGTTTCCTACGGCACTATTTGATTCCAGATATAATCTTTATTGCTCACAGAGAGAAAGTCCATTAAAAAGGCACACTGTAGGTCCCAGCGCTGAAAGCCTCCTGGAGTGATGCCTGTGAGAGTCTTTAAAAGACCCCTTTCTTCACCCAAGTGAAAGCAGCTATTGAGGGCGTGCAGGGCAGAATACTAACCGGAGTGGAGGTCTGCATTTGCTGTGAAACAAATCAAAAGTGTTCTGTATGTGCCGATGGAGGGGAGAGTGGCAGCAGGCATGCACAGAGTCAGCTACTTTTACTAACATGGACCAGTGCACAGTACACGCTTTGCACACTGCGCTGCTAACAAAGCCACTGGTGTGAAACAAGTGTCGCTCTCCGCTAGTGCTTCAAGGAAACGATCACATGTTCTCCATATGAGCTTATTATCTGCCATTTGGTGTAAACATTCAAATCATCCAAAGTGCCGCACAGTATGCGGCACAAAAAGCAACCTCGAGCTGGAAGCGTTGTGCTACCAGGAAATAAATAGCAATAAATTAGGGGAACTTACAGAAATAAGAGACTTCAACTCCAGCACCCTCTTTTCACTTCTGGAGGACTTTAAAATTCATGAACGTCACCTGGAAGAGAGGGGAAACAAGAAAATGATTATTGCCATGGTGCTTTCACTTCACAACATTACTTCTGTTTATCATGATCATCTCCGTCAATTAAATGGGACGTTGACGTTGCTACATTGCTACAACACACCAGAGGGTGTGAATAAAAAGGACTGGAGCCCAGAAACGGATATCTTAAAGCTTGCAAAGTAAAAAAGTAAAATCTGCATGACTACATGCCACAGGGGGTAGAATATGTATCAGGTTATGTTTTGGGTGAAGCAACCCTTTAAAGAGAGATACATTCTTACATTTTAATGAATGCTGAGGTTTGACAAAGTATGAAAATTTGGAATGGAAAACGTCTTTGGAGCCCAGTCAATGCACTCTCGTCCCCACCTGAGGTCCGTCTGAATAGTGGACGTTCAGGACAGAACAGAGGTCCTGTGTGAAGTCCACAGCAGAACCAACAGAGGGTCAGTGTGTTTCTCACACTCCACTTTCACTGCACAAACAACGGCGCATATACATACGGCCATGCTAACAAACTAATGAACGGCAAAAGATGTGATTAGCGTACAGAGCTTTGAAGTCGAAAACTGGCCACAATCTGTCTTAAAGCAGTTAGTGATGTCTGATATTTTCTGTAAAAAAATAGTTCAGTAAGATAAGGGAAGAAAAAAAAATACTCCTGTCAATTCAGTGGACGGCTAATCGTTCCTGGGCTGCATGGTTTAAACAGACCACGGACTGCGAGAGCTAACCTGGGGTCAGCTTTATTATAGCCTCTCAAGCAGCCATAGAAAAAAAATTATAACATCAAAAGAGGTCACTCTGCCGATGGAGTGCTTTGAAGGCACCATGTTCACGATGAGGCCGCCCTGTGTAGGTCCTAAATTGAGAGAGGATGGGAGGTAGTCTTAATTGAGAGAGGGAGGTGGCTAATTAAAGGAAGAAGTGAACTGGATCAGGAGACACTGGTTTCACACAGACAGGCAACAAAACCCACCACAGCAGCACCACAGTATAAGCATCGTGATGGAGCCTTAATGCAGCATCTAAGTTGCACAAAGAGCATCATACAAACAGGCCTTTGATTCCACAATTTGAGGCTAATTGAGAACAATGAAGAAAAAAGCAAATAGTGGACATGTATGATCTTTTATTCATGTCTTTAATCAACCAAAAGATTCTCTTTTGGATCTCTCTTTTTCCTCTCAGGGCACAATTAAAGGCAATTCTGACTACAACAACTCAAAGCTTGTACAGAGCTTCTTGTGATAATAATAATAATAATAATAATAATAATAATAACAAATAGTCAGCATAAATGCACTTGTGTGAAACAACTGTAAACACCTCTGTTTGATGCAACTTCGGTCTTTCTGTCTTGAAGTAGTACTATCCAGCCGAGGACTCTAAAAGTCACCTTTTCAATGAAGCGCCGTACTCACTGACCCGTCTGAACACGTTCCAGAAGTCTGTAGAACCAGTTATTCCGTTTCTTCTGCTTTTTTTTTTAACCCCCCTTCCCTGCCATTCCTCTGCTTTCCCTGCCACTGCCACTCATCTGCAGATGGCAGATCTGACACCTGGAGGATGCTGGGTAATCAGAGAGAGACAGCTGGCTGCCCAGCAGAGAGATGCCGCAAAACACACACACACACACACACACACACACACACACACACACACACACACTTTAGCCTTATGTGCAGACATGCACTCGCATTCACATTGACTGACACATAAATTCTGCACATAAATTTAAAGGTGCACTTCTATCTTGTTACTTTGTAGAATTAAGGTGTGGTGCACACAAAATATAAGTATCTGGAGTTCTAGCCAACCCACAAACTGTGAGATAAGAAAACAACATCATCAAACAGGCAATAAAAATACAAGTTTATTCAGTATGAGAAAGATTAATGCCTCATTTTATGTTGTATTAATACCTCTTTTTAAGTATGTAAGTTGTTTTAAAAGTTTGGGGTTTTTTTTTGTTTTACACACAAATTTGTGTCCAGGATATCAGAGCCCTCAGACAAATATATCATAGGCTCCTCCTGACAACTGCAGGAAGTAACAGCTACCTTTTTTGTCCAGCTGCTGTAAAGAGACACATGTTGCTGTACCGTTGAGCCAAGCACCTGTTTGAAAAAGATTTGCTTTTAGCAAAAGCAAAGCTGTGACATCATGACATTACAGATAGTAACAAGAGAGGTGAGAGATATGTTGCCAGACAAGGAGATACACTGTATCACATTCAGTGCAATGCCTGCACCTGCACAATGAATGCATGCATTCACGCAACAAAATATGCACGGCCCCGAATGTTGTCTTGTCGCAGCTGTCAATGCCACTTGTGCGGAATGGAGTAAGAACAATGAAACTCTATGAGACAGAAGCTCTCTCAATGAGCTTAGCACCACATGAGGCTCTGTGCTGCCACTTCCATGTCTGCACCATAGGAAACGTAGTATAGTTCCCACTAATCATATGGTCAATTAACCCAGAATGAGGTTTACTTGACCCATAAATGATGTGCAATGATAGCACACGTTGACTTTCTGGTCATGCTGTACATGCTTCGTAACGTTTCTGTTGTCGATTGTCTGTCACTTCCTCTCCACGGCTGCAAGCAAATGACACGTCAACCTATTTTTATCAATATTTTCAATCAATCTGATTGAAATTATAGTTTTTTTTAAACAGCCACAGTCAGAGGGTCAGGACGCAATAATCAGTCAAATGAATGACTTTGGGAAAAGACTGGTTGCAAAAAAGTAAAAATTTAAAAAAAAGTACAAAAAAAGCAAAGAAGTCAATGAGAAAAATATTGTTAACATGTTTTCAGTTCATGAAATCAAATTTGCAATCACCTAAAAGGTCTTGTTCATTATTGGTTATACTTAGCTCCATTCTTTCATTTCACTTCTGGTTGCAAAAAATAAAAACAAGAAGGCAGAATATGTCAGTCTACAAACCAATGGGTGATGATGAACACAAGTGGTAGTGTGAGGAATGAAAAAGGAGAGCTTGAAAGAGAAGTTCAAACTTTCTCACCTCCACACACCTGGTCTGAGTGACTTTTTTTGATAGTTTCTCTCTAATTCTGATGAAATCAGAGCAGCGCACACCGATGGTCCAACAAGCTCATTGGGGGTTGAGACCTCCTCAGATTGGACTGAGATGGAATGGGTCTTGATTGGTTGGGTGTACACGGCACAGAACTCTGATCTCCTGTGTGGTTGGCTGATAAAAAGGTCGGGGAAAGATAGTGTGTCATTATAAATGTTTTGTGGTTATGTTGATAAAATAAAAGGACAGGGCTGCAGACATGCATGTGGGTGGGCAAACTGCCAGGTGGAATGAGGGCAGGGGATGTTTGCATGAGTGAAAAGCCTTTGTGTGGAGAGGCTTAAGTGACAACATGTATTCTCTCCCAAGTCGCTGTTAACATGAAACATTGCTGAAGCAAAGGGCAGAAAGGAGGGAAAGGGTTGGTAGGGGCAAGCGCCAGCACATACGTTTAAAACCTCACCCCTCTGCTCACTATGCCCTTAGGAGATTACATTATGGAGCGCACCATTGTCCCGCTTCTTCAAGACAAAGCCTGTTTCACTGTGCAAACAGCGCGCCTTGGAAAGATTGTAAAAACAAGAGGTGAATGTCAAAGGCATGAAGTGAATAGGATCTCTCCCTTCTTTTGTCGAGCTGGTAAGGTATGCACAAACACATCGCTGCGTGACAGAGAAGAAAGGAGGGCCCTGTGAGGGAAGGAGCCGGAAAAAGTTGGAGCGTCTTCGCATGAAAAGGCCAAAACCGTGAGAAGTCGCCTGTCTGACTCTGAGGTCTATAGAAAACCCCCTCCGAGTATTTGGATGAAAGACCCCAAAACACACAGAAGGCAAAACACACAGAAGGCAGCACGCTACGAGTGATAACCTATGGCTGCAATGACGAAAGTGTTTTCTGGAATATACAAAAAGTTTCTGTTCCAGCAAGAAAAACATAATATTACAAAAAATAACATATTCATCAAGAAAGTATATTTTCTTCATTTGCTGCAAAGTGATATCAGATGGATGAAGACTAGCCAACTGCTGCAAGGCTGCCACTGTCCCTGCCTGAAGTCAACCTTGTCCCGACCCAAACAAGGCTTTAACTCTCAGGGACAATAATGAGGCCGACCTCGGCTCCCTCTAATTTACAAGGCTAGCGCCAGCCTGTAATTAATTGCTGCGTGCATAAATGTAAATGAGTCCACTGGGGAAGCAGAGGGAGGAAAAAAACGGCTGTCAGGCCAATATTCCAGCAGGGAGCAATCTGCGAGAGAGGGAAATGATTTAGAGGACAGCGCACAAATCTGCTGCTCCGTAAAACACAGAGAGGCTGGATGTCAAGGGGAGGCTTGCCGAGATGGAGGAGGTGGTCGTCAGGAGTGGTTCAAAAAATAGTGGTGGCAATAAATATCAAATGTTTTATTTCAATCTTCTCCTCCCACATGTGTCTCCAATTTGTATTCATAAGAGAAATCAAACGTACAGTTTATCTGATGTGCCAGACCCACAGTCTACACCCCACACTGCTCTGACTTGTTGCACTGAGATGTTTTTCTAAAGAGTCACATATTGCACATATTTCGTTTTAAAGCATGAAGCGTTTACTGATTTTTGAAAAAAAAAAAAAAAAAAATATATATATATATATATATATATATATATATATATATATATATGCATTTTTTTGCATTTTGCATTTTTTGCATTTGCATTTTTTCCGCTTTGTCGGAGGCTGAAACAGGTCAGTGACATTCAGTCCAAGTGAGTGATTACATGGCTAAAAATGATATGCTGGATGACGCTACTCACACTCTCGATTTGGTGGTGCTGTTTATTGTGAAAGGTCAATATTTTTAAGATTAAATAATGTGGAGGAAAGCTGAAACAGAAACATCTTTACAGGTAGAACACATTTTAATCAGCTTTGTGGACATATGATCAATTTGTCAAATAAGTCAAGACATCTTTCCTATAAAAAACGGGAGTTTTGGTTAAGTCTCATTGGACAGATGGCTCTCTTTCAGTCGGCTACACCCATAACTCCATCACCACCATTGTTGTCTTGTACCGTATCCTCATCACAAAGAGTACATTAAATCATCGGTGGGCAGGAGAAATATGTAATCATTTATGGCAGCTACAATAGCAGCTCTCATTCATAAACCTCCTGCACAAAAGCCACGCCGCTTAACTCTCTTTGTGTGTGCCACGAACAAACAGGCACAGAAACCATTGTCCATTGAAACCTGCACAAAATGTGAGGAAAACACACGTGAAATCCACAATGTATGAGGCAAAGTGGTGACACTTAAAGACACACACACACACACACACACACACACACACACAGCAGCAGCCACAATAGTGTCTTTATGACATAAGCTCCTTTACACTACAGTGCTTTTACAAAGGCAAATGAGATTTTTCCTATAGCAGGCCTCCAGCAATAACAATTGACATCACAGGCCAGCCTACGTATGTTTCCCATATTAAACAGGGAGACGCAATGTAAGCTCCTTGAGCATGAGACTAAACAGCTTGCTGAGGCAGAGATTTTCCCTCCTGCAACAGTGGGCCCTCCTACTGGGAACCGTCCACTTAAGGGACTGTGGCAAAGGGGCATTTTATTTGGTTACCCACTGGCTGCAAGCAAGGACAATCAGTAGTGCTGATTGGCTTGATTGGATGTTTCCAATGTAGTCTCATCTCAACCTGAATGAGTTGCACCTAAAACATACAGTACACACACCAAAAAGCCCAACAGGTGGATGAATATTGCCTATGCTTGTGTGTCAAAACCCTCTGGCACAAATGTCAGCAGGCCATGATGCCGCCACCCGTCCTGCCTTCTAAAGTTGTGTGTTGGATTACGTGGCGGAAACCTGAGGCCCGAGCTCAGTCAGCTCGATATCCGAGCCAGCGCGCCACTCCTCTGCACACCCCGTCATCACTGAACACCACACTCCACACTCCTGCTAATCCAACAGCGTGTACAGAACATAGCATGCCATATGAAAAAATAGACATGAGCCAGGGAGCGTGTCGGGGAGCCTGTCGTTTATGAATACATTCCCAGGCATTATATAGCCCTGGGAACTCCATGACACAAGGAATGAACCTGATGTGTGTGTGTCATGAAGACTATTCAGAGCTGTCCATCGAGCGCTGTGCATCTATTCTGAGCTACACAGTAGATCCCTGGCTCTTTTTTCTTTTTTTTCCACTGCTGCTTCTATCTCTCCACCGCGAGCCAAAGCACACCACCATCTCATGATGACAACGGCTAGATTAGAGACTTCTTTACGGCCTGGAAACCATGGCAACGCCCTGCATAGACAAGCTGGATGGCGACCAATTGGATCTGGGCTTTGGTGGGTGGGACTGTGCTATCTTGGCCCTCGCTACTTGACCACAGAGTGATTTTGGAGGCCTCGCGCTCTGAACCCCGCTGCCACGCCCCATTACTCCAAACCACTACGAGTGGTAAAGCGAAGGTTAGCCACTCTGCTTTTAGAGGACGATGACGCTCATATAGGTGGGAGGAGCAGAAACAAAACTGAAAAAAACATGTAAACATGAGCTCAGAATATAATCATGCCAGGCTGGTTTGCAGCTGTTTTTTCTTTTTGTTTGGCCAGGTGAGAACAATGGGAGAGAAATACAATGACCTGATCGAAGATTTCTCAAAAGGCAAAGTCCAGGTAAAATGCCCACAACTGAACTAATATCAATAATGAGCTCTGGTCCTGAGTGGTTTGAGCTGACCATAAGCTGTTAGATCGGTAGAGTGGAAATGAACTGATCATGCTTAGAGATTATTGGGGTTAGATTTCAGATTTAATAACTCATGACCATGTAAAGAGCACCTTGCTGCATTTTTGTGGCTCATAATTGCTTGAGCAAAGGAAAAAGTAGAGAGGGCTTCTAACATATAATATAACTCACAACTTGAGGAGTAGGAGCTTTGTCAAGTCTGAGAAAAATAACTTTTAGTTAGTTATCTGCTTACATTCCAGAAGCTTTAACAAAAAGCCTAAAGTCTGCATTACAAACTGGATGCATGAAGAAGGGTCTAATGAAGAGATAATGTTGGGTTGGAGGGATGCACAATATATAGCAAATTAGCTCAAAAGCATCAGGCGCTGACTTATTTTATTAATAGATACAAAAATATGCAAAGATCTGCTTCAAAAGGGTGAAGGAGGCTCACACCTTCGAGCGTGAGCGTCAGCACTCCTTATGTGGTTACTAGAAGTCTTTCAGTTCCAGTTCTTTCTCTCACAGAGCCACGTTCATGCATTCTTACTTTTAAACTAAACGTGATACTTAAGCTTCTACCAGACAGTAGTTATTGTGATGCTTACACACCCTCTTTTTCCTAGCCATTGCATCTCCCAAATACTTCAAATTACCATCCAAGCTTGATTACACAATGCACCACTATCAGGTACTTTATTAAATTAAATGAGTCATGAAAGCAAAGCCAATTCCCCTTTTGTAGCTTTGGAACTAAGAAAGCAAGCTCTGCTCTGTTTGTTATGTGTCATGAAATGTGGTCGTTTCGTATGCACGGGAACACAGACCTGGCAATTTCATCAACTCAAACAGTTCCGCACGTTTCTTTTTTTCCATCCCTGAACGACAGATGAAATGAGAAATGGTGATCAAATTCACAAGAGCGGCACACAAAAGTGATTTATGTAACATTCAAAAGAGAGAATAATTTCGTTTGTTTGTTTTAACCTGCAGGGAGTGCCAGGCAGGCGGAGTTCATGTGACATGACAGGGAAAAGTCAGCTTCAGCTGTCGGTAACACAAAAGATGAGTAACTGTGTCTTCAAGCACTTTCATTTGATTGTCAAAACTTCCAGGCATGTATATTGTTTTGCAGATTAAACCCCACCCATCAGGATCAAACAAACCTGGAGATATTTGCTAACGACATTCACTGTCCCACATTGCCTCCCTGCATTGTATTAAGTACACTGAAATTTCTCATTGAAGTTGGGCGTTATCTTGGAGCATTAAGACACTCTACTGAGGAGAGAATGCTTTCAGCTTTTATGTAGGGGCAAGAACAATACATCTCCATCTGCAGATACACTGAAAGAATTAAACTCGACAAGCTCTTGGACATGCAAACATGTGACTTCCCTTCTCCGTAAAATCATCAGGAGCAGAGTAATTGCCAAAGCATCTGCTGCTGCAGCGATCCAAGGCCACAACTACTGACTGGCAGATAAAGAGCCACTTGAGCGCTAGAGTCACCTGGTCACCCTACAGGCTTATTTGAAATACCAAAATGTCTGCAATCTAACTGGCTGAAACACCACAACGCTTCAATCCGGTAATTTATGTTGAAAGAATCAACTGTAGTGTAGTGTAGTAAACATTTAGTTTCTGGCCATTGCTGCTGTTGGCAGCAAAATTCAGATATCTGTCAAGTGGAACAAGACAAAAAAACAGTCTGAATTATGTCTTTTTACGATTATTCGTCCTCTTGAAAGTGAATCAATAAAGATACAATGATGGCATTTCCATAACTGAGCAGCAATGAATAATAACCTGTGACGACTAATCCATTTTGCAAGCAACAGCAGAGGATCTTAAGAGATCTGTTTGGGGGAAAAGTTCAACGTTCAGTATTTGGCTTGAGAGAACCAAGTCCTTTGTATTTTAAATTTAAAACACAAAATCTTCATTTGACTTTCCTACATATCAATTAATGTGGGTGTCATGTTTTCAGAAATTAAATACTCCACAACTGTTGTCTGTTTAGAAGAGTTCACAAAGATTTTCTCCAACTTTCTGCTCTTTCACAAAGCACCTCAACACCTCAATTTGTTTCACTATAAGCCAAAAGAAAGAAAAACTTTGGTTAAAATAAAATAAAATACAAATTTAGGAAACTAAATTTAAATCCATACGGCCCTCTGCCTTTTGTGTCAGATTCTAAAAGGGGAACAATATCAGTGTGGTCCTATCAGCAGAGTCAGATCAATATGTAAATATTTGATACAAATACTAGAAGCAGTTAATGAGACGGCATACAAAATAAAGCAAAACTGACCTCCTCTCAGAATGCTGGAACAAACCCTGACCTGGCTTAAAAAGTCCTCCCTGCAGGACCTTGTATGCACATTTTAAGTGATGAGTTGGGTTTGTTAAGCACATTCCTGGAATTATTTGACTTCATCTCCTACATTCACAAAAATGCCGCTCGACAGACCCAGAGAGGAACGGCGGCCCTGTGTGATGTACTGCTGGAGTGTGTCTCACTGAGTTTTTCCACTTAAGAAAAAGGGAGAGAGAAAAAGAGAGAGAGTGCAATGATGTGGTTTTACCATGCCAAGCTGTTCATGATTCACAAAACAAGCAGGGAAACAGAGAAAAAAATATATTCATCGCCGATTATCACAATCTAAGCAACAAAAAGTGGCTTCAGTTTTGTGTGGATTTAAGCCACCCTTTGTTATTTTCTCTCCAGGCAGGACGCCAGGTTTGTGGCTGTGTTAACGCTGCGGCAGTCATTTGTCAAATGCTCTTGTGTAAACCACACATTTATAAACCTTACTCAATCCTTTACAGGTACATAATAGCCATTGTTGTTGCAGTCATCAGACGACAGTGACACACACACACACACCCTGTTGCCTGAGGCAATAAGACTCAGAGAGCAAACGGAGAGGATGAACTTCATGAACTTGTGCTGCTTTGTGCATCAGGAGGTGCCCCAAAAAATACGACGAGGACAAACATGTTGTCCTTAATGTTGTATGTAAAGACATGAAATGAAGAGGAAGGAGTGTGTATGTGTGTGTGTGTGTGTGTGTGTGTGTGTGTGTGTGTGTGCTGTTGTCATTAGGAGCTGGTGTGTCAGGTGAGCTCTTATTCTGGAGTTGTGAAATTGCATGGTGGGGAGCAGGTGCTGGAGGATCAGAGGCAGAAAGGAAAGGTTAGCCCAACCATTGAGAGAGAGCAGAATGAACACAGACCCTCGTTATTCTCCGCTCTGGGGGGGAATGAGGAAGCTGTTTCCAAGGTTTTGTTGGTGGTGGAGAACAGAGTAGGGATCCACAGAGATGCACATCCACCCACCAGGACACACACTCAGAGTCAAGAACATGCATACATACTGTACGTGTCGGCAGAAAGGCCACCTGGTAGAAACACACAGGACAAGGTCACATCACAAGACACACACAGAAAAGCTTTTGTATTATACACACCTAACTGGGCACAAGGACACGCACACATACACAAACAAACATATAACACAGCTCACTGATGTAAAATGCACACATTTGTCATATTTGTTTACAGTTACAAAAGATATAAATACCTATAAACATGCACACATTATGTACACACACACACACACACACACACACACACACACCTAAGCTTGCATTGTGGTTTAGAGACTTATGGGCATCTGCCAGCGCGCTTCAAGTGCTCGTTCTCCGGGGGCCTCCCTCAACCTTTCTTTTTCAGCAGCAGCAGCAACACTGCAATTTGGGTGTGCCATTGGGCCAGAGATAAGTATAGGCTGACTAATGTGCACTTAGGACCCAGGGAGAAATACTTAAGGCTTAAATGTTTAATTTGTGTTTGTACAACACATGTCCAATTTGGGGGCCGGTGTCTTTTTCAAAAAGCCCAACAACAAATAATTAGGACTCTCTGGGTCGACCACAGGCTTAAAAACTGGGGAGTAACATTGCTTTTTTTAAGGTGAATGACATCTTCAGAAAAAAAAGACTTAAATGTCCAACACCGTGGACACATGGGAGTTAGTTGATCGGCTCAATGAAGTAACAATAAAGGGTTGAACCATTACGATGATTCCTGAAACTGTATTTATTTCTTTTGCATGTGCATAGGTGTTGTGTGGATGTCAACACATCAGGACATTCCTCCACTTCCTCTGTTAAATCTCTCCCTTCGCCTCACTTTCTCCTTCTCTCAAGCATCAGATTTCTTAATCTTTAGCCTCTCCAGCTGCTCGTATGGCCTCTCTCTGTCATGAAGTGTCCCTCAGAGGAAAAGGCCACAAAATACATGTGACATATTGGAATACCGCGTGAGCAATGGGCAGATTTCTAAGTATGACAATTAGATCCCGAGGTTGGCCTGACATTGAATTAACGGCAGCGTGCACATTCTCAGGGCTTAATGTTCGAGGCAGAGAAAGATAAATATAAATTGATACAAAAATGTTTTAGAGTGATTTAAAAAAAAATGTGTTGATACTGGAAAAGAAGACAAGCCCAGTGTGAGAGTGTGAATCAGAAAATGTAATTATCAGAACAGGAAATCTGAAAATCATTATCTGTGAGGCAACAGGCCCGGAAAATTAAAACACATTTTATTTTTTGAACTGAATGAATTAATCTGCATGATTTCTTTTGATTATTTTTAGACACAAAATTTAACCTGGTAAATTGAGAAAAAAAATGTTTTACCAAAAGCAATCATTCATTGAATTATTTTGATTTATTTCATTTCACAAGTGGGGGTTAATTCAAATGTTCCACAGAAATGAGAGGCATTTTACGCACAGCTCATGATGGTGATTTCCTGCTGCTGACAGGCTCCTGATGGACCACACAGGGACCGGCCGCCTCTTGTCCGCAGCAAAAAGCTGCAGGTCTCCCTCAGACAGCGCAGGGAGCGCGACCATGCAGCGCGGGACAATGTGCTGAATTGGCAGCCTATATATAAGTCTGCCATTTGGACACTAATGCCACTTTACCTTATGAGGGAACTTCAACCCGCAGCACCTGCTCAAAACAAAATGCCTTTGCGGATCAACTTCGGCGAACTCCTCTTGCTCGGATTGTTTTTCAGACAGACACTCTCACTTACAAGGGGGGTAGGGGGCTCTAAAATTGTTCTGCCAGAGTCCAAACAATTAAACAACTTGTTGGAAATTGTGATTTACTGCGCAGGTCGGCGTGGTCATGTGTCAAGCAGGCAGTTAGAACCCTGGATAGAGGAGGAGGAGTGATCTGACGCGCAAAGAAAAATATGTTATGCGTAAAACAATTAAAGCTGCATGCTGGGTGACTGTGACTAAAACACAACAGCTTGTTTCACAAATCAGAGGAACAATAGTGCGTTTCGTCTTTAGCGGTTTTCAGACTCATTTTTGTTCAGCATGTGTGATCTCTGTCCCTCTCTGTTTCTCTTAAAGCTCCTTATCTGCAGGCAGGCAGCGGCTTATCTCGAAGGTGTAGTGTGGCTCTAAATGTGGGGAACACCCCGAAGAGACTCTATCGTTGTCCTCCAGGCCTTGTCCTCCTGTACCCCCGGTCACATCCTCACCGTGAACTCCGGGCCAAACTTTCACCCCAGAGGAAACAGACTCCGCTGGTTGTCGGAGCTTCACACTCTTCTCTGAGCAAATTAGAAATCTGTCCCATGCATGTGTGAAGTTCAGAGCCATGCACCACTGCTGTCACTCTGTCAGGTGTCAGAACTGAGAAGTGACACTTTTTGGCACCCAGAAAGTTAAGATGCAAACTTTTACAGACCTAACACGAAAGTGTAAATCATGTAGGAAGAAACAGAAACTTACAGATTAATTTCTCAGCTCTCTCGCCGTGCTGGGACACTGTCCTGTTCCCCTCGGTATTGTTTCCTAATGGATCCGTGTCATAGCTCTGAGTCTATTTTCATTCGTGACTCACGCATTCTTCTCGGGTCAGGCGGCGTGACCCCCGGAGGAAAAGTTAACTTTGGCCCTAAAGACGCCTCACTTTTCTCCTCCGCTCCGCAATCTAGTTCTCTCTATTATATTCCAGTCAGCGCGTGTGCGGAGGACGCACTGAAAAGTGCGCCTGTGGAGGTGCAGCGGTGCCTGGGGCGCGCACAGACGGTCCGGCAGAGCGTTCGCGATTATGGACAGAAGGCTACCGCTGTGTGGCCGAAGAGGAAACTACTGGAAATGATCAGACACCAGTGGGTCTGATCTGGGATGACTTCCAGTGCTCAGAGTTATTCAAACTAAATTCTAAAAAAATGGTTTGAAGTTCTTAGTTTATTTTTATTAATGCAAAGTCTTTGGTTGTATTCCTGTATATCTTTTTAGAAGCATTTCTGTTGATAGTGCATGGCAGGGATGGAGTGGAGGAGTGTACTCAGTTGCTTTGTAGTTTCTCTGCGTAATAAAAGCTGTATCTGTGATGGATAAAATTGGATATACAGGCCTAACAGTTTAAAAGCGATAAATAAAAAATAGAAATGCATGCATGTTTGGGGGTTTCTGCTCACATCTGTGTGGTTTGCAGGAGCACAGATTTCACCTTTAATTTCTTTCCGCGAGTCTCAGTGGATGGAAGTTCTGCAAAAATCACACCTCGCAACAGCAGTGAGTTTTTGGTTTAATATTACAATTATTATTATGAGAAAATGGCAATATTTCTAATAATGTGAACGTGTACACGAATGTGTAAATATCAATAATTGATTGCTCGTGATATTATAATAAATACTTGATTGATGGTAACAAATTTGAAGTTAATTATTCCGTCTATGAATTACTCTTTTAAGTTTTTTCACATAACTCTTACATGAATGACTTTTCTTAAAAACAAAAAGAAACGTACTGTATTCTGTGAGTTATAGTTTATTTGAAGGTCATGTAGGGTCGACCGAGTCTAATCACAGTCGAACTTCAGGTTCACAGACATGATGCAGCCTGAACGTGCTGCTGTCATCTCTGCTGGAGATAACCAGGGAGCGCACCGACTTTCAAAACAAGCAACTCAGAGGAAGCCGCTCTGCGTCCGATGCAACAGGACGTCTCTCTCCCTCTCTCTCTTACCTGCATTCACTTCAGCGTGTCTCAGGCAAACTTGAAGAAGTATTGAGGGCGATGGTTAAAACGAGTTTCAGCGTAGAGACCAAACTGGAGCAGTCAGTTCAAACAGCCTTCAAATCCCGTGCGTAAAGTCACCATCGCTGGAGCGTGTCTGGGACTTTGATTAACTCCTCTGTTTGCGCTCCGCGGAGGATCACAAAGTGGAAGAAAACACTTCGTCAGGTGAGACACTGAGCCCGAGCGGCTGTCATTCGTAGGACCTTCAAAATAAAAAAGTATTTTAAGTTATTTCCCGTCCGACCGGCACTATGTGGAGGTTAAGTGAGAGTGCGGGGCAGTGTGGGTAAAGAGGCAGAGGCAGGATAACCCCTCCTCTCTCTCTCTCTCTCTCTCTCTCTCTTCATGTGTTGCTCATTAGAATAGCTTATATAGGTTTTTATTTTTCTCTCCTATTCTTCATTTTAACTCTCCTTTCCCCTGTCTCTCTCCATCTCATCAATCTGCTGGTTACCTGCTCTTGGTTACAACTTTTAATACAATTTGAATAAATTACACCTGTTGCTTTCATTGCTTTTATTTTACTTGTCGCCACGTTTTCTTCCAAACGTGTCCCGTGCGTCAGAAATCACTACACACTGAAAAACAAACAAAGAAATGTGAAATAAAATGTCAGTTAAAAAGTGACATGTTCAATAAGTTTGTCTGTGTTAATATTTTGCATAATCACCGTTATCACTAAAAAAATACTGTTTTACGGAGTAACTGCTAATACAACTTTGACATCAAGTCCATGATTAAAAAAAATCCTCTTTTTGATAATGTCATATTTTCTCTGATGCATAGCCATTGTTGTAAATTTTCGAAGGTTATGATTATTATTCATTTTGCTCAAAAAAAAAACGCGGTTTACTGAAAAATTAAAAAGAAGTGTTTGGGCTCACCTTGATTAATGATGAAAAAGGTGTTAATCTGATTAAAAGGGACTAACAAACCCAAGGATTTCTCATGACTCGATGACTGTGTGTTGCAGGAACGGAGTTTTGGCGCCCTGCTGTCGGAGCTGAGCTGAGCGCCTCTGCTCGCTTCTCACGCCACCTTTCGGCGGGTTAATGCAGGCCATCCAACAGAGAATTAGGCTCCAAAATGAAACTGTGCTGCTAGTGAATCATCTCCACAATTAGATGACGGCAAACTAAGATTTTCACTATCTGGAACTTAAACTACACTTTTATTTTGCCCTTTTCACTTTGTGTTATTTTATCATTATTTATTTTTGATTTAATTTCTTTTATTTTTCCGTATCTTGTTTAAAGCTTCTTGAGCTGCCTCTCTCTGTGTGAAATGTGCTTGGCCATACAAATAAACGTGCCTTGCCGTTTCTTTAATGTCCTGATCCTGAATTGCTATTTCGCTGCAAGAATTTGCATTTCTCTGAGACCAGGCTGAAAGAAACCCATCTGCTTCAGCGGTGGTCATTGTGTTTTAAATCACAGGTGATTAAATTTCCTTTTGACGTTTACAAGGACGTTCAAATATTTGCCAGATAAAGAATTTCATTAGACCAATTTTATATTTTATCAAATGTAGCCTACTGACTAAACGGCACAAGGCTATCTCTATGTAATTACACATTACAATTATAAAGCATGTTAATTAAAAAAAGAACAAGTGTTGTTTCAATACTTCTGAGGACTTTCAAGCCAAAATAAACTAAATTTCTCAGGTGGTTCAATACTCCCCTCTTCTAGTTTAATGCGCTATAATAGACCTGTTGCTTTTATTGTTTTTATTTTAATTTAGTCATAATTTTCTTACAAACACGTTTGGTGTATCAATTGTAAAAGAAAACAAAAACAAAAACAAAAAAAAAACAGAAAACACAAAGACGTGTGAATAAAAAGTAAAAATACTGTTTTATGAACAATTCAATTAACGAAATATGTCTTAAAGTTACTGTGTTTCTACTTTACATAATGTAAGTAGGAATTGTATCGCCAGTGGTCTTTTGTCATTATGAACACGGAGTATTGAGAAAACAATTTTCGGTGATGAAAAAAATGTCCTCTTTTGAAAAAAACGGAATTAAATTTTTCCAAATATTGTGAATATCTAAATATTCCAGTGAATTTGAAGATCAGTTATTTGTTTTAAGCGTGAAATAACAAAATCCACCGATGAGTGGCAGGAGAGAGCTTACATAACCGACTGCAACAGAAAAGAACAAGTAGAAGAAGACGGGACCGGAAAGGGCGACAAGGGGGGTTGTTGACAAATCTACCCAGTGTCTGCTAGGTGGCATGCTATTTCATCGACTTTTTACAAACGATTTTCATTCATAATGAGTTATTCAGAGGACAGGCACGGAACAAAACGACCACCGTCTCCCAGTGACGTGAGTAAAATAATAAAAACCGAACGTAGCCCGTAGAAGAAAGCTGCGGAGCACCAGGTCATGGTTAGCATCATGTTAGCCTGTTTGCTAACGCTAGTCCTGAAAAGCATTATCGTAAAATCGTAACACGTTTTTGTTTGGACAAAGTTTACTCAGCCTAACTCAAAGTTGCATTGCACAATACGTAACCCACTGTGTTGTGTACTTGTGTCAGAAATGATTGAGAACCAGGCTCCGGTAAATTTATTGCACATGTGAAAATATTTTGTGAAAAAAAACAACAGATCTTTTGACTTGGAGTATTTTCCCAGTATGGATTGGACCTCACAGCCCTGTCTTCCTATATAAGGATCAAACGTTGGGTTCTCAATCAAAAAAAAAATAAAATAAATGGTATCAAAACGGTGATGGAGGAGCGGTAGTACTGTTTTTATAAATAAATAAAAAAAAACACGCGCCAAATGTGTTTCAAACCATGCAGTTCCTGCCAGGTCCAATATTTATTTGTACATGTAAGGCAACAGTTACAGTCCTGTTAAGCCAGGACATGTCTGTCAGAGAAAATAGTCTTTGTTGTAGCTACAGATGAAATATGACAGCAAATTTTATGCCCAAGCAGTGAATAGCTTATAGAACTTACCAACAAAATCACATCAGAGAATTCAGGTAAAAATCATTGTTGAACGTACCTCCAATAGACTGCAGGTGAATGAGTGGTACCTCTGAAGCCAGATGGATGGCAGCTAGCCCTGTAGGTTGGAAACAGTTGTAGTGTAAATGAATAATAATCTGATGACAAGAACAGTATGTGTTTTGATGGAGGTCTGTTCTCACTGAGCACATGAGTCCACATGATAATAACAATGTTTTGTCTTGTAGGATGGGTCTACCCAATGGGCATCAGCTGATCTGGGAAGCAGTGAAAGAAAGCAGAAGTTTTTACGTTTGATGGGTGCTGGCAAGGTTTGTTTTGTGCATTGTTGGTCACGATACATTTAGTTAGACCTGTAGTCCAAAGCATAAAAGATAGATGTTTATACTTGATATTAAATGTGATTGTTTCTGTTTTCCAGAAAGAACACACTGGACGCCTGGTCATTGGTGACCACAAGTCAACATCCCACTTCCGCAGTGGTAAGCTTCTTTATCCAGCATGTGTAAGATACTGTTTGTTCTGTTAATGTATGACGTGTCCAAACTACTGTCCCTTTGCCACTTAGCCATGCTGCCTCGTCCTTATGCCCAATGCAATTAACCCAGCTTCTGCATTACACATCCGCTGTACAGATCTGTCCATGCAAGGATAGGCCTGTAATGGCTGGGTGTGCCTGCTGTGACTGGTATCTCATCTGCAGGACAAGAAGATAGGAAGATGAACGAACAGCTAGAGATGCAGTACCAGCAGAGCATGGATGGGAAGCTGTCAGGCCGGAACCGAAGACACTGTGGCCTGGGTTTCAGTGAGGTAAGGGGGTCATGCAGAACCAGAAGAGGGGGAGAGAGATGGACCACTGCTTCTGCTATAGTATTCTGTAATATCTTTCTTAGTTATACGTGTGTGTGTGTGTACACACATATATACAGTCATGGAAAAAATTATTAGACCACCCTTGTTTTCTTCAATTTCTTGTTCATTCTAATATCTGGTACCACTAAACGTATAATACAATGAACACAACAAAAAATGCAGCTGGTCACATAATACTTTATGTCCTATTTGACATTCTTAAGCTTAATTGATTCCCAGGGTATATAAGAGGCCATTTCATGTCACAAGCAGCACTGCACATGCAAAGGCCTAGAGTGGTTTCCTGCTTACATTCAAGCCGTAGCACAACTCAGAAGTTGTCAGCTCTCACATAATGCCTAAAACAAAAGAATTATGTGAAGCAACAAAGGCAGCCATCTTGGCACTGCTGGAAATTGGCATGAGTGAGAGACAGGTAGCGAAAAAACTGAAGATCTCCAAGACAGCCGTTCATTCCAACAAAAAAAACAAGCTGAACATGGCACTACCAAATTGCTACCTGGCCGTGGCAGGAAACGCCTTTCTACCCCACGAGATGACCGTGCACTCATCCGCTCCTGTGTCAGGAATCGTCGCCAGACCTCCAGGGACCTTAAAAATGAGTGGGCACTGTCGAGAAATGTGACTTGCTCGGCAAGGACAGTTCGAAACCGACTTGTTGAAGCTGGTTTGAAGTCACACAGAGCACGCAAGAAGCCCTTCATCAATGAAAGGCAGAGGAAGGCCCGGTTACTCTTTGCTCGAGACCACAAGGATTGGACTGTTGATGATTGGGCTAAGGTTCTCTTCAGTGATGAATCCAATTTTGAATTGATGCCCACTCCAGCCAACTTACTGGTTAGGAGGAAGCCTGGAGAAGCTTACAACCCAGACTGTCTTGCCCCTACAGTAAAACATGGGGGTGGATCAGTCATGATCTGGGGTTGTTTCAGTCTGAGTGGAACAGGGCAAATGCAATTGTGTGAAGGCCGAATGAACCAGGTCAAGTACAGGACTACCCTTGAAAACAGTCTTCTTCCATCAGCTGGAAAACTCTTTCCTGCCTCGAATGACTGGATTTTCCAACAAGACAATGCCCCTTGCCACACGGCAAGGTCAGTTAAAGCCTGGATGGAGAACCACAACATTCACACCATGCCTTGGCCTGCTCAATCACCAGATCTTAATCCAATTGAAAACCTGTGGAAAATCATCAAACTCAAAATGGAGAACCACAAGCCCAAAAACAAAGAAAATTTGTTTGAATTTGTCCAACAGGAATGGGCTGCTGTGACAGCAGAACAATGTCAGAAGCTGGTGGAGAGCATGCCAAGACGCATGGCTGCAGTCATCAAAAACAATGGTTATGCAATCAAGTATTAACTCTTGTGTGTATCATGTGTTTAAAGCAAACAGAAAAGAAAACATGGAATGCTTGAAAGTAGTGTTTTTGGCGGTACAATGCCATAGCTATTGATGTAAGAATTTAAGTAATTTTGGTTATTATCAAGAAAACCATGGAAATGAATAATCCTTAGTTCTTAAATTAAACTCTCATGAGCTATTTTTGTTGTTATCATTATAATTGTCCAAACAAATGTACCCTTAGTTGAGCCAGGCATTAAAATTAACAAGAAATTGAAGAAAACAAGGGTGGTCTAATAATTTTTTCCATGACTGTATATACACACACATGTGTACATGTGTGTGTATATATATATATATATATATATATATACTGCAATTACAATATTACTTCAGTCAATAAACAAATACTTTAGTATCCAGTGTTCATTTCTGAATGATGAATTCATAAAGGTCTTGAGTTAAAGTTTGATCATCTTAGCTGCACTCTTCTCGATGACCTGAGAGAGTTCATATGGTTCAAACAGGAGTGGTGGATGGTGCTACATCTTCTGCTCAGTTTAGAGGCAACACAAACTTCTTTTTGTTTAATGTCTTAAACTGTGTGCACAGCAGGATGTGGCTGACAGAAAGCTCATATGCATTGTCATTGTTTCTAATGCAAATACTCAAAGCGGCAAATGTGGTGTAATGATGACAGTACTCCCTCTTTTAAAAAAAATATGTTTGTTTTTTTTTTACTCTTGGTTCTTACAATATCCTGTTGTCAGACAGACAGAAGTAAAACAAAAAAAACAAACAAAAAAAAAGTCACCCTCAAAAATCATCTTTTTGTTCTCTAGCAGCCCGAGCTGTTGCCTTGCCAACCAGTGGACAGTCAGACAAACGCAACAGAGCCAGAGAAGCCCACCAGTGAAGAGAAACCTACAGACACCCAGGACAAAAGCAGCAAATCCAGTCTGAAAGACCTGACCACAGACGAGGCAGAGCCCCGCTCCAGTAACAGCAGTAAAGAAGAGAAACACAACAAAATAGCGTTTGTGAAGTCAGCATAGGGCTGAGGGGGGGGGTGGGAGTGGGGGTGCAGGTAATAATTTTTTGTAATCTTACATTTGTACATTTATTTGTTTACCTGATCAGCCATCATTTTAATCCTTTTACTGTGTAGAAACTGGTCCTCTGCACAAGCCCACTTCATTGGGCGACGTCCTGGTGTGCATGTGGTGAAAGACTTCAGTGTGCAGCTTTTGGCTGAGTGGTGATTCACCAAATTATGAGTGCATTTTTATTTTGTTTGAACGTTTTAAGGGTCACTGCATTTGAATCAAATTGGAGGTTTGATGAAACAGCATTCAGCATGATTGGTATACACATGTACATTTTGTGAATTATTGTTTGAAAACCAATAAAAAGAAAGTGTCAGTTTGACATTTGTTATTCTTAACACAAGACAGTTGCTTTCTACATTAGGAGGCCTCGACATAAACTTCTACAGCAAAACTTCATTGACAATTATATAAGAAACATTATTCTTGTTATCAAAAGCTATTTATATATACGTGTATATATATATATATATACACGTATATATATATATACGTATATATATATGTTTTATTATTATTTAATTTGGCATGTTGGGCAAGTGCTCCAAGGTTTAAACTTGCCTGGCACAATGAACCACATAACAATGGAAATCAGGCAACCCTTAATGTCAAGTCCTGGGATACATAACAGCAAATTCACTGTTTCATGCAGGAGGCAGATGCAGATTATTTGTCCAAAATATATTCAAACCTATACAGGGTCTGGAGTCAGCTGTGACACTCGGTATAAGGGCAAGATAATTCATTTAATCAAACTGGGGCTAGTCGTCCATTTCACATCCATACAGATGCTCGCTCACATCTGAAAATAGTCTGGCTGATGTGAGTGTGTTTTATTGCACAACAGTTTGCTCTATCTGAAAAAAAAAGATTGTGCTTTACAGAAAATACGTCATTTTAATAGTTTCATTCAGGCCTCTCCTGGACGCCTCTTCCACATGAATACAAAGTAATTAGGCAGCCTCACTGTTTTCCATCATCAAGGGTCCTATGGTTATATTTAAGTTTAAGTGATGAGGATTATGTTGGTCATTGACAAGAAAATGATTGTGCTACTGGCAGGAGTTTTTTTTTTTTTTTTTTTTTTTTTGAAGAGACCCTCAACTGGAGAAGGAACATGAGCCCGCCTCCTTGTTTGTGGTCTCCATGTAATTATATTGTCATTCATATTTCTGTTGTTGAATATTATAGTTATGCATTGTTACTCATTAAATGTACTCAGTATGTATTCAGTAGGATGACACAAAGGGATGGATAGAGTGTGATCGTTTGGGTGTATCTTGCCTCCACATCCTTCGCTCCACCTGCCTCAGGTGACACAGCCTGCAGCTGGAGCAGCATCAGGATGGACTGGCATTAATAAGCATCAAGGCAGACATCATGATGCAAGGAGTCCCATTTTAAGGTTTAGGTTTGTGTACCAGAGGTATTCTGTGTTATTTATTTATTTAGTCATTTTACACAGTTCATTCAGAAGGTTGCATTTTTCAAGTGATGTTACAATCCATTCATACAAAGCAGTGGATGCATGTAAACTGTTACATACAGTCCCCAGAATATGAGAACTGAGAGGTTCTGAATCATGCTGTAAACACTGTATTTTAAATGCTGCATGAGTGCCATTTTATTGTTATGGCATTTTCTGTAAGAGTTACAGAGCAGAGCAGTTCATTTGGGTACAAACTGAGCTGCAGTGTTAAAGGAAGAAAAGCCTTATCACCACATGGTGGCATCTCTCTTCCCTGAAGTCTGGATGGAAAAACAGACGCAGCTTTAAAAAAGCGCACTGCCTTGGCACGGTAAGTAAGGCTCCTTCAGGTTTGCACAAAGAAATACTAGGCTATATCTTCTGTAAAATGGTCTGGATTCATCTCGATGGGAATTAGTTTTGAACTAGTCCACTGTGTAGCTCATCTGTCAGGTATGAACTGTATAAAGACTGTATAAAATATAAATTTTAACTCTATTTCCTATCAAACAGACACTGCTGAGGAGACTGAGAAGTGTCTTCCTGATAGGCCATCTTCCTGTTTGTCCGTGAAGAGCAACATCTCCATGGAGATTCGTCATAACTTCAGTAAAGAAGTGGCTGATGGGTAGGCACAGCAGAGCTGTGGTGCCACCTATTCACAGTCATGGACATCAGGCTGCTTTGCTACAGACAATGTCATATTAAAACTGTCTGAATCCCAACAGACTCCATTTTAATAACTCATGACTGCTCGCTATCGACAGAGATGGATGGAAATGAAATATTTAAGGAAAGCTGTGTGATAATGTCTGTACAGCTTCATATGCACAAAGTGATAATACTGTATATATTTTTAAATAGGTTGTTGAGTGTTTTTTTTCTTTTGGTCAAAGTATCTCAGGCATGAACTTACTTTATTAAGGAACTTATACTCGCTCTACTTTTTCCATCACAATCTATCACAATCACACATCTATCACAATGTTCTAAGGATGGAGACATTTTGACTACTGGAGATAAAAAGCAGGACAACAGTGCCAGCGAGGCAGTTCTGAACATCACACTGCATGTCTTAAAGGAAATGGGCCAAAGAGAGCTTGCCAACAGACTGGAGAAATATAAGCACCAAGAGCAGGAACGGTGCTATTTCCTGTTTTATATTTGGAAAATGTACTGTACATGTATTTGGCATTTACTCCAACGTAGTGATGAGGAAGCAAAAATATATAACTTCTTACTGCAAAATAATTAATTTTCAGGTTTCGGCACTGAAATCAATACAGTAAAACATCTTTGTATACCCAGGTATTTATGGCGAGCTGGATGTCTGCCAGCGCAAACTCTGACACAATCTGAAAAAATCTGAATACATTTATGAAGGAGTGGCACAGCATGGGAGCCGGACACTTCTCAATGAGGTGTACACTGAGCTCTACATCACACAGGGAGGAAGTGGGACGCTTAATAGTGGACATGAGGTTAGGATGGTTGAGGCTGTAACCAGGAGACGAGCAACATTAAATGTGAAGACATCTTCAAGCCTATGTCCAGACAACAACGATTCAGCAGAACCGTGCTGACTAGAGGAATTGCCGGCATTGGAAAAACTATCTCTGTGCAGAAGTTTGATCTGGAATGGGCTGAAGGAAGAGTTAACCAGGACATCCAGCTCCTAATCAACCTTCCCTTTCAGGAGCTGAATGTGATGAAGGTGAGACACCTCACACTTACACAGCTTCCTCATCGTTTTCTTGCAGAGGCAAAAGAATCAGGCATTTTGAATTTTGACAAATACAAGCTAGCGCTGATATTTGATGGGCTGGATGAGTGCCAGCTTCCCCTGGACTTTGACCACAACGAGTCCTGCCGCAGTTGCCTTCTGTGGATGAACTACTCACTAAACTCATCCAGGGAAACCTGATGCCCTCCACTCACATCTGGATTACCTCCAGGCCCGCTGCGGCACATCGCATTCCTGTTGATATCCTTGACCATGTGACAGAGGTACAAGGGTTCAGTGACTCCCAGAAGGAAGAGTACTTCAAAACATGGCTGCTCGAGTCATCTCACACGTCAAGTCAACCAGGAGCCTCCATATCATGTGTCACATATCAGTCTTCAGCTGGATATCTGCCATCGTTCTGCAGAAGATGGCAGATCGTAGAAGAAAGAGGAAGGAAGAGAACAGAGGAGGATGGGGTCATGGGAGAAATGCCTAAAACACAAATGTATGCACATTTCGTGGTATACAACTCCTTGATCAGGAGTCAAAAGTATTCAGCAGGACAAGAGGAAACGCAGCCCCGAAAATGGATGAAGAGATGATCTTGAAGCTTGGAAAACTGGCCTTTGAGCATCTCATGAAAGGCACCATGATCTTCTACGAGGAGGAGCTGACCAAGTACAACATCAACATTACAGATGCTGCCATATATTCAGGGGTTCAGAGAATGATCTGGGATTTCACCTGGCGAGGGTCCACTGCTTTGTGCATCTCAGCATTCAGGAGTTTTTTGCAGCGAAACCAAGAGAGAGCGCCACGGTCCAGGAGGCTCCTAGTGGACTGACAAGCCTCCTCATGAGTGCAGTGGACAAGGCCCTGCAGAGTGACAATGGACACCTGGATCTTTTCCGACGTTTCCTTCCTGGGCTCTCACAGACGTCCAATCACTTGCTGTTGAAGAGCGTTCTGACCACAATGGAGTGCAGTTCACAGAGAAATGAGGAAATTGTTGACTACATCAAGGAGAAGATCAGGCAAAACCCCTCCCCAGAGAGATGCATTAATCTCTTCCACTGCCTCAGTGAGCTGAATGATCAGGAGTTTTTGGAGGAAATCCAGACCTACCTGAGCTCTGGTACCAGAGACCCAGCTGTCCCCTTCACAGTGGTCAGCTCTGGTCTTTGTGTTGCAGACCTCAAAGGAAGAAATGGATGAGTTTGATCTGAGGAAATATTCAAGATCAGAGGAGGGTCTTCTGAGGCTGCAGCCACTGATCGAAGACTCCAGAGTAGCCTTGTGAGTAAAAAAAACAACCTCCTCTTCACTTATCATTGTATCCAGTATCATTTTTTAAAGAACATTTTTATATATCACACTTTAACTCACAGGTATCTATAGTGATAACTGATACAGGTCTGAGGTCGTATTGTACTGATGCCAGCTTATTGTTTGTATTGTTGTAGCTTAAAAGGTTTTTTTTTCCAGATGAAGCTTTTATTGTCAGAGTTAGTTTATAATTTATTTCAAATGTAAACCCACATTTCCTGTTCTATTTGTGTTCTCTTTCAACTTGGCTTGAGGTTAATGCACATGATGATCCTATTAACTCAGAGCCATGAGGATCGCAGTATTGAAACAATGCTGAGGCTGCAGGCCTTTTATTCCTCTCATTCCTGGTTTCAAAATTCAAAATGCAAGAAATTGAATTATGAATTGTTTTTCATTTTAAAAGGCTTAAGGAATGCAACCTCACAGAGAAATGCTGTGAAGCACTGGCAGCCCTTCTGAGCAGTTCGAATGTGGAAGAGTTGGACCTGAGTGACAATGAGCTGCAAGACTCAGGGGTTGAACTTCTATCTGCTGGACTGGCAAGTCCAACGTGTCAGTCGGAGAAACTGAGGTTGGTGAAGAAGTGCTGAAGTGAGCTATCTTTGACAATTAAAAACAAAAAAATGGAACAAATTGGAAACATGAACAGGTCCGATCCATGTTTGGTAAATCAGGTTTGGTTTTGAATTTTATGAATTTTTTTTTTTTTTTCACTTTCAGGCTGCTGTTCTGTGGCATCACAGAGGCTGGCTGTGGTTTTTTGGCCAGAGCTCTGAGGACCAACCCCCACCTGAAGGAACTGAATCTGAATTACAATCATCTGGGACAACCAGGGCTGGAGCGTCTGTCCAGTTTACAGAGGGACACTGGCCACCTGACTGTCAGGTATTACTTGAATCTCATTATGTTTATTTTCTAAAGTAATTTGGCAGACATTTTACAATATCCTCTTTGATTTTCACAGCGTGAGCGCCAGTGCAGAGTGCTACTTAAAATCAGCTCTGAAGAAATGTACGGTTTTTTTTTTTACTCTGTGGCTGTTAGTCCTTTTAAAATATGTTTATACTAATGTACATTCAGTCATCTGTGTTGGACATTTTTTGTTTTCAGTATTTCCTTGTTTTATCAGATGCATGTGAGCTCACTATGGATGTGAATGCCGCTCATTCACACCTGGCTTTTTCTGAAGACAACAAAAAAATGACAAGAATGGAAACTGCTCAACCTTATCCTGATGGTCCAGAGAGATTCACAGACTGGGGACAAGTTCTTAGTAACAGAGGTCTGTCTACTCGTTGCTACTGGGAAGTGGAGTGGATTGGGGAATGGATGGGTATAGGAGTGGCTTATAAAGGAAACAGCAGGAAAGCAAAAGGGAACGACTGTGTCCTCGGCTACAATGATCAGTCCTGGAGTCTGCGCTACTGTCGGGTCAAATACACAGCCTGGTACAATAAGAGTGATGCAGACATATCTGTCCCCTACTTCCAATCCAGAAGGGTTGGGGTGTTCTTAGACTGGTCAGCTGGCACTCTGTCCTTCTATGCTGTGTCATCGAACGCCATGACACATCTGCATACCTTCCAAGCCCAATTCTCTGAGCCACTGTATCCTGGCTTTGGGCTGGGGTTTCCAGACTCTTCATTGATTCTGTGCCAGCCAAAAAAAATCTGAACATTCAATGTATGGATTCGTAAAAAATGCTCAATCTAGTAATCTACATAATAAATAATAAAGGGATTTCATATGGCCTTGTTTCTAACATGCTACTCGCGAAGCCTTAGTCACTGAAGTTGTATATACTGTATGATGCCTTAGTTCTTCACTTAAGTTGTATATATGATGCCTTAATTATTCACTGAAGTTGTATATACTGTATGATGCCTTAGTTATTCACTTAAGTTGTATATACTGTATGATGCCTTAGTTATTCACTGAAGTTGTATATACTGTATGATGCCTTAGTTATTCACTTAAGTTGTATATACTGTATGATGCCTTAGTTATTCACTGAAGTTGTATATATGATGCACTATGAAGTTGTTAGTTTTTCCACTTGGTTGTTTTTCTCCTGATGTTCTTATTATTTTTTAAAGGCCCTCCTTGTAATGTTGCAAACTACGTACTTTGCTGCCTCAACGATGCAATTTTCCCTGTCTGTGGGCCGCGTAAATGAAAATCTTATCCATATCAGCAGAACTCTCCTTTGGGGTGGTTCACAGCTAAAGTTCAGCTTCCTGAATCAAACCAATGAGAGGCTGATCCACTGTTTCAATAAATTCATTAGTGACTCCTCATACAACTCAGCAGCTGCAATGTGCTTTTCTACTCTGTTAGTCTGGATAAAGTATTTTTTTATTTGTAAACAGCTGCATGTTAGCTAGCTCTCTTGCATTCATGCAACACTGGTTACAGAAAACAAGCTGAACACTCTCTGTCTACCAGTGAACTGGTTTCCCAGTGCAGGGAGTGAAGCACTGGTACTAATTTCTGCAAGGATGGTCACACAGACATGAGCTGATGTGAAATAATGACAAGAAAACTTTTGGATCTTTCAGTCACTACTCTAAGTGGTTGTAATCTTGGACTCAGATTTTCAGTAAATAGATAAAAAAAACATTTGATCACAAAAAAAAAACTTTTGGATCTTTCATACTCTGCAAGTTTGGCCCAACAGCAAACCAACATTCACACCAACAAGTTCCATTTCCTCTGTATGTCCTCCAATAGAAAACATCTGGATGTGCGTGGAACCCCTGCGTCTGATGGTGTGACGTTACTTCAGGTGTGCCGACACCAGCAACGCTTGTGGACGTGACAAACATAAGTCACAAGGCGGAGCAGCTGCAGGACATTGGATTATTCTGTTTAGCTGGTTACAAAGGCTTTGAGAAACTGAAAACGGAAACACACAAATTATTAACTTGCTTTAATATTTATTTTCGGTAATTATTTCGCTTTTTTCAAACATTATTAGTTGTTAATCAGATTATGTTCTGATTTTTTGTTGATTGAAAAGACCATCATCATTGTTATGTAGAAAAAGTAAAGCCAAAGTTGAACAAGCATGTCTAGCCAAACAACGTAATAAATAAAGGCTTCATGAGGAAACACTCCTACTGCAGTCTGAGCGTGTTGCCGTTGGCTTTCTTTTCACTCTGCTTTTATTCACTCATCAAAAATAGAAGCCAAACTACAAAACAGCTAATTGAAGATTTTTAAGTGTCTCACTCGTGTTAATAATAAATTAGTTTTGCTTAAATGCGCAGAAGCAAGAATTGATCATGTTTAAGAACAAATCAAAACTAGAAAAATGTGTCTTGTTGTCATTCTTAAAAACAGATTTGTTAATAGTGAATCAGTTAGTTTGATTTGATCTTTCTGCTTCATAGAGAATCTCTTCTGTTTTGTTGTGTTGGCTGGTCTTGTGGGTCAGTGGTCTGCAGCAGCTTTAGCTGAGGAGAAAACACAGTGAAGACATCAGTTTTTATTTTTCTTGCTGTCAAGATATGTGCAAACATATCTTCAAATTACAGTAGAGCCCCATAATAATCATTTTTGATTTTTCACAAGGACAAACTGAAGGAGAAATCGCTCAGATATTTTCTGCAGATATGTTTTTCAAACTGACAGTAACGGACATTTTTGATGTGATGTTTGCGACAGTTAAATAACAAATACAAAAGCGACAAAAAAAAAAAGAATAGTCTGAGTGTCATGTTTGATGTTTAAACTTTTTCTTTTAGCTTTAAGAAAAATTAAATAAAAAAAAAAAAAACAACACACACAACTGTCACCACAGCCACCACATTTCAGCAAAGCAGCGCTTTAGGAAACCCAAACCAAGAAGAAACCTGCAGCTCTTCAGCTAATGTCACCCAAAACAAAGAAAACAGTACTGCACACATTTCAGGGACTAGATAAATAGGGAAGATACTGTAGATAGAGATGGTCATTATCATTTTGTTGTCCTACTTACAGAAAATGTTCTTTCATTACAGATGTACAACAAATTATTTCCATCACTAGCAGAAAAAAGTTTGAGTCCCTTTTGTCCCCAATCTGTGCACATCTGTACCCCAGAACAAACTGCTTACTGACAGAAACAACACAGTGAACACGAGGAAGCCACTCAAAAGATAAATGGCAGGTACCTGGACCAGTCACCGACTCTCCACTCAGTCCCTACACACCAGGGACAAATCACACATTGCCTGTTTGAGATAGCAGTCTAAGATGAATTGTGTGTGTGTGTGTGTGTGTGTGTGTGTGTGTGTGTGTGTGTGTGTGTGTGTGTGTGTGTGTGTGTGTGCATGCATGTTTTGTTTTCTTCGTGAGAACTGATTTTTACAGGACAGTTCTGTAAAACGACATCTTGTTTGGTCTTTTCTTCTTCATGAGGGCTGACTTGCTTTTAAGGTAAAGGGTTAGGATTATCTCCCTTGGAGTACTAAGGGTTTAGCAAATTTCTTAGCTATGATGGTTGATGCATTAAGGGCTAGAAGATGCATTATGCTAACACAACTTACCTGCGACCAGTTTGCTCTTGCGTGAGGCCTCGGAGGCCAGAGCGTGGGACACATTCATGATCCTCTCCTGCTGCTGTAGAGCTGAGTCCAGCTCACTGAAGTCCAGCGGTGCAGACGGCTGTATGCTCTGAAAACTGTTGAAAGGACATGAACACTATAAACACATCCCTCAGGATGAATATAGTATGTCTTCTTGTTCTTCATCTATGTCAGAGAAGAGGCAGTATTTGAGTGCTGTCTACCTGGACTTGGCCAGCAGGTTCTTGATGCGCTCGGCACGGCGGGAGCGTTCCTCCAGCTCCTCTGGACTCAGAGGCTCATCAGGGTCAGACTCTACGTAACGCTCTGGGATGGGAACTTTTTGAGGTTTGGACAGCTGCAGGTTGGACAGACAGCTGTTCAGTCTTATAGTCAAAACAGCCTATTAAGACATTTACTTGGTCATGTGTGGTACTTTGTCTATAATGAAAGTAAAGAATTCCCTCTCACTTATTAATCTAATTAATCTAAAACAAACAAGGAAGGCCAAACCAAAACCTTTTCAAACAATATGTCAAGCCTTGTGAAATTCTGCTTTTAATTGGTTTCATCAAAAGTTTAATGTAGTGAAATGTGGATGTATTTATACCAAAGTGAGCTCAACATTTTGGTCGTACCACAGGTTGGATTTGAAAAAAGGTTAGTTATTAACAAAGTACTTTGATCAGTTTCACAAAGAGTGGCTAAACAACCCTTACATCCAAGTCAAGAGAGAATAACACATGCTAACACCTCTGCATGTTATGAAAGGTCAAAGGTTAATCAGTCCTCACTGATCAGCTGCCTCTACCTGCCTGTCCACTGGTACTTCCCAGAACTCATGTGTCTACCTCTCGGCTGATATCCAGGTCATAGTCCAAAGGCTCCACATCCACCTCTCGGATGACTGTGGCGGTCGCTGTCGACCACTCGCCTGACTGGAGCCTCTTTCTCTCTCTCACTTGGCTCCACCCTTCATCGCTCTGACCCTCTGCAGCAAGTCGCTCCTCCTGCCAGTCAAACACCTGCAAACAGCAGGAAAACACATGAAATGCACATTTGCTGCCATTGTTTAGTGTTTCAGTAAACTAAATATAAATGAATCCAAAACCTCAGTGCTGTCTGGATAAAAAATTAGTTTGAACCTTTTAATTTCCACAAATCGCCCCAAATGTTTATGTCGTCAATAACCTCCAACCACTGTCTAGCATTTTTCACATTGATATCCCTGGAAATCTCTATATTATTACATCAGCTGTACATATGGATGTTTCTAGAGCATAAATAAATAGTTTGACTAGAACTGACTGGTTCAGCTTCTGAGAATTGAATATTTGCTCATCATCTGTGATAGTAAAGTGAATATTTTTGGACTATTTATCTGAAAAAAAGTATGTTATTTTAAGAAGGTATCCTGGGAAGACAATGTTCAGAATCAAAGATTAATTGGAAAAAACAGCCTGCAGATAGACCACTATAGTCATGGTACATTAATAGATCAGTGAAGGATAAACATGACAGAAAAGACAAAACACTTATTTCTAACATATACAGCATATGCAGTGTTTGTGTAGTAAGTCGTGCCTCAGGTAGAGGGAGACAAACACTTCACTGACAGGGAAGACATTAGAGCAACAGCAGGTTCATCCATGTTTAGTATTATTATCACAGACACAGATGATTAGATTGTTTCTGGAAGCTGTAATTATACACGCCTCTCATCCTTCTCTACTATGTGCAGCACTTTTACATCCACAAAAATACTTTTATGCACGGACAAGTACTGTGTGTGTGTGTGTGTGTGTGTGTGTGTGTGTGTGGTGAGGGGTACTTGTGAGTAATCATCCAAGGAGCATCAAAGCCATGCATGCTTCCTTCCCTGCAGCAGCCTGCAGCATGGTCTGATCTGTTGAGAAACACTGCATCCCATGCTTTGTTGTGCTCAGGAGAATCAACACACACACAGAAAGAGATAGATAGAAAGAGAGAGAGCATGCAGGCCCCATTTCATCAAACCCATCAACAGATTAGGAAGAACACAGCCAAGAGGAGGTTCAGAAGCAAGAAACTCTTTATTGTCGAGTGCAAATCTCTACATGATAGAAAAAGAAAAGGGATGAGTTGTGCGTTGCTTCTCAGTAACACAGAATTAAGGTGGCGATTAGCAGTTCACTTCTCTAACTTCTCTATTATAGTTCTACTCTTCAACCGAGAAACCTCCTGTGACTATTTGATTTTTGATCAGACATATTGAAGGATAAAAGCAATGTGGCAGAAAAGCTTTCAAGTTTAATACTTAGAGAAGCAAGGAGAGGACAGCAGCGCCACAGAGAAACAGATCTCTAGGTTCAATGGTCACGAAATTTTTACCTGTTTTCTATCATTGAGTGGACTCAGTAACCTATTTTAGGCTTCACATTATTGTCAGTGCATTAATAACAGTACAAAACAACAATAAACAGTACAATTATCCCAAATAGTACAAGCAAGTTTGTGTGCAACGAGCAAGGTGGATGAATTTATAGCCAATTTCCTGTGCATATTGCATCAGAAATGAGTTTTACTGTTATTTCCAGGAACTTTAAATATAATTGTCTGTTGTTTTCATTGTTAACAATCATACATATTTAATAAGCTCTCATATTCACTGTTTTCTTCTCCTTGACACTGGGTTTGTTGCCTAAATCTAAGCAAGTGTCTTTTTTTTTTTATTTTTAAATTCACAACGTTAACCTGTTGCCAGGTTGGAAACCAGGGAATTAAAGACATTTTTGACACACTGATAAAGAAAATGGTCACCCTAAACCTATATATCTGTTTGTCAAATATGGCCTCTGTACTGTCCCTTCCTTTCTTTCCATGCATATTCTCTATCACAAAGTTGTCCACTCCTTGTCCATGCCTATTTTTGTTTCAGCCCTGTTGCTTGAACTTTTCTTGTTTATTTATAATGCATAAAACAGCACAGCATAGGCCACTTAAAAGTACTCCGATATGAGTACATCACCTTTTTCCAACTTTAATTGTGTAATTATTACCACTGTCAAACGCTAAGAAATAACCTCTAATCTGTACAAGAAGAGTATTGTACTGTATTAATGAGGATGTTGAGTCAAATATAAAGTGGTGTAAACATGTTTTATGCTGGTGGAGTAGAGAAAATAATATGTGCTCTGGCATTTATGGTTATGTGCGCTAAAAGAGCTGAGGATCACAGACTGTATTGCTCACAGGGTTACAGGGACATTTGAATTTAAGGGGATTTGTGGGAAATGTAGTCTGATTACAGGCAGATCCCAGAGCAGCCTGGTTATGAGTGTGTTAATCTGTAATCATAACAGCAATCTGGTAGTTATTGTGTGTTATTTTAATGGAAGACTTTGACATTTTAAACTTGACATAACTTAATGTTTTCACTTTTTTCACCCAGACATGTTAGAATTGTTAGCATTCCTCAATAAAAGCATTTAGATTTAATGTCAAAGTATTCCTTTAGGGACTAAAACCAGAAGTGTCACCACACCTTCCTGAATGAATGCACAGAAAAGCAGCCTTAAAGCTAGCTCTTCATCATTTCCATGATTCTAAAGAGGGGCCATGGGTTTCAAACAAACCATGTTAATTAAAATGTGGACTGAGGAGGTGCCTTTGGGGAAAAAGGCAAAAAGATCATCAGCAAAACAAGGCACTTAGATTTCATTTGAAGAAAAGAAAGCAGGGAGGGGTGATGATGATTTGTGCCACTAGCGTTGCCTCGTCCTTCATTTCATCGACCTGAATACTTCCAACATTCCCCACTCCTCTATATGCTCTATATACTAAATTTCTACAAAATATAACTGTACAGCTGTATACTGAAAATATCCCTCAGTAAATAAATAAATGTACACAGTGTGTACACACTGTGTACATGTACATAAATGGGCTCTTCTCTCTACTTTCTGGTGAAAAAAACAGAGAAAGGAAGGCAAAGTGATGCCTTCTGTTCTCTCCTTTTCTCAGTGGATTTACATTCAGAGTTGTGTCAGTGAGGTCCCACCAGAGGACAGTGGTGACGAGGTCCAACCTTAAAGAAAAGAAAAGAAACAGGGAGCCACTTTCTCAGTCTAAAACTAGCATTCTGCTTCTCCCCTCAACTCCCTGTGCTCATTCTGTCTCCCAGTGCTTGCAAAGAATTAACCATGCTAGCTAGCCAGCCACAGTGAGTCCTGCCCTTTAGCTTGTTAGTGCTCAACAACCACTGGTTATACAAGGCAGGGAGTGCTAGTGCGTTGGCATTCCTGCTAGGTTATTATGTGGCTGGGGGCTGGAGAGTTGTGTAGCAGCAGGGGTGGTGCAGGTGGTGCTCCCTGTGTTTGCTGCTGCTACGGGGGGGTGGGGGGTAACGTACAGAGGTCGGAGGGTCCGAGGTGCTGGAGGGCAGTCTGGAGGAGGAGGAGGAGCGCTGGGTGGGGGTGGTGGAGGTGGAGAGGCCTGTGCTGGAGCGTTCGCCCTGGCTGAGGTTCCTCTTGCGCTCACGAACCAGCGCCTTCTGGTGGCGCTTCATCCTCTCCAGCTGCTCCTCAGCAGTCATTCGCCCTCGAGGCTGACTGCTCAGGAGCTGCATGGTTTCTGTAGGTGATGACAGATGCTCCAAGGCACTCTTGGGTCTCTCCTGGTGAGACGATACAGGGGAATGAGTGAGGGGTGGATGGTTCGTGAAACAGTATAGTGGAAGACAAGTATGAACGAAATAATAGAGAAGTAACAGCAACAGTGACTGCATCTGGTAGCATCCAGCACCAGGGTGCTGCATGATCATTAGAAAAGTCATTAGAAACAACTGTTCTCTTTTAGTTGGTGTCTCACAACTCTTTTTTGACTGGTCCCCAAAACTTTGAATTTTGTCAAGGGGTGTAATTAATTTATTAACTTACTTGGATATATTCCCTCTGTACTCTTTATGTATTTTTAATGTGTGATGTGGAGTGACACAGAAATAAAGTCCAATCTATCTATCTCAAGGAATCCTGTATATCATCCTATAGATCGAACACTTGACTATTAAAACAGGTTCAGGGTTCCTCAGGTTCAGGACAAAAAGAATTATTGGACAGATGTTTGTTTAACAAGAGAAGACAGCGTGCAAACTTGTCAAAATTATGATCCAAACACAACTCAAATTGGGATCTTCGGTTTGGTCTGTTGTCTTTGCTCACCCTGGCTGTGGAGCTCTCTGGGCCTCTCCGTAGGGTAACATAGGATGAGATGGAGTTGGACTGGTTCAGTCGAGATGAGAGGCTTGACGGATCTATAACAGTTCAGTTAAATTGAAAAACTTGCGAAGGGAAAAAGCAATGAGGTCAAACAATAAAAACACAGTGAATGCGAAAATAAAAATCTCCATGAGGGGAAAAACTGTAGACTAAATTAATGGTGAATGAAATCACTGCTGGTCAAATACATTCCTCAACTTGATTGCTAAACATTAAATTATTTGCTAGATTAAATTTTTTATTTTATTAAAAATGTGTCTTAGGATTTAGAAGAATTTTAATCAATTTGAAAGCACTTCAGACAGCGGATGATGTCTTCGAAACATAATACTCCTGTTATGGGTGGTGTAATAAATTCTATTACCTGGGGATCAGTTATTAACACGATAAGCAGGACATTGTTTTTACTCTGAAGATTGAATTTCGAATGAAAATATGGCTTTCTAAACACAAATACACTTGTCTTGTCATCTACTGTACTATTCAAAGTTTGAATTAATTTAATTAAAGCCTGCTAAGTACATTTCTCATACTTCTACAAACCAGTAAGTTTCAGTAAGAAATACTGGAAGTTAAAATAACTATATGATAACGTTCTATGCTGGGAAATCACTAGCCTTAAAATAGTTTGACAAAAGGATTTATTAAATGTAATTTGCATGTCCTTGCTCAGATACCTTTGCCCTGGAAATACTGGGAGTCAATGTCAGACCCGGTGCTGTGCTGGCTGAGTCCTGGCAGCTCTGGTTCACTCACATATGACCGCAAGTCAGTCTGAAACCAGAGGAGGTTACAAAGCAGATACATGGCTGTTGATGCCTTTTGGCTAAAACAACAATTCAAACTGTATTTACCTGACTTTATTCCAATAAAGACAGTAGTGGGGAGAGGAACTACAGGTGAGCATACCTTACAGTCTCCATTGACAACATACTGCCCGCTCTCTCGGTCCCTCTTCCTCTCATCTGATTGGCGTTTCAGCCCACGCACCGACGTGTGGCGGATGACTGAGGCCTCTTTAGGGAGAGGCGGCACCACAGGAGGCGTCTCCTCATAGTCGTAGAGGCGAGGCAGCGGTGGCCTGGGTGGGGCAGCGTCCTCTGCCTGGACAGCAACCAGACAGAAAAGGATTTAGTATTTTAGAAGTACTGCTGCATGGTTGAACTCTTAAACACAATCTGACTAAACCCAGCAATAATTCCTTTCACCTAATATGAAGTAAACTGCAAAAGAGTGCCACTCACCCACTTTGGCACAGTGCTGTGAGGCAAAGAATGGGAGAGGATGCTGGGGATGGAGCTGCGAGGAGGCGGCTGGACCTCTGTGCTAAAGGAAGGCACTGCCGGGTCCGACACCGAAGGCACTAATTTCCTCTCTGGTGGAGCGTGTGAACACACAGAGACATCAGTGTTCTCACCTCATTTACACTAAGACTAAAAAACACTGTGTAAAGTTCAATGAATGTAGCCATAAGACCCATTTCACACCTAAGTCCAATTCTAAAGTGAGATAAAAACCATTTATGTAACCATCTCTGATATCCTATAGATTCAATGTGCATCGCTGTTCAGGTAATTAAAAGAGTGATGACCTGTATGACACTATGAAATCTTTAAAACAAGAAAACAGTAGCGTTTGCCAATAATGACTGCTGGGTTACTATGGTTACCAACCTGGGTTCTGGACAGAGTCAATGGTGATCTTGTAGTTGGCTTTGCTTGCACTCAGTCCTCCCATCACGTCCTCAATCCTCCACAGCTCACGCTTCATCTCAGCTTTCTCTGACTACAGTTTGACACATATCCAAATACATTTCACTCCATTCATATGTTACTTGTTCACTTCTGGTTTGGTTCAGTCTGGGTTTTCAACATCACACATTTGACATTTGACGTCTATGATTATTTGGACTGGAAATAGCTAACAAAGAAGGATTAATATGTATTTACAGAGCATCAAATAATAACAGACTCACTGTTATTCAAGGACATTTTTCATATAGAGCAGGTCTAGATTTGTCCAAGTAGCACAATCGTCGCACAAATTAGCGTGTTAACTCCAATTAATCCTGCTTTAACAGCTGCTTTAACTTCAACAGCCGTAAATATAATACAATGATAATAATAGCCGAAAATAAAAATAAAAATAACACAATAATAATAATAATAGCGGAGGATTTGAAGATATACGTGAGATTCCAAATGATATTAAGCTCAAATTAAATACAGACTTGATAAACCACGACTACTAAATAAAAGCCAGTGTTTGATGAAAAATTAGACACCTTAACTGACAGAGCAGGCTGACAGTTTGGAGCTGTAGTAGCAGACCTCACCTGAGGGGTGGAGCTGTGGTTCATGTGTGCCTGCAGTGCCGTCCTCAACTGCTCCACCGACCTCTCCAGCCAAATGTACTCCTCCCAGGCTTGCGCCATCTCCTGCATCAGTGAACGCACACCAGGTCTTATTAACTTAAATTATAAGTTAAGAGTTTGTAAGAGATATCTTTATTTAAACGCAGATTCAATGACAGGGATCCGTCAGAAACTCCATACATTCTAACATTACACTGGATGTGATCCAGCATACATTGTCACATGGTGTGACATGGATATAGACACATACATTGGCTGTGTCAGTGATTGTAGAAAAGTGTTCCTAGAAACATTGTGATGGAATTCATTCCTATGCCTCAATGCATTACAGTAAATTGTGCAGAATAAAAAGATGCACACACTGGCGTACATACCGTGGACAGACGTGATATCTGGGCCCGGATGGAGACGAGATCTTCCTGCAGCAGCCTCTGCTGGTAGGCGATCTTGTGGGCATGGGCCGGCTGCTCCTGGTACTGCTCCATCTGCTGGTGGGACACGTCCAGGACACTCTCCAGCTTGTCCTGAAGGTGTGACAGCAGGCAGCACGACGTCAACCAAAGACCTGATTCTTCCATCGTATCTGCTCTGAGATTGTGCTCTTAAACTTTTCAACAGACAGCACTTATTCAAGATGCCTCCAGAGGGCAGCATGTCTCTACAGCCAATCAGGAGCTCTCCTACAACAACCTCTGACTTACCTTTTGAGCTGAAAATGATCAGACTGCCAGAGGACAGAGGGTGTCATATCCTGTACAGATTGTAAAGCCTTCTGAAGCTAATTTGTAATTTGTGATATTAGGCTCTACAAATAAAATTGACTGGAATTTCATTCCAGACTACATCAAATAGTTTTTTTAGTGCAACTGGTTTGAACTTGAGTCTGAGAAACAAACATTCCTGCCTTTCCGTCAATAGTATTTCCTCTTCGACTGTTAATAGTAAATCTGGAAGGAAACCCACTCATATCTGCTTTCTACTCTCCCAAAGCTGAATCACCCTCTGTTATCCACAGTATTTCTTCTCATTTTCATTCTTTTTCAGCATATTTTTTCTTATTGACTCATGTGTCTGACTGAGGTCGGCTGGCAGCATCAGGTGGCATGGCTGAATGACAGCTAACTAGCAGAGTGTCTACCTTGTCCTCCTTCAGGGAGCTGATCCTTGCCTCCAGATCCTTCAGGATCTTGTCCTGCTCACACAACCGACTTAACTTCACCTGCAGGGGGAGACACAGAGCTTAGTGGGCTGAGAGAAGGAGAGGGAGGAGAGGAGCGATCACCAAAGTGTATGTCTGTGTGTTGACCTCTGGTAATTAAGTGGCCCATTTACTTAATTACAACTTCCTCTAATCTCTGCAGCTGTGGATAAATTAGCATGAGTACAGGAAGGTGCATGTTTGGGGCTATGCATAGTGATGTGCTTGTACATGTGTTTTTGTGCATGTACACATTTCTCCTTTTAAATGTTGAGTGCATATATGCAGGTTTATAACACTTGCACATGCACGACCCCACAGCTCCCCTGGTCTCGTTCTGCTGTAATTACTGTGAGTGGAGTGGTTGCGACCCACCTGACACTTTAAATTACAGGAGGCACTGAGCCCTGTTAATTAATCCCCCATTAAACTCAGCAAACTTCAAAGCAAAGGTCGTATCACTTTGTCATCCTGCGCTCACATGACAACACAACGTTCATGTAACGAGGCCTGATGTGTTTATCCATTTACATTCTTTTGTACTCAACACTACTTTTCATATTCCATCAAATAAATGATTAAACCTGTTGTTGACTGATGTTGTTGTTGAATCTGATCAAATATTCATCGCAGACATCGCTCTCATAAATTGTTTAGCTGTGTGAAGCACAGACTGAAAAGACTTTCACAGGAGACATAAGAGTCTTTGAAAAACCGCAGGGATTGTTTGGATTATCAAACTGAAGGAGTTATTGCATTTAGCCACCAGGAATACTTTATCAAGTGACTCCCACTCTTTTTCCACAACTTCCATATATTGCTTTGGCTTAATTATCCTCAACATTTTGGCTGTGCTGTCTGAAAAATACTCTGCTTGTGTGACAAATTAGGGTTAAGCAATTCAAGAAATACATCTTAATTGTGATCATTTGATATTGAGAAGTGACTGGTCATTTTTACTTCATTATTCTTGTTTTAATTGAAAAAAAACATTAAATAACTGTGGTAGGATTTTTGTCATCTGTCCCAAACAAAGATGATTTCAAAAGTCTTAAACTTTCTTTCTTGTTCTTCAGATTGATTTTGACGACTTTGATGACTGAGAAGCTTCACAATCTGTAGAATATGATGTGTAGGCTAGCACATCTCTGACCATTTTAAATATAAAATGGTATTTTGACACATATTTTTTTCTTTAACAAACATCACGGTCCAGCTACTTAAAAAAATAGGCCATATTGTGATTTTGATAAATTCCTGTCAACTATTAGATATTCTGAAATGAAAGAAAAAATCAGAATGAGGCACAAACCTACTTCCCTATTCCATTTTTTCTGTTCTAGACTGAGTTTTGTCCAAATTGAAGCACAGAAGTCAGTAAACTAACATCTCATAACAATTCAGAGATTCTTAAAATGCCTGTGAACATGTATTTTTGCGTCAAATTACATGGAGTGATAGAAAATAGATGGATACATTTGCCAACAGCTTCATGGCCAACAGCTTCACACTGCACTGAATTTAAGTGAACTCTTTAATCTCATACTTCCTAAAAACAGAAAATGGAATTTGATGCACTGTATTGTGTGTACTGTAGAGCCAATATTTCATGAATCCTTTAAGCTCTTACTTACATCCACATCACTCTCTGCCACCTTGACAGGCTTCCCTGACTCCTTCAGTGTCTGACTTCCAGCTACCTAGAAATAGCAAAACAAGCGTTTCCACGTTAGTTGTGCGGTAAAACAAAGTATCTAAGCTGTGGTGCAATAGAAATAAAGGAGACACAGAGAACACAGAGACCAGCTACCAACTAGAGCAGTACAAGCTGAGCAGACTACCTGCGACACACTCTCTTCACCTCTGGGAATGACAACATGAGTGAGTTTGGCACAAAAAGCTTTCAGCTCTTGCCATGAAGAACACAATGGCTATGGACACTTTGAAGCCCTGCACAAGTTGACGCATCCATGAAATCTCTATATGGTTATGCAGTACATTGAACATGTCATTATTCAGGATATTATATTATGTTACATTATGGCTTCTTCATTAAAAAGCAGTGGTATTTTTTTGGTGGACAGTAAAGTATTTCCAGTCATGTGACAGCATCTCAGGGCCATTGTATGTTAAAAAAAAATAAGTAAAACATGGAGCTGGGGAAGGGGGTTAAATATTCTGTGATTAAGGTTGTATTTATGAGAAAAAAAATACAAATTTCAATTCAAAAACATGAGAATGTCAGCCAGAAGAGGTGCTGAATGTCGCTGCTAACAGCTCTCTCTTGTGTTTAGAAATGCTGAGTTTTTTTAGTCAAGCAGAGACATGACACAGTGTAGAGCCCTGTGTTCTTGTCAAGGAGGTGCAGCGTTTCAGAGGCGATGGTAGAAGCAGCTGGCTTTTCAACCACCGGCCACAGCCACAACACATGCACTGCCGAGCCATCCCATGCCCACTTCTCAACAGCATCGTCAACATCACCACATGGGAGCGGAGGGGGAAGGAACGGGGGCGGATAGGTCAAAGATCACATGGAAATGAGACATTTGATGCCATTCAAGCCATAAATGTGGCGCTGTAAGCAATGGGATGGTCTCTCTAGAACACGTGAACGAACACACACACAGACACACACACACGCACGCACACACACACACACACACACACACACAGACAGACTGGACACATACATCCCTACTGAACACTGTAGAAACATGCACAAGCATAAATGCACTCTCACACAAACACACACACACAGTCACAGGCTCACTACATTACACCTGCTGACACACACACTGACACATACAGCTTACGTTCATTAGAGGCCTGAGAGGCCCAGCAGTGCAGTGCAGTAGTAAACTGTGAACTGCGAGGATCAGGGGCTCTAGAGCTCTGATCTGGGAGTCAAAATCACAAAGACACAGTGCCGCGGTCACAAAATGGCGGCTGCTTTTGTGAGAAAAGTTAGACGTATGCTGGGGATATTTAGTGTCACACAGATGCCTGAACATCTCTATGCATGGCCAGTTGTGTTGCAAGTGGTCGTTAGTGAGAAACATCAAGAGCGCTAGTTTGAGCTAGAGACATTTCAAATCAGAGAAGGCACAGCAGAAATAGAGCAATTTAAGGATTAGTTCAAATAACTAACATGGATCGGGGGATCAACTCTCACCTTCAGGTCCAGATACTCCAAGTCCTTCTTCAGATGCATGTAGGTGTCATCACTCTGGAAGGAGACAAACATGTGAGGGTAGTTTATTGATTTGTGCTGATGAAAATTCAAGAATTCATTATTATATGATCTGAACCAAAAATAGCGACATTTATGTGTCGAGTATGAAGAGTGGGCTGCTGTTATGTGTCAGTGCAGACATGCATCACAACAGAGATGCTCCTACTGCAACAAACAAAAGAGCAGCACAAACCAGACCCATCAGAAGCAGCAGATACTGAAATATTGCTGCTCACATCACTCAACGTAAAAAGACAAACTGCCCAAAATGAAAGATCCACGAATCCGTAGACCAAAGTGACCGACACATCCACAGCCAGAGGGTTAGCCAAAGCATGGGGATGGCTTTGTGGACGTCGAAAAAGTTAGCAGCACAACATGCGAATGGACAGTATCACCAAGAAGCACGATATGGGACCAGCCAAGAACAGCACATGGAAAAAAAGAGGCGGATGGCTCTATGACGGCAGCAAAGGCACGACTAACAGATCAACCTGGGTAGAGGCTGCCACTGATGTACTGGGACCTGGCTACTGGTGCTGCTGCTGTTCTAACTTGTTGTGGTTAGTCGCTGTCTGTCTGGGGATAGGTTCATTCTTTAGCACTATTTTACATTTAGACATATTTACCAAGTGCAGGATGAACTGGGAGTTACACGTCTGAATGGAGATGGAGGAGATGAGTGTCGGTATCAGTATCAGTAAATATATGAGTTGAATTCTGTGCATGACCCGACAGAAGCACTAGAGGAAGAGTCTGGAGGATTCATCAAAGATTAGCCACAGCTGATTCAGTGTAATTCTAGAAATTACTTTTGACAAAAACCTGTCAGTGTGTTGGACACATTTCAGTTATGTTAAAAAGAATCACCTGATCAGATACTTCACTCCTGATCAGCTTTGGATAGACAAATTGACTGACAAAATATGGATGAAAAGACCAAACTAATTGCATTTCTCAATACAAAAGTGTTGAAAATGAATAGTACAAACTATAGTTGAGTTATATGCATTAAATTAAAGAAAATAACTCCAGTAGACTTGATTTAAGTGTAATGTAACCCTGCAATATGTTTAGTGGCAACCTCTACCGGCCCCTGGTAAAATGAGGGGCAGGCATGTTGTGGGGAGGGCCAGTGGGAGTAGAGAGGCTCACATGTCCAAGGCGGGACACAGGAGAGTAGCCAGAGCTGAGGAGGGGGCTGGTGCTAGTGGTGGTGGTGAGGAAGTGGCGGTAGTGGGAAGCCTCTTTGGGACCGTTGAGCCGTTGGAGCTGGGTGAACGCGTGCTGGCGAGCGGAGGCCATCTTGGCCTGATGCCGGCGCAGCTGAATGAGGAGCAGGGTCAGCTCCTCGGGCTGTCGGCACCACAGGACATCGACACTGACCACACCAAACTTCAGTGAAACGTCTATTGCTTTTTTTTTTTTTAAAAAGATTCACAGCACTATCGACCACTTTGTTGTGCGACTGACTGGTGGCCAAACTGAACAAGCAGAGCAGCAGTTGAATTTAGGAGGATTAACAAAAGGCAGAACTCACAGCAACACGCTGGAAATGACAGCCAATGTCTCTCTAATGTTCACAGCCAACCGGCCCGACGGGCCCTTCAACAATACATCAAGGTTTCTGATCCAAATAGTGAAATATACAATCTAGGCCTCATGTAATGTTTGTTAAATTACCAATATTTGCAATACAGGGAAGTCTATTTTATATTTTATTTGTAAGACGTACCGTTTTGCCATGAAGGCTGGGTGCACTGACTGTGTGTGTGATGTACCCAGATGGAGGCATTGACCGTCTCTCGATAGTAGCAGCCTGACAACACACGGACAACATATTTTACATGCATACTATACAAATATACAAACACTGGAGATTAGAAAACAACATCAAACACACAATAATGTATGTATTTTATTGCATAACATAAAATATTTGAGTCTGTTATCACAACATAATTTCCACATCACCAAAGGCTACACTTGTTGTTTTAGAGGACGTAATGTTTCACATGACCTTCATAACAAAACACTGTTTTCTTTATTTTCTCTGGAAAAATGAAGTTGCTTGTATTTGTGGGAGAGTGGGCGTAAATTTGCATATTTGTGTTTCTCATATCAGAAATTCAATATGTAAATAAGTTGCTATTTTTTGTCAGTTTGCATGAATGTGATTGAACATTGTATATTAAAAATATGTTTCAATATGACAGTTAACTAAGAGCTGATACAGCTGAGCTAATTTCACAGAGTGAATGCTTTCAGGATGTGTCTGCCATTGTGCCCCGAGTCACTAAAACAATTATTCTGTTCAGCGGAGCACAGTTCCTACATCCACCCCACGCTGTCAGAATGACTGACACTGCGCTGGATGATATTTAGCACTTGGCAGTGGAAACGAAGCATTAATAGTCCAATCTCTGGGCGAGCACAAACAACAGGCACGACGACGGGATCAGTTTCATTCGATCCATGCAACAGAAAGCAGTGACAGGAAATAATCTGTCATCCAAATGCCTTTGAATATGTTTTCATATCAGTACATGCTTCTCCTGCAGGACCAATCCTTTATACATCACAGCCTTTCTTCTGTACTCCTTCTCTTTTTAACTTTTCTTATAAAATTACTTATTTAAATATTCTGTGCACGCTTGAATAAATATCATTTGATTGATCGCTGTGGAGTTAGAATTTAGGTTCAATATAGTTTTGAGAGTGAGGTTAATGCCTAAAATGTTAATATGATGCCAAAAACGCTGGCCTTGTCAGTTTACACTGTCAAATGTCTGTCTTAGCATTGTGTTTGGACATTATTTTACCTTGAGCAGCTGAGATTTGGTCCTCCGGGGGGAGACAGCGAAGGGGATGTCCACCACTGACCTATCTTCCACAGGCCTGACTGTCACTCGTTCAGCTGGTGTGTGCGGCCTCCGTGTGGGCGACAGGGTTCTGCTGGTGCCGGGTGGAGGCCCAGGAGGAGGGATGTCTGCAGATGAAGGCGGTACGGACACACAGCGGGGCGGCCCTTCGGACCTGGGTGCTGAGGAGGAAGGAGGCACAGTGGATGGAGGGCGGGGGCCAAACGGGTAGTCAGGGGCCGGCGTGTAGAGTGGTGCTGTGGGGCTGCCGTGACGGAACTGGTGGCGCTGCTGCCACTCATACAGCTGCCAGACAGTGTTGGGCCCTGGGTCAGGGGTGAGGCGGAAGTGGGTGAGGCGGTCCTGGGCGTACTTGTACTCGCCAAGTCGAGCGGGTGTGGGGCTCTGGCGAGGAGTCTTTGGCAGGGTCTGATATGCATCTGTGGAGGTGAACTTGTGCTGCGTTGGAGGTGTGCGACGAGGGAGGGTGTTCTCTCTGGATGGGGGACTGTTGAGGAAGAACAGCAGGACATAAAGGCATAGCTGTTTCATATTGAATAAACAGAATCTCTACAGATTTATATAATCTTACCTTGAATATTGAAATTAATCATAAAGCAGACATGTTTATATTTTCACTAAATAAGCCTATGACATGTGACCTACCCTTTGTGCTCAGCCTTCTGCACTTTGACCCAGTGCTCTACTTGATCCAGAGCACTTCTCCTGTGCACCTGCTTGTGGGTGTCAGCAGGCGGCGCCTCTGAGGCCCTCTGGTACGTCCCCGCCGCAATCCCATTGGGCTCCAGGATAGGACTGGGTGTGGAAACGAGGCCGTTCCTCGTGCAAATGCTGGAGGGCAAGGTAGAGGCAGCCCGCGACGGTGCCCGGGATGGAACCCTGGACACAGGCGCCGAGGCTGACATGTGATCTAACTGTGGGAGAGTAGATGGAGCAGGATTGGAGGGGAGGGACGTGTGTGTGTCCATTTCCAGAGGTGTGCTTCCTATAGGGTGCTCTGACACGGAGGTGGTAGGACCGTCTTTGTGGAAGCTGCAGCGCTCGTCTGTGTCGCGGTGGATGGGCTCCAGGAGAACCTCGTGGACGATGGGTCTTTTGGTCTCAGAGTCGGGAGCCTTGTGGTTTATGTGGTTCGTCTGCGGGACGGCCTGCTGCTGCTGGAACAGGTTAAACTGGTCAGATGGTCTGTGGAGAGCAAAGATCACATGAAAAGCCTGTTATCTGAAGATCATGATGACTGGTGCGTCCATATAAGACTGTGTTAAATGGGGCGCAGGTGTTATCTTTTAGTTTAACATCATTCATTAACAACTAGTGTAGCCTTGTGGGATTTCCGTCTTCCAAAAACAAAAAACTGAAAACCAAGCAGTGCGAGCTGCGGGTGTCTACCAGTGAATGATGGGACGTTTCTGATCTGTACCACCTCGCCCCGTCAATATATGAATAAAACATGGAGGAAGCGGCTGCTTGTTCAAAAACAGCATTTCACAACATCAGAACGTACTCCTTGAAAGGAAGAACACATGAAAACTAACAGTACGTTCCTACAGTAAGCCATAGCTCAGGACTGACACAGAATTGTTTGCTTTTCCAAGAATCATTTATAGTGGCAAAAGACAATGCAAGTATTTACAGAATATAACAGTAGCTATCTGATATGGTACATTAAAACGGTCATGTTATTCTATTGTTTAGTACATGTGACGTTTTTCTGCTTGCTATAATGACTGACAGGACCAAACAGTGATGGCTAGAGGACTGGGTTAGAGCATCTCCAGAACTGCAGCTCTGGAGGGCTGTTCCTGGTCTGCAGTGGTCAGGATTTATCAAAGTTTTTTGGGGGGGGGTATTTAAAGAGGATTAATAGTGAAATGTATTTGTTTAAATGCAAATAAACAATTAAACTGCAATATATGCAGTGTATAAACTAGAATTAATGCCTCTGGGTTGTGTGCCTAAAATAAGCAGTCAAGTTGCAATTTACAGCCATATACAGGTATTTCTAAAATGTCATCACATCATTTTACCCTATTTGTGTGAAATTGTCATACTCATCAAATGAATTCTTGAGTTGAAGCCAAAAATGTGTTTTGTGAGGTCACAGTGACCTATGACCACCTAATTCAATAAATCATTTCATCCCTGAGCTCAAGTGATGCTCCTGCTTTAACAGGTGATCTTTGGGAAGTGTAGTACAAAATCACCACAGCACTGTACAATACACGTTCGGGATAGCTCTAGTTAGTGGTACATTGATAAACTTTCTATCTCAATAAAAATGCAAAAGATGAAAAAAGTTTTCATGTAAAAAAAAAAAAAAAACCTATGCAGGAAATCAAAATACAGATAACAAACAGAAGGCGGAGCTCATAGTGTAAGATCAAACGTGTGTGCAGTCCTACCTGATGAGTCTGCTGCTGTTGTTCTGCATCAGTGTGGCCTGGTTCATGGCCCTCAGCCAAGTGTTCATGTCCTCCTGGGTGTCGGCGCTGAAGTAATACGTCCGCATCCCAGTGTGCTCCGCCTGCGAGCCAATCACAGAGCTCTGCTTGTAAATGTACGAGCGCATACCAGTGTGGCTAGCCTGCAGGGAGTACGGGAGAAGAGACGATGTGAGCATTGAGGCAAGAGATCAGCTGAGAGTTTTGGTCCAAAGAGACAGGAAGGTGACATGCTGCAGTGTCCAAAAGGAGAAACAACATCAAGAGCCACATAAGCATCAACCAATGCAGAGAGGGGCAATGAAGGAAACCACACATAGAAGTACAGAGACGAAAAATGCCAGCCAGTTATGACCAACAAAGCCAAAACTTTTGACCGATAACAGGAAAGAGTCTTTGGTACACTGGAGTGTAAAGGCTGAACACAAACCTGTTTCTTCTTGCTATTATAGCTTAGACACATTATGAACGGTTAAAATGACAGTTTACAAACATACACAGTAACATTATAGAAGGTTTTCATTTATACTTGCTATGTTTCTCAACAGTACGTCTCACAAAACAAGAAAGTTATAATGTTCTGGTGAGGCAAATGCACCATGACAAGGAAATTATACGTTGTGATATAAGAGTCCATGACATGCATCCTTCAACTCAGGACAGTAAAAAAGGCTATTAGTCATTGGTAATACACTGTGGTTGGTGTGTGACAGTCAAGAGAACCATGATGTACTAACTACACTGAATAACACCCTAGTTCTGAAAATACAGACTGTATTCTAAGTTTTCAGTCACATCATCACATTGGCTGATGTTTAACTGCAAACTACATATCAATCTGATGATTTTTAACATTTTTTTTTCTATTTTAAACCCTCTCTGAAGTGTGATATATGTATAATCTGTGTTTATTGCATTCCAACATTTTATTTTGTGCTTTTTCAGAGCTTGTGGACAAACTGTACATTTAGAAACATTTAGTGTTTCTCCCACAGCTTCCTGCTCGGCCTGTACACTTTACACTGTGATGAGAGCACATATATTAAAATCAACTTTCTTGGCTCAAGGAAAGGTTTACGAGCATAATCCATGGATATAAATTCACTACAGAGAGAGTCATAATTACTAACTCCTGTCAACAGTTTTACAGACATATTTTGTGACTTATTTCTCTGGGTTAATGCTTTTTGGGCTGCAGGGAACCTTTTCAATGCAATACTGTAAGGTGTGGCAAAAAGTGACATTATTTCATGTTATGCCCCCTTGAAAGTTGCTCCTTGTCTACTAACTTGTTCGCTATGCCACTTTATTAGGCAATACTATTTCAATGTTGTATTTGCGGCTTGTTCTGCTGGCCCCAAGTGAATACTGCAAAGTGTGTTTCTCTGCATCCCAGAGAACTCATGAGAAGTAGTCATATTCAAAAGACCATTCTGTTCGTGTAGGTGGAAAGAGCGGTAATAACACAAGCAACAGCACAGTAACTGCAGCCGAATGGAAAAGGAGAGTTGCTTGTATCTCAAACATCAACATGTTTCATGCATTTTGGTCTACTGAGACTACCATCAATGGAGGCCTTGATATCTCTGCTTCTCTATCTTTAAGATTATGCAAGTCTAGGGAAAAGTCCTTGAGAGTCTGAAACTAAGATGTTCACTGATAACTCATATCGGCAGAAAATCTTCCTGCCACTGGACTCATTTCTAGCTGTGCTAAATATATCTCAACATAAAGTCACTGTTATTATAATTAGCAAGCTATCCACAGGGACGTGAAAACACACCATGAAACAGCAGAGATGGCCAAGAAATTCAAGGAACAGTACATCTCTACCAGCTGTGTAATTAATAGTGTGTAAGTGTTGTGTAGCCTATCCTTGATAAAGACATCCTTGCAATGAAAGTGCTGTTATTAAAGGCCCTTTAAAAGTGAGCTGCACTCCACTGAGCACACATCCATTAATGCCCTACTTTCCCCTTTCCTTCCCTCCTTCCTTCCTTCCTTGTGTTTCAGTGGTTGGGATGGGAAGACAAATGAGAGAACCCACTTGACAACAGATGCATGCAAATGAAAAGTAATTAAATACTAAATCTTCCCTCTCCTAATTTATTCACTGAATAATGAATGTAGGATAATGTGTGAGGAGCATTGTGGTGGAATCTACTGTGGCAGATATAACTTCACTGTGATTTCGTTTATATTGTGATAAAATGAGACAAGTGACTCTTCTGCAATACAGCATCTTGTCTGCAGCGTGATGACAGTCAGAAACACACAAACACCCTCTTGTGCAGTTCAGTGTAGTGTACACACTAAACAAGGTTCATGAATAATGCAGAGACAGTCTACTCCGCTGACCTCTGTTACAATATAGTACAGAGATACCAACAGGTACACAAACAAACCTACATCCATTCCAGGTTCCTTAATAAGTCCCCTGCTTTCTAAAAGGCCTGGCTGCTGAGAGAAGCTCCTCTTAGCGACTGCTGCTGTACACCAAGAAAAACAATTAAAAGAGACATATCATGCTCATTTCATGTTTAACTTAGATTGGAAATGTTTTAGCTCCTGAAAAAGCCCAGGCTGTTCTGTTTGTGTGAAAAAATGGTGCATCTTTGTAAAGGTAGTTCTCATGCTGTGGAGAGTGGAGACGTGGGCGATCCACATGATCAACACAGTGGTTTTGTGTTTTCAGGGCCACAGTGGTTTCTTTTCTACCAGCTACTTCACATTATTTTCCTGAAACAGCAGAAACCTGGACCCTAATGAAGTTGGTATGTGGTTTTCAATTGTGATCCAGGGCTTTGCAGGGAAGCATGTGAGCCAAACACTGCAAGCAGTACACTCTAACTACTGTGGGAGTGCTCTTCATACCGTTAAGTACAGGTATTTTTTGTTATATTAAGGTCAGCAATTAATAAATCAAAAGAAACAAAATATGGAATCTGGGGCTTTCACCTGAACGAACGTAATGACTGGAAAGGTTAACTACCGTCCTGCTTGAGCACACTTTGCCTGTGCACTCACCAGGGACTTCCACAAGCTGCCGGCATGACAGCTGTGAGAACTATCAATAGCCATGTTATATGTTATATGTATATGTATGTGATGACAGCAGCAGGGGGTGGCTTTGGAGGGAGAGACTGTCAATGTTGGTGACTTGGAGACTTTCTTTAGGGACAGCTAGTGTTGCTAACTGCTCTAAATGGACAAGAGTTGGTAACACTGGGCTTACTCTGAAACTTAAAATATTTAATTTGGGAGACAGCAAAAACAAGATCCATCTGTAGAGACACATGAGACAATGTTTGAATGTCCAGTGTAAAGTGCATGTGATGTGTGTTGCTGCTGTCTTAGCACTTGTCTCCCTCTGATCAGTTAAATCAGCTGGAGTAACGTTTGGTTAACAGGAAAGTCTGCAGACCACAACACTATCCGGAGGAAAACAACAGATGTGTTTAGAAGACAGGAAACAGGCAGGGAAACTAGTTATTAACCACTCATCTTAAAAGTGAAAGGTGGATGTATCCAAAAACTCCCTAAAATCTCTGACAGGAGTAACAGCATCCTCAGGAAGCAGCTGTCAAAACACGCCTGCTCGCCCACCATCAACATGCTAACAGACGGCCTCTCATAGCGGCAGCAAGACAGGCTTCTTGATGAGAGGCAGAGGACTGCGCTACCAGTCAGATGTTAAGGCACGTGCAGCGATATTGGCAAGCATGTGCAGTGCAATGTGCACACACACACACACACACACACACACACACACAGCTACATGTTGAATAAACTGAATTCAACCCCTAATCAGAATCACAGAAATTACAAGACTACCTCTAATCTTAACCCTAATTCCAAAATCGATTCACATGAACAATGCACACAATGTCACAAGTACACCCGACCCTAACGCCTTTAGAAGCCCTGTCGATTTCAATCTTACATGCCTGGCCTTGATTTTTCCCTATTTTAGTCACATCAGAGCGTCAAAATCCAACACACACCACCAGCAGCCTAAAATAACACTGAGACTCTGCCTGTCTTTAGCAGGAATGCTGAGTGGGTCATTCAGCTTTGAGTGCGTGACCGATACACCTCCACACTGAATTCATGCAGAGCTAAGCCTCTTTTTCTCTTTGTGGTGTGTGTCTGTGTGGGAGTTTAAGGGTGTTCCTGATTATTTGCTTTCTCCATCATATTGTTAAACAGTGCTTATGAATATAAAATGTCCCTCTCATCCTCTGTTTCACTCCAACTAGCCATCATGATTTCCTTCCTCTCCTCCTATCGCTTCCTCTCCAGTCCTAATCACTTCCTTCCCTTTCAGTGTTCCCTCTCCTTCAACCTCCCTTTTTCTACAAACTGAAAAATATCACTCACTTCTTGTACTTAGAGGGGCTTACAAAGGCGTCGACTCTTTCCCTGTGGACAACCTCAGACACACACTGTCTTTGTCACGGCACTATTTAAAGAGTCATAGTGCTCATTAAGATAAGCCTCAGCAGCCAGAGCACCACAAAGCTCCTGATAAGGCACTTCCTCCTAAACTCAAAACTGTAGAAATTGAATTTACAGGAAAATAATCCAAATGGAGACAACAATTGCTGGTGGGCATCTCAGTTTCAAGTCATGGCCATAAGCAGCAACTGAATATTTTGGTCACTTACGGGCTGCAGAGCCTGCATCTACAGTAAAAGATATCCTACACTACTTCATGTTTTCCGCTTTTCATTTTTGGAAAGGTATTGTGAGGTGAGGTCAAGTTTTCATCCACACCATCAGAAAACTGCATGCTGGTACAGTAGATGTGACAGATGGAGGAGACAACAAGAGCAGCACATAGATGAACGATAAGCCCGATGACAGATAAGCCAAATACAAAGATTATATTGTGATAACGAGGATGGGGTGTGTGAGAGAGAGAGGGGTAATTCAATAATACAGAGAACACTGAAAGAAAAACACAACACAACCAAGTCAGCCAAAAAAGGACATGTACTTCTCAAAACATGCTTTAAAACCCAACAGAGGAATATACAAGGCTGATGTATATTCTGTTGTTTGGACCCCAGAAGCCACACCAACGCAGACAACAAGGATATGTCACGTTTACATCTGGCATAGCGAGAGCACGAGAGAGGGTAGAATACCTATTTATGGGAGGACTGTCACTTGGGCGATGCAACACACTCACAGGAAGAGAGGGAAGTCCCAGTCGGGCAGCCAACCAATGGGAACAAGAGAGGGAAGAGGATTCAGTGAATAGGGGAGGGGGGGTATGGAGGGTGGGGGGTCGTTGATACTGGGAGGTTTTTTTCTTTTAGTGGTATCATGATGTGTATAGGCTGAAGTGGTATCAAAGGCTGCAACCATCCACACAGCAGACCACCATCACATAATATACCCACCCCATCAGGCTGGCCCTGCTGGTGTGGGTTACAGACCAGGGTTTCATTCATGTTAAATCAGAGTTTGAACTTGGTCTGGACCAGCTAGTGAGTCTACTGCACCAAGGATATTGTCAATCAATGGGTTATTTTTCCTGCAGTAGAAAATTATGCTTCACTTCAGCTCAGTTTCACTTTATTTTGGTTATTATGGAGAAACTTACCAACAGTGCTTCATTCATTTCGGTGTACTTTCACCTCCGACAGCACCCAGCATCACTTATAGATAGGTGCTGTCAGATGTATGATGTCATTTTGCACTGACCACACACTGAAGTACACGGCACCAGTGAAGGTTGACAAAAACAACAGACTGAGTCAAAATAAAATAAATAAATAAAAGAAGATGAACAAACTTCATGAAGCAACAGTCATAACTGACAGCTTCCTGATCATGATTTAAGAACGATATTATTCAGTTAATTAGTCAGTGCCCGCCTTAAAATGTCTCAACATCACATATTTGGCACCTGCAGAATAAGATAATGCTATAGAGAAGAGACTGACTCCAACTTTATGATTTATATCACAGCCAAGAAGCTACACAGTCCACAATCCAGGGCCTGAAATTGTTCAGCAACTTGTCTGTGGCTTTCTCCAGCTAACTATTCATGAGGTAATGGCAGCCTTCAGTCAGGAGACGTATCCTCAGGCGGTACAATTTTTTTGTTGACTAGTACTGGTATTTCAACTCTCTAACGTGAGGCAATCCTCTTGTGAGTGCTTTTCCATCCCTCCCCTCAAGGCATCCAGCAGGATTATCTTCTTGTCTTCATGGATCCACAACACAATGTCTGGATGTAGAGCGGTACAGCCCACATCTGGAAACTGCAGCCTCTGTCCAGCATCAACCTTCACTGCAGGGTTTTGTGCTGTGGGACATTCCAGGTTTGGTACTGCAGAAAGGTTGCAATCTGCCCGTATCACCTTCCTCTTGGCTAGTTCCCACTTGCTTTCCTTGATCTTCTTGATTTTTCAGCTGCTGAATCATGGTGCACCTGTCCTTCCTCCCACTGCTTAAAATGCACCAAGCCAAGGCCTTCCCACCCAGAGTACTGAATGCCATTGAGCTTAGGGGAGCTTGTTGCCTGGTTTTGGCAGCATGCAAGGATCAGTTGCGTGTCTGAATGTTGACAGAGCTCAATAATTTCTCACCTTAAATTATTTTTGCTTCTGATGACAATGGAATCTCAGCTGGCCCAGGCCAAACATACCCAACTTGTCCAGTTTGTAGGCACTAAATTGACTATTCGTGGAATATTCTGATACTAAATTAACAGTCTGGAGTGGGAAGGCAGTGGACCAGTGTCTTGTCACGGCACCTGTGGCGAAATAACCTTTGACCTTTTACTATGCAAATGTATTTTCATGTAACGAACCATAAATGTCTGTGGGATCTGAAAATCTTGTGTACCAATACACATTTTTAATCTATAAATAAAGAGGAAGTAGATTTGCACATGAGGACAAACACTCAGTTATGCCTGCCTCTTAACTTCATATGTGTCGGGCTGAACTCAAAAAGACTTCACGCCCTCGGGGAATGAAAATCTTCATTCCACTCCAGAGGAACTTGTCTGTCTCAATAAGGACGCTGACAGACAGCCAGTGCTAATGGAAATGACTACAGCAGAGCTGAGGGTTGGCTGGGTGAGCAGGCAGGGTTGTGACTGTGGGAGGATGGTCATCTGTTTTATTAAGTGTCATTTAGAAATCAGTGTGACACAGTTAAATGCAGTGTAACAGGCGCTATGGTAACATCCTGCTGAAAAGAGGCTACATATAATTTTAGCACACAGACCTGAGGTGGGAATAAAAACTTTAATTTAAAAATATTTAAAAATAATACTTGATGTACAGCAATTTAGATCAAATCAACCATGAAGTCTTTGCACTAAATTTGTAATTGTTATTCTTCTACTAGTTTGGAATATAAGTTTGTGTTTGGTCAAATTAGGTGCCATGGCCTTATGGAAATCAATCTGTGCTGCATTTGTTCTTCATGTCAGAATGAATCATTGCTTGTTTTGTTTTTAAAGAAATATCAGTGGCTACACACAAACACTAGCACAAACAAAAAACAAAGAAAGATATGAGTCGTCGCATAGAGCACACTGCAGAACTAAGAGAGGCGTACCTTGAAGGCATACTTGCGGCTGATATGGTCCTCAGGTCCCACGGGTGAAATGACATAGCTGGGCAGAGGAATACTGCCGAGGACCGATTCCTCTCTGCTGTCTGGAGAGAGAGAGAGAGAGAGAGAGAGGGAGAGAGGGAGAGAGGGATAGTCAGGGTGATGAAGGTGAGAAAAAAAGGAAGGGAGATATGTAGGAAAGAAAATGCAAGAGATTAAATATCACTCATCACCCACTAATTTCATCACTGCCTGCCACCACACACAGTCTATAATTATAACGACACTCACTGACATAATGCAGTCCTCAGACTTTTGAAGAGGTGACTGATAAATAAAAAATACCTTTCTTAAAATCTAAAAATGTCCGACAAGGTCCGACATTGTTCCTCACAAAGCTGGAGAATATATATATATTTTTTATTGAATTTCATGATTACTTAAAACAATAAGTACAAACAGAATATGTAATAACAGTGATAAATACTGCATTTACAGCATGTAGTAAAAAAGAAATAGATTTACAAATGGCAAATTAAATCAAATACAATATTTATATTTATGAGGTATAAAATACAAACAGCGCAACAAGTTTGCTGTGCTAATTAGTTGTTGTTGTACTGTGATGACAGATGGCAGTAATGGGACACAGAAGAAGTACAAACACATGTATGTAACCAGAATACATCCCATCTTAATGAGTTCACACATCTATGAATAAACATCTAACCGTATTTGCTCTCCACAGAACATTATGACAGTATGCTAGAATGTGTATGTCACGACATGAAAATATGCGTGAGCACAGCACCTGTGTGCTTGTGTTTGTCTGAGAGGTGATAAGGCCGCACTCTGGATTAAAGAGGGAACTGGTTAAAAATAATTCAAGGGCCTTTGAAGGAGACATTCCCTAAAAGGAGGGAGAGACACTGAGGTCTTTATTATCTGCTTTACATAGCGTGTGTGTGTGTGTGCGTGTGTGTGTGTGTGTGTGTGTGTGCGTGCGTGCGTGCGTGCGTGTGCGTGCGCGCGTGTGTGCGTGCGTGCGTGTGTGTGTGTGCGTGTGTGTGCGTGTAAATAATAGTGATATCATGTGCACACAGAACCTGAAATTAAAGACGAGGTGTGGCCTTTTTGCTTATGAGAGGAAACAATGATTGCTAATTTACTGTCTGTTCACTGACTCATTGATCAATAGACCAAAATATTTAACAGACAATTTGACTTTTGACTAAACTGACTGTTCTTTCCATCACCCTTCCTGGTGGACAAACAAACAGAAAATACAACATGTTTTGGGGAGTCACTGTCATGATGAGAGGCTCTTAACTCTTTGAGTGCTAAAGACAAGAATGTTCGTCCTTTAAAATAGAATGCTTGAGTGCCATCAACGAGTATACTCATCTTTCCTTTTTTCGGCAGCGGGTCGCTTATCGCAGTCTCCCACAGCCTGTGAGTGAGTAATTTTGGGGCTTCTGTGATTTGTAGTTGGGACATAAAGAGTTAATATACACCGCAGAGTTCAAAGCAGGAAGTGGAGACGATCATGATTAGAGAGCAAAACAAACGGTTTCTGGACAAAAAGTGGTGATTTTGTTGAAACTGGCCTTTACCCTACCTCTGATAAAACAAGAATGGAACAATGTAAAAACAACTGTTTCTTTCATGATGAAATAGAGAGTCTCTTCTTTCATTTGAGCTATCCAGTGTTTTCAGAGACATAGTACAAAATATTCTGTGGGTCTAGAAATATGACTTAAAATGGGCAAAAACGCTGGAACAAGGCACTTTTGGTCACCTCAAAGAGTTAAGCATGCACCCAAAACAGTATGTAGGTTTTTTTTTAATTTTAAAATGTAAACATCAGGATGCCACAACTCTAAAATTTACATAAATTACAAAAAAAAAAACAATCGGAGGTTTTGTCATTTGTGTGAAAATAAGGGATGAGGACAAGAGGTTCTGGAGACTGAACTGACAGAGAAAAGACAGATAAGAGAGCGAAAAAGAAACGACAGAGAATTGATTTCATCGCAGCAAGCAAGGAGGCAGAGCAGCGTGTCCCAAAAGGTTTGGTTAAGAATATGGAGATGAAACAGAAAGACGTGGAGAGCCAGATAAAGACAGCCAGGCATGCAGACTGATGGTGAGGGAGGCACAGCGGTGAAGTGCGTGATGTCGCTGAGTCTGTCTCCATATCGTTCCCTGTGTTTGAGGCATAAATCACTGAGGAAGATCAGATTAATGCCCGCTTGGATTCAATCACCGGCTCCTTCGTCAGCCGCAGTTTGCTTCAAATTCAGCACCATCAATCCGAACATTTGGACTTCATCCAAACATTTTTCTTAGTCAAAGCGGTTATATTTTCAGTATATCAGGGTTCCCATGCGTCCTGGAAAACCTGGAAAATGATTGACCAATTTTCAAGTCATGACAACATATGGAAAATGAGAAAAAAACTCAACTGGAGACTAGAAACATTTAAGTTATCCAGGAAAATTATTATTATCATTATTATTATTATTATTGGGTACAGCTCGTTGGTCTAGGGGTATGCTTCTCGCTTAGGGTGAGAGAGGTCCCGGGTTCAAATCCTGGACGAGCCCAAATAGTAAACCCACCTAGTCCGGCGACCCTATGAGGATAAGTGGTAGAAAATGGATGGATGGATATTATTATTAGTACAATACAAAGGGGTTAGAACTAACATTTAATCTGTTTGTATTCGCTCACAAGGCATTTCCAGGATAACCTAACCATTTCAAGGGCATTTGACCTTTTTTCTCTTTTTCCATGTTTTCCATTACTGGAAAATTTTCCAAGATGCTGGGAACCCTGCTATATTTTATTCAACTCCAGAGACAAATATTTCCCCCTGGTAGTCTGTACTGCCCTCAATTTAAAGCCAATGCCTTTGTTTGTATTTTAATTCTCGTTTTTGAAATAGCAAGAGGTCTTTAGTAGAAAACAGAATTAACAGAATACAACATTTCATGTCATGACAAGATATTACTATGAGATGCAAACTTGTCACTTTTGAAGAAACATTTCTGTACCATTTATCTTTTTAGAAGCTAGAATGTTATAATGTGATATCTTATATTGTTATAATGTGTTAACGATCTGTATTTTTATAACATACACAGAGAAAGGATAAATTGAGAAATATTGGTCATTTACACAATTGAAGTTCCTCTGGTTTACTCCACAGTGAATTTCACTTTTCTGGTAGCAAACTTTTGTGATCTCAGGTCATTCATTGTTTCAAACAACACCAGTGAGACACCAGCAGGATATAATCCAATCCAATCCTTCATGCACAAGGATTTGTTGAGGCTTTCTGACTGGTGATGATTCAGTGCTTTGAAAAGCAGCAGAGGTGTTGGTGTCTGGAATTGAATTATATGTTATGGTGTTATGTTATTTTGTTTTCCTTTGTTTTCTCCATGTGCTGGGTCCAGTCGACATTACAAATAGAGCCCTTTTTCTTAAACAAACCCTTACCTTTGTAGTAGAACAGGCAGAAATCAGCCAAGACGAACCACTTTCTCTTCCAGAGACGCATCCCAGAGCTGTCCTGCAGAGAAAAAGAGGGATAAGCAGCGTAAGTAATGAATGAATGAATAATGAGATAGAGAGAGATTGTAGGAGATAACAAGAACGAGCAGGCAGATAACTTCAAACTAAAGGGGGTGATGAGAAAGATGAAGGGAGAGTTTGACAAAAAAGAGAGACAGCGCACACAGTAAGGAAAACAGAATGCAAAAGTGAGGAAGATGTGAGCAGAGATGGAGAAAGAAGTTGAAAAAGAGAGAGGCCTGCCATGGCCGTCTATTTCCTTGCGACAGTGTGCATAATAATGTGTGCGCAAATGCAAATATTTGTGCCCCTGCCAGTGTTTTTCTAATTGAAATATAATTGCACAGCAAAAATAGATAGTATGTGTACAGTATATGAGTGTGTGTGTCTGTACATTTAGCGTGTCCATTCTTGCCTGTGTGCATGAGCCTCTGTGTGCGGTCATTAAAGTATAATTGCTTCGCAGTAACACCACTCACTGTTTGTCTTGTACTGACGCCAAGCGTTCTCCAGTGGGATGAAGCCAACAACAGATATTTTAAGTATGACTTCAAATGCTCAGAGTCTCTCCAGTAATAGCCTGTCTGTGATCAACAGCAGGTGCTCTACATTGCCAAAGCAAAAGACATAAATCAAGATAAAATAAAAGTAGGCCACTGGAGGAAACGTTGCAGGACCGTAGAGTCCAAAGCCAGAACTCATTACTGTAGTTGTGTTTTAAAGAGACACAAACTTCTCAAGACTAAATTAGCTAATACACAAACAATATTATATTTTAGTGTAACTACTACAGTATTTAAATTATCTTGTTCAGGTGCATATGAATTCTTGTGTTATGGCCCAAAATGTGTCGTGAGGTCACACTGACCATTTGCTAACTAAATCTATGTTCATCCTTGAGTCCAAATTCCCTCCAGGTGTTCATGAGAAAAGGACGGATGGACAGAGGGAAGCATAACGCCTCCAGGCACAGCTGAGAGAAAAGAGGTCTCAACTTGCTCTCCACCCATCAGACAGCTTCAGCTTGTGGGTGGCAGGCTTACACAACACCCAGGAGCTCATTATATTAACCAGAAAAGCTTCAAGCAATTTAGTTTAGGAATAAGACAGGAAGTAAATAAAGTACAGTCAAAGTGCAAGCCCCAGTCAATATGAGCATATATGAGATATGCAATAAAAATTTGCATGTATGTTAAAATGAGTGTGCTTCGGTTAGTGTGTGTGTGTGTGTGTGTGTGTGTGTGTGTGTGTGTGTGTGTCCTGACCTGTTTGTACAGCCATCCTCGGACCACCACAGGGACGTTGGGGTTCCTTTTAATGGCCTGCTCTCTTTTCCCAAAGCTGTGCACCTTGCTGCTGGACCGGGAGCCCTGAAACACACACAGACAAGTGTAGAAGGTGTTCATGAGACATAAGAAGCTATAATCAAAGTTCTGAGCGATGTCTGATAATGTTACTGCATATTACATGAACAAGCTTGGTGTTCTGTTGCAAAGTTGTGTGGCTGCAGTAGTTGGAACATTTACAGACCTATATCAGCTTGGTTCATTAAAAACAACATACAAGCACATTTATTCAGTGTAGCAGAGCTATGGTTAAAACCCGGGACTACAAGACAGACAGCTCTGTGTCACAGTAACTCGTATCTGGAAACAGGCCATCTGTGCCTCATTGAACCATCTAGTCTGACTAACCACATTATTACATGGACCTTCACACAAGCCATGATTACCTTTTTTGGAACCTATTTCTGACCCAATTGTTACGTAATCACAGTCATTATTTGAGACGTTTGTGGACCTCCATAACGGCACTAGTCACGGTTGCCATGACATTTGTCAGACATTGAGAGAGCTGCTATAGTCTTATCAGTTAGGAGGTTAGAGAAGAGAAGGGCTGGCCGGTTCAAATGCTACAGACACCTGATGGATGGATGGATGGATGGATGGATAGATAGATAGATAGATAGATAGATAGATAGATAGATAGATAGATGTTAATGTTGTGTACACATTGGCTCAGTCAGTGGAAAAATAGATGAAAATATACAGCAATGTGAGCAGTTTGATTTAACCTGCCCAACTGAGGTCTATTAGCAGTGTTTAACTTGTTGGTAGTATTTACTGTTCCAGCCCATTAAGCTATAATTCTGCAAAGTCTAAAAATATACAACATCTGAGGCAGTGACGTCACTTCATCTTTTATTACACACATTAAAGAAATGTATGGCTGCTGGTTGTCTCACTCTCAGCACTCTCCATAACACTCTTGCGTCATGTTTGTGTTTGTCTGTGTCTGTTGTATAACAAGCAAACATACTTATACACCGTGCATATATTCAAGAAATCTCATTACACCATCCAGTATTCACAAAGCTCAGAAAAAAGACTACTCCCCTTGGCACTGCACACACACACGCTGTATTATAATTTAAGATCTGGTGCGAATATGGACTGGCAGCAGCAGTGGGAGGTGTCCTCAGCTGGAAAACAGCAAATGCTGTCTAATTAGAAGGAGGCTGGTTGGCCAAGCATGATGCAAAGACACAGATCGGCTCCATTACTGTCACTTCAGAGTCCCTCATCTGTAAATGTACAGTATGTGTGTGTGTGCCCATGCATGTTTAATGTGTTTGTCTCTGACTGTATGTGTGTGTGTGATGCGGTGGTTTATTTTTAGGCTGAAGGTAATTCTGTGGAAAAAGCTGTGGTCCCTCGCTGCAAAGTAGCACTCTGTCTTGTAGGTGAGTGACTCAGGGAGCAGAGCAGCTATTTGTTACATTAATGGAACAAGAGCAGACAACCTAAAAGCCTGGAGAGACCAAGTCTAAGACCTGCAGGCTGCCGGTTCAAATCCCCAGCCAGAATTATCTGGCTCCTATTTAAAGGAGAGCAGTGCTATCCACTCCCTTTAGAAATCTGTTTGAGTTGTATTTACACCAGACACCTGATCCCAATCTGATCAGTGGGTAGCACCATCTGAGTGGAGTCAGAGTCAACCTGAGTTACTTTTAGTGCTGAGACAGTTGGCCAATGTGTAAATCAAAAATGTGCATTAAAAACAGCTGATGGAAATACATATAACATAGACTACACTCTTGGGGGCTTGTATGTTAACACACTAACTTGAGCAACGGTAACTCTACGTGGACAAAGAGCCCAAAATGTGTTGCCAGAGATGTGCTAATTTTGACAGCCCTAATCTATATATATAAATATAAGCTGCTAAAATCAGAGCGACACCACATTAGCTCTAATAAGTGCTGTATTTATGAAAAGAATGTCTGTTTCGCTTGTCCTTTTAATGCATTTCACGCCACAAATCAACTCTTTGAGTGCCAAAAACATACATCTTTTAAAATACAATGTTTTATTGCCATGAACGTATATACATGTCTTTCCTGTTTTCGGCAGCAGGGACAAGAAAGCGCTATCACACAGACTGTGAGTAATTATGGGGCTTCTTGGAGATGTAGTCGGGACATAAAGAGATGGTATATGCCACAGAGATCAAAGCAGGAAGTGGAGACGATCAAGATTAGAGACCAAAACAAACAAATCTGGACAAAAAGTGGTGATTTTGGTGAAAGTGGCCTCTACTCTCCTTTAGATAAAACAAGAATGGAACAAGGTAAAAAAACATTTTTTCCCATGTGCATCATGAAAGATGACTCAACATGGCCAAAAATGTTGGCACAAGGCACTTTGGTTTTTGAAAAAGGGCTGGCACTCAATCAGCTATTTTAACAATGCTTGTTTGATCATTAGCTATGACTTGATTTTCTGAATGGAGTTCTGCTTCATGATCTGCCAGCACATCTCTGGTGACACATTTCAGGCAGTATGTCCAAGTAGAGTTATCATCGTGCAAATTTGCTAATTTGGACAGCCCTATTATATACTAAATGGTTAACTATACAATTTTATAGTTTGATAGACAGCTGTCCAGGGGCCCATCAGTACTGTGAAACCTTGCAAATGTCATCAGGAGCACAGAAGAACACAGGGGGTGCCAAATCTTATATTGTTGTCTCCAGCTTTTTATGTGTGACCATGTTTAACTGTGTGAATCTAAAACTTGGAAGTAAGTGGGGAAGCTTGTATGCTCACCTAACTGAAAAAAAACAGATCACAAAATCACAGACAGGATTAAAAGTCTGTGTGTTGATCAAACTGCAGTACATTACTGCATCAGGTCAGAGTGTAACTTTAATGGCAGTAGTTACATGGGAGAGTATTTTCCAGTTAACACGTGAACTCAACTGCCACGGTCCAGCAGAACATAGGCTAATCATTCATCATGGTGTGAGCTGGTTTTCATGCTCAAAGTGAAAAGCTATTTTCACCTATTAAATATTGAAGCAGGGAACTGTCAAGGCACTTAAAGCTGCATATAATCATGACTGCCAACTGAGAAACAACAGGAACTCCTAAATGACACTGACTTTGATAAACCCCAGAAGTTGTGCAGTCTAGTTAAGAACACAACATCACTAAATATGGGTTAAGCGACAGAAAACACAACGGCTTAAAGGAGAATTGTGACACATAACTCGTGGGAGAAATGGGATGCTTTCTGTCTTGGTGCTTCCTCTGATGTTTTGTCAGAGGTAGAATGAATGTGACTTTTTCCAGACTGTGATCCATTTCTTGGCGGTGCTGTGCTATGCAAGGGGGGCCCAGATGACTCATCTTTCCTCTGAGACAAAACTCTTTTGTTTAGAGTTTTTCTTGTCAGAATGGGGCTCCTGCACTATTGCTGCTGCTGTTCGGTGGCAGGGGTGATGAGCCAGAGCCCCATGGGAGGGCTGCAGGCTGGGAAATCATGGGGCGTGGAAATGACGATGGCCGAGCAGCCGTGATAGATGTCCTGTCATCTCTGTAGCGCACCCAATGACACATGTTCAATATGGGTCCTGTGGCACCTGTTGATGGGGCAGGATGAGATTTCACGCCACTGTGGAGCTGTGCATGTGTGCATGTGAGTGAGTGAAAGGGAGTGTAAGATATAGAGGGAGCCAAGGAAAAGGGAAGAAAATCAAAGTGAAGTGAAGGCACCGCAACCTAAACAGCTCCAATGAAACACCTGAAACACTGCAGCCTATTCTGTTCCCCTTCGTGTAAGACGGACAGGTGGGAGTCAGTTGTAATCACCTCCCATTACCTCCCTGTCAGGCTCTGATTCCTGCTTTAATCAACCCTCCACCACCACTTTGCTCTCCAGTTAATACCCATGTTTTCATTCCTGTCATGGATCTCTGTCACTCGAGGAAGACCTCTGCAACCCCATTCATCATCACCCACCATGCACCACTGGCATGATTCAGCTAAAATCTGCTGCTACCCAGTTCAGTAAGCAACCACAAACAAGAGCGGTGGATCTAGTACTACAACTACTAATACTAAGGCAACTATTATATTTATAGACTACTGGTATCATCCAAACATGGGACACAATCAGATAGATTAGGATAACAGAATAATTAAAATGGACACAATGCTTTTTTCACTGCGAGTCTAAATAACTTCCCATAGACTTGGGAGAATGATGTCTGAAGCACAGCAGTCAGCTTTAGGACAGAAAAACTTCCAGAGGAGACTGAAGGTCTCAGGCTGTCATCAGGCAACAGTTATTACATAAGTTCATTTGACTTCATGTTCATGTTTGCAAATAAGACTAGCCAGGAAAGAGCAGACTGTCCGTTCTGTCTTCTACTGAACTCTGTGATAGCCAGGGCTGAATGCTGCAGAGGTAGTGGACCAAAACCTTCCAACAACCACAGACTGTATTGTATTTAATGCATGAATCATTTTGTCATCTCATCACTGGGTAAAATCATACAGACTGACTGAAAGGTGCAGCTGCACAGAGAGTTTCCTCATAGGACAGTACTTCAGATTGAATTTCTCTCTAAACTGGGCTGGAGTGTAAAACCAACAAAGACAAATAAACACGCAGCACAGCTTTATGTTTGTTTGTAAAACTAATTGAAACAAAATATTGATCAGTGAGAAAAACACTGGATTATATGTGAACTGGATTGAATGATAAAATTTTTTTCAGGTCATTAAATTTGCATTATCAGTCTTCATAAGCATCTAATGTGGGTCATTAGGATGTCCTACACCCAATAGTAGTTTTTCTCATTTATTTATACTATTGACATGGTATATTATAAAAAAAGCAGCGACATTGGATGTTGTAATTATGACAGGAGCAGAAGAGGAAGTCAAGCTCTGCACTATCGCCAACAGGAAAGTCCATATGGGGAGGGGGATGTGGACGACGGATGGGATGCAGAGCTTTCATCCAGGAGATCTTGGTTGGCACAAATATTTTGTCACTCTTTCACTTTTAAAACAAAGTTATTTAAGGCCAAAAACATTTTTTCCTCAACTTACCTAATAGATTTTGTTGTCTAAACCTAAAGAAGTTGTAGTAAGTTGCAGTAGTACAAAAGGCTTTTCGTTTGTGTTCATGTTGCATTTGTCGTGTTCAAAAAAAAATTTAAAAAATGGTGACTTTTTCATTTTTGTCTCATTTTATCGTCTTGTCATTTGTCAGTTTTATTTTGTAGTAATCTTGTGATTGTCCAGACCCGTCCTGACTGTTTCCACCTGTGTCTCATCTTCCTGTGACAGTCTTTTGTTTCTCCTTCCTTCACAGTGATTTCTTGCTGTTTCATGTTTTCATTTTGTAGACATTTTCTGTTGCTACTTTGAAACCAGTGTTTTCCTCTGTACATTGATTGATGTGTTGGACTTTAATTAGTGTTATTAAAGACTTTTATTTTGTACTTTGCTTCTCAGAGACCGACCTTGGAAGCAGGGGTGGTGTCCACAGTGGAGGAGGTGATGGCAGTGGAGGCTTCGCTGACAGTGGTGCTGGAGAGCTGCTCACCAGGTCTGGACATCATGGAAGCACCCTGTGGCCTGGGGAGAACACACACACACACACACACACACACACACACACAGAGAGAGAGAAAGGGTAAATACACCTATTATCAAATCTCAGGATTTTTAAAGATTTTCTGTGGTCAGTCAAGTGTTTTACTCTTTATCCTTTATCCTGTGTTTGTGTTTGTGTTTGTGTGTGTGTGTGTGTGTGATAGAGAGATAGAGATAGAGAGAGAGAGAGACAGAGAGACAGAGAGAGAGAGAGAGAGAGAGAGGCCACTGAATGAAGTAGGATAAATTTTACATTTCTCCACCAAACACAACTTGGAGAGTAATGAATAAAGTCCCTCCTCTGTACAGTATGTGAGTATGTGTGTCTATGCAGGTGTCTGTGTGTGTGTGTGTGTGTGTGTGTGTTTGTGTGTGTACAAGATCTATTTTCCTTTTGTGCCCTCAGGCTAGTGCCGACCTATTACCTTACATGACCGTTTCACAACAGGAAGCTGATAAATAGATTTACAAAACCAGAATTCTAGCAGGAAAATAAAAGTGCACACAGCAGCAGTCTGTGTTATGTAACTGTGTACTTCGAGAAGATAAATGAGCACCAGTCCTTAATCCCAGTGTAAACTGCATAATACAGTCACAAAGGTCTTTGGCATTACTTTTGGATGCTTCAGGAAAGATTTGAATTGTGTTTTTGTGAGAAATGGAAGCATTCAAGCCTTTCATGTCTCACAGGGAGAGAAACAGATGATGTGGCAAATTACTGTAGAAGGACAACGTGTGATAATTATCTGTGATCGGAGACAGGATAACCCAGGCTGTATGTGATGACCTTAAGTTATGGCAGTAAACAAGTTGTTCCTGTATCTAGTACATAACAACTTCTTTTCAGACTGACCTCCATGCAATCTAAGGTTACTGTATGATCATGGCTGTATGCAGTATGTAATGTACGTAACAATAAAATGGCAAGAGATAATACATCATCTGTGATTTAAAGGACTGTGAAAGAATGAGCCACTCCTTCACCCCATGTAAACTACGACACAGGCCTAGTTAAAGGTGTTAGAGGGGTCTGATTTCAGTCTAAAATGTTTGGTTAATCTTAGCCTGAAAGTTCTCATGCACACATTGTTTTATTTTCTAACCTGCCACAATAAATTGTCTTATCTATTTAGCATGGCTAAATAGATAAGACAATTTATTGTTTTTTATTTATAGTTTTTTTTATCAGTTGTGAAGAAAAAAATGTTCCTTTCAAATTTCATGTGCATGCCGGTAGATAGATATTTGACATCTGACCCATATTAAGCATTCAGGAGCATTGGGCAACTGTAAATTCCACAGGGAGCAATGTGGACAGGAGGGGGATCGAACTACCAATCCTGTGGTTCAAAGACAAGAGTCACAGCTCTTCAAGTTCATTTCCAAATACGGCATCAACATTCATTTCACTGAGATTCAATTAATAATAAATCACATTTTGTCCTGATAAGTTGATTCAAAGGAGGAGTGTGATTACTCCTGCAGGGCCGATGATGCTTCAGTCTGTCAGATTTGACAAAGATGTTCTAACAAGCTGACATTTTTGTAACTGTCTGATAAAATTCACAGCTCTCACAGCTGTCATCACTTGTTTAGCCAATAGAATTAATAAATCATTTGAATTATGCACGAATCATCCCAAACTCTTGTTGCCAGGAGTCCTGTGTCTGTAGTAAGTGAGTGCTAAAAGGCCTCTGCAATACAGGACAAGACTTGAAAGACATCATGCTATAATCATTTTTGTCTTTCTTACAATATATATAATACATAAGACATGTCACAGCCTGATCACACCAAAAGACGCCTGAATGACACAATAATGAGCGAGGCAAAAATGTGCAAATGTGCAAATGGGGTCATTTGTGTGCCATACTGACTGAATGTGAGTGCATCCCTGTAGATATGTCACACTCAGTGCTGGGGACATGAACAAAATGAATTATTGTGTAATTGTTGTTCCTTGTGTAACTCTGACAGAGTAGCAACAACTCAGTGGAAGCTACTATGGCTCTAAATGAGGACTAAATAATAATGAAAGGTATGGTACATTGTGGAGTACGGTGTTCGTAATGAAAACCCACGCACAAATCCCAACACAATGTGTCTGTCAGCTTGCTGGCTCCACTCTGGAGTATCTCTTTGCATGATGACAGCCCTGTCATTGCTGCTGTCTTGCCGTGGTGAGACATGTGAGACGTTCCACGCTGGATGTTTTATTGTCAACGGGCTGACATCAGGCAGGGTGTGTGTGTGTGTGTGTGTCTGTGTAAATCTGTCTGATTAGTTCAGAAGGGAAAACACTGACAGTGTAATGCTTTCTTCCACTCAAGAATACGACCTAATTACCTTGTGTGATATTTCTCTCTGACACAAACCCCTCCAGCTTTTTCAAATCAATTCCTGCATTTTTGAATAATTTCTGTGAACATTTCAGGAATAAATCTAAATATTGGTCTCCATTCATTTTTCCTTACTCCATCTCTGACCCATCACATCTTGTGATGACGATAATGCTCCGCTGTCGCTGCCATCCACTCTGTATTTTCCTGCCCTCCAGATTACAGAATGCACTGTAAACACACAGCCACCAGTTTCAGCTCAATGCTTCTATCTGCCAGACGCATAATGTAAATGTCTCCAGTGTGGTGTGGGCGGGCTGAGAGAGAGAGACACAGAGAGAGAGAGACATTAGCTCTGTTTTCACTTTGCCCTCAAGAGAATTTCATGCAAACTTTTGAAAGGTCAGGAACGATAAAATGTAAATGAGGTGCATTTTCATCAAAGTCGAAAAACAAAACATTCACAAAAAAGATTTTAAATAGAAATGATTTTTTTAAAAAATGGTTTGTCACAAGGAAAGTCATCATTCTCTGATTAAGAGCTAATGCTAATACACTTAACTGAGCAACTCCAATGGCCAATAATAACAACACTTTTCCATGTGTAATTTCTTCTTCTTCACCATTTTTCTTTCCATTTATTCAGCTGGCGTGGTAAAAGCGACTGAAGAGCAAAATGATAATAAGAGTACTTGTAACCATCTTGTTGAAATAGAAAATAAATCAGTAAAGAGAGGAAACTGAAACTGAAATAAAATAAGATGAAGTGACGGACTTTTTGATTTTTTTCACAAAAACAGACAACCTTGACTATTACTTTTTCTACAGTAACGCCCACAAGGCTCAGTCAGCCATAAAGGACAAAGATTCGACTGGGACCTTATAGAGGAGTTTAACTTTCTTTACGCAAGTGTCATGATGCGTCTGTCTGTTTTAGTTAAGTTAACCATTTTTGTCTCGTGCATACATGTTGTCTTGTCGTTTTATTTTGAAATAACTGAATGTTCCCTCTCGTTTCAGATTCACACTTCCCCTTCCTCCTGTTTCCCGCGTTTTGTGATTGTCTGACCCCGCCCTAATTGTCTCCACCTGTTTCCCATCACCTCATGTATAAATAGTCCTGTCTCCTGTTGTCTCGTTGCGTGATCGTCATGTTCCCTGCGTCCATGTGTTCCTCGCTCCCTCGTTTGCCTTCCACGTTTTCCAGCTTCCTCGTGCCTCCAGCGGTAAATTTTTGTTGTAATTTTGTTAGCCTTTTGATTTTGTTGTCACTGGAAGAATCCTCTTAGGAGTTGATTCTAGTTGACTTTAGTTTTTGTTGTAAGCCCCCGTGCCCCTAGCCTAGAGATTCTGAGTCTTTAGGGGCTTAATTAGGCCTCTCAGGAGGGCTGGAGAAAGGTATGACCTCTCATTGCTGTGAATTAATCTAGCTGTAACAAAGCACCTGGAAGTCCACAAGAACACAACTGACCTATTTTCTTTAAATGTCCAAAGTAATCAGTTTTACCAAACAGAGAGGTAAAAGAGAGAGAACCACAATGAAAGAAAAACAGAAATCCATAAGACAGAGGGTCCAGAGAGGGGAGGGGAAATTAAATTCATAACACAACCCTCTGTGTTTACTGATGTTTCAGCTGCTTAGAATGAGTTGTTTTATCTCTCCAGAACTGTCTGTCCAGGTCTAATCTTTCACACTACTGCACCATCAGCCAAATACTGTTTGTGCTTTTTTAATGATAAAGGACCTTTCACACTTTTTGAAAACATGGTATTAAAATGTTGACTCCTCACTACTCTTAACGCTGTCATGATTTGCACACCTACACTGCAAAAAGGGGTGTCCAAAAACCAGATAAAAATGCTAAATCTGAAATAAAAAGGTCCTCAAAACAAATGAAACTCTCTGTCCATGCAGTAAGATAAGAGCAAGATGATTTAAGAGGATAGTGTAAAGCTTAGCACTTAAGAAATTAACTCTTAAAACAAGATAAATTATCTAACATGTCTAAATTATTTTTTCAAATCTTGGTAAGAACCAAATAATTTGCAGTGTAAATCCACTGTGTGTATGTTTCTGTGTATGTTTGTATGCAAGTATAACAATGGCTCAAAGCAAACAAACTGAACTTATATCAAATGAAATTTAGTTATGGCTCGTTGCACACACCTGCTGGAGCTGCACTCTACTGAGTTTACTATGTTTCCAAATTCTACTTGCTGGTTTTAAAACCGCAACAAAGTTTTTCCACAAAGTCAGAAAGCCTCTTCGAATCAAACTGAACTAATCTAATGAGAGGAGAAAGAGGTGAAAGATGAAGAGATTAAATCAATGGATAAAGAGAGTAGTTCAATGAAGACCACAAGGATACTGTTGATCTCCACTAAACATTTCATTATGAAAGAAAAGCACATTGAAAAGTGTTAACTTATGGATTTATGGTGATGATTTCATATTTTGTATGGTATAAGGCAGCACGGTGGTGTAGTGGTTAGCACTGTCGCCTCACAGCAAGAAGGTACCGGGTTCGAATCCCGGGCCCGGGGCCTTTCTGTGTGGAGTTTGCATGTTCTCCTCATGTCTGTGTGGGTTCTCTCCAGGTACTCCGGCTTCCTCCCACCATCCAAAAACATGCATGGGGATTAGGTTAATTGGCTAATTTAAATTGACCGTAGGTGTGAGTGTGAGTGGTTGTCTGTCTCTATGTGCCCTGCGATGAGGTGGCGACTTGTCCAGGGTGTACCCTGCCTTCCGCCCTAAGACAGCTGCGATAGGCTCCATGGATGGATGTATGGTATAAAAAAATCTACCATAACATTAGAGTCTGACATTTGTATGATCTACTTTGTGTGAGTATCATATTAAAAAAAAAAGCAGTGGACACTTGACACTTTGGCATCCTCACTTGATGATACGGCACATCAGACATGATAATATAGGAATGGGATTTATTATCATTTAGGCATCTCTGTCAACTGATATGCTATTTTGTTTGTTTTTGGCGCTTTACTTGAAATGTTATTTATTCTTAATAGTATTTGTTTAATTTTCCTGCCAAACTTTTCTCGGTTGGTGATATTATCCAAACTATCAAACATCACGTTACAATCCAACACTTCTGCCCTTAAAGGATTTAGCACAACCACACAAGTTAAGCCCAATTGATCTGTCTTTCTTTCTATGTCTACATGTCACACACTCTGTGACTGTGGAGGAGCCAAAATATTAACGATCATCATATCATATCATATCATCTAGAATGAAGGCAATAATGTTCAGTTATTGTGAAATCTTTCAGTAAAGGCAAATATTTTCCTTCCAGCTCTGTGGAAAATATGTCTATGTAAAGGAGGCAAATAACACTCAAGGACAAACACTTCAGACGGGCACTTAGCTGCCACGTGAGAGCATGCATATTCCTCAAATATTAATTAATCTGCATATTAATCTCTGCAACTGTGTCAAAAATGCAACTATGGAATGGACTGGAAGGCATTCATTGGCGGCTCCTCAGGAGGAAAGCAGTTTGTGTCTGTAGGAGGAAAACGCGGCCATGTTGACGACAAAGAGGCCACAGAGGACTCTTAATCACACAGGAAAAGTAATTGTCGGAAGGATTCTGACATTTGACTACAAGGCTTCATCCGCATTTTAATCACACATCTTACAGGACAGAAAAACAGTAACTTAAAAGAAAAACACTTAAAACTCCCACCATCACAACTACACATTAAACACAACATGTCAAAAACGAGCACAATGACAGCCCACACAGGTACCGCTGACATCTAAATACACCTTTTCCACTCTGAAGACCAAAATACTCTGAAATGTTAAATTATGTGAGAGAAAAACTCTGGTACTCTGTCTTCGAACACAGTGGAGACCATTATTCCAGCAATGTTACAGTGATGAACCCAATTTAGCCCAATTCAGAGTCTTTCTTCTAAATATGTCAGTGAGGGCATCCAGTGTCTCCATTTTAAAGGACTGGTGCTCTCAGTAACATTCTCCATAAAAATCTACTGTACCTACTGCATCCCAATTTTCCACTTTTAAATTTTTTCTGCCTCAACAAATCATTCAGTGTGATGTTCCTCCATGATGCCGATAGGGATAAATTGCCTACTGCTGCAGGCAGTAGCATCTTTCATTAAATATATTCTTTGTAATCATTTTGCTTGTCAATTGTTTTGTCATTTTGTCTTTTAAAAATGGTATGAAACTCACACCAGGTTGATTTGAGTGGCACAAGCATTTGTGAATAAAGGACAGTTCCAGCATTTTGACCAGTTTCAATTCAGGAACTCAACTCTACTTTTACAAAGTTGCTGACTGTCAGAAATGTGTAAATTCAAGTATATGTGTATTACTGAGGTCACAGTTTAATGTGGTGTTGTATAGGATGGCATGATATTGAGGGGGACATTTTTGCAAAAAAATACTTCTGAATAAAATGTAGACCAGCACAACACCATCACTGATATCAATGCGACTGAAAAGCTGACAGTATCAAAAAATGAAGAATTTTTCAGTGCCAAATTCTGATACCTTAGACTCTGTGAGCCATGTTCTCAGATGTCACTGTGGACGTCCACAGTGACAGTGACACATCCGTCTCCCCCACTTTCCCAGAATAAGGAGACAAACACTGTCAGAGTGTCTGAAGAGCAAGAAGATTAATCAATCTTTAATTAATTAATCAATCCCCCAATTGTCACTGCTGCTATGGAAACCATCAACAAAAGCATTGACATGCTGTCCCCCTGGTTAAGCACCATTTGTTCGCTCATCACACTGCTTCTGTTAAATCACGAGATCCAGTATAAATGAGAGGGGGAAGAGTCTTGGAAGGTCAGTCAGGCCATAATCAGCTGTAGCTAACCACCAATGACAGCAGAGCAGGGCAGTGACTGTGAGCTAACCAGCAGTACGACCATGCACTACCATGCTATGTCAACAAAGTAGAGAGAAGCTCTGATTGCAACATGAAGGACAGTGATTTCATTCTCTATACTCCTCTATACAGCATTTTAATGTGTAAATAGTTGTTGCTGCTATATAACTGCACCATTAAGAGCACCTTTAAGACAGAAATAAAAATTCAGTCTATGCAGGAAAACACTCCCTTTCCACTCATTCCCAGTTTTCCATGATCCTGGAGCAGCTGACATGACTAAAGACACACATGGTGCGAACAGACTTCGACACACTTCAGATGCAGACAGATATTGAGACCCAGACATTAGCAGCCAAGGTGGTTATTCCATCTCTCCTGCTGCCAAAATAAAAGCTGATAAGGTACTCTGAGGAGCTGTAAAGTCCTGACACTTTAGCCACTTTAATCCGCGACAACCCCCGGTGAGCAGGCCGGCTGACGCCAGCCGTCACATACACACACGCACACACACACACCGCCCTGTTGCTAATAACGCCCTCAGATGGAGTTTCAATTTGGCTTTGACGACCTGTGAGTTGATGCCTCCATCAAAGTTGTCGTTGACATCAAATAAAAAAGACGGCTGGCTGATGCAGCCTGGAGCTGGAAGTGACAGATATACCCCAGAGCATGAGGTCCAGTGAACGCCACAACTTGTGTGCCAGCATGTGTCATCTGCAGGGTGGAGGAGATCTAAAGGTTCACTGAGAGGCTCAGTGGCCGACAGTAAACGGCAGGAATATGTGTGCACGTTTTTGTATGTGAACCTGAAAAAGAGCAGCTCAGTTGACCTAATTTCCAGTGGATGTGGAACGACGCCAACGTTTTGTCAGATCCGATACGTTTCCATTCAAATCGATGTGTCAATTTCCACTGAATGCAGAACGCCGCCGACGTGCCAACGCCTGCTGAAACAAATAGACAGCTTCTATTTTTGTCGGACGTCGGCACACGGTGCATGAATTCAGCACAGAGCAGATCGTGCAGGACAGGAAGTCATGTACAGACACAAAAGAAAGGATCCGCTTTATTTTCAAAATAAAGAAACCGCGTTTGCGGGGGATTGTATAATTGATTTCCTTCTACTCAGTGGACACAGGGTGGTTCTCTTTTCACTGACGCTCCACTACAACTCGCTGTATCGCACAATTATATACGTGAATCTGTGTGAGCTCGTTCTTGTGATTCAAGCTGCCTGGCGGACCCGCAGCAGGCAGATCTGGTGGGTATTGATGGACTACAGACATCGACGGACGTCGGCGTCGTTCCGCATCCAGCGGAAATTAGGGGTGAGACAGAACTCCATCCTTGCATTAATATAATATAAAAGTACACATAAGAGCTTTGGCCTCGGTGAAACCCTCAAAAGCTCCATGGAGGCTCACAGACACCTTAAATAGCTCCACAGTGGAGGTTATGGAGAGCGCCTTAGGCTGCAGATGAAATTGTTTCTATGACATTGTTTGCTTCAGCGTGAAATAATTGGACAATTATTGTCCACAGCGAACGTACGTAGTGTACAACATACATTGATAGTAATCATTTTTTGACGGACGTTGCAGCCAATCTGTTGTCTCATTTACTGTGCAAATACTCAAGAGGAATTTCTTTATTAGTCCCTCAGTGAAGAAAAATTTCCATTTACACTCTGTTTTTATTTTCAGTTGCACATTACATACAAATTACGAAACACACTGCTGGTGTGCTGGGGGCTGCAGTTGAGGGTCTGGTGCCTTGCTCAAGCAGAGCAGGACTGTGAGCAGAGCAGAATCTGGATGTCCGGTCCCCTCAGAGCTTCCACAGTCGCGCGCACTGCTGCTAGTAGTTTCTGTGAAATTTCCCTGAATATGAAGATCGGTGTCACATTTAATGCCGATGTGAAAAATACATGCGGAGCAGTGTTTTGTGTGACACCAGTGCAGAGCGGAGTCTGCACGAGCTTGGCACACACTGACTTTGCGGATGTCCGCTCCACGTCCTTTCCACCTGGGTAAGAATTGGCCTTTACAGCACCTCTAAAGCTCACTCATTACCATAGTGCTGTAACTATTTCCTTTTTATCCATCCACCCAGCACTTCAGTGTTGTCTCCAAAGGTTGCCTGACAAATAAATGGTAAGGGTGTGACGAGATCTCATGGCATGACATCTCGCAATATCAAATCATGACGATATTTCTCGTTTAGTGAAAAAAGTCTCATGAGAATCGGGCAGAAAGAAACCTAAACCAGAACAAAGTCTGATGACCTTGAGCTGTTCAAGTTTCGATTTGTGACCTGAGGGTGACAGTAAAAGAAACTGACAAGAAGAAGGAGAAGGAAAGCGGCAACTGCTGCACTTTGGCAAAGTTAAGCTGGTTTTACAACAAACACGTAATGGTTTGCGGTCTTGTGCACTGCAGGAGAGATACCAGGAGCTGCACAGAAAGGGGGAAAATCATATGTGTGTAAAGGATGGAGGAAAGGCTGATTCTTGCCGTATAGCAATTTGGCGAGCTGTGGGACACGAGACTGTAGCTACTGGATGAGCCGACACTCTCCACATTCTGCCTCCCCTCAAAGTGACATGTACCCAAACTCTTCTTCATGCTGATCTCCTCCTCTTCCTCCTCATCAGCATAAATAAAGCCAGGGCTTTCTGCTCAATCCGTAACTTAGCAACATGGTCACAAACATAGCTGGTCGCTCTCAAAGTAAGCTTTCAGAATAAAAGCATACTGATTACACCACAAAGGAGACGGAGGAGAGAGCAATGGAAAGCGAAAATAAGGTTACCAGTAACGTTACATAAGGGAAAAAAAAAAATATATCTTATATATGTATACATATATATGTATACATATATATATATATGTATACATATATATATATATGTATACATATACACATATATCTTTATCGGATAGAAAATTGGCTATATCGGGATATGCAATTTTGTACCTATTGCCCAGCTCTAGTTACAGATAGTGAAGATTAAGTTAGGTCTTTCAAAAAAAATCAAGCTTATGTAACTTTTTGGATCTTACATGAACCAAAGGCTATGGGAAATGTATGTCTCTTAAGATTCTGTTTAAAAATGAAAAAGGCCCCAGTGCAGTTAAAGTTAATGAGAAGCATGGATTTCATGAACACTCTTTAAGCACATTTTTATATAAACACAAAAATAATAGGGCCCAATTACAAACAGAACAAGATGTAACCAGAGAATTAGTTTGATCATGATCATTTTTCCATGAAGCTTCTTCAGTCAATAGCCATGTGTGGGCTCATAAAGCCATAATGTGTTATCATTGGTGACAAGCTCTGCCGAGGGAGAAAAATTACACTGAGGCACAAAATAATGAAATAATACTCAAAGAGCATCTAAGTGCACATCCTCTAAAACATGAATTCCTTCTATCTTGCCCAGAACTCACATCTATTTTCATCTCTCACATTTACACGGCAGTGGCTGAAGTGTTTTGTGTTGCACTAACACATTATCATAGCAGCATAGAAAGGCCCGCTTCACACCCACACAGCTGGTAATGAGACAGATCCATCAGGAACCTGGTTCCTGCTCATCTGGAATGGAGGGATGGATTAAAATGAGGGAGAAAGGGGACTGGAGCAAGAAAAAGCTTGAGATGCTTTCGACACCACTCAAAAATGTCCTAAACCTGTTTTCAGTTCCACTGTGTAAATAAAATAAAAAGGAACTTTCTTTTCCTTCTCAAACTGGCTATGTTTCCAAAAACAAACATGAAATCCCAGAATATGCAAAGAGAGAGACATTTTTCAGTGTTTTGATGCATTCTGGTAAATCCTATTAGTGCATGTACAGTAAAAGGTTTCAGATTTTGCCTTTAAATGCTGAAAAATGAAACTGCAAGAAAGAGACGATTACATCCGAGCATTTTATTCTAATACATTTTTTTTAAAGTTGGCGCATCTACGTGTCATATTTTATGTTCTGCCTCCAACATTAGTTGCATCTATCTTTAATAAAATCTCTGAAGTGACAAGGTCACATTTATTTTAAATTATACAAAAGACAGACAGACAGAAAGGCACAGGTGTAAAGAAAAAAGAGTGAAAACAGGGCAAAGGAAAAAGACAATGATTCAAGGGGGAGATAAAAAGTAAAAGAAATAGTGGGAAAGACAGAATGATACAAGCAGTGTTTTTAAAAATGGAAAATGGCAGAAAAAGTGGGACAGGCTGGGATGAATGGAGACAGAGAGAACAGGAAATGGAAAAGACTGAGTTGGAGACAAACTGAAAAATAAACTGGAGGTTAAATGAAAATATGCTGTTAAATATGCTGGGGCCTGTGCAGTGAAACTTCATTACAATTTAATGTGTTTCTTCATTACATTAGTGACCACAAAAGCTCTACTAATTGCTCTTTGCTGAATTAGAAACTTGAATTAGAAATTAGAAACTTGTGAAGGGAAAACGGCAATATGACATGGGTAGAGTTACATGTCTGCATAGATATATTTAACTCACTGAGTGCCAGCTGTTTAACAGAAAGTACCTTGTGCCAGTGTTTTTGCCCATTTTGAGTCATATTTCAAGACCCACAGAATATTTTGTACTATGGCTCTGAAAACACTGAATAGCTCAAATGAAGAAGACACTGTCTATTTCATCATGAAAAAAAGTTTGTTTTTACCTTGTTCCATTCTTGTTTGCGGTAGAGGCCACTCTGACCAAAATCACCACTTTTTGTCCAGAATCTGTTTGTTTTGCTCTATAATCTCGATCGTTTCCACTTCCTGCTTTGATCTCTGTGACATATACTGTCTCTTTATCCTCTGACTACATCTCCCAGAAGCCCCAACATTACTTACAGGCTGTGGGAGACCGTGATCGGTGACTCGCTGTCAAAAAACCATCCATCCATCCATCCATTCATTCTCTACCGCTTATCCTTATAGGGTCGTGGGAGGGCTGGAGTCTATCCCAGCTGTCTTAGGGTGGAAGGCAGGGTACACCCTGGACAAGTCTCAAGTTCATCACAGGACACATAGAGACAGACAACCACTCACACTCAGATTCACACCTACGGTCAATTTAAAATAACCAATTAACCTAATCCACATGCATGTTTTTGGATGATGGGAGGAAGCCGGAGTACCCGGAGAGAACCCACGCAGACATAGGGAGAACATGCAAACTCCACACAGAAAGGCCACGAAAAACCACTTTGATGTATTTTTAAGTTGATGGCACTCAAGCGTTGGATTTTAAATGATGTTGAAAAACGTCAATGGCACCCAAAAAGTTAATAAAATGACATGAAAACTATGGACACTAATAATTTAGATGTGAGAAGAAAATCAGTATAATTTTCAAAGAGAACCATAGAGTAGATGATAAAATTTGATGAACTGTTCACTAAGAACTGTGACAAAATATATTGTAGTGTTTACATATTTCTCTCTTGAATTAAGAGTTACTTTGTCACTTTGCATCTTTTGTTGAGATCATCAAACTCCATACACACAAAAGACAATAAGGTGGTATGCACTCACTCACCCACACTGGACCCAAAATGTGAGGGTCAGAGGAAAATACACCATCTTCCAATGTTCAACAGCAGAAAGACTGCTGCCAAGGAATGAATGCAGTTAGGTTTCATGTTCGCACCAAATGTATTCTGTAAGCTGACATTCAAATTCAACTGCACCATCCCAAGGGCATACGCAGGTAACTTTGTGAGTAGCTGAAAGAAATGGAAGAAAGGGCTGGAATATACAGAGCTGCAGTCTGGTCCACTGACTGGGAACACAGTGCTGAAAACACGGGAACACTGTCAATCACTGTAATTTCAGTTATACTCTATCCAAACTAGTTTACAGCACCAGGAGCAAGATGTGGAGTTTGTTTTCTTATGGGGCTGACAAAAGCACACACAAATCAAATATCCTGTAAAAAATTTCCAAAAATAAAAAGTTGTGTTTATTTCCTCTTTTTTATATATTCAAGCTAGAGGATGTGTTTATGGAAAATAAACAATAAGGAGTGTCCTAGATATTGTAACTGAGACCTGACAGATGGCCTCTATTGTGGTGAAAGTCCAGTGTTGGGTTTAGTCACTGGCAGGAAAGCCTTACCCACACAAAGCCCTTAGAGTGCCATCCATCCATTATCTACCGCTTATCCTCATAGGGTCGCGGGGGGGCTGGAGCCTATCCCAGCTGTTTTAGGGCGGAAGGCAGGGTACACCCTGGACAAGTCGCCACCTCATCGCAGGGCACATACAGACAGACAACCATTCACACTCACATTCACACCTACGGTCAATTTAAATTAGCCAATTAACCTAATCCCCATGCATGTTTTTGGATGGTGGGAGGAAGCCAGAGTACCCGGAGAGAACCCACGCAGACACGGGGAGAACATGCAAACTCCACACGGGATTCGAACCCGGTACCTTCTTGCTGTGAGGCGACAGTGCTAACCACTACACCACCGTCCTTAGAGTGCCATGTCTCCTAAACATACATGAGTAAGCACTCTGACCTGTTTATCCCAGAGAGGCCTGCACTAAGACCAGGGGTCCGTTTCACAAAGTGGGTTTAGTGAAAACTCTGAGTCTGTTAACTCTGAAATGAGGGAAATGAGTTTTCCGTTTCAAAAAGGGAGGTAACTCAAACCAGAGAAAGAGGGCTAACTCGAGCCTGTTTCACAGAGAGAGGTAACTGAAGCTCTCGGTCAGTTACCATAGTAACAGACTCTATGAACCTAACCTGGTCAGGAGCAGGTTTTTCTCAATAAACCTTGAGCTTCTCTCTGTCTCCGCCCTCTTTTGATTTCCTCATTCATTCTTTCAGCCAGCAGGCGGGTTTTGGCGTCTGTCAAAATATCATGTTCTTTCATTAACGATCCAGTGGATGAAGGAGCAGCATTACTGCACAGAGAATTAAATATTCGTCAGGAGATTGTTATCAGGCCGCGCGTAGATGTTCTTGCATTTCTGAGCGGTACCGTTTCACATCACAGTATATAATCTACAGACACAACCTAATCCGTCCTTACATTTGCAACATTACCAACCGCAGCTGACAATTTGCCCCCACACTGGCTGTACAGGAAGGTTTGGGCGGGGTGAGTGGTGTGGTCAGAGTGTTGCAGCCACCCCTCACATTTCGTCGCAGCTTATGTGCATTAAAATGCAAGGAAACAACTGAATAAATGTCAGGTATTGACATGCAGCAGTGCACTTGTCAAGGACTGTGTTTTCCATGACAATAACTGGGGACGGAGTCATGCGTACGGTGCAAATTGCACATGGCTAATTTGCATACGGGCACGAGATTGACTGGCTCCGCTTGGCAAAAATATTTTGTAAATATTGAATTCTGAATATTGGACATTGTGAGCTTAGAAAACAGTTTAGTGACCATTAAGTCAGAGATCTGTTAATATGCTACCATTCAAACAGTTTTCCCCTGTAATATTATTGTGATTGCAAAGGACTACATTTAAAATTACACACTGACCCGGGCAACAATGTTCTCCCACACCGTCTCCTTCTCTTTTGCAGCTGCAGCGGTGTCTCAGCTCTTTCTAAAAAACATGTTCAAACTCGCCATATGATCGCATGAAAATTTCCAATTCAAGTGGGATGAAAAACGCAGCCATGGTGACTCGACGAATCGGGGCTCCATATGCGCTTAACTCCGGGTGAAACTACTCCAAGTTGATTAAACTCAAATCAGCTGTTCTGGAACCAGAAACTCAGAGTTTAGGGTTACACTCAGAGTTTGTTGAACCTGCTTTGTGAAACGGACCCCAGGTCTCATCACCAATACCTAAACACAGCATCCCGACAAAGCCTTGTGTTCTTTTGAAGTGCACTCACAGTTGGATATTCTGCTTCAAGTACTATATTCTACTACCTTTCTTCAGGGACAAACTGCACATTGAATCTTTGCAGCTTGAACTGCTAACAAAAAACAGCTTCTAGTTTAGAGGAATAGTTGATCATTTTTGGAAAGACATATATTTGACTTGTTGTTGAGAGACAGGTGAGAGGAAAAACCAAAATACAAAATACGATCACCTAAAAACAAAATACTGCCCTAGTCAGAGTAACACTAATGTTGAAGCTACAGAGCCAGAGGCCAGTGAGAAACAGCCTGGTTCAGACCAAAAGGTACACAGATTGACTACCAACATCTCTGGAGCTCAGTTTTCTTTCACTTCAAAGACCCACATCTTCATTTAAAACAACCACAGAGTTTCTCTTGAGACTTACCATATACCCACTCAAAAAAAGTCAACTTAAGAAGAGAAATGTAAGTGATAAATTTAACACTTTGAGTGCCATTGACGTATTTATTCGTCATTTTAAATCCAACGCTTGAGTGCCATTGACGTGTACATATGTCAAAGTGTTTTTACGGCAGCAGACACAAGAGGGCACTCTCACACAGCCTGTGAGTAATTATGGGGCTTCTGGGATTTGTAGTCGGGACATAAAGACGTATATGCCACAGAGATCAAAGCAGATTAGAGAGTAAAACAAACGGACTCTGGACAAAAATCGGTGAGTTTGATGAAACTGGCCTCCACCTCTGAAAAAACAAGAATGGAACAAGGTAAAAACTAAAATTTTTTCATGATGAAATACTGAGTCTCTTCTTTCATTTGAGCTATTCAGTGTTTTCAGAGTCATGGTACAAAATATTTTGTGGGTCTTAAAAATGACTCAAAATGGCCAAAAACGCCGGCACAAGGCACTTTCTGTTTTATAAAACAGCTGGCACTCAAAGAGTTAAGGCATGAGTAAGATGTGTTCAAAGCCAGATAGATGGTCAGGTAACTACACCAAACCATCAAACAGCCATAACTACAAGACGATTTTCTCTTAATCCTTTCAGATTTTGCTCATTCTCTGTATCATTTCATCACGTTAAAGAAAGTGGTTAACGTAACTAGCTCACACTATTCCATCTCACAGATAAAAAAACAGAGACATTTCAGCCCATTTTAGTGTTGATAAATATATCAAAAGAGTTGGATAACGACCACAAATCATCGAACATCAGGTCGTCATGTTTATTTCAGTAGGGTTGTTGGATGTATGAGGCAGCAGAGAAGTTAACAAACTCAATCACTCACTGTTCTTGCAGGATAAAATCCATGTTTTCTGGAGAAATCTGTCCGCTCACAGGATGGCGAAATGTTGTGGTCCTCTGGTTGTGACTGAAGGTGCAGATGGGGGAGAGAGAGAAGGGACAAAATTAGAAACTTTGGCTGCACGGCACAATACCGTGAGGGTGTCACCCTGGATTTTCACCCCCACTGTGTTCACAAGCAGGACGGACACACGAGCCGATCATTCCCTACAGGAGTAGCGGACTTAGAAGATCAGTCCAGTCTCTCCGCCCTGATGGGCATTTCGTCCCTGACTTTCCCAGCCTGGTGTAGAATGTGAGGGGTGGCAGCAGCACTCTGACCACACCACTCACCCCACCCAAACCGTCCTGTACAGCCAGTGTGGGGGCAAATTGTCAGGCTCAGCACAAAATGCTGGACAGTACAAGCCTGGGCCTCCATCAGTTACAGGCACAGGCAGTCATTCAAAGCCTCGACCAGAGTGTAAAAATATTTGACAGGGAAAACAACAAGGGGGTCACAATGTGTGTATGTGGGGGGCACAGCACAACAATAAATGATTTAATCTGAAAGACAGTTGTGAAAATAAACTAGAGTTTGGTGCTAAATTATAAATATGCTTTGGTTGAAAAACATGTCAGTTTACCTGCAATTCAATTAATATAATCATGTACAGACCAATATATTCACACAGCCAACAGGACAATCTGACAAAAAGTCCTTCCAAGCAGAGCTACTGTGGCTTCCAACAGAAGCACCAGAAACACCACACACACTCAGCAAACACCCCCCAGGTGTGTGTGCAGGTTGAGAAACAGCAATCACTGCACAGTAATACTGTTTTCCATCCTGGAGCAGCTCACATCACTCATTCTGTACAGACTCCTGCTTGATGCAGCAGAAGATCAAACCCCACAGAACTTCAAGGTTCCCCAGAAGACCTGGTGACATGACAGCAGCGTCTCCATAACAGGGATGTACCATGCCATTATTAGCTCTCACAGCATAAGACCTGGACACAAGCTGCCACATGAAAGTGGTTATGTCTACATAGACACCTTCTTACAGCTCATACTGATGTCTGTTAGTGTTGCCTGCTGTCAGCTTGGCCACTTCTACCACTATCGTACATCTAATATGCATCTGTGACATGATACACGTATAACTGACGTAACCTCAAAGTTTAGTTTTTCCAGCTTTTCCAGCCTTACAGAAGTACAACAAAACATGGAGCTACTGTTTACGTCAGTAGCAGATAGCATGAATTCTATGTCTAGTTGGTGAGATTAATCTGACTTTCCGAGGTGGAGAGCCAACTACACGAGAGTTCTGATATGGGCTTGGAAATTCTGACATTTGTGTTTGACTTGAAAGCACCATAAAACAAAACCACAAATGCTGGGGTCCCGATGCTGCTGCAATGATGTTAATGCTCTGTTTTACTGGAGATGTTTTTCTTCTTATGCTGGAAAAGTGGGGGGACGGATCAGTGTTTCTATGAATCTGAAGGCGTCCCCCTGTCCATAGAGACATCTGAGAGCATGAATGTATTGGTGTGAGTGCACCTCTGTATGTTCTGAGAGAGGAGTGAGCGAGAGAGAGGGAAGAGCCTCACCCATTGCAGAGTAGAGTAGAAATGCATTTTAATGAATTTAATGAAACGATAGTGACCCATTCGACTCTGAAATTGTGTAAATTAGAGTTAGCTACCTTTTTATGTGATAAAGAAACGGCTGTTATAGGCCCGTTGATTAAAATAAAAATTAAATAATGGAATTAAAAAAAAAAAACTTGAATTTGAGTGGGTGGTCCTGTTGGCAGGGCGCCCTCCCAAATAAAAGGTAGGGGAAAGACTGATATTAGTATGTTGTTATATATTACATATCAGGATGGGTGGTTGAAAATGGATGGATGGATATTATGCATTAAAAATACACATTACCTTCATGTACAATAATCTCAAACAAACAAATGTGCAATAATTTCATTTTGGCAATGTGCAATTACTCTTTGTAGCAATAACTGTGCTTTACTACTGTAAATATTAGCTTATTTTATTACAAAACTTTATGTCTTTTCTATTTTATTTTCTTAAGCTTGACTATTTTTTTTTACATTGCACTGAGCACCAAGTGGAGTAGCTCTGTCATATAATGACGATAAAGGCTTTTGATTGATTGATCGATTGATTGCTATTAACAGTAACATTAACAGAGAAGGACCATGTGTTTGTCACAGATATTTTGCCTTGAGTGCACAAGGTCTTAAATCTGCAGCTTGTCACTATCTTGTTTTCTTTTTCTAAATTTGTATTTTGGGCTGCAGTAAGTGAAAGTACAACCCAGAAGAAGCTGAGGTGGGTGTAATCAACAGATCCAAACAGATCCTCGGTGAAAAGAAATATAGAACAAAAAAAAAAAAAACAAGAGAAATGTGTGTCAGAAAATTGGATTTAAACTAACACAACATGAAACAAATCCTACAGAAGTGAACTATACAGATTGTATTAATTTTAGTTTTTCCTGCTGCGGCCGTGTGTTCGATTGTCAGCTACTGAGCAAAAAAATGAGCATCCTGAGCAAAATGCAAAGGATTTATAGTTTTCATAAGCCATGACGAATCACCCACGGTAGCCCGCAGGGAACTGTACACACACTTACACATGAACGTTTAACAGCTGGTCATAAAAATCTCTACAGAGTGAAAACATAAAAAGGGTGTGAAGAAGCACATAGGACATTCACCCTAACCCCTCCTAATCCACAAAGGAGGAGCTCAGCAGAGGAGAGGCGAGGGTTTTAGTCCCTCAGGAGGATACACTCTGTTTCAACATCACAGGAGGCCTGCAGCTCCAGGCTGACTGTCTGAATAGGATGGAGTTATAATCGATCAGCTGGAGCATTAAAAGGAAAAGGGGTAGTCCTGTGACTTATGACTGAGACACAAACAGCAGCCACAGTTTGTCAGTGTTGTTTTACTGATTTACATGATGCATGTCATGTACGCTGTGTTATAGTTGTACAACTGCAAGAGGAAAATTACTGAAGTACAAACACACACAGTTCGTACTGTGACCAGTTTTTGTTTTGTTTCTTGTGTTACGAAAATTATTTAAGCTTTGTTCACACTACATGACTGTTGTAGTCATTGACTCTCCGTGCTGTCCTCACTATAGAGTTTTGGGGTGTTCACACCACAGGACTTGTCGGTGACGGAAGTGTTCACACTACACAACTCTCTACTCAGCAGGAGTGGTTGACTGCCGCACTGCTGTCCATTCAGCCACATCTCACTAATTCCTGGTTAATAAATGAGCTTTTCTTTTTCCACAAAGTTTATTAAAGAACATCATTTATTAAACTTTTGGGATATAGAAAAAAATATGTGGCATTTTTTTCTGTATTTTACTGTAAATAAGAGTGAAAATATTAATGAATATATGGACAGATCGCCTTCCAAACTCTAAAACAAACCCTCTGAAGGTGGATTTCAGTTGTTTCAGTGATCACTGAAAACATGCAATCGTTTGCTCTAGAAAAAGACCAGCGGCTCACTTAGCAAATAGCGAGAGGCGTCTGACTGGAGCTTTTCATGGATACGAAGCAGAACACAGCCCTCCAGGAAGTTTGTGAGCTACCATGTAGTGAAAGAACAAAAAGAGAAAAGCTGTTGTTGTTGATGTTGCTGCTGCTACCGCTTAGGGATGGGCAGAATTAATCAACGATTATTAAGAATTTTGTCAATGACATTTTTTCATTGATAAAATCTATGCATGTTCTATTGTGTAGTGTGAATCTTGAAGGAATGCAATAAATTTCGCTATGTGGCAGCAATTATACATTTTACCACAGGAGGGCAATGTTTGGGGAAAAAAGGAAAAACACCAGAAGCCAGTTACACTATATTGCCAAACTATAGTGTACAGTGTTAACACCCAAAGGTGTTCTATCGGGCTGAGGTCAGGACTCTGTGCAGGCCAGTCAAGTTCATCCACACCAGACTCTGTCATCCATGTCTTTATGGACCTTGCTTTGTGCACTGGTACACAGTCATGTTGGAAGAGGAAGGGGCCAGGTCCAAACTGTTCCCACAAAGTTGGGAGCATGGAATTGTCCAAAATGTCTTGGTATGCCGAAGCATTCAGAGTTCCTTTCACTGGAACTAAGGGGCCAAGCCCAGCTCCTGAAAAACAACCCCACACCATAATCTTCCCTCCACCAAGCTTTACACTTAGCACAATGCAGTCCGACAAGTATCGTTCTCCTGGCAACCGCCAAACCCAGACTCCATCAGATTGCCAGATGGAGAAGCGTGATTTGTCACTCCAGAGAACGTCTCCACTGCTCTAGAGTCCAGTGGCAGCATGCTTTACACCACTGCACCCAACGCTTTGCATTGCACTTGGTGATGTATGGCTTGGATGCAGCTGCTCGGCCATGGAAACCCATTCCATGAAGCTCTCTGTGCACTGTTCTTGAGCTAATCTGAAGGCCACATGAAGGAGGTCTGTAGCAATTGACTCTGCAGAAAGTTGATGACCTCTTTGCACGATGCGCCTCAGCATCCACTGATCCCACTCCGTCAGTTTATGTGGTCTACCACTTCATGGCTGAGTTGTTGTCGTTCCCAAACACTTCCACATTCTTATAATTCAGCTGACAGTTGACTGTGGAATATTTAGGAGCGAGGAAATTTCACAGCTGGATTTGTTGCACAGGTGGCTTCCTATCACAGTTCCATGCTGGAATTCACTGAGCTCCTGAGAGCGACCCATTCTTTCACAAATGTTTGTAAAATCAGTCTGCATGCCTAGGTGCCTGATTTTATACACCTGTGGCCATGGAAGTGATTGGAACACCTGATTCTGGTTATTTGGATGGGTAAGCGAATACGTTTGGCAATATAGTGTATCTCCTGCGAGTTTCCATGTATTTCCAAAGTAAACATGAAGAGGTCACGGCAAAGTGTAGCGTGGGACAATTTTGATTTAAAAAAAATGACTTAGTTCACTGTCAACACTATAAAACTGTGTATAAGTACAACTCGGCCATGACTCAAATGATGTACCACTTGAACAACGCACACCAGACCCTGGTTAGTGGAGGTGCTCTAGGTCTCAACCTAGCATCACCCCAGTGTTAGCAAGGAGGAGCTGCGATGCACCACGAGCAGAGAAAATTACCCAAGGGATCTGCAAGTTGATTGATATGCTACCCTTAAGTATTGTTAAGGGCGAAGGTTTTTAAGGCTTTGGGAGACGTGCAGCCACGTCCAGTCTGACACGGACGAGGGGGAACCCAAATACTGGAGTCGCAGCCTCCCAGTCTCAGGTCTCTGCTGTAATACAACTCCTTGGGCCTTGGGAAGCACTATACCACTCAGTGTGAGTCTGGCATCGATGCAGTACTCAGAACATTCTGAGGGAGGATCCCCCACCCCTGGATTGCACCCCTACAGACTGGTGGAAAGTGAATGAAATGAGGTTGCTGAAGTTGTATGTAAGTTATTGGTTATTTTTATGAAGCTTTGTTAGACACAAGAAGGGTCTCTATCGATTTCTATAAATGAAACATTCTTTGTAGGACAAATATGTTCCTGTGTACATGTTTGTGTTGGTGTAAGTGTAATTGAAAGAGGAATGCTGATGGGATATGAAGCATTACAAGCTGCTTGCTGTTGGATGAATAGAAAAATAAGATGCTCTTTTCAGTTCTTACAATTGTAAATCTGACTCCAGAGGAGTCAGTGCCTCACCAGCCATGAACCTCACCACACTAACTGTAACTGTCTCATAACTGAACATGGTGTTATTGAACATGTTTTTTGCTCTTGGGTCAAGACAGACTGAAAGTTTATAATGTAGCAACAGTACAGTAAATATTAAAAGAGCTGGAAAACACTGCACCCAAAGTAAAAAAGGAATAAATCAGACTATTTTAATCCCTATTTGGGGATGTCTTTGGAGTTAACATTTTGAACAGTGAGGATTAATTGCAGTTGAAAAGGACGTTCCATTGATTGGTGCTTTATTATTCAAATAGCTAGTTGGTGTGAATGTTGAAAGCACAAAACAAGCATGACTAGAAAATAATGACCTGCACTTAGTAAAATACAGTAACAGTAAATGATCAATTGAATTGTTTATTTGAAAGGGAGAGAGCACATTAATGAAGGTGAATTTAAAATACAGGAGGTAACCATGGAGGAGTTAGCACAAACTAAAATTTTCATCCTTAGTCCCGAGGTAGGTAAAAATATCCAGATACAATAGACTACAGATACACAATACATTGATGGGTTCTTATTACATATGGTAAGCCAGATTTACATTGCTTTACATTCACTATAATCACAGGGATCATCAGAAACAAATCTACTGTACCTGTCCGAGAATTCAACGTTTGGAGCAGCGGATCTACCGTGAGTGTCTCCATGGGAACCATAGATGGACTAGATGCCTGCTGCCTTTGGGCAGCTGTAGAATCACCAGGCTAAAGGAAAAGTCTTTACTATTACTACTAACCCAAATCACACGTATCTTTTCTGCTTAATTCGCACTGCAAGATGCTGTCATCCAAACTCATCAAAAAAACTGGTACTGAACATTGTAAATTTCTCTGAGAGATGAATAAAGTATCTATCTATCTATCAATCTCTATTGAACATGTAACACAAACAAACTATCCATCCATCCATTTTCTACTACTTAACCTCATAGGGTTGCGGGAGGCTGGAGTCTATACCAGCTGTTTTAGGGCGAGAGACGGGACACCCTGGCTACATTTACACATAGCAGGGTATTTTTTTAAATAAATATTTCCTTTCCTCTATTTTCCAAAATAACATCATGTACACATCATAGTTTTCAACAAAGTTTCCATTTACATTAACCCGCATAAATACGCTGTTGAGAGCCATCATAACTACGCCGAGCCAATGAACGACAGTGTAGGAAGAAGGAGAAAGCCATGCAAGCCAATCAGAAGCCTCATTGACAACGACGAACACGAGCAACATCCTGTTCCTCCGAGCCCTAACACATCTCTGCTCCAGTACATACAGTAATAGAGGAGCTCTATTTGCAAATGCAAACACGTAAAAAGTGCTTGCACCACCAGAAATGCTACCGCTACTCGGAATGCTTCCATTTAGACTGCTCATAGACTATTCTGACAGCTGTACTGCACAAAAAGATCACACTTTCCATGCGTAGATTGCCTAAAAGTCTGTTTTTCTCTGTTTACATTCCAACGCGATTCCTAAAGAATCATATTCAGAGGCGAAATCGTTGTTTTGTGTAAATGAAAGGCACAAACGAAGGGAAAAGTCGTTTTTACAAATACCCGTGTATGTGTAAACGGGCCCCCAGCTCATCACAGGGCACACAGAGACAGACAACCACTCACACTCACACCTACAGGCAATTTAAATTAGCCAATCAACCAATTCCCCATGCATGTTTTTGGATGGTGGGAGGAAGCCGGAGTCCCCAGAGAGAAACCACGCAGACATGGGAAGAACATGCAAACTCCACACAGAAAGGCCCCGGGCTGGGAATCGAACCCGGTGCTTTCTTGCTGTGGGGTGACAGTGCTAACCACCGTGCCACCCACAAACAAACTAACTAATTTGTAATGTGAATAGAATTCACCATTACCAAAAGGATATCTTGCATGACTGGCTGTTTGAAAACCGGCATTATCATATTGTGGAATAATTACACATTGCCAAACTAATTGCCCACAGTGATGAAATAGGGCAATAACATTTTAGACAAGTAATCCAGAACAACAAATTGACCTAAAAAGCAGGACAGTAGAAAGACAGACACATATTGTCATAATTGTAATCTCTGCAGAAGCCTGACAATGATTGGTTAATTTCAATAAATCATGTGTTGGAAGAAGAAGTAAACGTCTAAATCATGTAGAGCATGACCAGGGTTGGGAACACTCGATACCTCCAGACAAAGACATCCCTCAACAAGAGGTCAATGAGCCACACCTGTGTGTCCTTTTCCACCAGCTGAGCAATCAGTCACCCTTGCATTGGCAATCATTTAAAAGAAGCGCTCAGGTAGTGGGAGAGACTACACTTTTGTTTGGAGGAGTTTTAGGTGTGGTTGGAGGTAAGAAATGAGTTTGGTTTCAACTGTGGTCTTTTTATTTTATTATTTATTTGTTTATTATTATGTTGTTGGTACTACTTCTTTACAAACTGGAAGTATTAAATTTTTGCTTTAGCAGACAGGTCACAAATTACTATCAACTCCAGCCAGATTTGACTGACTTAACTGCAAAATGAGGTAAGACCTGGAGTTTAATTACTAGTTTGATTCAAGTTTGGAAACTTCTGGTCTAAAACTACTGTATGTTTGCAGGGTGTTGTTGATTTCATGTCTGCTGATTGGCAGTGTTATTTGTGGACCTGTGGATAAGGGTAAGCTATGTTGAAATTGTCTAATGAAGTTTACTATTTTAGTTGAGAAGCTGTATTGTACTACAGTCTTGGATAATCTTTAATTACTCTTATTTTTTTCCCCAGACTATGGTGACAGTAGTGCTGGCACAAGCTTCATGCGGCAGCCATTTTCTTCTGGGAATATGATCAGTGGAATAGGTGTGAGTTCTGGCAATACTGGATCCCCTGCTCCTCAAGATGCTCTTTCTAGTGCTGGACCTGGTAGTTACCCTGGCACCAACATGGCAGTGGGTAACATGTTTGGTGGCCATGCTGGTGTTGGGGCTCCAGGTGGCAGCTATGACAGCTCAGCTAGGGCAGGTTATGCCGGTGGCTATGACAGCTCAGCTAGGGCAGGGTATGCCGGTGGCTATGACAGCTCAGCTAGGGCAGGGTATGGCGGTGGCTATGATAGCTCAGCGAGTGCAGGGTATGGGTTTGACAGTGGCTATGATAGCTCAGCTAGTGCAGGGTATGGGTTTGACAGTGGCTATGATAGTTCAGCTAGTGCAGGGTATGGGTTTGACAGTAGTGCTTCAGGTGGCAGCTATGCCGGTGGCTATGACAGCTCAGCTAGTGCATATGTAGGGGATGCTGGGAGCTCTGGATTTGCCTATGGCTATGATGCTGGTGATGACCTTGGGCCAGTTTTCAGTGACGTGTCTGATCTGGAGCCAGTCTATGCCTTCAGCTCTCGTTCAAGCTACCAGCGAGGAAGAGCAATCTTTGATCAAACCCGCTACACCCCAGGAGAACCTGTTCCCCAGCAAATGCCAGCGCGCAGGGTCATCAGCAAAACTTCAAAGCAAAGCAGTCCTAAAGCTCCAACCAAGGGTGCCTTCTAAAGCTGTTGCTGGTGAGACTCAATGCATGATCAAATGCGTCTTAAGTTCCATCAACAAACTGATTAACTGTTTGTCTCTCCAGGTCTTCCTCAACTTACAAGATCTAATGCCAATAAACTGGTTTTAAAACTGTTTTGTTTCTGAAATGTCTTGTTTGCAGACCCCTTGAGGTTGCAAAGTTGATGGGTCCTTGATTCAATGGTTACATGATTCAAATTGTACACCAAACATTTGTCAATTTAGTCTGACCAATGTACACTATTGCCGAAAGTATTTGCTCACCCACCTAAATAATCAGGATAAGGTGTTGCACTCCCATGGCCACAGGTGTATAAAATTAAGCACTTAGGCATCCAGACTGCATTTACAAATGCTTCTGAAAGAATGGGTTGCTCTCAGGAGCTCAGTGAATTCCAGCATGGAACCATGATAGGATGCCTTCTGTGCAACAAATCCAGTGGTGAAATTTCCTCAGTCCTACATATTCCACAGTCAGCTATATTATAGGAATGTGGAAGTGTTTTGGACCTACAGCTATGAAGTGGTAGGCCATGTAAACTGAGGGCGTGGGGTCAGTGGATGCTGAGGTGCATAGTGATAAGAGGTTGTCAACTTTCTGCTGAGTTAATTGCTACAGCCCTCTGAACTTGTGTGGCCTGCAGATTCGCTCAAGAAAAGTGCACAGGGTTTCCATGGCTGAGCAGCTGCATCCAATCCATACAGTCATGGAAAAAATTATTAGACCACCCTTGTTCTCTTCAATTTCTTGTTCATTCTAATATCTGGTACCACTAAACGTATAATACAATGAACACAACAAAAAATGCAGCTGGTCACATAATACTTTATGTCCTATTTGACATTCTTAAGCTTAATTGATTCCCAGGGTATATAAGAGGCCATTTCATGTCACAAGCAGCACTGCACATGCAAAGGCCTAGAGTGGTTTCCTGCTTACATTCAAGCCGTAGCACAACTCAGAAGTTGTCAGCTCTCACATAATGCCTAAAACAAAAGAATTATGTGAAGCAACAAAGGCAGCCATCTTGGCACTGCTGGAAATTGGCATGAGTGAGAGACAGGTAGCGAAAAAACTGAAGATCTCCAAGACAGCCGTTCATTCCAACAAAAAAACAAGCTGAACATGGCACTACCAAATTGCTACCTGGCCGTGGCAGGAAAGCGTCTTTCTACCCCACGAGATGACCGTGCACTCATCCGTTCCTGTGTCAGGAATCGTCGTCAGACCTCCAGGGACCTTAAAAATGAGTGGGCACTGTCGAGAAATGTGACTTGCTCGGCAAGGACAGTTCGAAACCGACTTGTTGAAGCTGGTTTGAAGTCACACAGAGCACTCAAGAAGCCCTTCATCAATGAAAGGCAGAGGAAGGCCCGGTTACTCTTTGCTCGAGACCACAAGGATTGGACTGTTGATGATTGGGCTAAGGTTCTCTTCAGTGATGAATCCAATTTTGAATTGATGCCCACTCCAGCCAACTTACTGGTTAGGAGGAAGCCTGGAGAAGCTTACAACCCAGACTGTCTTGCCCCTACAGTAAAACATGGGGGTGGATCAGTCATGATCTGGGGTTGTTTCAGTCTGAGTGGAACAGGGCAAATGCAATTGTGTGAAGGCCAAATGAACCAGGTCAAGTACAGGACTACCCTTGAAAACAGTCTTCTTCCATCAGCTGGAAAACTCTTTCCTGCCTCGAATGACTGGATTTTCCAACAAGACAATGCCCCTTGCCACACGGCAAGGTCAGTTAAAGCCTGGATGGAGAACCACAACATTCGCACCATGCCTTGGCCTGCTCAATCACCAGATCTTAATCCAACTGAAAACCTGTGGAAAATCATCAAACTCAAAATGGAGAACCACAAGCCCAAAAACAAAGAAAATTTGTTTGAATTTGTCCAACAGGAATGGGCTGCTGTGACAGCAGAACAATGTCAGAAGCTGGTGGAGAGCATGCCAAGACGCATGGCTGCAGTCATCAAAAACAATGGTTATGCAATCAAGTATTAACTCTTGTGTGTATCATGTGTTTAAAGCAAACAGAAAAGAAAACATGGAATGCTTAAAAGTAGTGTTTTTGGCGGTACAATGCCATAGCTATTGATGTAAGAATTTAAGTAATTTTGGTTATTATCAAGAAAACCATGGAAAATGAATAATGCTTAGTTCTTAAATTAAACTCTCATGAGCTATTTTTGTTGTTATCATTATAATTGTCCAAACAAATGTACCTTTAGTTGAGCCAGGCATTAAAATTAACAAGAAATTGAAGAAAACAAGGGTGGTCTAATAATTTTTTCCATGACTGTACATCACCAAATGTGGTGTAAAGCACTCTGCCACTGGACTGTGGAGCTGCCCCCTGAGTGACGAATCGTGCTTCTCCATCAGGCAATCTGATGGACGAGTCTGAGTTTGGCAGTTGCCAGGAGAAAGTTACTTGTTGGACTGCATTGTGCCAAGTGTAAAGTTTGGTGGTGTGGGGTTGTATTTCAGGAGCTGGGCTTGGCCCCTTAGTTCCAGTGAAAGGAACTTTGAATGCTTCAGCATACCAAGACATTTTGGACAATTCCATGCTCCAACTTTGTGGAAACAGTTTGCCCCTTCCTCTTCCAACATGACTGTGCACCAGTGCACAAAGCAAGGTCCATAAAGACATGGATGACAGAGTCTGGTGTGGATGAACTTGACTAGCCTGCACAGAGTCCTGACCTCAACCCGATAGAACACCTTTGGGATGAATTAGAGCGGAGACTGAGAGCCAGGCCCTCTCATCCAACATTAGTGTGTGACCTCACAAATACGCTTCTGGAAGAATGGCCAAAAATTCCCATAAACACACGCCTAAACCTTGTGGACAGCCTTCCCAGAAGAGTTGAAGCTGTTATAGCTGCAAAGGGTGGATCAACGTAATATTGAACCCTATGGATTAGGAATGGGATGTCACTGACATTCATATGCAAATCAAGGCAGGTGGGCGAATACTTTTGGCAATATAGTGTATGTGGGCACTAAGTTCTAGACAATCTCATATCCATGGCCGCACAGGATAATCACCTTGACTACTGCTAGGGAGAACAATTCCTGCTTGTGCTTGCTTAGTTTAATACCAGAGAAGAAGCTATTGTTTGGGTGGGGAAATATCTGCTCATTAACTTTGAGTGCCATTGATGGCTTTTGTCATTATTTTCTCTACAGTGGGTTGTTGAGTGCAGTCTGAGCAATTTTGGGGCTTCTCTGATTTGCAGTTGGCACAGGATCTAGTATACCCCCACAAAGATAAGCCCAGGATGTGAAAACAATTGTGTTTAGGGAGCAAAATGATAGATTCTGGACAGACAATAATGATTCTGGTGAAAGTGGCCTTGACTCCCCTCCAGATAAAAATAAGAACGGAACATCGTTAAAAAAAATGGTTTTTCATGATGAGATAATGAGTCTCTTCATTTGAGCTATTCTGTTTTCAAAGACATGGTACACACTTCCTCTACTGGAGGGGAGGGCAAAACAATTGATGTCAACAACTGAGAAATGTTAAACTGACCTGTTTCAGCACACACTGGCAAAGACGAAGAGCAAGCAGGGGAAGGAGGTGACAGACTTTTTTCACTCCTGGGGCCTCATTCACAGACTACTGTTATACTACCTTTATATAGTGAATTTTGCATAATAAGAGACCTTTAAATACAGGAGGTAACCATGGAGGAGTTAGAACAAGTTAAAATTTTCATACTTAGTCCCAAGGTAGGTAAAAATATCCAGTTACAATAGACTACAGATACACAATACATTGATGGGTCCTTATTACATATGGTAAGCCAGATTTACATTGCTTTACATTCACTATAATCACAAGGATCTCAACATCATGACACATTGTAGTTTTCCTTATTATCTGAGACTTGGATTGCCTAAAGACTTCTTGGGTTTTGAACCCAAACAATTATGTCACATCATGTTGATCATCAGAAACAAATCTACCGTACCTGTCCTAGAATTCAACATTTGGAGCAGCGGATCTACCGTGAGTGATTGTCTCCAAAGAAACTGTAGATGGACTGTAGAATCACCAGGCTAAAGGAAAAGTCTTTAGTATTACTACTAACTCAAATCACACGTATCTTTTCTGCTTAATTCGCACTGCAAGACACTGTCATCCAAACTCATCAAATATGAGACTTTTTACAGTGAAATAACACTGAAAACTGGTACTGAACATTGTAAATTTCTCTGCGAAATGAATAAAGTATCTATCTATAGATCTGTATATCTATCAATCTATCTCTATTGAACAATGCAAACTACTTTTTTTTTCCTCACTTTGTCTGCATTGTTCTCATTGTTAAACACCACAAAAAGTGCCAACCTTTTATGAGATTATACATATTTTAGTCAGGCCCCCACCTCAGAGGCCACCCCACCACAGGAACGCCACACGAAGAGCGGGCCAGCCCCACCCCCGATGCATACACAGGGGTGGGGCTGGCCCCCGGCCCGGTGTGCCGCCACAGCGGGCCCAGCAACTACACCCCCCATCCCCACGCATCCCCACCACCCCACCCGCCGGCAACCGTACACGCCAACCCGCGCACCCAGCCCCTGGCCGGAGAGAAAAAAAACAAGTGGCTACGCCACCGACAACCACCCACCAACAAATGAACCCGCCGGCACCAGACCCACCATCGACCCCCTGACCATACCGACCAGTCGTCAAACCCCCAAAACCGCGCCGCCGTGACACCACCACAGAGGCCACCAGGCCAGTAACCCCAGCCCACAACGCCCCAAGAGCCACAGCATCTGGGGGCACGCCAGAGATGCAAGGCGACCTCCCCAGGCCACCCGCCCCCCCAAATCCCAGGGGCCCCATAGCCCTGGTATCCTGAGTGTTAATGCGCCATTGCAGCCCCGAGGTCTGAGGGGCCAGGTCCCACCAGAAGTGCCATTAAGTTAGTTAAATGATCCCGGCCTATTTATGGGCTTCCCGGGTTCCAGACGAGAAAGCCTATCCTCTACAGCGTGTTTGGTGCTACCCTGTGTGTAATGTAGTGCATTAAAAGTTGGAAGGACAGGAGTTGCTGCAGGGGGAGAACACAGGGCTGCAGGAGCTGGGTACCTGCAGCCCACCCCGATTCAAATCCCTAAGCCATCCCAAACCCCCCTCGAAGTGGGAGTGCGTTTGCTGTATTAAAATTGAAGAGCAGGGGGGCAAGTAGGTGGGAGAGGGGGAGAATACAATTCGCACCACCAAATTATCCTCCGTCCACACCCCCACCTGTCCCCAGAGCCCTGTGTGTTGTGTCCCTATATGTGCCTAAAAGTGACTATGTACAGTGAGGTGCGAGATATGTGAAGTGCACATTAAGAGGCAGTCTGGAGTGGGCCCAGCCCATGGGAACAGAGCTGCGAGGGGAGTAGATAGACAACAACCTACTTTCAAGAAATCATTTGTTGGAAGAAGTAAACATCTAAGGGCCCGTTTACACATACACGTGTATTTGAAAAAACAGAGACTTTTCGTTTGTGCCTTTCATTGACACACAAATGACGATTTCTCCTCTGAATATGATTTTTTCTAAAAACTCTGGCAAAAGTGGAGATTTAGAAAACTCCGGTTTCGCGTTTGAATGTAAATGGAGAAAAACAGAGTTTAAGGAAATCTACGCACCAAAAGTGCAATCTTTTTAAGTGTTTTGCAAATACAGCTCCTCTATTACTGTATGTACAGGAGCAGAAACGTATTAGGGCTCGGAAGAAGCCACTCGTGTTAGTCGTTGCTGTCGATGAGGCTTCTGATTGACTTGCATGGCTTTCTCCTCTTCCTTCACTGTCGTTCATAGGCTTGGCATAGTTATGATGGTTCTCGATAGCGTATTTATGCGGGTTAATGTAAATGGAAACTTTTTTGAAAAGTATGATGTGTGCACTATGTTATTTTGGAAAATGGAGAAAAGGAAATATTTGTTTATCAAAATACCCTGCTATGTGTAAAGGTAGCCTAAATCATATCGAGCATGACCAAGGCTGGGAACCACTCTGTACCTCCAAAGACATCCCTCAACAAGAGGTCAATGAGCCACACCTGTGCGTCCTTTTCCACAAGCTGCTACGACTGAGCAATCAGTCACCCTTGCATTGGCAATCATTTAAAAGAAGCGCTTAGGGGTTGGAGATAGCACATTCTTGTTTGGAAGAGTTTTAGGTGTGGCAGGAGGTAAGAAATGAATGGGGGTTCAGCTATAATGTTCTTTTTGATGTTGTTGGTACTACATTTTTACAAACTGGAATTATTGAATTTTTTTTGCCTTGGTAGACAGATTACAAACTACTATCAACTCCAGCCAGATTTGACTGACTTAACTGCAGAATGAGGTAAGAACTGGAGTTAAATTACTAGTTTGAGGTAAGTTTGGAAACCCCTGGTCTAAAACTACTGTATGTTTGCAGGGTGTTGTTGATTTCATGTCTGCTGATTGGCAGTGTTGTCTGTGGACCTGTGGATAAGGGTAAGCTATGTTGAAATATTCTAATTAAATTTACCATTTTAGATGAGAATCTATGTTGTACTGCATTCCTGAACAATCTTCAATTATTTTTTTTTTTCTCTCTCTTTCTCCCTAAGACTATGGCGATAGTAGTGTTGGCACAAGCTTTGTGCGGCAGCCAATTTCTTCTGCCAATATGATAAGTGGAATAGGTGTGAGTTCTGGCAATACTGGATCCCCTGCTCCTCAAGATGCTCCTTCTAGTGCTGGATCTGGCAGTTACCTTGACACCAACATGGCCGTGGGTAACGTGTATGGTGGACATGCTAGTATTGGGGCTCCAGGTGGCAGCTATGCCAGTGGCTATGATAGCTCAGCTAGTGCAGGGTATGGATTTGACAGTAGCGCTGCAGGTGGCAGCTATGCCGGTGGCTATGACAGCTCAGCTAGTGCAGGGTATGGATTTGACAGTAGCGCTGCAGGTGGCAGCTATGCCGGTGGCTATGACAGCTCAGCTAGTGCAGGGTATGGGTTTGACAGTAGTGTTTCGGGTGGCAGCTATTCTGGTGGCTATGACAGCTCAGCTACTGCAGGGTATGGCTTTGACAGTAGCGCTTCAGATGGCAGCTATGCCGGTGGCTATGATAGCTCAGCTAGTGCAGGGTATGGGTTTGACAGTGGCTATGATAGCTCAGCTAGTGCAGGGTATGGGTTTGACGGTAGTGTTTCAGGTGGCAGCTATGCCGGTGGCTATGACAGCTCAGCTAGTGCATATGTAGGGGATGCTGGGAGCTCTGGATTTGCCTATGGCTATGATGCTGGTGATGACCTTGGGCCAGTTTTCAGTGACGTGTCTGATCTGGATCCAGTCTACGCCTTCAGCTCTCGTTCAAGCTACCAGCGAGGAGGAGCAATCTTTGATCAAACCCGCTACACCCCAGGAGAACCTGTTCCCCAGCAAATGCCAGCGCGCAGAGTCATCAGCAAAACTTCAAAGCAAAGCAGTCCTAAAGCTCCAAGCAAGGGTGCCTTCTAAAACTGTTGCTGGTGAGACTCAATGCATGATCAAATGTATCTTAATTTCCATCAACCAACTAATTAAATGTTTATCTCTGCAGGTCTTCATCCACTTAGAAGATCTAATGCCAATAAACAGGTTTTAAAAATGTTTTGTTTCTGAAATTTCTTGTTTGCAAGCATCTAGAGGTTGAAAAGTTTATGGGTCCTTGTCTCTGGTTACTTGATTCAAATGGTACACCAAACATTTGTCAGTGTAGTATGTATGTGGGTGTTAAGTTGTAGACTTATCCATCTCATATCCATGGCTGCACAGGATAATCACCTTGACTGCTGCTAGGCAGAACAATTCCTGCCTGTACTTTCTGCAGTTTATGATAAATTTTGGGGGCCTCTCTGATTTGCAGTTGGGACTAGGGCTGGGTGATTCACATTTAAATCCTCAAAAGTCAGATGCGATTATCACGATCTGATACTCATTTGAGTTAGAGTTACAGTTTTTTTTATTTATTTTTTTTTTCTTCCCTTGGCACCATGATCTGAAATATATGACTGAATACTTACGCAACATTAATACTAGTATTATACTGACAATCAACAGAAAATTAATGATGGCTCTAAGGACTAGTCCCTCTCCCAGAGTGTTGATACAATTACCAGATGTGGGGGAAAAAGGTGAGAATGTATGAAATGAGGCTGAACAACTTCTACAGTAAAATATTAAATTATTGCACAGTGAGAGAGTTGTAACTCACCACTGTATAAGTTGTTGGCACCAGCAGTCTGCATACAATCACCTGACTAGCAAAACAGATTAATAAAATGAGCTGGCATGATTGTGACCATGTCCACTGCTGCTGGGACTATCAGCTCCTCTGTGAGGTTTGTTGCACCTTGCATGTGATAGGCAACTTTGTATGAGGCTATAGAGCTTTTTGTTTACTGATGCTGTGCTCACACAACAGCTGGTCTGTTGGGGATATTCATCAAGCTGCCAGTGAAAAAAGTCCAGCGGCTTATTGAAATAATTGGGGTGTAAAGGCTAATTAATACTCGGGCGGAATGGACGCACAGTGTTCTCCATTAAGCTCCGCGTGTCCTCAAAGCGCATGTCCGGAAGATCCGTGTGTTAAATGTGAGACCGGTCTTTCGATTTACGGAAATTTCACAGCACGCCAGTGCGCTTTACAATGAAAACTCTGAGAGGAGCGACCACTCCACGTGGATTTCGTTGCGCTCACTGTCACAGTATGAACTGGCCTGATGAAAATACAACCAGATAGTAGCTTTGAGTGTTTTTGACAGCTCTAGTTGGGACGTAATGATCTAGTATACCCCCACAGAGATCAAAGCAGGAAGTATAAACAATTGCGTTTAGGGAGCAAAACGGACAGATACTGGACAGACAATGGTAATTTTGGTGAGAGTGGCCTCAACTCCCCTCCAGATAAAAACAAGAACGGAACATGGTAAAAATGTTTTTTCATGATGAAATAGTGAGTCTCTTCATTTGAGCTACTTGTCCAGGTTGTACCCTGCCTTCCACCCTGGGATAGCTGGGATGGGCTCCAGCCCCCCCATGACCCTATGAGGATAAGTGGTAGAAAATGGGTGGATGGAGAAAAATTGAGTTTTAGGAAATCTACGCACCAAAAGTGCAATCTTTTGTGTTGTACAGCCATCAGAGTAGTCTATGAGCAGTCAGGCATTCCGGGTATCAGTAGCATTTCTGTTGGTGCAAGCACTTTACAAACGTTTTGCAACTGCAGCTCCTCTATTACTGTATGTACAGGAGCAGGGATGCATTAGGGCTCGGAGGAACAGGAAGTCACTACTGTTAGTCGTTGTCGATGAGGCTTCTGATTGGCTTGCATGGCTTTCTCGTTCTTCCTACACTGTTGCTCATAGGCTTGGCGTAGTTATGTTGGCTCTCGATAGCGTATTTATGCAGGTTAATGTAAATGGAATCTTTTTTGAGAACTATGATGTATGCACAATGTTATTTTGGAAAACGGAGGGTAAGAAATATTTGTTTATCAAAATACCCTGCTATGTGTAAAAGTAGCCTAAATCATATAGAGCATGACCAAGGTTGGGAACCACTCTGTACCTCCAGACAAAGACAGCCCTCAACAAGAGGTCAATGAGCCACACCTGTGCGTCCTTTTCCACCAGCTGCTACGACTGAGCAATCAGTCACCCTTGAACTGGCAATCATTTAAAAGAAGCGCTTAGGGGTTGGTGACACCACACTCTTGTTTGGAAGACATTTAGGTGTGGCTGGAGGTGAGAAACGATTTTGGGTTCAACGTTTACCTTCTGTGTTTTAATGTTGTTGGCACCACAGCTTTCCAAACTGTAATAATCCATTTTTTTGCCTTAGCAAACAGGTCCCAAATTACTATTAACTCCAGCTATATTTGACTGACTTAACTGCAAAATGAGGTAAGAATTTGTGTTCCATTATTAGTTTGATTTGAGTTTGGAAACTCCTGGTCTAAAACTACTGTATGTTTGCAGGGTGTTGGTGATTTCATGTCTGCTGATTGGCAGTGTTATCTGTGGACCTGTAGATAAGGGTAAGCTATACTGAGATTGTTTAATTAAATTTACTGTTTTAGTTGAGAACTTGTACTACCCTGCTGAACAATCTTCAATTAAGGTTGTTTATCTCTCCCCCAGACTACGGTGACAGTAGTGCTGGCACAAATTTTGTGCGGCAGCCATTTTCTTCTGGGAATATGATCAGTGGAATAGGTGTGAGTTCTGGCAATACTGGCTCCCCTGCTCCTCAAGATGCTCCTTCTAGTGCTGGATCTGGCAGTTACCCTGGCACCAACACAGCTGTGGGTAACGTGTTTGGTGGCCATGCTAGTGTTTGGGCTCCAGGTGGCAACTATGCCAGTGGCTATGATAGTTCAGCTAGAGCAGGTTATGGGTTTGACAGTGGCACTTCAGGTGGCGGCTTTGCTGGTGGCTATGATAGCTCCGCTAGTGCAGGGTATGGGTTTGACAGTGGCTATGGTAGCTCAGCTAGTGCAAGGTATGGGTTTGACAGTGGCTATGATAGCTCCGCTAGTGCAGGGTATGGGTTTGACAGTGGCTATGATAGCTCAGCTAGTGCAGGGTATGGGTTTGACAGTAGTGCTTCAGGTGGCAGATATGCCGGTGGCTATGACAGCTCAGCTAGTGCATATGTAGGGGATGCTGGGAGCTCTGGATTTGCCTATGGCTATGATGCTGGTGATGACCTTGGGCCAGTTTTCAGTGACGTGTCTGATCTGGAGCCAGTCTATGCCTTCAGCTCTCGTTCAAGCTACCAGCGAGGAAGAGCAATCTTTGATCAAACCCGCTACACCCCAGGAGAACCTGTTCCCCAGCAAATGCCAGCACGCAGGGTCATCAGCAAAACTTCAAAGCAAAGCAGTCCTAAAGCTCCAACTAAGGGTGCCTTCTAAAGCTGTTGCTGGTGAGACTCAATGCATGATCAACTGTATCTTTATTTCCATCAATCAAATAATTAAATGTCTGTCTCGGCAGGTCTTACTCCACGCACAAGATCTAATGCCAATAAACTGGTTTTAATAACATGTTTGTTTCTGAAATTTCTTCTTTGCAAGCCCCTTAACACTGCAAAGTTCATGGGTCCTTGAATTATTATTTTTTTTTTTTTTTTTTTTTTTTTTTTTTTAGATATACAAACACACACGTAGGCACTAGGTTCTAGACCATCTCATAGCCATCTTATCCAGAGGTGGCAAAAGTACACTCATTCCTTAAGTAGAAGTACAGATACTTCGGTTGAAAGGGACTCAAGTGAAAGTACTGATTCATTACTGTTCTGAAATTTTCTGGAGTACAGAAGTGTCTGCATCATGGGGCGTTGGGCTTGGTGGCTCGAAGATGGCCATTTCCACAACATCAAAAAGGAGGACACTTTGCGGCATGGTGAGGAAAGGGGGAAAACTGCAACATGACAATCTGGTGTACTGGATGAGTCACTGAAGAGCTCTCTTTAACTACACAGTCTACACTCCTGTATGACTGGTGATGCATGACTGCAGAATAACCTTAAAGTTCTGCAGCACATACCTTGTCATCTTAAGGTGATGGGGGGAAAAAACAACTGGAGAGAGGAGGTGCATGTGGCTTATCTTTTTCTCCGTGCCAGCACGCACATCACAGCGACAAAGTGTGCAAATAGTCTTTTGCTGACAAATGTGTGCTCTTTTGACCATTGGGCATTGAATGAGGTCTGTCTTGTCGGTACATTAACATTCCGATAACAAGATGAGATGCCGGCACAGCTAGCAGATGGGGGGAAAAGGGGGAAGTTTGACATTTTCAACCAGTGAGAAATCAGAGAACTGAGTGACACTGCTTTTAGCCAATCATTTTTAGTCTTACACTGTTGGACAATACGAAACATTGCTTTCAAGTGCAACTTCAAAAAGGAGGGCAAATTTGAGGCTGCTCAGGACGCTGGACAAGGCATTCAAATTCCAGACTGTCCGGTCTAAATCCAGACCTATGGCCACCTGAGATCGGTCCGTAAAGGTTGAAAGAAGTAACGAGCCAGTTTTGAGAATGTAGGGAGTAGAAAATACAGATATTTGTGTTGAAACGTAGGAAGTAAAAGTAAACAGTTGTCTGAAAAATAAATACTCAAGTAAAGCACACATACCTGACACATCTACTTCAGTACAGTAACGAAGTATTTGTACTTCATTACTTCCCATTTCTGATCTCATAACCACCCAGGATAATCACCTTGACTGTGCTGCTAGGCAGTACAATTCCTGCCTGTGCTTGCTTTGTTTAATTCCAGAGAAGAAGCTATAGATGGGATGGGGGAATATTTGCACATTCAACTGTGAGTGCCACTGATGGCTTTTGTCATGAAAGTGTTTTTTTCTACAGCGAGTTGTTGAGTGCAGTTTGTGTAATTTTTGGGGCTTCTGGGATTTGTAGTTGGGACATAATGATCTAGAATACCCCACAAAGATCAAAGCAAGTGCAAACAGTTGTGTTTAGGAAGCAAAATGGACAGATTCTGGACAGTGGTGATTTTAGTGAAAGTGGCCTTGACTCCCCTCTCTATTTGAGCTACTCTATTTTCAGAGACATGACACAAAATATTCTGTGGGTCTTGAAATATGAGTCAGTGAGCAAAAATACTGGCACAATGCACTTCTGTTTTTCAGAGCATGTGTTTTTGGTAGGTGGACTGACTGTCACCAGGCTGCGTTTGCGTCTGACATCTTTCTCAACAAAAATAGGTAGGCTGGTGCCGAAGTTGTAAGTTACTGGTTATTTTTATGAAGCTTTGTTAATTAGCCTGATTCAGAGATACCTGTCTAAGAGAGATGCGCCGATCCAATCCCGATACCAATACCTGGACTGAGCGATCTGATACTACTGTTGAATGGATGATCTGTATACCTTGCCATGTGAGTGAAGGCATCAGGCTTGACAAAAACATTTAGCCTTGTTAAAAAGGTAACCAATAAACACAGATAAATGTACTTGATATTATTTATTAACAAAAAGTGTACATTAGCAGCAAAAAGAAATACATAACACTTCCATGTAAAGTGCACTGCCAACATATTTTAAAATGTAATATAAAATACAGTAGCTGTCTGAAACCCAACAAACAATGGCGTAATTAACTTCAAAAATACAAAATAAACAAAGGTAACATGTAAACATTTAGTGCAAACAGATATTCAAAATCTAATCTCATATAACAGCTGAACCCAACAAACAGAAGTGGTTTAATTAACTTAATAATGACAAAATTACAAAATAAACAGAAGTAGTCTAACACTTCCAAAACATTTAGAAAATCAAAATCAAAACAGGTAACTAACTTAAATAAAATGTAAGCATTTTGTGCTCACACCTGACCTGCTCAAAATACAGCACTCACTTCAGGTTTTCCCTCATGAAAATAAGCATTTCTGCCCTCTCTGGTGTCAGTCTGTTCCTCTTTCCGCCCACAATGTTGGAGGCTGTGCTGAACAGTCTCTCGTTTTCTACACTTGTGCAAGGGGCACAGAGGAACTTCCTGGCAGTGTCAGCAAGGTTAGGAAACCAATCCCTGTTGACTCCCCAGTAATAGTAAGGGTTGTATGAGGTAGCAATTGTTCTCTCAGTAAAAAAAAATATGCACTTGAACAGCAGTGCATGTGTTGCTTACTTCTCCTGGATCCTCACACTCCTCCAGAATCTGATCAAATTCCTTCATTAAGCCGCTCTTACTTGGTGGTGGTGGTGATTCTGCTGCTGATGCTGCTGCTGCTGCTGATGTTCCTGCTGCTGCTTCTAGCCAAGAGGCCTTGTCTGCTGGCTCTGAAGCCTCTGATGCAGCTCTGTTGCTCTTCAAGTCAGCTTCCTGAAGTTCCTGAGTCACCGCTTTCACTGCTTTATGGAGTCTACACCTGAAAAGTATCTGAAACAAAAATAAAACATAGCTAGGTGACATTATGGGCTTTTGCACACAATACAATGCATACAATTGCTGTTTAAAGAAACTATAAAATATGACATAAAAATAATATAAGATATAATAATATCATTTATATTTTATAATAACTTTAAATGTACAGTGCATGACATCACATTCAAATTTGCACACACGTGAGTGTTACTTTGGAGATAAAGATTCTATTATGTATCTCACCTGTCTTCTATCTCAGATCCAGCAAGGTGGCAGGTGCGTACAGGAGTTCATCTTCCACACTGCCGAATTGTTTGTCGACAGCTTGTAGCAGGGTCGTTTTCATTGTTTTAATGCCAGAATCGGTCTCATTTTCCTTAGCCAGGATGCACTTGAGGACTGTGACAGCTGGAATGATGTCAGCAGCAGAGGTGGTGGATGAGCTGACTTTCCTAGTGAGCTCTTCAAATGGCGTTAAAACAGTCATAGTTTTTTTCAGCAAAGTCCACTGGTAGACTGTCAGTGTCGTGGGCAGGTCATGATCAACAACATAGGCACCAAGGGCTCACCTCTGCTCCAGAAGACTCTCTATCATATAATACGTGCTGTTCCATCTCATCCTGACGTCTTGTTGCAGGCATTTAGGTTGCGTGTGTATTTGGAGCTGGATATCATGGAGCCTTGAATATGCAAGTGGGGAATTTTTAAAATGTCTCACAATCTGTCAGCAGTTTGCAATGGCATCACTCACGCTCCGTTGTGACAACAATCCCTCGTTGACTGCGAGCTGCAGCATATGAGCAAAACAGCCCGAGCTGCACACTCCCATGGTGTCCATGGCTTTTTTTAATGTTGCATGCATTGTCTTTCAAAATGACTTGCACTTTTGTCAACAGAACATGCCACTGATCAAGTTAACCAGTCCTCCAGTACTCCAGTGGTCTGATCGAAACACTGTTAACGTCATTATTACATAAATCAGTCATTATGTTAACGTGTCATTCGCTGCCATTCAGCGAGGTACTGATTAAACTGTGACAAAAAACAATACATCAAAGGAGAGGAGCAAGAGTTAAGAAATAATGTAAATTATGTCATGATGAAAGTCAAGAATCCATCTTTCATTTACATAAATGTGTGAAAACTAATAGATGCGTGCAGAATTCATAGAGAGCTTATTAAATCTAATATGTTGAACCTATTAACGCAGATCTCCTCACCAGACTATTAAGCGGTGAAGCAGTGTTTATGACGCTGAGGAGACCTCAAATCCTGTCAGCAAGCGCAGTCGTGCATTTAAAGATATCGATCAAACATGTTCAAACAAAGGCTTGTCTATTTCTCAGCTGATGTGTGAAGCACTTCTTCTGGGGAACTGATAAATCCATGTCTGATTGCTCACGCAATGCGAATGGGAAAAGCATGTCAGTGACCTGACAGGTTGTTTATCAGTGGCTGTGATTTGCTTCTGCAGTAAAGTTCAAAATAGTACAACATATAATAGACGTGATGGTGTCATTTCAGTGGAGCTGAAGCTAGCACTAAAAGCTTGATAGAGTACCTTTTAACAATGTCTTTTAATACACGTAATAAAAGACATGTTCACCATTTACCTTACATATCTGAGTCCATTGTGTCTTATTCTCACCGTAAGAATAATGTAGCTGCATTGACATAAAAGCATCATAAATGGTGAATATTACTTTTTGTGTCAGTTGCTCAGAATGAACCAATTCGGATGAGTGTGAAACAATCATAGAGCGAGAAATTTATCAAAGAACCAACTTCAAGAGTGACATATTCTTGGGTCAAATTAAGTGAAATAAGTAAAAGGACAAATAGAGATAGAAGATTAGAAGAATGATCAGCTCATTCTGCAGTTTTTGGATGGTGGGAGGAAGCCGGAGTATCCGGAGAGAACCCACGCAGACACGGGGAGAACATGCAAACTCCACACAGAAAGGCCCCGGGCCGGGAATCGAACCCGGTACTTTCTTGCTGTGAGGCGACAGTGCTAACCACTACAACACTGTGCCGCCCCATAATAGTGTTCTTCTTTTTCATTAATACTCCATCCACAGAATGATGATTTATATCAATTACTGTTATTTTGAATTTTCACTAGCCTAAGCCCATTATAGGGAAATAGTGGATGTATCAGCTTTAACCATCAGAGTAATAAGATGTCAAGCTTCAAACATCTGGAGCCAAATATGAAAGGTCAGCCCTATCTGGACCAACACAAGAGTGATTGCACCAATCAGCTGAGCTCAGACACACAGTGCAGCGCATCGATTTCTGTTTTTGTGACTCTGGCACCTGTTCTAGCAGGGAACACACGCCTCTATCAAACTCTGTGGAACTTTTGAGATGGAGAGTAAAACTTTGTTTTTGCTTCAACAGCCTGTGTCATAAAAGCTCTAAATGGACAGTTCAGACCAAAATGTCTGAGAAATGTCTGCTCCCCTTCCAGTCTCATACATTATTTTGGGGTTTTGTGAGTTGAAACTAAGAAGATCTAAAAGAAGATATACAGTTCATGATTTCGAGCCATCTAATTCAAAACCAGACACTGAAAGCCTAACATGCTGTTCCGACAAAAACGGCTCATTTCTTTGTCAATGATCTAAAGACCAGTCTGGCTTTGAAGCCACTTTATTCATTTTGTGATTTGTTGATCTTCTCTTGATCTCCATTATTCAGACCAGCTTCCCTGCAGCTGAAGCCAACTTTGTTTCTTCCTCAAAGGCAGGGGTGACATTAGGGAATTAAAAAGGAAACACACTCTTGCAAGACTATCTTGACCACTAAACTGCCATCAGCTGCTGAGCTCTGGGCCTCAGCCTTTGAATTTTTCACCCCCATCTACTACTTCATGACATTTATGAAAGACGGATAGTAAACCTCCAGGGTTACACAAACACAGCACTGTCCATGACAGCAGTCACATAACAAATCCCACCTCTCGTGCAAACACACATGATCACACACACACACACACACACGAGCCATGCATGATCTCACACACTGCACCTGCTGTGTCACATGACTTGTGTGTCTCTCAAGGAACTCTGGTTGCTTCTGTCCCGACTGTCCTTGTAGGACAATCAGGACAACTGTAAAAATAATTTTAAACTTTAACTTTTATCAAACATACAAAGACTGAAATTTCTGATTATCCAAATACCTTCAGCAAGCTTTTGCTACAGAACATTAGGACTCAAAAAACACACACATTAACAAATTCAATAATAAGCATATACAATATATTACTAATTGGGTGGATGATTCATTTCCAGACCAAAAACCAGGATGTTACGACTTGAAGAGCGTGCATTATGAAAGCCAGTGAAACCTACTGAGCAGACTAACAAGGTAAAAAAGCTCAAGTTCCAAAAGAAGTCAAGAGTGTGTTGTTTTTGTTGCCATAAAGCGTGCAGCTGAGTGCATTATGTAAGACAAAAAGAGGCTGATTGAGGCTGCCAAGCTTCTCCTCTGTGCTCTTGTTTGTGTTCAGTCATTAACCACTGCCTCTGTCAGGAACAAAGTTAATGTGGTAATGATTTACAGCGGTTAAAATGTGACACATTACACTCTGACATTTCTTCTTATTAACACTGGACTGATCAATGTGTCACCATCTCTGATAAGCCACACCTCTATCTAACTGTGACCGAAGTTTCTGATGGTTTTCCCCACAACCCTCATCTCCACTAAATGGCAGAAGTTGTCTTTGCCTCGTTCTAGCAGACAGTGTGTGGAGTGGGTGTTCTCTCAGTCAAAGGTCACGTCTATTTAAAGGGATTTTTCCAGATGAAATGTGTTTGAAGTGCAGTGAGGGAGGACGGGGACGAGTGCTGCTGGTGCGGTATGGGAAACACAGCAAGGTCATCGGCATTCAGAGCACACTGTACACGTTTAACAAACTATGCCACAGTGCAATTCTGTGTGTGTGTGTGTGTGTGCGTCTGTGTGTGTACAGCATTAGGCACAAAGACAGAGAGGAAGGGCAATGCTTGCACTTCTTATATGTCAGGGTGCAAAGGATGTGTTTCAGAAAAAAGAAGCTGCTGTATATGTGATAACATATACAGACCTACTCCACTGCTTCCAGATTGAAGGTTTAACCTGAAGTTAGCCAGATTGGCCAGCAAAAGTCTGGTATGAATGTTAAACAGCAGCGAGTAGTAGGGGTGTGATGAGATCTCCTCACACAAGGCAAAGGAAAGTGGCAACTGCAGCACTTCGGTAAAGTTAAGCTGGTTTCACACCGGACGTGCAAGGTGCAGGTGTGCCGAGAGAAACCCATTCATTGTGCATGTGGCTGCGCCGCGCAATGGTGCAGCAGTCAGCGCCAAGGAGAGCGCAGCGCAGAAGTGGCATTTGCGCTCTTGTGCGCTGCATGAGAGATACCAGGAGCTGCACAGAAAGGGGGTGTAAAGGATGGAGGAAAGGCTGATTCTTGCCGTATAGCAATTTGATGAGCTGTGGGACACGAGACTGTAGATCCTGGATGAGCCGAAACTCGAGCCAAAACTCTTGTGGATCTCCTCGTCCTCTTCAGCATAAATAAAAGCAGGGCTTTTCACTTGCTCCGCAGCCTAGCAATGTGGTCACTGTGGTCCTGCTCTGCGCTGACTTGCGCCCTTTCATTTTGTGTGAACCCAGCCGGATCAATACGTCAAATACAGTAGGATCTAAAGATGCAAACGATGCATTTCAGTGTTGGTGAGGCACATGATGCGCCTCACCAACATACTGTGGTCTCGTCTCGTTCTCGTGAGCTGAGTGTATCGTCACATCCCTAGCGACTAATAGTAACTTTATGGTCACTTCAATACAGGATACTGAGATAACTTCCAGGATAACGTGAAAAGCAAGAAGCCGCATGCATATTTCACTAGAAAGAAAAAAACATAACAAAAAGCCAAATTAACAGAATTCAGATGGAGAGCCCACAGAATGGGGTAATTTAAATCAGAGGGTGCTCACACCAGGAGCCATTCATTTCCTTTCACTCATGTGATAAGAGACTCGCACTCAAACACACAAATGAATGCACAGATACACACACACACACACACACACACACACACACACACACACACACACTGCTGCCAAGAATTAAATGACACAATGGTGCATGGCCAAAAGCTTAAATAAAAATTAATAATGTCACAGCTGCAGAAGGGCTTCTGGTTTGGCCGCAGAGCAAAAGTGGGTTAAAACATCATTACTGTTGATTTCTGGCAGCCTGCAGAGCGAGTCACAGGCGCCGCTGCTCTGATTATTTAACAACCACTGAGAGTCGGACGACTCGCAGATGAAGCTTTCAACCTCCATCTCTCTCTAACAGCATGAACTTCTAGCTGGAAATGTTCTATATAAACTCTCACATCACATTCTGACCCCTAATTTCCACCGGACGCAGACCGTCGCAAACATTTTGTCAGACCCGAAACGTTTCCATTCAAATTAATGTGTCAGTTTCCACTGAATGCAAAACACAGCCGACGTGCCGATGCCTGCCTGCCTGAAAGAGCCTCTATTTTTGTTGGACATCGGCGCACGGCGCATGAATTCGGCGCACGGCGCATGAATTCAGCGCAGATCAGATTGTATGGGACAGGAAGTTGTGTACAGACACAAAATAAAACATCTGCTTTATTTTCAAAATAAAATAATCTGTGTTCACAGCGGATCATATAATCGATTTTCTTCTAAAACAAACAAACAAAAACAAACAGTTGTGCCCTGTTCTATAAAACAGAAAGAATGTTTTTTCGTGAGAAGCTCTGACTGACTGTAAATTTTTGTTTAAATGCACTTAAAATCACACACCTCCTAACTTTAGTAGGATTAGGCTCTAGAAGACCACCTTATGAAGGCCACTATCTTGACTGAGAAAAGGCTGCAGTCATATAGAGAGATTCAATATGAATGTGAAGTTATATTTTCAGAGCCGTCAAGCATGCAAGACACTGTAACATTAGAGCCCACTTCCACCTTTTTCTGCCACCGGCACTGCAAATATAAAACTATGACAAAAAAAAGCAGAAAGTTCCCTCAGCACAACGAAAAGCCTATAAAAAAAAGTCCAGACATTTTTTTTTTGTTTACCTGTGTCCACACGATCACTGCTTTACTGTCATTACTGTGGTTCCCCTCCGAGCGCATGAATGTGGGCGAATTCTGCATGAACCGCACGCTCTTCCTGTCTGTGGGAGGAGGGTGCGCCGGCATGCTCGCTGGCTCCGTCCTATAACTGGCCAGGGGGTGAAGGGATGCAATACAATCTGACCACTGCAAACACACACACACACACACACAAAAAAAAGTTGGCCTGCTGAATTCCTAGCAGGCCGCCGCTGCCAATAAATTCCTTCCTTGGCCCAGGGAGGCATGAGACAGTGACACATTTGGTTCAGCTCCATGCTGCTGCCACCACCATTTCTTGGTCAGGTTTCACAGCCATCCACTACCACCTACACACCTACACACACACACATCTAGCAAACATCACAAACACACAAGCAGCCTGTTTCATTTGAGTTTCTCACAGTCCATCACTCTGTTCCTCATTCCCACTCAGACTGGAAAGCGTTCAGACCTGCCCCCCTTGTCTGATTAAATGAAGGTGTATTAAAGAGGTATTTGACAGGTTAAGTGCTAAAACTGGACATATCTGCTGCTGTGGCACAGCCAGAGCTGAATGTGTGTGCCCACTGGCACAAAAATCATTGTGATGAGAGTTATTGCAAATCTCCCACCTCAGTGTGGATCAGTCAGATATCACATTTACAGTGGGGATGGAGGGTTGTGCCTCTGTGCTGCTGTGAAATGCTGTGGATTTTTCCCCAGTGTATATACATCAGGCTCCAGGATTTTAACCACATAGAGGTGCATCGACAGACAATGCAGCTTGCTCTGTAGCTCATCACTAACTTATCCCCCACAGGAAGTACAGGTGATGGGCCACTACTGCAAACTGGTATTTGACCCGAATGCCTCAGGATCTAATGCACAAAGCATCAGTTTGGCTTTTGTGTTGCCAGACAGACCCCCTACTCCCCCCCATCTCTGGTTTCACTGTGACCCAGTAAAATGAAAAGCACCTCCAGCAGCAGCACAGAGGGGACGAGGTGGGACAGACTGAGCCAGGACGGTCGCTCAGCACTGCTGGCAGACTGAGAACAGCACAGAGCCAATAATAACTGAGGCAGCAGCAGCAGCACGCGCTGCCATCACTGCTATCACTGGCATGGAGACCTTGCTGCCACGTCACAGCCCACAATTCCTCTAGCGTCCTCTATGAAACAGCAGTCTACTGGATAACAAAGAGTATGACCACATGGTTTCCATGCGACAGGAGCACCGAACAGACTAAATGCTGATAACTGGTACTGGTACACTGATAGACAACACTGGTGCTCCAACTACATTGCTGCTTGCAATTATTATTCATATGGGACAACACATTAGGGAAACAAATCTGGAAAATTACTTCAATATTAGGCAAACATTCAAATGCTAAAACAATGCCATGGAATATGATTCATCACAGTACATAATATAACTGATGAGAACAATATACACTAATAGGGAACTGATTTTACATCCAGTTTAAATTTTTAATAAACTCAAAATGAGATTGCCCACAAACATGAATTAGATGACAACTTCAGTTCACTTCAGTGATGAAAGTTTATGACCTGAGTTTAAATGATTCTGCAGCTTAAAGCAGGCAGAGGCAGCAGCAGGTTTACGAGGATCTGAAGATGTCTCCCATTGACTTATATTGTAAAAGAAATAAGCGTTTAAGAGCAAACATGTCCTACAAGAGCTGACAACATGCAGAATCAGAAGAATAATGATGACTTGGATAATCATGATAAAGTCCTGGAATACAAAGCGTGACCGTTGACTTATAATCAACAGAGAGAATAGAAACTCATATTGATCCATGATAATGAAGTTCAGTGCTAATAGTCAGGAAAGACAATCCCTCTTCTCAGTCTCTGAATTCAGAGTCAAGGCACTAGCACTTGTCTCACACCATAAACACTTCACCAATACATCATCATATGAGCTGACAGCCCCAAAAAAGGTACAGACTTCATAATTCTGCCCAGCAAGCCCAACGATTCAAATGGCAACAAAACGAGTCCCAATGATAAGTGAGGGGAGGTGTGTGCTTGTTTCAGTGCTGCTATGCTAATATTAGTCATGAGCATTTGAAATATTGAATGTTCTGATAAATCTGTGGACACATCATTTCTATGTGCTAAGATCATCAGCATTTATTATTAAAAACCTCTCAACCTGTAATGGGCAAACAAATTTGGTGCTCATTATTTCAAAGGAGATGTATTAACAGGGACTGATTCATTTTCACGCCATGGCTGCAGACGACTGGTTCTGAAAAGTGTCACTAAAATTTGAAACATCACGGTGCGTTTGATTTTGTTTATTTACTGATATTAATGTCTCTGTCATTTGTGTCTTGTCTTACTTTAAGCAGTTTTGAAATTCCACTTTAATCATCTTGTGTTCTCCTCTTGTGTGGACAGATGCTTTCCAGCCTGTGTTTGCATAAAGATGGCTGCAGTGAACAGCCAACTCTCAAGATGAATCAAATGTGTGGATGAATGCTGGATAGACTGCCATGACATGCAGAAATTCACCTCAGGATTAAATGTAATCATTTTTAAATATTAAAAATGTGCAAAATTATAATCTAATTTTTCACTTACCTCTTTATTCATATGCAATCATTACAAGACGTGTGCTTGGCTTAGAAAATGTCCTTATATATTTTGTATTATTTTTACATATATTTTTAACTGAGCTTTGGAGACCAAGTCAAATTCCTTGTATGAGCAGCTCTTCTTGATTCTTGACTGAACTGATGACATTCCAATTCAGCTCAGTCATAGTTTGGATTTAGTGCTAATAAGCAAATCCCAGCATGCTAATGTGCTAACATGACGAATACAGTACAAATTTTACTTTAATTTTACTACTAAATATCAGACACTGTCACGGCAGGTGTGTCAGCATTTCAGTGAAACTGGGCAGGCCTCACAGCAGATTCTGTCTGGTTACTACACACTTAGAAATATTGTCTTCTTCAATCCAATTTTTCTATTTCTTAAGCCAGTCTACATGACTAAATACAGTAATAACTCTAAATCCAAGTCTAGGACTACTGCAGCTCTCACATCTCAAAGTTTCTCATTAAAGCACACCACATTCAAAAAAGCAGCTGCAAAACTGAAGCAGGATGAATGACAGCAGAGTGACATCTCCAAAGATACGTGTGCATTTATGTCGCTACGAGTCCATACACTTGCATTACATTTACAAGGTGTCATTCGTCAACATGTATTGTACTCCAATTATCCAGACCACATGCGAGAGACGACAGCTCTACGGAAATCAGATTCCTGCTTGTTTGACACTTGTCCACGTTCAAATCAGCTGTGACGTCCTACCACTCCCACCCCACCAGCGCCTGGCTGACTCTAATTATAACCACTCTTCACCAGGCAGAGGGGCAGAGTGCCTGTTAAAGGTCTCATTGCAGAGATAATGAAAATATTTGCATTAGCATAAACAGGAATGGCAGTGGAACTGGGCCCTGTGAATCAGGCGAGCATGTAGAGGAGCAAATCATTCTTAGACTCATTACGGAAGTGCCTGCGCTGACTGAAAATTAGGTCCCGCACTGCAGTTTGTGCCTTCGCAGCGAGTAAGATTCATTGTGAGCAAATTGAGATGCTGCTTGAGAGAGTGAGGCTATTTAGGGGAACACAATGTGCTGCAAAAGAAAGATTTCTATGGATTTTCTAATTACAAAAAAACTACTTCAGTACGAGGCAACATTCTCTCATTGTTTTCCAGAAAATAAGGCCATCAGTCACTGCACAAGAATGATGGGTGTAAAGTAACAGAGGACAACAACCTAGGGCATAATCAGCATAGCAACAAGGCATCCCATCTCCTGGCTGCTCTTCAGTGGCGGTTTGGCTACGTGGGCGACGGTCAACATCAAGAGGAAAAGTGGAGGAAAAATGTGTGACTGCTGGAACACAAGCAGATCTGAGCCACAGTGCTGCAGGATCCTGCCTACGGTGTGCAGGCTTAATAATATAACGTGATACATTATTGATCCCCAGGCTGGGATTCAGGGAATGGTTGAAGGGCACTTCAGTGTGGTAACACTCACAATAAAATTTAATGAAACTAAAACTTGAGAATGGATACTTGGGACAAACAAATCCAACACTCACTGCAGAACAGAGTCACAGGGTTGTGTAGCAAGTGATGCCATGTTTGGTCACCTCTCTGTGACGCTGGGTTGAGTTTCTCCAAAAGTTTATGCTGTTTTAACTTGGACTGTTGGACACAAACACATTTTTGTAACCAAGTCACTACATTCTAGCTAAAAATATGTTTTATCACTAATATTATGTTAAGGAAATAAAATATGTTAGTTATGACTGATTTTTAGAGCCACTGTGTGGTCAGGAAAGGTAAATGAACATTTTGTTCAGTTTAGTTTGAAGGAATCTGTGTTTTGGGAACAAAAATGGAATTGTGCTATTGTTGTTTTTAAGTTAACCTCTTTGTAAATTGATTTCTTGGGGTAAATGGAGCAGATTAAATAAGATTATTCTGCTTTCTGCTCGCTTTCATTCAGATTTGGGTTGAACATTGTGTATCCTGCCATCTATATGCTTTATGTTCAGTGGTTCTGTAATCGTAATTATAATGTATTATATATTATATTATTGTAATTACAATGCTGGTGATGCGTAGGTGGGGGGGCAAGGGGATGTTGCATGTTCTTAATGCTGATTATTATAAAAGGATGTGACAAGCATGAGTAGGGACTTCTCTATAATCCTTTTAATTCATTTCACAGGATTTACTGCCTGCACAGAACAGGATGTAAGGACAAAGAAGAGAGGAGAAATCCAAATAAAATGCGAGTTTATCGATTATTGTTCACATAGTCAACAATAATCGATAATGACGAATGACGAATTCATTTGTCGATAATAGTCGGTGACGTCAGCGTTTGTATTTTTTCAGTTGGAAACAAACATGCGCGAGTCAGTGTGACCAGTGACCGGCAAGCAAGAGAGAAATTGCTGCGGCCACTGCAACAACACAATGAGCTAAAACAGCAACAGTCTGGGAACATTTCAGCCTAAACACATCAAAGACACGGCTAAAGTTCATCACAGATGCAGCACATCTGTGATGCAGCAGCATTTATAGTGGAGGCATGCAGTGTTGGGCAGTAACGCATTATTAATAGAAACACAACACTGTCACTTCGTCTGTAACCAATACTCTAACGTATTACTTTTTAAATAAATAAACACAGTTAGCTTTACAGAGCCACTGAACAGTTGCACGCTTCATAATTCTATTAGTCGAGTAATCATTAAGATAGTCAATAGATTAGTCGATTAACCATTGAGATTATTGACAGATTAGTCGAGTGATGTAGGAGGATCCTGATTTAAGCTTTATTAGATATGTCATGCTGCATTGTCTTATTGCAATACTGATAGGAAGCATAGATTTAACATCCATAATTCCAAGTATAATTTTGTTAAGAATAAAGCTTCTCTGTATGTTTCAGGTAAATTAAGCTGAACACCAAGTAACGACAGTGTCAGAGTTCATCTGGAGGCCTTGTCATCTCCCCGGCTGTCTCTCTGCACTGTTACATGAAAAAAAATAATAATAATGTGGTAAATATGGTGCTCAGCTTAATCTCCTGCCACACAAGTCGCTGTTTTTGCCCTTCTCTCTGAGGTGATCATATTTTGATTGATTCCAGCTAAATCAACCTTCATGCCCCTCAAAAGCTCACATATAGGGCTATTTATAGAGCATCCAGCTTGGCACACTCAGCTAGACACAACCTGACCGCCATGACTTCAGCTCATGACCTTTCTTGTTCTTCATCAAACCTCCTGTCTCCTCTCCGTCAGAGACTGAATTCTACTCCCCATCCTCTCTTCAACTCATTTTGTTGTATTATCTCCTCGTTTGAACCTTCTGTTTTCTCTTTTTCACACTGAAAATCCTGCTTTTACAAAACACATTTTGTCTGGATTGAAGATTACATTTTAGAGAAACTGCCGCCATTTATTTCACCTTCATCACTGTCATCTTTTATTCCCAGCTCATGTCCCTTTGCAGCAGCTGCCGCCTCATCCCTCCCTGCCTCTCAGACAGACACTGAGGGTTATAAAACAGCCCTGGCAGTTAATTGTGGCTCCATCAAGCAGCAGGATTGGGATTCTTCAGCCCTGATGAGCCGTTCTATCGTGATTGTGGCTGTATTTTGAAAGGGTGGGGTAGAGGGATGGCGGCATAATAGAGATTTCCATCACAACCAATCAGAGACAGCAGACCGAGTGGCGTCCACCTCTGTTGCTACTGGTGATGCCACAAGGCAGAGACCCCCCCCCAAAAAAAAACCACACACATCACCAGAGATTGCTTTGGGACGTTTTGTTGCTATGACAATGTGGAGGTGGCTTTAAATAATACCCCACTCTTGTCCATTGCAATAGATATTGCCAAACCACGGTGGGATTTCATGGTTGGAGATTAGAGTGTTCACTGCAAGCAACCCCTCTTCTGAAAGGGTGTGTGTGTGTGTGTGTGTGTGTGTGTGTGTGTGTGTGTGTGTGTGTGTGTGTGTGTGTGTGTGCGTGTGTGTGTGTGCGTGTGTTTGTAGCTTTTAGCTGGACAGCCAGGGACTCAGAGGCCGACAGCCCGGCATGCTAATGGAAGACAAGTCTACGCTGCATTCACATTCAAAACACTTCACAGCATCCTGACGGGCCCGTCTCACAGAGGGGAAAGGATCGAGTGTGTGTGAGCATCAGTGGGAGACAAATCAAAAGTGGCAAGAAACAAAAATGAACAAGAGGAAGTTTAACAGTTTGTTGAACTAACCAAGGAATAAATGAAATACTGAATCTTTGATGCTATGATGTTTCTAAAGAACAAGAGCTTTTGACAAATGAGTAGGTCTAACAAGACTTAACGCCCACTGAACAGTTTATAATGTATAGAAATATAAAAAAATACATAGCCATAGTTTGATCCCCCTTTATTCACTCTACTTTCCCTGTCAATACTTACAGTTAACTCTTTGAATGCCAGCCTTTTTATAAGACGTGCCTTGTTCCAGCATTTTTGCCCATTCAGTCATATTTCTAGACCCACTGAATATTTTGTACTATGTCTCTGAAAACACTGAATAGCTCAAATGAAAGAAAAGACTCTCTATTTCACCATGAAAAAAATGCAACAACGTTACGCACAGGCTGCAGCAGACTGCGATCGGCGACCCGCTGCCAAAAAAAAACTTGGCACTCAAAGGGTTAAGTTCAGAATTTTTATTTATTTATTTATTTAACCTTTATTTTATCAGGTAAAGCAATTGTGGACAAATTCTCATTTACAATGACGACCTGAATTGGGAGCTTGGGATAGGCAATAACTGGAACCATACTACAATATCATAGAATTTCAAGCAAATTGCTGCTAAAAGTTAATTAATGATTTTTTTTGCCTGAATTAATATATATAATAATGAAACATGCTGGCCTACAGCCCACTGCCCATACATCAATGGTCCAGGTGTCCTCTAGATGAGAGCAACAGCACTCTCAGACAGACATTTATTCCTGCACGTCTGCAGAAGCAGTGTTTGAGTCATGCCTTTTACTAGATTTCTCTGTAAACACAGACAGATAACTGTGAAAGAGATGCATATATTACACAGCTTATGATGCAATGACAAAGTGGCAGAAAGAAACCATGAGTGAGACAGAGATGAAAACAGCACAGCAGACGGACACGTTCGCGTCGAGGCCGACTAACGAGTGTCTTATTAATTGCTGAGAAAATGCGTCGAAAAGCCGCGCAGAGACACCAAATAGCATCTGATCTGACACCTGCAGCACTCTGATATTTCATATTTAATCAAATCTGTCAGATTAGATCAAACCACTGACCCCCATGTTTCATTGAGATGACACACAGCGCTAATGCAGGTGATTAAAAGTGGTAATAACACGTCTCTGAGCATGAACAAATCAAATACAGAGCTCATAATGAGGCACTGAGCTCAGCGGGAGCAGCGGTGCCTTTGTGTGACTACAAAGTGTACAGTTAATGTTTCCTCAGCATAAAGTTAAACCTGCATGATAAGAAGAAAACTGCTCCTATGAGAGGAAGCTTGGATGGACTCAATGTGATATTTGAGCAGCAGTGACCACAGTGATGCTGCAGCAGCTGCAGTCAGGGAGATGCTGGACGGTGCTGATTATGATGTGAAGTGTGACTTCATGAAACATTTTAAGTTTTCAGAATATACAGTGTCTTCCTTGATTTAGTCAGAACAAAAGAAAAATACAAGGTTAAACTACATGATATGATACACAGAGAGAGATACAGAACAGCTGAGTAACAGTGTCATATATAAAAACAGTAACATTCATTGAAAGCATGATGGTATGGTAAAGTTTGGTGCCATGATCACAAACTGTATATCACACAAGTTGTGAAGGACAGCCAGCCATGATTGGTCAGGGGCCCAGTGTAGTCTAGCATCTGTTTTATGAGCATCCAATCTGATACAGTATAATGACAATTTATGTAATTTAACTTCGACATAAACCGACACATGACGGCATGAAAACAGCCCCTTATTGATATTAATTCTCTCTGCATAACTTTAGCAGCACAACTGCTCTGTCCTAAACATACTACTTAATACTATAATAAACCCAGGAAACATTCCACACATTTTTCTGTCAATTTCACATCTAAATAACGAAATTTCCATGTTTACACCTGCTACTGTCTAACCCATGATTTGCCTGTTCTTTCCATTTGCAGCTGCAAACCAGAGCATATATTTACATTTAAAGCCCTTCGTTGAGTTTTAGGCTGTGAGCTCCGTCGACATGTTTGTGAACTCAAGACGCAGACAAAGGACTCACAGCTGTTACTGCTGATGTATTTGTGCTGTGCAGCCCATGTAGAGCTAGGCCGACGTTACTCTCAAAACAATCTTGTGCACCACAGTGGGAGGAGAGGAAGGAGGAGGAAGCCACAGAATTGGAAATCAATCTCAAAAATGATTCAACACTTGTAGGGTGGTGAACAAGGCTGGCTTCAATGTTTGTGGGCTGTGTGTTTCATTCACAAGGTGTTACCCATGAAAATAACGTTAACAGTCACCATGGTACCATTTAGGGTATTTAAGTCAATAGCATATAGCTTGGCACACTCAACGCAAGGTTTACCAACTGAATGGAATAAATAGACATAGGAGTGGAGCCTCATTCAGCTGGTTTGGTCTCAGAAATAGAGCGGTCGTGAATTATACACTCACTGTCACTTCATTAGAAAGAAATGGCTGATACGGTTTGAGCTTTGTGACATGGAGCATTATCCTGCAGGGAGTAGCCATCAGAAGATGATCCTCTGTGATCATAAAGGGATGGACATGGTCAGCAACAATACTCCAGTAGTCTGCAGCATTCAAACCATGCTCAGTTGGTATTAAAGCAGCCTGAACCGCTGATACAAGGCAGGATGGATCCATGCTTTCATAATGTTTACACCAGAGGCTCATCGGACAGGAAATGCTTTCCAGTCTTCTCTTGTCATATGTAGAAGAGCCCGTGTTGAATGTAGCCTCTGTTTCCTGTTCTTAGCTGACAGATCATGGTTGTAACCAGTGGTTATTTGAGTTCCTGTTGTCTTCCTATCATCCCTAACCAGTCTGGCCATTCTCCAGGCACTTTAACCCAGACAACTGACACTCACTGGATATGGACTCTTTTTGAGACAATTCTTGGTAAACCCCAAAGGTTGTACAACATCCCACATCGGGCAATTTCTGAAGTACTCAGAAAATGATGCAGTGGCTGCTGAGTGTTGGCTATGACCCAAATTTCAACCAACAGATTATTTCAGACAAGGAATAAAAAAAGGCAAAAGTTAAAGCTTCGATGAAATCTCCAGAGGAGAAGCGACTCAGATATTCGTATTTTCATTAATGTTCAATTTGCACTGCTGGGGTTGGCCACTAGGCAACATTTATCAACTCAGCTTCAAAGACTCCCACAAGGGACACAAAGCTCTGCAGCAACATTTATTACCTGACATGCACATGTGTCTAAAATCAAAAAAATTCAGAAAAAACAGAAGGCAGAAAAATGTAGGCACTAAAAATATTATCTATAAACTGTACAACAGCTCCTTTTTTAATTTACCAGATATAAGAGCCAGAATGTATTTTTAGAAGCAACCAGTGCTGAAATATTAAAAGCCCGGAGCTTCTGGGAAAAACTCAGGTATACAATAGTAGTTTTGGGCTCATTAGGAGGAGGAATTTGAGTCTACCCACTGACACTGAGGAGAATCATTCTAGTTGTGCTCCGGCCCACGCTTCCCCTCGCTGAGTCCACTGAGAGCGACACGAGACAGTTTCTTCTTGTTTGGAGTTGCCAATGTGGGAAGTGAAATACACGCGAAGGAAATGTGTTTGGGTTGTCCCATTTGTCCCACTTAGCTGTAGCAGAGAGTTTCTGCACTTAGCGCCTCGCCTCCTGCACTGGACTTTACAGAGTCACACATCAGGGTGCTGCTCGTACAAAAGTTCAGATGTTTTTGTGAGGAATCTGCACCTATAGGACCTCCCAGTCTTTTCAAAGTACATGTAAAATGTAAAAAGCAAAAAAAAAAAAAAAGCAAAAAACTTCTGTTAATCCATGTTTTCGATACAAACATTGTGACCTAACAGCTCAACTCTACAGGCTGCTGTTTGTGTCCTGTGTGAAACAAAGTCAACTTTGGCTCATTTTACCTGGTCTGTCACACCAAAACAACAACTTTTATTTTTACATAACACAGTCATTTAAACCCAAACTATGACTTCTTCCTTAACCTATAACATGTCTCTGTGCATATAATAGGCAGGAAGTGACACGTGTTGTGATGAATTAGTGCCGTTTAATGCTGAGAACAGCACCAATTCAAATGACTCTTTGACTCATTCTGCGTCAGTTCTGGGCTTCCACATGTCTAGATGCAAATCATGCAAGACAACAGCCATCTCTCTTTGGGTTTTAATGTAACCAATATGTGTGTTTTTTTTCCCCATACACAGCCCACCTCGTCATACGTGTACAGAACAGTGGATGCTTTGATTACACTCAAAGCACTCTCAGATTAGACAGGGATTAGAGCTGTGCTGCCCGTATGGACTGAGCCAGCTGGGGCGTAATATGAGACCTGAGAGAATGGCCAAGCTCAAAGGGTTTCAGTCACAGACACATGGGCAATGGGGAGCAGGATGATATTAAAATCCTATACATCCAGCTCTGGAATGGAAGTAAAGGGATGCTTCTTCTGACAAAACTGCTGCTAACGCCTGCAGACTGTAGGCTTTGGAGACCCCGTCTATGTTAACAGTGTCTGACAAAGACCACCTCTTTAATACAATAATTACAAGATAATGTTGTCTGTTTAGTTGTCTGTGCTGCGTTCCACTTACATCGGAAGTCGGAGGTCGGAGCTGGGAATGATGTCACACCTGAGTTGATGGCATTCCAGTAAACACATCCAAACTCTCATAAAAAGTTTGTTGTGCTTGCTCCGTCGGAATACAGAAAACTAATGCAGCAATATGAGGTCAACCTCAAACCCAATTAATCGGCACAAAGAAGACACGGAGGGTGTGTTTATTCTCCAGCATAATTATGTGTGGGAAAAACATTTGACTCGGGGGGGACATTCCAGTTGAAACTTCTGACTTGGAACTTGGAAATTCTGACTACCGAGTACAACTGGAACGCAACATTAATGTTTGCTTATCACACATCACAAAATCCTGATGTTATAAGTGGCTCTGATTCTGTCCTACTTTCTGAGGACGAGGTCCACACAGTAACCAACACTTCCCCAGTAAACTGCTCAGTACCTCGTCTCCTCGCCATTCAGCCAGAACCAACAGAGTGAGTCGCTGAAGTCAGCACCCTTGAAGAGGCGCTCAAGGTGCCCCGGTCCAGTCTCTGCACCGCTTGACTCTAATGAACCCACATCCAGCAAGATGCTAGGTGCAGTTTTTATGGGATGGTGGAGATAACTTCTCCTCAAGCCAGTGATGTCCTTCATCCTCTCAGCCCTGATCCTCTCTCTCTCTCTTTCTCTCACAGCACACAGACACAGTATCTGACAAAACACAGATTATACTTCCCACCAACAGCTTTCTGGGCTGGATTTAGCCACCAAACTTTCAGTGAACTCTACATGCTGCACAGAGCCAACAGCCTGTGTGCTGGTTTTTATTTCCTGTCATGAATTAGTCACACACATCTGGAATTATAAGAACGGCAACATTTGCACACTGTGAGCTTGGAAGGTTGAACAACGTACTAACTGACTGTCCTGGTCAAGTAAAATATATTGTAGCTACATTAAGTTTATCCGGCTGATGAGCACAGGGACATTGTGGACATTAAAGAAATATCAGCAAGATCTATTTTAAGTTTGCATCTTTCGCCTACAGGCTGAGACAGTCCTGGTCCCTTTGAATTATATCAGAAAAAAATGCAAACAAACAAGGATTTTCATCCAACCACAACAACACAATGCCATGAAACTACAACACATTTCTGGGTAAGCAACAATGAAAACTTTCTGAAATTATAAATAAACAAAATCTTCATTGTGAAAAGTCACAATCTGATAATAAGCTGATAAAATCAGAAAAATGCAAAATCTCCTGATTCTTTTTTAGTTACATATCCAGCACCGTTCCACTATTATTCCGACAATATTCAGAATTTTTAAACAGCATATTCAACACTTTCAGAGTAAGAAATGTGGGATATGCTGATATTATTCAGGTTTTAGGAGCTTTGGACAGAGTCTGTACGTAAAAGCAAAAATCTGTGTAATGATCATTTTCATTAGTCATGTAAACAGTTGAGTAGGCATATTGTCTTTTTCAGAGTAAGGGTAAAAAAATAAAATATTGTGCATGTAAATGAAAATATTTCATCAGAGTTGTTCTGTCAATCGATTAGTCATTCATCTCTAAAACAGCGTGATCATATCCATCTCAAAGAAAGACAAGCTTTCAATATATGAAATCATTTTGTTTGTGCCATATGCAAGTTCTTCTTACATTATGTTCTGGAGCTGGTTTGTCAGTGTTTGTCCAGTTCACATAACAAACCAGGATTATTTCTTTCCACTCACATCCACAGTTAACCCACCATTTTTTCACTGCATCACAATCACCGTCAGAGAAAAAGGCAGAGGACAACTCAGCCATGACAACTCTCTCTCTCTCTCTGTGTGTCACTGAGTCTGACAGGCCGCCACTTTGTGACATCAGGGCGTCCTCCCTGAGAGTGACTTGTAGGGAATTCATTTTGTCAAAGTGTCTGATGCATCAAACATCCGACCGCAGCGTGTCAACACTCAGCAGGAGGAGAGGAAAGACTCAGACTCTGAGTGACAGATTCGCCTGGAGAGTTCCTAGATAAGATGGTGGGTCAGAAGCTGACGTTGTACAGTTCCCTGAGAAATTCTCAGTTTGATGTAAAAACAAATACAAGAGGCATTCAAGAGAGCTGCATTGGAGTGGTTAATCAACTTTAAGACACATTTAACCAGATTTTCGGTTAATTTTAGCATCTAAGATCAGTTGTGTCATCTTTTCTGGTACTGGAAGCTGTACGCAGGGTAATTTCCCCATTCTTTGTCCTACAATGATCTATGCCCCAACCCTTTCAGTCGACACTGGCTGGTAATGTGAAGTTGGCACATTCTCTAATGCCTGGCTGAATGATGCCAACATGTCTAGTGCTTCAGGCTATGTATTCACTTGTTCTCTTATTAAACTAGGCCTCAAACAGCTGCAGATGTATTGGGATGATTAGATAGATATGAAAAATATTTATTGATCGTTTTGCTATTACTCATTTAAACATTTACCTGACAGAGAAATGTTACAGGTTATGTTGCATGTACCAACTTGAAAAAAACATGATGCATTTTATTGTTATTGAGCTTCAAATATTCACAGTTTTTTAAATTCCCAACCCGGTGAGAGCTAGAATAGGTCCAGTCACAGTTTGCTTCATCCCTAATTTCTGACCATTATCACCTTGTGTTTTAAATTTTTTCTTTGTGCCCCACTGGCGTATTGTGTTTGTTAAATTACAGGAAATGCATGGGTGCATGCAAAAAAATGACACGTCTATTTTTCTATCAGTACATATGGTGGTTAATTAGGGTTATGTTGATATTTCCTATTTTTAGTGACAGTATTCTACTGATACAGACTGTCTGCAGAGCCCTGAGGCTCAATCACCTATTGTACTGCACAACACTGTGGCCTGTAATAATAAAGTGCAGATAAATTCATATGTTAAAGCTACAACACGGAACTTCAATTCTGTGTTGATGTTAGCAGTAACAGAAGTGGTACAGGTGAGCTCCAGTAGGTGTAGCTCTGCTCCTGGTGAACCTGCATGATTTGCCCGCAGCCACAGATGACAAGCATTAAGAATAATTATATGGAAATAGCAAATATCCTCTCTGATGGTCTTGTTTGCTTATGTAGGTCATATAGAGGCTGAGACCATTTCATAACCAGTTAAAAGTTCATGGAGAAAAATTGTGGCGACTGAAATGTGAAAAAGATTTAACCAAATTATCAACAGAATCTTTGCTTTCACGAGACATTTTATCAACTGTGAGGGGCATTTTCTTTTCAAGCTGAACATCATTTCACTCTTGTTACTCCTCCCTCACATTCAAACCTCTTACTCCCTTTACTGCACAGTTATCACCCATCACAGTTATCTCTGCTGTGGCCTTGGATGACATTTAATACTAAAAGCTCACCAGCAAGGAATCCTCTGATGAAAAAGTGTTGGACTAAATTACCTAAACTAAAATGACAAGAATGCTGCTGTAACACATCATTTTGCTGGGCTTCATATATCACACATATTATTCAGTCCATGTTTAGACACACACACACGCACATGCACACTTTGGTATCTAAATATTTGAGGAGGTTAAGGGCAGCTCTTATGTTATCCCACCGTCAATTATAAGTTGTTGGCAGATGAATTAAGAAGTGCCGGTGTGCAGGTAAAGTGTGTATAGGTGTGGAACAGCACTTTGAGTGTGTGTATGTCTGTGTATATGTGTGTGTGTAGGGATGAAGCAAAGGCTTTCAGACAATCTGCTCCATTCACCACCTGCTGGGCCACCAGCCCAAATCCATTTACATCCCTGAGCCGCTGTGAGGCTGACAGCCCTGCACACAAACACACATGCATTCACGCACACAGTATATAGAGTAGTAAACTCACACCAATCTGTGTCAGTCTATGTCACATTTCTTCTGATTCTTTCGATGAGTATGAATGACTATAAACTGTCCATGACTTATCTCTAAGTTATTAATTTGTTGCACTTGTCAGACATGTTCATCCTGTGGACATCTTTCATTAATAGGTCAAACACGACACTCAATTACCAGCCATCCACAAAAAATACCCCCCACCCCACCACACACACACACACACACACACACACACACACACACACACACACACACAGACACACACAGAATCAATACTCAGAGGTAATCACACGCAGGACCGAATTAGCTTTCACGCTCACCTCAAGCTGGATTAGCGGACCAAACAACGGAGTCTGGCTCAGGACTTCCTCAAACAGTGGATGAAAACATGTTGGACTAAGCAGAGGAAGGCGGGGAGTCTGTTGACAGGCGAGGGAATCATTAACTGAGCGGCCTCGGCACAAGACCTCTGAACTCCTAGTGAGTTTACAGAACCAGCTTCATTGTGACGACGTGTCTGATGTGACAGACATGAGCGGTCTTTTGACAGTTCAGAGGGAGGCTCTTTATTTTACTATTTTATTGAAGTGACAAATGCAATATGGAAGCCTCTGAAGAAAAAATAAAGATCTAACTTCAGTGCTGCTGTGAACCAAAAAGCACTTTCCCTCTTTTGGTCAGTGAGATGTGGGCGTTAACTTCACTCAGCAGTCAATCTGCCAACGGGGAGGCATGTGCAGGTGAACAGAAAAGCCCTCAGGAGGACTGTAAATCCATAGAAAATCCAGGTGAGATGATGGGAAAACGAGGCACGACTGACAAGAAGAAACAAGGAGGATGCTGATTTGATGACCAACGAAAACAAGCACTGACAAAAAAGAAAAACAAAACTGTGCGTAAATCTCCTGCGGCTATCCAGTTTGTCTCTCCTGCATCTTAACTAAGCATGTCAAAAATGTTGCATTTATGCAGCAAATTGTCAAATTTGTCTTGAATACATGAGGTGATTGGGCACCAGGTGGAATATTCATAGGGTGAGTCAGAATACTTCACCATAAGAGACTAGAGTGGGAGTGAAGAGCGATGGTTAGTTTGTTTTGGAGCTCAGGGCTATTTCCTGGATTCCTGTGTACTCTCTCTCTCTGGCTGATCTGACAGGTCATTGACCTGCCCAGTGGTCTGAGGTATGACTCACTCATCAGCTAAATCCCTCTGCCCCCCCGGCACAGACCACCCCTACCAGTCCAGCTGCTAGTGCACCAACACTAGACAAATAAAGCCAAAACACACTGTAGTGCAGTTAGCATGCTATATGTTCATCATTTACCATGCCATTCATTTTCAAACATGTCCTAATCAACCACACAGGGACGTTTCATAAAGATCTAGTGCTGATGAATCAGTATTCTGGAGGTTGAGACTATTACAGTACCTGACAGAACGAGAGGCGTGGGCAGGGGTCTGCTCTGCCCTCAGGGAATGAGATTGATGGAGCTCATTTGAGACTGGGTCACATCTGAAACCTTGTGATAAATGTGATGATGTCACTACTGCTGCAAGTTGGGGGGGCATAATGGAAGAGGACCAGTAAAATGTTGTATAAATGCTTTAAATCTAGTGCTTTTAAGAGAGAGGAAAGGGGTCGGAGCTTGGCTATTGGGCTTGATGTTCATGTGTAGGAGTGTTTTTCAGGTAACATGATCACAGCTTTCTGACCAGTAAACCCAACTATTCAACAACTTCTATTATTCTGCACTGGCAAAACCAGTTTCTTGGGTCCGTTGAAGTCAGCTCCAAACAAATAAACCTGACAAACCAGTTTGACCACAACCTCCGCCAAAGGCCCTAACACCTTTGCTTACATTACAATGAACAAAGATGTATGAAATTAAGACTGGCGGGATCAAAAACCGTTTCAATTGACAACAACAATTTTTCCAAAATGCCCCACAAAAAACAGCAGGCTAAGCGTCGACCCCGCAGCGGCACCAGAGATTAGAATTGATTGATCAGAACCATTTTCTGACAACTTGCAGAGAGGGACCCATGCTGTTTGGGGATAGCGTACCTGCAAGGTGAATGGTAGAAGGGATATCCATGGTGAGGGATGTGATTGCAGTATCCAGATTGATTCCACATGGTGCTTGTCTTGTTCCGCCTGATGACAGTTCACAAGTGCCGCCGCTGTCTCTTTCTGCTTTTCTATTTCTAGTGCGGTGGAATCAGACAGGGCTACTGGGAGTCACATTAATCAGCGTCTCTCTTCTCTCGCCTCTCGAGTGGCTCCATGGGGAGGAAACGAGAGAAGGTGGTGAGTTTGAGTGGGGATTACTGAGAAGATGATGTGAGAAAATGAGCTGAGGGGCTGAGCTCAGTGAAGGTGAGTCAAGTCTGGTGCGGTGTACACACCTGGAGATGAAGTCTGCTGCTGCCGCCACAACTGCTCAGCAGAGTCTCAGCCAAGTGCCCCAGGTGAGCTCTGACATCACAGGTTACTCCTTTAAACCTGTTTCCAGACAGTCATTTCCCCTCGTGTCTCAGGTGTTAGCAGCTATAACAGATGTTTTTAGAGCTTGACCTTGCTGAGCTGTGTCTTTTGCCTGTTGAATCATGCGGCTCCACCTCACATCTCAATGATAACTCACACTTCCAGGGTTTTCCACAACTCACGCACACATTTTCATCCAACGGTCCTCAAGATTTCAGAGACCTCTGTTTCTCCAGCAATCCCTGATGACAAAGAGGATGTGTTTATGTCCGCTACATGTGCAGTGCATCCTCTCCAAAGTTCACAGGTGCCACAAATGCATCTTCTCTCGACACAAGCAGGTTAAAATCCACAGCCTGTTGGATCTAGTTTGTCTCAGAGGCAGCCAGCTTCAGCACAGAGCGCTTCATTTCCCCAATCACAAGCTTTCCACCAGCTCTCCACCATGATGAAACAACAGCGGTGCAAGGCGCTGAATGACTGAGCATACTCACAGGAAGAGAGAGGGAGAGGGAGAGAGAGAGAGAGAGAGAGAGAGAGAGAGAGAGAGAGAGAGAGAGAGAGAGCGCAAGAAAACAAGGAGGAGGTAAACAGATCGGAGCTGCATTCCTTTTCCCGCCTGATGCTCATCTGGATACACATCGCTGAGAGAACGAGTAAGAGAGACAGAGAGAGAGAGAGAGAGAGAGAGAGAGAGAGAGAAAGAGAGAGAGAGAGGACGAGAAACAAAATGAGATTGCTCTGAGATATATACAGATTTTTATATAGAGATTATGTCAAATTTTGTCTAAATACCAGCAGCCACCCAATAACTTTTACATTAGGAAACATCTGAGACAATTTCTATTACTGATTAATATGCCAATAACTTTCTCAATTAATCTATTAAAACAGGATTTCTCATCTTCCTGATATGATTTTGAACTGTTGCATGACTGTGACTAACATCTAGGGCTGGGACAGTATAGATTTTTTTATTACCGCAGTGACGAAGCACCCAAACAATGCGGTATGGAGGTTTACCGTGGCACCTTTAAATCGCCGCAACACCCCCCACAGCACCCTCGCCCCCCCAGCCGCCGAAGGAAGATTAACTCGAAGATGCGATTTTACTTTTTTTTGGCCGGCTGCCCCTCATCATCTGTCTCGATGCCAAAATGTGCTCATGTTGGCGACACAGTGTTCAGCTTTGTTACAAGATTTGCATCCACAGTTGAATAAAATAAAGTCAACAAGCTAGCGTAAACAACTGTGGGCATTATTACATAAGGGGGGTGTGTCTGCTGTAAGCACTAAACTCCAACTGTTTATACAACACTCCTGCCTTTTATGCCTGTGTATTGTCTGTGAATATATTCAACTGAGTCATCAGATGTACTGAAATCTAGAAATTATTAATAATTTGTCGGGACGTTTCTCTGTATTGTTTTCTAACAAATTGCGGTGATGATGGTAATGGGCTAGCCATCACATTACCTGACATCATTAATCTGAATACTAATGGAGTACATGTGGAAGAGTGACAGAGGTAAACAGAAAGCAGCACTAACAGCAGACACAGGCAGCAGCTTGTTCCCAGCAGCCCACAGCCTGACTCAAACCTCCCAATCAGTACATGCAGCCTGCAGGTGAGAGGTCACCTCTGTGCTGCTAAACAAAGATGTGCTGTCTCCCCAGAGAGGTGGGTTACTCCAGTGCCCTACTAAGCAGAGCACAGCCATGACCCCGCTGCAAGGACGACAACACCGCACCTGGGGAATGGCTGCCAATGCCGCCACTGAGCTGGAAAAATGACAGCTTCACTTGTGGCGGGTCAAAGTCCAGACGAGTAACCTGAGGTCCCACAGGGAGGTTTGCAAAGCTACGCCCAAACAGACAGTGGATTAGGCTGGCACTAGGCACTGTCTGTTTTATGAAATGGCTGGCACTCAAGTTGCTTCTTTATAAAAAGGTCATAAAATAATTTGCTAATTGCTAATTTTGCTAATTATTTTACATATTTATATTTATAGTTTTACTTTTAAAACAAATGTTTCATTAGTGCTTTAAATCAGACACATTCACCAAAATCATGTGTGCCCTGTCTGATGACCTCTGACATCACACAGACTAGACATTATTCACACATCCTGAAGCTCCATCATCATCTGTGGTTTAACAGAGAAGGAGAAGAGGGAAGAGAGGGAGGAAAGGGAGGAGGAGAGGGAAGAGAGGGAGGAGAAGGAGGATGAGAGGGAAGAGAAGGAGGGGGAGGAGAGGGTGGAGAGAGACATAAAAGAACGGAGGAGGTGGGCCTGCCCGTCTCCTGCTGTTTGTTTTTGTTGTGAAATTTAATTCCAGCACAATCTAATCAGAGATGGAAACACAGGGGACGCTGCTCCTGTTCTCCATTCAGCCTCTGTTTGAAGATGCAGGTGGACACACTGCGACTGTCCACCCACACAGATGTAAGGCACACATAAGAGACTTTCTATACGCATTCATCCAGACATCCATGTGCAGACGGGAGACACACAGCCACACGAACAGCGGTTGTCGTCTTGCAGACAGCTGTGTTGAATCATTGTGTCAGTGGGTGAGATGGCAGGAGTGTGATTCGGCTTATCAGGCTTTTACAGCACAGACGCTTGCCTTTAACTGCACACTAAAACACACACACACACACAACCTTCTAACGCCTCCTTTTGCCTGCTGTCAAGGTCACATCTGAGCCCGTCTTTCTGAAAATCCTTAAAAACAACACTCACATTCACCCTATTCTGTCTGTCTTTCAGCAGAGCAAACTGGCCAACAGCACCGACATAATGAACCTCATTGTCGATCAATGTATCATTGATTTCTTCATAACAAATGTCTGGTTTTAAAATCTAACTGTGCAGCCTATTCTCTGTTTCAGACATAAAGCCTGTAGGACCAGACGGTTTCACCTCAAGGATGGCACCAATGTTTTCTACCCACAGCAGGGTGACAAATTCAAATATAATCCTGTAGAAAGCACTTTGCCCATTAAGAAACACCATGTGAACCTCCTTGCTACTCCTCCCAGCAGCCAAGAATATCACATTTTACTTAAGTCTGCAACATTTTGACAAGTACTCTCACCACCATCTTAAAAAGGTCTAAGTCTCATTTTTTTTCTAACCCTTTTACCCACACATTCATTTTCTCTCCTTCTATAATTAGACACATCCTCACAATCTCCAGCTATCTCATTTCCTCCACCACTGCCTGGTGGGACTTGACTGATCAAACAGCTGGGAGGACACACAGCAAATTCAAGCTGCATGTCTCCAGATAAACTGGATTTACCGTCGCGGGGTTGTGTGCCTCTGCAAATCATTGAGGATACAGTTTATATCGAGGTCTGTCCAAAATGTCTGCATCATTTAATCATGTCAGACATTTGCTTAAAGTAGTCTTGACTGACCTTGACCTTTGACCACCACATTGTGATCACTTCATCCTTGAGGCCAAGTGGACATTTTTGCCAAAGGAGTCCCCTCCAGGCGCTCCTCAAATATACAACCTGAAGACATAATGCCTCTGGCTAAGACTCTCACCAGTGCAGAGGCATAAAAATAGATCAGATCAGGAAAACCTGTCAAAACAATATCTATCTACGCGTCCACAGAGGGACTGTGGAGATTTTGTATACACATTTATCTGTGTATGAACATGGGCTTACTTGTTGTGTCATAACTGGGGAAGCTGGATCGACTCCTCTGGTGGATATCTGCTGTCATCTAAGTCATGGGAGAAGCTTTGCTGTGTGTGCGTGTTAACATCCCCAGGGATCTTTTGATCCAGATTCTTCAGTCTCACACACGCACACACACACACACACACACTATTAATACACCTCCTCTGAGCTCATTCCTTTCATCATGCCTTGAGGTCTCTCTTCACCTCACCAGCTACAAAATATGAAACTACAATTAGAAAATATCGTTCATTTTCTGCATCAGATCCAGACTTTCTTAAGGCATGCTGTGGTGCTGAACAGCAGGATTCAAACAGCTGCAGGTGCACGTCTTTGAGTGATCAAATCAAACAGTGAAACAATATTAAGAGGAAAAATGAGAAAACATGTCTGTTAGCAATATTTTATGTCTTGGGATCAGGGTAAAGTAGAGCTGAATGGTTTAGGGACAAATTCCAGACAAATATTGTGTTTTCAATTTAAATTGTAGTCATTTTCTGTGATCTTTGTCCCCACACAGTAATAATGAGAACCTGCTTTTAAGGCTTTCATAGGTGACTGAGGACAGCTGACAGCTCTAAAGTTAAGATGCTCAAGCTAATGTTAGTTTCACCGACTGACAGGACAGAGATCCAAAGACCCTACTTCACAGTTTCTGAGTTAAAAGCTTACAGCTGCAACAGAGACATACCCACTACTGCTCACTAGCTACCAACTCTTGATCGATTCGGCTTGCTTGTTTTTATCTGAAGAAAGATTATTTTCTAACAGCAGAGACCTTTAAGTGTTAAGTCCTGATGCCAGCATGCATGAGGCGTGCTAACCAGAGGTGTAGTTTGTAGTTTGACCATGATTCAATCACAGCTTCTGCAATTTGAAAAAAGTTTCATTGTTTACTATAATCCAGTTTTTTTCTGAGTGGCAGTACAAATCACAGTCTCCTTGCACACACTGAAAAGCCCTATTGTAATGCAAGGCATGCATAATCCACAAGGACAAAATAAATCTGTAATGATCCTGTTGCAGCAGTAAAAACAAATGGCATACAACAAAGGAATATAAGCAGCAGCATAACAACCTATGGGTTATACAAACACTGACAAGTGATAATTGTATATCTGACACTGCAAATGCAAACACATACGTGTGAGTGTTTGAAAAGAAAACCTATGCTTTATTAAATATGGACTATCTTAATGAGATCGGCTGCTGGCTCAATAGCGGGCTAATGTGCATCATATTTCTCCAGTCTAACAGAAAACATTAAATACTTCTCTCCTGAAAAAAGGACACATCTCTTTATGCAGTGAGAGTCCAATACAGAAAGGAAAAGAGCAGCATTAGTCCCCTCTTTTGTAAATCACAGCACATAAGCTCATTGTGATTTTATGAAGAGGCTCAGGTTCAAAGCTGGGTAGTTTTTACAGCCACACAGACCGACGAGAACTAAAGGATTTTTCACTACACAGAGATGCCTTTTTTTCTCTGAACACTGGTTTGACTGACGATATATCGACAATATATCCGATCAATGAGCAAAACTGTTCCGATTCTGACTGATTTTTTTACCTTTTTGTTTGCGTGGAGATCGTTTAATATGTGACACAGGCAGCACAGGATTGTTGTTGAGTTATATTACTTTCAGGAAAGATGCAATGTCAGTGCTCTGGTCATTTTTCATTGGTATCATTCAACACTACCACTGATAGCTCAACCACAAGTTCACAAACTACATACAGAACAAGCTAACAGCAGGCAGCCCAAAACAAAAATGGCAGCCACAGCACTTGACTAAACAAAGAAATTGGCCAATGATAGCGCAAAGTCGATCACAAACAAGCTAATGGAGATGGGTGCTCTTGACGACCAGCCATTTTCCAAAGGCCACATCTGGCTGACAATAGCTAGATTAGATGAGTATGTTTCGCCTAACTGCTCCATGGATAGATGCCAACTGTGAAGCTGTGTTACGAAAGCTAACACTGTTATCCATTTGTTTTTTTATGGTATGGTATGGTAACTTGTTGAGAGGAAATGTAGGAAATTTTCCGACGTAAAATAATTCAAAATAATTAAAAGAACCGTATGTAGGATTGTGGCCAAAACTGGTACTGCAATCACTTTCAAATTACTGTAGAGCAGTGTCTCCCCTCTCCCTCTCCCCTCACTAGAGGTTGCCAACTAGACTGCAGGATCCAACAAGAACAGAAGTGTTACAGTGAATGAAAAGCAACCACCTTGGGCATCACCATGGATATTTAGAAGGAGTGAAATATTCCGGAGGAGAGCTGTGGAGGGCTGGGGTAAAGTGAGCGGAGCTCCCGGGTGTTGGCCTGGAGTATGCGGTGAGAGTGGATGATTGGGAGTGCTGCTGCCTGGCCATTTTCAGCCGTCTCCATCTTTCAAAGGCATCTCCTATACAAATCTTTGTTTTATTTCGGACTTGTCACAACGTATTTTGGATTCATAATGAGGTCTTTTAGGTTTTGTAACAGTAGACATTCTTTATCCAACACTTTCGTAGCTGCAGCTGTGGTAACTAGAGCAGAGCTGGCAACCCGGATGCTGACACACTACTGACTTGGTGATTGGGAGATAGGTGGAGGGTGGCGCATCAGACCAAAACACAACATGACAACATCAACTTGGCTTTTTAAAAGAGAATATCCTGGCTAGACTACTGTTGTCAGTGATATAAGTATTTGAAATGAACATGGTTTCTTAATGTCTGGTGACATATCAGGGCCATTTTATGATTAATTTAAATAAATTTCTTACATATTGTACCTTTAATCTTATCCTGATGATAGAAAAAAACTTCAGAAACTTACTCTAGCATAACAACCATTTCTAAATTATTCTATCAACACTTACCTATTAATTCTAGTCATATACTATGAGGGCCGTTCAGCTGTACTTGCTACCATTATCCTGTCATATTATTTAAATCAAGCTGAAGCTTATTTTATTACCTAAATTAAACTGAAGTTAAACTTATTCTACGGTGTGCTACCTAATGTATATGAGTGTCAGCTAACAAGTGGAATATTAAAAAGCCCTCCTGAATAAGGAGCAGGCAGTCACAGCAGACTTCCCAAATTATTAGCATCATACCACTGCTTCTCTCGCGAATACCAGTGATTTCACACTGAATATTGTCTCTCTGGGCCCACAGAGAGAAGTTAACAAAATATGAAGATTCATTAGCTCTTGTGATGCCTATTGATATTGATCCTGCAGTGGAATCTGAAAATCATGCCCTACAGTGTATTTGATCGAAAAGCATCTCAAATTGGTATAAATTGCAATCCATTAGCACTGCCTCTGATATATATATATATATATATATATATATATATATATATATATATATATATATATATATATATATATATATGTATATATATATTCTGGTTCTTGAACTGGCTTCACTGGGATTCTGATTGAAATGGAAATGATCAGCCTCTTACTGCTCCTCTGTGACTGAGGAATGAGGCCGCTCAACCTCCCCGCCCAAAAATGACCCCTTTTAGTTGAGCCTTCAAAGAGCGCTGACAATGAATGGGCCAACAGTTACTGCCAGGAACAGGAGAGGAGCTCACTGCACTACAAGGTATGCAGAGAGACAGACAAAATTAACTCAACAGCGGCATCAACTCTAAAAGCGGGTGATGTGCACTCGTGTGGTGACAATGCAGAGCTATCAAATACTTCGCAGGTGTCTTAGACTTTAGTTTCTGTTAAGTGGTCTCATTGCTTTACTACTAGTGAGTGTGTGCTATAATGAGCCTCTTTTTGGGTGGTTGCTGTTGTAATGAGGCGTTCAAAATTCCACTACTGTGAGAGGAGACAGGGAGCGCTACGCCTGAATAAAGGCAAGAAGTGTTTTTAAAGGCATTCAGGCTCAGCAAAGTCTTTTCCTTTGAGGAGAAAAAAAGGAAATTCTCCACATGCTCATCTTTCTGTCATCACCTCCCCGTTATTTGGAAATGTCACCTGGTCAAACAGTGAAGGCCAATAGTTGGCGTTTAATAACAGGTAAATTGAAAGAGCAGAAGTGCTGAGTGGAGGCGTCGTGGTTCATTGCTTTAAATGTCTCCAACAGTCGCAAAAGATCAACATGCATCACATCATGAAAACGTATGAAAATGACTCAAAGCTTCTCAAATACGTCACAGAAACAGCCAAGAGTCTAGGCAGCTCACCTGCACCCTCATTCTAGAAAAGACCTTTAGCTATAAAACCATAACAAAAGCTACATCATTAAACGTCTTGTGGATGAGCCAGTAAATAGCACATACAAAGGCAATCTACAATCAGGAATATATACGATTCCAGCTCGCCAACACCTGAAAACAACTTTCTTCTCACTTAATTTTGATCGAGATGGTGCCGATCAATCGGCAACATCAGATCAGCCCGATATGATAAAAAAAAACGATCGATCAGGAAATCCTATCAAAGGTTAAAATCACCGATCCGATTGCATTATACATACACATGCTTTACAAGTGTGTGTTATGGTCTGATATACATTGCGGATCCAAAGGTGGCGGTAATGCGCCAAAACACTGCCGCTTTAAAACAAAGAAGAGGGGGCAGCAGCAGCTCATTCTGTAGTAACTTGGGCTGGGAATCAGATTCCAGGTCGGACCAAGTGTGGAGAGTGGACTGGTAGCTGGAGAGGTGCCAGTTCCTCATCCTGGGCACTGCCGGGGAGCTCCTGAGCAAGGCACCAAACCCCCAAGTGCTTGGGGTGCCTGGATGCAGGGGCAGAGCCCTCACTCTGACACCTCTCCGCTAATGCATGTGCATGTATGTTTCATAACTTATGTGTGATGTGCAACTGAAAAACATAATAACAGAGTGAAAATTTCCCCATTGAGGGACTAATAAAGTAAGTCTTCTTCTTCTTCTTTTTACATGCTAGCTGTAATACATGCAAGCGTGCCTCATGGGGAAACAACCCAAGTAGTTTAAACACTACAAAATTAATTCAGCACTTGAAGTCATTTCACACCAAAGAACATGACGATTTCCTCAAACAGACTAGCGAAAAGAAAAAGAAAACGCCGACCCCATGAGCGCTGCTGCAAACAAAGATCACACACAGTCCTACAACTAGAGCTGCTCCATTATGGAAAAAATCATTATCACGATTATATAGAGAGTATCCAATCAATTATTTTTGAGTTATATGATGCTTTTATTAAGCATTTCAATCTAAAAAAAAAACAACACTTTGTCATTGATTCTTTACGCAAAACGTTCAATAACCAATACCAATAAGTATTTCAGAAACTGCTGATCTGCTGGTATTTTCACCCACATCCATTTCTGGGGTTCAAATATAATGGTGCTAAAAAAGAAAATACAGCAGTTCTCTGAGTCAAAATGCCTTGTTGATGTGAGAGGTCACAGGAGAATGGGCAGACTGGTTGGAGATGATAGAAAGACAACAGGAAGTCAAATAAGCACTGGTTACAAACAAGGAATGTATAATATCATCTGTGAAGCACAACCCTGGAGCCTTGAAGAAGATTACAGCACTACAGCAGCAGAAGAGCACACCTGGTGCCACTCCTGTCAGCTAAGAACAGGAAACTGAGGCTACAGTTCATACAGGATCACCAAAATAAGACAAAAGAAGATGGAAAAACGTTGACTGGTCTGACCAGTCTTGATTTCAGCTACAACATGCAGATGGTAGGGTCAAACAACCTGAAAGCATGGATCCATCCTGTCTTGTATCAACAGTTCATACTGTTGCTGGTGTAATGCTGCAGGATTTTTTTTTTCTTGGCACATTTTGGGCCCCTTAGTACTAACTGAGCATGGTTTAAACACTGCAGCCTACATGAGAATTGTTGCTGACCATGTCAATCCCTTTAGGTCATAAAGGGATGGACAATGGACCATCTTCTGATGGCTACTTCCTGTAGGATAATGCTCCATGTCACAAAGCTTAGATCATCTCAAACTGGTTTCTTGAACATGACAATGACTTCACTGTACTCTAATGTCCTCCACAGTCACCAGATCTCAATCCAATAGAACCTTTAGGATGTGGTGAAACAGGAGATTCTCATCATAGATGAGCAGCCGACAAATCTGCAGAAACTGAGTGATGCTGTCACGTCAATAAGGACCAAAATCTGTGAGGAATGTTTCGTTTAATCTATACCATGAAGAAATAGAGCAGTTCCTGTTAGTAACAAGGTGTTAGTAACTACTGAAGTGGCCGATGACACTAAAAATGGCATGTTTCAGTGGTCATTCATACTGTAGGCCTAATAACTACTGCTTTCATATGTTCAGCAATGAGACTTTCTGTTCCATCAACATGAAAACTCTTCTTCAAAACAGTGACAAACTACCCGGGAAAAGACTGGAGCTTTTACTTTTCGAGCTAGTCCCTGCCACATCATTATAATACCCCAGGAGCTTAGACAAAAAGCAGTCCTTTTAATAATGGACTGCTTTCACTGCTAACCTGATTCAATCAAACACACAGTGCTCAGCGGCAACCAAACAGCCAATTCACTACCTGAATACCAAACAGACTGGCCAATGAGCAGACAGCCTGTCAAGTAAAAACACTGACAAGCTCCTGACTGAATGTGTCCCAGTGACTTGACAGACTATTTTTAAGAGCATGCATGGATCTAATGCAGACAACATAAAAGAAAACTGCGTTAATACTGAAACCTCTGCAGATGACTAACATAACCTCCCAGTATACTGTGTTCACTGGAAGTCAGAACTTGGAGCTCAGATCAACTTAACCTCAAAGTTTAGTTCTCCACGCTCTTCCAGCCTTACAGACGTACAATCAAACATGTAGCTACTGTTTTCTACTGAATTCTATGTCAGGTTGATTAATACAACTTTCCAAGTTGGAGATCCGACTTCACGGGGGGTTTCTATTTAAATTGTGACTTCAAGTTGGAAATTCTGACGTTTGTGTGTATGTGAATGCACCATGAGTTGGATCACTCAAACACGGGTCTCGCAACGCTGCTGCAGTGATATTAATGCTCTGTTTTACCGGCAATGTTTGTCGCCTTATGCTGGGAAAGTGGAAGGACGGATGAGTGTCTCTATACAGCCTATGGTGTCTCTATGAATCTGAGGAGGACATGTCCCCCGTCCCTAGTGCCATCTTCAAACATAAATGAAAGCAATCTGAATTCCTCAATCAAGAAATCATTTACCAAGTAATGAACAAACGCACCATTTGTAACGGTAACTGTGTTTATTTTAAGTGTAATGTGTTAGAGTATTAGTTACTGTCAAAAGACACGGCTTTAGTAATGGCGTTACTAGTAATGACGTTACTGCCCAACACTGATCAGGTATCACTTATAGTCTAACAAATACACATTAAATACCTTTTTTTCAATTCACTTATCACCACAGGCCACTGACTGTGTTTTTTATTTGGTATCTGTGTTTGCACTGTAACTGTCAGACTTTTATATTTCTTTTTCTTTTTATCTCATAGTTTCAATCACAGTTTCTCATCAAAAATTGCACCTCATACATTTATCTATCTATCTATCTATCTATCTATCTATCTATCTACCTATCTATCACAATTATTTAATAGTGGGCTATCAAAGTTGTAGGCTAATTTGAAACTTCTAGGGCTACACAAACCACCTTTCCTACATACTAGTGAACGCAACCATCACTAATGCTAATGTAGTTTTTCAGGGATTGAAGCTGTTAATTTTCTAACTTTGTCAATATAACATGACAACCAGTGTTGGGCTGTAACGCCATTACTAGTAACGCCGTTACTAACTTTCCATCAAATATCAAATATTTGTATTTGGCATTTTAAATTAAACTACCATTCATATCTAGTAAAAGAACACATTGCAGCTCTCCACCACATTTCATTTCCAGCTTCTTTGTTTGATGAAATATAAATAAACCTTACACTCCAGTTGGGTCATCAAGCTGGCTGACATATTTAGCACAGCCTACACACTGACCATGTTCAGCTCTCTAAATGTAAAACAGTGGGACACACACAAATAGTTTTTGCAGAAACATGAGGATATTCAGATCCCACTAAGCAAACATCTATTTTTAAGAAAAGCCCCCGTTTGGACATCCAAGCACTGAAAACATTACTTTGGGTTTGTGCCCATCTGATGACAGGTCCCATCTGGATTAATTATTTAAGTCACAACCGCCAGACAATATGTCCTCCTCTGTCATCCCTGTTTCCTTAGCAGGAGATGTTCCACCATCTTTATGGTCTGACCAGCTGGGTGAGGCTGAGGATGGTGCTGAGCGTGCCAGTAAAGCAGTCGTACAGACCTTGTCAAGCTTTATTAATCTTATGTTTGCATTCATCTGGGGATCAGTGTGTGTTTATAGTCAAACCCCATCATGCCAGAGACACAACTAGTGTTCAGTGAGGGCGTGTGAGTGTCTAGAGCTCGCTAACAGACACACCCACAACCTGTACGGTGACTCCATCTACTTTTTATGTCTCCTATGTCCTGTTACGATCCCACAAAGCAAACTACACACCTAGTTTTACGATGTGCCGGCAGAGCGATGTAATGTACCTTCATGCCGCTCAACCACAGCACAGAGAACTACCGCCACCACAGAAAATCTCACATCTCCTGCAGCGACGTCATGCCTCTCACCTTGTGTCGCACGTCAGATCCCATGTGGAGAACTCATGATCACTGAGGTTAGGGGCTACCGCCCCTGGCCAGGGTGCATGACGTTTGACGAGGACCAGCTCGTGACCAGGCTCCCGTACCAGATCACGGCTGCAGCAGGTGCCCATCCTTCCACAACAAACAGAGCTCTTTGCTGGATGATCAGAGATTTGATCTCTTCCTTGATTTAGCCCCTTGTCCCCAAATTTTCATCTCAATAGAAAGTTCTTGAGAAGGATGACAGCAAAGCAGATCGTTGAAGCTCAGTCTCAGTCCCTTGCTTGCCACTGTCCAAACCAGTACCACTCCTCGTCCTCTTTGTCTCCAGCCTCCCCAGTGCTCCTCACATGATCTCCCCGTCCCCCTCACTAATGTTGTTGGTCAGCAGGCCCTGGCAGCCTTGCCCTCCCTCCTCACACTGACAGAAGACTTACTGTCTCCTACGATCAGCCAGACTTTCAGAGCCACAACATTGTACCAACCATCTTGTTGTTTCCTTCGCTTGCTGTTTGCATCTGTGTCTTTCAATCCCTCCTTTGTGTCCGTCTTCTTTGCTCAGTGTTGAACACAGATGGACTACCCCCTGCACTTTCCTTTGGTCCACAGACAACAGTAACGTAGAAAAGAGCTAGACTGGCCGGTCCTACGCTGTAGATCTGTGTGGGCTTGTCATGTGGAGAAATTCAACACCATGTTTCCATTTGTAGGCTCTGCATTTCACGCATTTTTCCATATCTGAAGTCTGTTGTTTTAATAGCACATCATGTGCTGCCATGACACCTTTGATGGAGATGATCTGGTGTGCCACATCTGGAGTTGAAAAAGACTCTTTGCAAAATGGATCTTGTTAGGTTTCCGACCCTGTGCTCTTTTTTAAACTATCAGAATTTCTTAGATTTTTACCGTCCATTTTGTGGTTATAAGAACTAACGACACTCACCATGTCTACGCTAAGCTATGCTTCCTTCATGAACTGTTAGCCGGTCTCATGCTCATCACTCATAGTGTGACGTATTCTAAAGTGCTATTTTCAGAGCCAGATAAAAGAAGGAAACTGAACGAGGGAAAAATCAAAGGATGGGGGAAAAACAGAGAATGTAAGGTAGCAGTTAATGGTGTGGTGACAGAGGTGACTTGAATCTCTAAGGAAATAAGACAGAGGACACTTGGCTGGAGGAGGATGGACTTGTCCATGATAATACAAACAGCTTGTCAGGACTCATTTCTTAGGCTTTGTGCAAGGACAATAGCATCATGCTGAGGCTGACGTATACCAGACGGAAGAAGACTCACCTGATCAAAGACGAGGGCTTATTTCCAAAAGAATAATCTTGATTATTTTGATCAACAATGACAAAATCTTTTCACTGCACATTTAATTGCTGATAGAACTTTAATTTCCCAGAAGGCACTGTGTGAAAGGATCAGTAAAGTTTTATCTAATCTACCAGCTCGAGATGCGCTGTCTGTCTCTTCTAGCTTGCTACATTCTGTGTCTGAATGCAATGCCTCACATGAATCTCCTTGAACAACGCAGAGTGATGTGCTGATATCAATGTTTTCGTTTTTCATCAGTATCTTTTGAACTCCCAATGAAATTAACTCTTTGAGTGCCGGCCGTTGTTTAAAATCGAAAGTGCCTTGTGCCAGCGTTTTTCAGTCATATTTCAAGACCCACAGCATATTTTGTGCCATGTCGCTGAAAACACAGAGAAGCTCTCAAATGAAAGAAGTCGCGCTACATCATCATGAAAAAAAAAACAACATTTTTTTTACTTTGTTCCGATCGTTTTCCACTTCCTGCCTCTTCATTTCGCGGCTGCAAATCACAGAAGCCCCAACATTACTCACAGGCTACGTGAGACCGTGATCAGTGACCAGCTGCTAAAAAACACTTTGACATAGTATTGTGTCAATGGCACTCAAGCGTTGGATTTTGAATGACATCATATTACGTCAATGGCACTCAGAGAGTTAATGTCGCATTAGCCATCACTACCATCAGCAGCTGGAGGAAAATTAAGAAAATGACTTTCTTTAGTGGCCCAAAAGCAACCAAACATGTGAGAGATCATGTTGAAGAGAACCAGAATTTAAAGAAAAACTGCTTGCCTGCTGTTGGTGGCAGGTGTAACCATAGCAACTGAACAGACGGTAGGGCAGGTGTACAGGTGGGGGGTAAAACCTTTCATCTCTCCAGATATCTGTGCATCATGCACATGAGCTTTGTGAATACCACTGTTCTTCCACAACCCTTCCCAGTTTGCAACCAAAGATTACGAGTGCATACACAATGTTCACTGAAATGTAAAATAACTGCAAGTAACATTATGCACAACACTGCGGTCTCCCTTAATGTGCAGGAAATCAGATGCAGCTGTTCCCACAAATCTGTTTTTTTATGATGTGGCTGACATTTTAATAGATGGTATATGTGAGTGAGAAACTCTCTTTGCAAAGAAGCACAGGAGTGACATTTATTCAAAGCACAGTTTGTCACAGAAATTTGACTTAAACTCGTAAAGTGCTCTGTTTTTTTTCTAATTTCAAAATATTAAAGGATTACCATCACCGATCAAGCTACAGTAGGAGTTTTAAAACTGTTCAAATGCACATTAATACCTTTTCTATGTCTCTTTTTAACACTGCTCTTTATTTTCTGATTAGCTTTTGGCTGCTTTGGGTGGCACCAAACAACTTCTTATCAACTCTGCGTTCATTAAAAAAATACAGCACTTTTCATTGCTGTCTGTTGCCACACTTTGCCTCCATTTCATATTCCTTCCTATTCCCATAGAGTGTCATGATAAACTACATATCAGCCAAACAGCTCTGTGTTGTGCTCAGATCCTCTGTGAGAGTCTGTGGATTAATGCAAACCTTCAGGGCAAGGTTAAATATTCAAGATATCCATTTTCAGACCAACTTCAAAAGGTGGTCAGACACACACACACACACACACACGGAAGTGACCCCAAATAGTAATCTCTGAATCTATAACAGAGTGGGAAGGAAAAAAGGAGGAAGAGGAAGACAAGAGAGAGAGAGACGTCTCCAAAAATAACGTCTCATTTCAAAGAGGATTGGAAATGAGAGCGAATCAGCGACTCAGAGGTGCACGGTTAGGACAAACAGTGCAGAGGATCATTTCAAAGTCAGAACAAATGCACCTCCACTAACAACAATTACACATTTAACAGAGCCATCTGCGCTGGGACACAGGCTAAATAACCAGACACCACTGACAGCACTGAGCTGATAAACTGCAGCTAATCAAGACAGAAATTAACTGTTGTTACTGGCGTGACCCTCCATGTGACGAAAATGAACCAACAGCTCAAAAACAGTAAAGTCAAGCAACAAGTACAAATCAAAGTGCATTAATTCCCCTTTTGATTGGTATGATTTGGTGGAAAATGCTTATTCACTTTCCTGCTTTGTACTTTTATTGTGATACAGTTATTATTCCACCTCTGCATTGTACTTTGAAATCCAGTTGGCACCAATCATACAGACTTTTATTATTTATTTTGTAATAACGGATGTTAAAAAAGGCCTGAAGTGATATTTCTTAAACAGTAGGTCTGAGAATAACTGACCCATTTCTTATTAACTAATGGATTACATCCATTTTTCAGGAGGAGGTCTTAAAGAGACAGACGCTAAAACCAATGAACACAGGTACACTCAAACAGAATGAGAAACAGAATGTGTTTTTGAAATCATAAACCTGAAAATGAGAACGACATGCCTCCTTTAATATTACTCCTTGAAAAATACTGTTTTGTTTTCAGCAAAAAATTAGCCGAAATACAAGTGACCGTCTAGTCTGAATGTCAAGACGACTTGAGTGTGGAACAATAAGGGGAATGCACCAGTGTTACCTTGGATGAAGCTATAAAGAGATGATAACTTTCAGTGGCAGAAAATAAGAGAAGCCTTTCGAGTCTTTTCTCAGATTTTTTTTTCCTTCATGAATCTGCTGATTAATTTTCCCTAACTGTCATTTAGGCTATACAGTGTAAAACATTCTGAAAAATGCCCATGAAAAGGTCCCAGAGCATCAGCATGATGACTTCAACTTAGGGATGCACCAATATGAAAATTTTGGCCAATAACTATTAAAATTGCTGTCACTGTGTCATACTGATAAATATATATACATATACATATATATATATATACAGTATATATATATATATATACACACAAAACATTTGGTTGTTGTAGATATATATATATAGATATATATATATATATAGATATACGTATAGCTATATATCTATACAACAACCAAATGTTGTGCGAAAAAACAAACATAAACTGCATGTAAGAAGGAGGAGTTCAGCATTTTGTACGTCATCTTGTTTTGTAAGCACGTCACATTAGATGAGAGAAAATATTTATAGGTGACTCTAAATGGGACCATAATTTACTAAATGAACAAATATTGTATTGAAGAATACTTGTAACTAGAGACTGAGCCCATAAACTCGTGTTTACAGTGTTTACTGAGGGAATAAATCCAGAGAGAAGCAGGATCATTTTCTATTAGACTTGTAGAAGGCAGGTTTAAGGCAGCACCGATCTTCACGTTCTGCTGACTTCTCAAAGAGAAGATGCAGTACATTAAACACAAAACGGGAGAGCGAAGGAACGTCTGCAAAATCACATTAAGAGAGAGAGAGAGAGAGAGAGAGAGAGAGAGAGAGAGAAAAAGAGAGAGAGAGTGAAAAAGAAGGAAATAGTAAGTGAGAGAGAAGCTGCCTCAGCAGATGCTATCGCTTGGAAACCCTCCTAGATTTGAAGGAAAAACAGCATCTTATCAAGTCATTCTCCATAAAAAAAACATCCTCAAAGTCGAACAAAACATCAAATATTCACTCCAGAGTCGACATTCCTGCAGAGGGTGTTTGTCCTTTTAGCTTTATGCAGAGCAGCGTGAGGAGAAACAATCGAGCCAACCAGGCTGTAATAGCATCAGTACACAGCTGCTCCTTCTCAATTTGTCAAAACATCTGAAGAGTGTTTCATTAAGTGCACCAAACATCCCAGATACACAGGAGCAAGTCACATTTGATCAGGACAAAAAAAAGCTCCTAGCATTTGTTTCTGCCAAGGTCTTCCAAAAACATAATATAGAGCTTTTAGAAGAATTAAGCCTCCAGTTACTAATTTACCCTCTTAATCTAAAGCCTGCCGCCAGTGAAAGATGCAAAAGCATGTAAAAGAAAACACTGAATATAATCCTGGCATATGTTGCTGAAGTGAGCCTTTAGTGGAGGAGCAGGTGTTAGAAGCAAATATCTGGAGGGAACGTCATTAAGTATGGAGCACAGCCAGTGAAGACAACATTGGATATATAAAGGCTCTCCTTGGGCTGACATTTGCAAGAAATACTCTTTAACTTTCCTGCTGTTCCCAAAAGAAAAACGCAGACACTGGTTAGCACCTTCAACCAGTGAAAACAACAGAAAAGCTATTGACAAAGCTTCCAGCCTCTGGAACTGTTGGTTCTTTGGTTTAGCCACGGCCAAACAAAGCCTCCTTTTCATGTGCGGACAAAGAGCGTTAGATGGCGAGCACAACCCAACCCTACGCTCTGACGCCTTTAATGTGATCCATCAGTTTTATTAGCAGGACTGCAAATATTCTTCCAACAAGATGGAAAACAACCCTTTGCATGACGTTGTCCTTCCTGAAAGCAGCCATTCAGGTCGATTTGAAGTAGCACGGCCTTCTCTGTACGTGATCTATATTCAGGTCTATTCAGGTGTTTTCACATACAAATCTGAGAACTGAAAAACAGCCGCTAGTACGTCAAACCAGGGCATCTTTTTACGGAAACAGGAAAGGTTTCTGCTGTGACTCATCAGTGATTTTGCTAATTCGTCCTCTTGGTTCCCTGAGATGTTTGAGAAACAGTAACTCAAGGTTATCCTACTGAGTGAGAATCAGCTGCTGTTTATCTTCAAAGATAGAAAGAAATGTCTTTTCACCAAGACTGTTTTCATTCTGGGCAGTTTGAAAGACAAAAATGTGGACCTGCACTTTGCAGACAAGGGCCCCATCTGCTAACCTTTTAAAGGTTTTACACAGACATTTATTAAAACATTACAGGGCAAAAAAAAATAGTCCTACAGTGGTCCTGATGGTATCTACTGTCAGTATAACACAGGTCCTTAGAGGGTTTAAGTCTTGCAAGGCCATACTCCTGACATTACCGTAAGCTTCTTTGAGATAAGCCTCTTTGTGGCGCCGTCATGATACTATCATTGCGCTTACGCTGCCAATCATGCAACGCTCAAATCACCACAAGCCAATAAGAAGAGCATCACCTCAAACTGTAAACCATCCAGTCGTTCACTGTGAGCTTTCCTACTCTAAAAAATCAGAGGCGACGAGAGCTGCTCATTTCATGGATTCACTTTTTAGGAATTTTCATATTTCCAGAATCCACAAATTGTCACCTCCTATAAACATCAAAGGTATTTATATGGACACCATCTTATCTCAGCGTACAGATATGAATTACATCTGCAGCTAATTTATTTTCTTAGGAGACTGAGGTCCTGAACAATTCTGTTTTTTCCTCTCTAACATCAGGTGTTAGCAGCCACATAAGTGTTTAGTGAGCGTAAAAGTTTATTCTGGAACTTTGGAAACAAGAGTGTGACCCGTTCGAAATGATGAATAGATGCACATGCAAGCACTTTCGGGGTGTTTCAACCACAGCTTCCAGTCTTCATCAGTATGAAAACTGTTGAGTTGTCATGGAGATCACTCGGGTGTCATCGCATGACCCAACTGCTGGAGGTAGTAAAGGTCTCTGACTTCAATTAAGTGTTTCTGGGTCTTTAAACCAAGTAAGAGCAGAACAGCTCTGGGTTAAGGAAGATTTTAATCGGTGTAAAAATGCCACAGTGTTCAGGGAGACAAAGGGAAAAGGGTTACCATGTGTATCCATGTGCAGCAGTTTAGAAAAGGAAGGATGGGATGCAGTGAGATGCATCGAGAATCATTGTGCATTTGGATTGTTAGCGATTGAATTACACTTGTAATCATAATCTAACCGTGACACTTGTGAAGATTCACATCTCTACCATATATGGAACATTCACTTCACTGATTTTTCTATCAAGCTTTCAACAATTTAGTCTTTAAAATGACAAAAACAAAACCAGCCTAAAATTGAATTCCTCACACACACACACACACACAGAAACCTGAGACATTTTTGAAAAATTATTAATGATGTATGATGGTAACTACTGCTACATAAAGTCTTTCGTAACAGAGTCAGGGTCTAGATTACAGGATAATAACTGAGGACGACAGCACTGAGACAGCTGTCCTCTGCTACCTACAGACATCACTCACACCTCTTACGTCTTTCACTTTTTGGCGTCATTCTTCTCCCTGCTGCCTTCCTTAATGCCCCTTCAGTGAAGCCAGTCAGAGGCACAAATAGGGACTTACAGGGCTCTTAGTCAAACAAACATCTTATGCACTCTGAGTAATACTCTGGAGGAGAGAGATGAGAGAGTGGGTTGAGCCTGGCGGAGGTGGGAGTCGTCAAACAAACTAAACTCATACTTATGTACCACTTGTCCTGAGGGGGGGCACATAATAAGGGAGACGAACGTCACAGAGTGATACGTGGCACATCCACAAACACATGGTGTACAATAGGTGCCCTTGGGATGTGACGATCATTCAGTGATTCAGACTACCTCAAAGGCTTTCGCTCTTTGTGGGTATCTAAATGATTCAAGTCAGTTATTGAGCAAAAATGTCAAACATTGATCAAACAATTTGATTTGACAATTTTATGTTTTTCTCAGTTTGACACCAAAAAACTCAGTCGTGTATATCAATGATCTAACTGTGACTCAACTTGTGTCTGAACCATGAACCAACTTCCTGGCTGTGAAGATGGGCATCTAAACTAGGGCCCGATCGATTAATCGGATTATAGCCCTTTTCATAATGATCAACGTCAGCCAGAATTTTGCAGATTAAACAATTTATTTTCAGAAAACAGTGCAGGCATTAAATGGTGTCTTAGCAATATTTATCCAGTAGATGGAGCACTGACACTAATCACTGCCCAGCACCCAACTTTTTGAGCGACAGTCTGCACCGCAACACTTTCACTTTCAGTTCACGCAGACGTGTTCAGTGTGAACTAGGGGTGGGACAAAAAATATCGCAAATATCACAAATATCTCTGTGAGGTGAATAAAGTATCTATCTATCTATCTAACACAATCCTTTAATAGTAGGCTATCGAAGTTGTAATTTGAAACTTCTAGGGCTACACAAACATTTGTTTTTAAAACATGACTTGTATTTTTTCATCTTAACTGTGAGGTAAAAGCTAAGGTGACATCCTTCATTCATGCTGTAGGGGGGACCATGCATCACAGGGTGTCCAGTCCTTCAAGCCCCAAAAAGAAGAAGACGACATGACGTCACCGAACATTCAACGGTGGTATTCGTTTGAACGACACAACTTTCCGATGCAACTTACGATGCATTGTTCCAACTAAGCTCTTGGGAAACACTTTCGTCCATCGGAAGTTGCGTCGTTTAGACGATGCTGTTGGGAAACACTTAAAGGGCTGAAAAAGAAATTCACAAAAAAATATTATCAGCCAGTTAATCAGTTCTCTGATTTTTTTTCTCCTGTTAAATATCAATGTAGGCATCTGCATCAAAAAATCCACATCAGTCAGGCCCTAGTCTAAACCTTTTGCTGACCAGTGTTAATTTCAGTAAATTTCAGCTGTAATGTTCGTCAACATCGTTTTTTTCCAACAACAATGAGACGATAACTAAATAAAAAATCTAAGATGATGACAACTATGACAAAAACAACTGACACATTCGTCGGTCAATGATCCAACTAAAAACTAACCCGGGGAGGACATGTTTGAATAAACATCCATTCAAAACAACAGAACATGTCATGAGACCTGACATATTGCGCTACTGGGGGGGGAGACGATGATTAAGCAAGGTTAAGCTCAGCTTACTATATTTATATACAATCTATTAAGAACACAATGTCACTGCGGGGCAGCCTGGGATCAGCCAAACAACCCTGGCCCCTGAGAAAGGCTTTGAATCTCTCAGGTAAAGTGTCCGGACCTCCGTGCCGGGGGGGCAGACATCTCTGGGGAGCGTGGCCACCCGAGGGTGCCGCTTCCCGTCTAAAGCCAGCGGGTCTCATGGGGACTGCGTCTGGAAGTCCAGTGGTGTCTCTAGGGTTACTGAGGGGCGGCACAGACAGCACAGGTGCCCCACCATGTGGTATTATTATAATATTAAAATATGAATATCAAGTCCCCCACTTTGGTCTTTAATGGAAAGAAACGTCTTATTTTTAAAATAAAAACATATCACAACAGATAAATCTGTTGCTGTATTGTATATATTACACCTTCAAACCTTAACACATTCCATAATAACAGGTTCATAAATGTTTCCTTCATGAGTATGTGAGTTTGGAATTTCTAGAAAAACTTTTAAATTATGCCTTACATTAGTAAACCTGTAATGATATTTTGTTGACGACAACTGGACCAAAACTGAATAAAATTCAGATGACTGAAATATGTCAGGGCGGCACGGTGGTGTAGTGGTTAGCACTGTCGCCTCACAGCAAGAAGGTACCGGGTTCAAATCCTGGGCCCGGGGCCTTTCTGTGTGGAGTTTGTTCTCCCCGTGTCTGCGTGGGTTCTCTCCGGGTACTCCGGCTTCCTCCCACCATCCAAAAACATGCATGGGGATTAGGTTAATTGGCTAATTTAAATTGACCGTAGGCGTGAATATGAGTGTGACTGGTTGTCAGTCTCTGTGTCCTGTGATGAGGTGGAGACTTGTCCAGGGTGTACCCTGCCTTTCACCCTAAAGCCTGGTTTATGCTTCTGCGTCACGGCGACGGCGTAGCTACGACATAGACCCGAAGCCGTCGCTGAGCATTCGAAGCTCTGCGTCGAGGGAACACGTTGTTCTGCAATTCACCGCCAAGCTGCTAGGGGGCTGTGTCTGTGTCTTTGTGTGGCTTCTGGGGGCTCATATCAAATTCCTTGGTTTTCTTCTGACAGTAAACAATGACAACTGAGATGGAGCGGGTGTTTCCGGAGATGGAGCTCACAAAAAGAAATGCTGTTACTACAAATGTTGAAGCGCAGAAGACGTTTGTGGAGGTGGTCTGTCCGACCATTCCGTACCGCTCTTGCCGCTCCACAAGTAGCGGTGTTGTTGAGCTGTTGACCGGAAAAGCAACCGCCGGAAATTACGTTCTGAGTGGACCAACCACAGTCCTTGCCGTTCACGTCTCAACGCGATGACGCGACGCGTAGTCAGGATTTTTTGGAGGTGCGCGTCAGGCTACGGCGTAGGGTCCACGTAGGGGTCCGCGTCGACGCCGTAGCTACGCCGACGCAGAAGCATAAACCAGGCTTATGACAGCTGGGATAGGCTCCAGCCCCCCCACGACCCCATATGAGGATAAGTGGTAGAAAATTGATGGTTGGATGGACAAAATATGACTAAAACCAAATAGCATTCTCATCAAAAGACTATGACTAAATCAAAATGTGTTGTAAAAATTAACACTGTTGCTGACATTTCATAAAAGAAATGAGCATTCAATCATTGGCAAAGAAATCTGTAACTTTGACAATTCCAATCATGAGCCGAGGGCCAGCATGTCATCACTTTAACATCTCTGCTGGCCTGGATCTGCTGGGTTTGTGTTGATACTAAACCACAGAGGATCATCCTGTTCACAACATTATGATATGATAAAAGCGATCCACAGTAAAATCATTAATGCCTCATTTCAGAGGAAGGAATGAAACGTCTTTTCTCAGAATAAGAACGCTGTGAGCATCCAACACTGAACAATATGCAGGGACACAGATGGAGCCGTGTTGCTCCTTTTCTTCTAATAAAAACATGAAAAACATTTTTGGGATAGAAGAAGCTGCAGAACAGACAGCAGTGGAGCCCTGGGAGGCTTTTCATAAACATGGCCTCTAGAAAAATAAACCCCCTCCACTGTGAAGAGGATATTGGACTTCAAGGTTGTTATTATTACTGAAGCATTTCATTTCTGTTCAAGAAATACCATTCATAAGTCAATTAAAAGTTTGGAGAGAGGGACAGAAAATAGACAAAAGACCCACTCTGGCAAAGGAAAAGAGAGTTTTTTGTGCCTGCTCAACGCAGAGAGATTTTCCTTTCACACCTCAAGTTTTGACCTGGATGTGTCAGCTTTAAGTGAGTTTTACAGTCTTATATGTCCAGTCTTTATTGTGCATATCATATACCTAACACATAAAATCACTAATACGACTACTGTAGAGGTGGGGCTAACAATTAACAATGAAGAAAAAAAATATCTGAATTGGAGAGTTGGTCAGATAAACCTGCCTTCTCTCAGCCAGCAGGGAGTGAATCCTCTGTTTGTAAATCAGTCTAATAGAAAACGATCCTAATTCTCTGATTTATTCCCTTATTAAACACTGTAAACATGAGTTTATGATCTCAGGCTGTAGTTTCAAGTCTTCTTCAAAACAGCAGACTCACAAACGAACAGGTGACGTCATGGCAACCGTGTCCATGTCTTACCCCTAATTTCCACTGGATGTGGAACAATGCTGATGTCCATCGAAGTCCAACGTCTGTCATCCGTCAGTACGCACCAGATCTGCCTGCTGCGGCTCTACCAGACAGCTGGAATCACGAGAACAAGACTGACTAACGAGATCTCAGGAATTCACGTATAATTGCGCGATATAGCAGGTTGTAGCGGAGCGTCAGTGAAATAGAACCACCCTGTGTCCACTGAGTAGAAGGAAATCAATTATACGATCCGCCGCGAACACGGAAAGTTTACTTTGAAAATAAACCAATGTTTTATTTTGCGTCTTTTGTGTACTTGTTTGTGTAACTTCCTGTCGACGTCCGACAAAAATAGAAGCTCTGTTAATTTGTTTCGGCAGGAGATGGCAGCGTTCCGCATCCAGTGGAAATTATGGGTAAGATACAGCCAGTGGTTTTAACACAAGCTGCTGGTCGATCATTAAAGCATCACGGCTGAAAACGAAACATTTTGCACACCAGGACAGACTGTGATTAATTTTAATCAGCATCTAAAGCAACACGATATTTTGCAATAAGCCTGAATTCCAACAGCATTTACTCAAAATCTGAAACAGCTTCCACCAAAAAAGCAAACTCTGTTTATACTGAAGCATTTGCAATTACCAGCTACATAAACAACCTTTGCCCTCTGTTATCTGCAGAAACACTTAAATCTCTGTCAGCACAAAAGCTCAGTGCAAGTCATAAAACACTGAATCCCACTGAGTGCATTTTAAAGCAGATTACAGACCTTTTTCTCCATTTTGCAGACACTTTAGAGGAAGCGCTGTCTGCATGAGAATATTCACAGAAATCAATTATCCACCAAGTAGACACAAACAAACCCAGATACAGAAAGGCTGTTAGATATTTCACTGACCACTGTAATAATTTACGGGAGTAAATATTAACCAAATGTTTGTTTATGATCATTACTGTGGATGCAGCTCGAACTGCTGATACCTGGAACATCCTTTCGTGTTGACAGAGAGGTGAGACAAAGCCACTGATTCGGCACAAGAAAAGTTTTGGCAGTGAACACTTGTTTAAGTGTCATTAGTCTGTTGCTCTACGCCGCCTGTCGTTCAGTTGGCTGGTGGCTTCTTCTTCTAATTACTGCATCAATACATATATATATATATATATATATATATATATATATATATATATACATATAAAAGCCCAAATAGCTTTCTTTGTGTAATGAGCCTTTTGTTTACATACTGTAGAGAAACTTCATCATGGAAGAGGCGACAGCTTCAATACACCATAACATAAACAAATACAGCAAAGGCTGTGCCTCTAATGTTGGCTCTGCAAAAGAGTTTCACCTGCTTGCTGCGGTCAAAACACTCAGCATGGACGTTGATATAATATTTACTCAAGTGATAAAATTGCACAGCACTTGTTGTTGTGTTCTGTTGGCTGGACAGAAGCGACACAACGTTTCAGATCAACATTTGTCAACAGCAGAGCACACAGAGTGACTCCAACAAACACCATAACACAGTCCAGAGATATTTATGAACCTGAGCTGACAATTATGTCTGATATCAAATCACATGAGCGCCTCCTCTTCTCTCCACCTCACTACAACTAATGCAATCCAACATGAGAGCCGTGCAACATATTCTACAGTGTTCAGGTGTCAAGATGGATATTCCAATAGTATTATTATTATTATTATTAATATTTTTATTATTATTATTATTATTGAGCACAATATTGATTATTCTGGGCCAAGATATATGAACAAATCTGTGAATACAACAACACTTAGAAAACAGGTGTATATAGTTATACAACTGTTATTAATCATAAGTAGTTACACAACTGTTACAATACAATACGGAAAAAATATATAATTGGCATTCTGCTTAAGGGTAGTTTTAATTGTGCCATTTTAATTAGTCCACATTCTGATGCTAAGTAAATACTGACTGCAGTACTGCAGGCCACAAATTAAAACTGCAGCCGCATAATTTTGCATCTGCAACTGCAAAAGAAAAACTCATAAACAAACATGTTGTGAGATGTCTGCATGTCCTGCACAGCAGTAAATGAAAGCAGTGAGTTCATTAGAGGGTCAACAGGCCGGCTTAGTCCCAGTCACACCCGGGTTAAATCCACTCTGTCCCTGCAGTGACTAGCAGCCATATTAAGCTGCACGGTAACTTTAAATAGTGCACAGGTGACCGTGGTGATGACGGAGACAGGTACTCACTTTATGAAGTAACTGGTCCCTTCGTTGGAGAAACCTTCCTCCCATCCCAGAGGCAGGTCTGAAATAAAGACAGAGGACACACATGGTGACACCTGGAAGTTTCCTTTGGTACCAACATGAACTCTGAAGTTAACAGCGAGGACCAGCACCGTGAAGTGACCATGAACACGGGTCAGGTGGAACAACAGGTGAAACAGCAGGTGAAACAACAGGTGAACCAGCCCCACTAGCTTAACCTAGTTAAAGATAAAGTCAGCTACCTGAGCGGATCATGTGTCCGGAGTTCACCGGCTCACCGGAGCGGGGATGGAGCCAGGTGGTGGTCCGAGCCTCGTCGCTGCCGCACAGACAGAGAAAAACACCTGTTACACCACCGGGAGGGGAACACCAGCAGACACCGACAACTCCCGTTAAACCGAGACGGACGGCACGATAAAGCGCTCTCTAACACACTCACTTGATGAAGAAGACCCTGCCGTCCCTGCAGACACCGTAAGACCAGTGTTCAGGTAAGGTGTCCCGCCCGAGAGGCGCCGCCATGATCCGCTCCGAAGTCCTGTTTCATCTGGGCTCCTCCATGGAGCCTCCTGGGAGCTGCCTTCAGGGACTCCTCTGAAGCTCGGAAATCTGACCACCACAGCTTGAACAGACAATAACAGGATTCTGAGCTAATGGAGATTTAAGTTTTGTTTTTAATGCAATCTGTGATTTAAAAATGACATAGAGAGGGTTCCTATTGTAGTCTAAACTCTGTTTTTAGGCAAATAAACTAAATACATGACTTTTGAATGAAAGCAATTGCTTGGCACTAAACTATAATATGGAAACATAACTGAACACTTAAAAAATAACAAATGTGGTGGCTTGTCAATAATTTCTGCCTAGGGACTTTGTACTTGTGGCCTCGGTAAGTCTAAAATCTTGGCTGTACTCATATTTATGTGTCATATTTATTTATGTGGACTAGAGGCAGTCCAATAACATTATGGGTATACATGCTGGCCCCGCAGACGCTGTCTCGTGCCACATCAAGATGCCAGTTCTTCACTGTTCACAAAAGCAAACTTGCCCAAAAATACCTGAAATTAAAAACTTGCAAATGTTTAGTGGCAGTGCCCAGAATCAATAATAACAGAATTAAATCGATGATATTCCCATATTTGTTTCCAAACCTTCACCTAACTGGAGGGTTGCCGGTTCAAGTCCAGGTCGGACCAAGTCTGGAGAGTGGACTGGTAGTGTGTTTGTTTCATAACTTGTGTGTGTAATGTGCAACAGAAACATATATATACTATCAGTCTGAAAAGGCCATTTCCCTCATCGAGGGATCAAACAAAAGAATTCTTCTTAAGTGTGCAGGTGAAGGAACGTTTTAATCATTGCGTTGGTAGTTCAGCACAGTAACAAAATCAAAATTTATTTTCTTGTCATCCCATCTCCCTCAATAGACTATCAGTGGAGCCTCTGATCCCTTGTGTCATATTCTAGTGGTTATTAATGTGAGTGATTCATAGTTACCACTTTTTTGTCAGTCATTAAATGCATCACTACAGCCACCTTCTAACAGTGTGAGAGGAGCTTCTCTGCCAGAGTCTCTCCCAGCAGGTACAGTGAATACAAATGTGCTGATCTTTGTCTCTTTAGAATATGTGGCACCTTGTTCAGGTGATTTAACTGGGAAGAGGCTGATTATGAGATTAAATACACCCTTTAATCAATTCCAGGAAACCCATTAAGAAAAGCTTTGATTTTAATCACGTTAATTCTCATCCAAGTCAGTTTGCATTTAAGTAGTAAGCTACACACCGATCGGGCATAATATTATGACCACCTGCCTGATGTTGTAGTGGTTCCCCTTTTGCTGCCAGAACAATCCTGACCTCTGACCCCTGTAGGTTTATTCTGTGGTTCTTCTCATCTAACACATAGACTCATCTGATCATAGACAGTCTGTTAAATAATAACTCTACCAACTGAACACTGTCTCCATGGTGCTTTCTCTATGAGCTATAACTCATATCAGATCACATAGTTATGTCCAGGAAGCCTCTGACAGCAGTCTGGCTCTTCTGAAGCTTAATTATGGGAATGATAGCAGCTGATAACGTCCATTTTAAGAGCTGATAAAATTCAGAGGGGCTGAAATTGAGCGGAGATTAGAAATGTGTCAAATAAAACATTACCACAACATTCATATATTTGTCATCATATACACCGATACTCTGTGATAATAAGCCAGTGTCAAACTATGATATCAACCTGCTGGTATGTCAGCCAGGCTGTGATGTTTACATGCAGCAAACATGTTGTTGGTTTCCCTGAATAAGAGCCTCTCTCACCTGTCAGACCCAGTTTGTTCTGAGTCACTCATCAGGAAGTCTGAGCTCATTGGAATTTGGTTTTCCAGGAGACGTGTAGCGGCGTGCTCATGACAACATCCTGGCACTTTTTCCACACAGACCTATTATTTTCAGTGCCACACTTGGAACAAAAACAGTTGATAGCATTGTTGTTAAGTTCATGGTCGACAGGAATTTACTCGCCAAAAACAGTAATTTCCAAAAGGGTGGAGTGAAGAGCAGTGTTAATATGCATCACGCTGCTCTTCATCTGCATTTACCTGGAGAAAGACACACAAGCGCTCATTTTATAACACCAAGAACATTACCTTTTCACATGATAATTTCTCAGTTCCAGCTACACTCTTGCTCCCAGCAGGCAGGGCTGTCAGATTTCCCAACAATCCTGTCGTCAGACTCAACCTGAGCATTCATCCAAACACTCAGACTTCACCAGAGGTGAGCTTATTTTTCACATTGGGCAACTTTTGTGAGCTTGATTTCCTCTCTTGGCTTGTTTGGTCTCAGTTGGCAGAACGTAGTTTGGAGGCACCTCAACATCAACAAAAGAAACTTCTGACAAGGCAGGAGGAGCTGAAGGTCAGGCAGAGGTCGGCACACACAGCCTCACCACTGACATCCCCGGGGATTTCTCCACCACTTCAGCTGTATTTGTGTGAAAAGATAAAGTGCTCACATAGTAGAAGAAACAATGAAGACTTCTCCAGCCAAGTTATGAGATCAGCAGCTAACAGATCAGGAAATCAAACGAGTGTGTGTTCAGGTGTCCACTGTCCTGATGCTGAACTTACACACATGCTGCACATCTGAAACCAAAACACTTCAACATGCACATGAAAACTGCATATGTAATTGTCATACCCTGTGATTTAACTCTACAGTGTGGCCAGAAATATGCTCTGTTGCACTTTTGGGGAGAGCTTTCTCAATGAAACCAGCTGCCTGCTGCATCTGCAATCAACCACGCACCAAAACAACACTCGAAATATACCGGAAGATGCTAGAATGCTGCGTAAACCCGTCACAACAAGCATAATCCTTCATGTTACTGATAACATGATATAGTACTGTTTTAGCATTTCTATTTCATTGCAGACTTGTCCGCTGTGCTCGTCCTTATCTTCTTGTGTTCAGCTTGTGCACGGTCTTGTTACGTTACTCCTAAAGCATGCCAGATGTGTGGAGCTGCTGAAAGACCGAGAAGAAACAAAAGCGAGAGCAAACAGAGAGAGGAGGAGCAGGATTCAGCATGGAAGATTCACGTCCCCTCCCTCTTTCTGCACAGAACTAGAGGGGACAGACATATAGGTGTATGTTAGGGCCATGCAGAGACATTTTGGGATCCCTCACTCATAAATTGTAAAACAAAACTCTAATTTTGAGTACAGAAATCCAAAAAGACACATGAAGGTAAATAAAGTGTGTCAGAGAGGCTAATGACAGTGAGACTTTCAACTTTACACCCAGAAATCATGTGATATCCATGCAAGAAAAAATGCATGAGGACACTAAAATAATCCAACCGTTTTTTTATGCTTTATGCCAACGAGGCCACAATGATGAAGTCAACCTCCAGTTCTTAAACTCAAACTCAAACTTAAAATTGATTGGTTCCATGAAAATACATCATAAATTTTGAGTATTGGCTTATTTTGGTTCCAGCGATCCACTAATGGAGGTTGTGCTTTTATTGAGACAATAGACATAGACATAGCCAGGAAGTGCAGATGCAGTCCTTCAGCACTTCTGGATGTCCAAGGGTTTCTTCAGCCAGAAATGACCACATCCTGATCCACATGTGCAGGGAAAACCGCCAAATGACATCACAGGAGCTTCAGCAGCAGTGGTCAAACCAAACTGGTGTCCAGTGTTCCACCAGCACTGTACGTGGACGACTTTTAGATCATGGCTTTAATGTCCTACAAGGCTGTCGAGAAGCCCCTGATCAATGAGAGACAGAGGTTAGCCCGACATTGTTGGACCCAAGAACACAAGAGCTGGACAGCCAGGAAGTGGAAGAAGACTCTGTGGTCAGATGAGAGGCTCGTGGGGAACATGCCAGCCAGGGTTAGAGCTCTACTGCATGCTCATGGCAGGAATACTAACTATTAATCTGATGATGTGATGGTTTATTTGTTTTTTGTTTAGTTTTGAACACATTCTCTTTCGTTATTTGTTGACTTTGATCCTGAAAATGTTGAGAATTGACAACAGAATTGTTGTCAGTTTCAATTGAGAATTGAAACTGTCAGATTTAAGTATTGTTATTTTTTTTTTCTTGTAAACAATAAACCAAAAAAAATGAAATTTGTATTTGTTTGTGTGTGTCTAATGCAGCCACGCCTTTGGAAACAACAAAAAGATTTTTCCACAAATATTTCATGATAATATTTGAGATTATGTAACATGTTAAAGATGCCAGAAAACTTTTTTTTCCACCACTGTAGTTGTCTGTTGGAGCACTGTCCATGAGGAGAAGTGTTAGCTCTGACCTGATGACTGTCTGTTGGTGAAATGTCAGCAGAAATTTATTTACAAAACAATACAACCATAGAACCATGGAACACCTTTAACCTCCTAAACATGAATGAGTGAGGTTGTGAATTAGTTGCAGAAAAAATAAGTTACAGAGTCCATTTTCCTCTGGACAGAACGGTCACACGCTGGACACAGTTCAGATTTTCTCTTTAAATTCTAAACAGTTGCTTCCTGTTGGCAGGGAAACATGGAAACCAATGCCAAAATGTCATTTTGGTAAACAGGGTTAATCTTCGGGTCTCAGTCAGCAGCCAAGAGACGTTTTCCTACAATTTGACTTGGTGATTTGGAAGTATTTTCCATAAATATTGTCTCCTGTCTCATTTTAACATCAGTGTGAAGTGGTTTCAGTTCTCAACTAATTTATTTTACCATCATTTAAAAAAAACACTTCTTACTGAATACTTTGTTTGTGGAGCATGTTTTAGGCCTCGAAGCAATAAAAACTAGAAAAACTTGAAGTGCATGTGAACCTAACATGGTGTGTGTGTGTGTGTGTGTGTGTGTGTGTGTGTGTGTGTGTTTAGACTGTTATCTAGCTCATCATTAGAGAGTTTGGACATGTATGCCATGACTCTAACTGCACTTTATTTTGTTTTAGAATTTCTACAAAATTTCAAACATTTCCATCTCCTTCTGATTCATCTGATGCCAGATGTTTATTAATTAATAAATACTGTCAGCTAAGTTACGTCAGGCTTCACCGGTCTGACAAAGCATGCAGCACAAGACAATAATCCATCCATTATCTACCGCTTATCCTCGCGGGGGGGCTGGAGCCTATCCCAGCTGTCTTAGAGCAGAAGGCAGGGTACACCCTGGACAAGTCTCCAGCTCATCACAGAGCACATAGAGACAGACAACCACTCACACTCACATTCACACCTAATTAGCCAATTAACCTAATCCCCATGCATGTTTTGGATGGTGGGAGGATGCAAACTCCACACAGAAAGGTCCTGGGCCCGGGATTCAAACCGGGATACCTTCTTGCTGTGAGGCGACAGTGCTAACCACTACACCACTGTGCCGCCCAAGACAATAATCATTAGAAATAATTATTACTTTCACTCAGCATGTGCTGTAGGACTGCTCCTGGTAAAAGCAGACTGTAAAGCAGTTTAGCATTTCTGGCAACATAATGAGTTAATGCACTAATGATTGCAAAATAAATCTTATAAATTGTTATTTGTTGAAGCACCACGTTACGCAGCAGAACTATTTCTGAAGGAATTCACTGCTAATCCAGCCTCAGGGCCTCTGCAAACAGAGCCTTCAGATGTACAGAGAGAGAAAAATGTGCTCCCTCTCTCTTAAAGTAAGGGTGAACAAAGGCTTTCAAGGCTTGAAGGGTCTGAGGGTCTTTGCCCTTATCCATATTACGTCAGCATCCATTGGCACCGCAGCAATAAACTCAGGTTGCAAAGAAATTGAAAGAAAGCGCTCACACACACAGCGCAGGTCTGGCACTGTTCGCTCCATTGTGTCTTATGTAAATAAGACATGTGAATAATGCATGGGGAGCTCCGTGCCAGAGCTTGTGACTCGTGTAAAGGCCTGCAGGCCTGACGGAGCTTCACCCAAATTCAAAAAACTGAACGTATTCCTGGAGGAGGGTAGATCCAGCCTTCATACACTTTCACTTTCACTGTTCGAGAGTTATCTATCATGTATGTTATTCTGTATGTTGCTTTAACTCAATTACATGAAATGCATGATGAGTCCAACCACTAATGTTAATACTAATAATAATAATAATAATAATGTGGTGACACACACACACACACACACACACACACACACACACACACACGCGCGTTGTGTATTTGTGTTTTGTGGGGACATTATATTGACTTACATTCATTTCCTGGACACTTCCCTTGACCATAACCATATCCACTACCCATGTAATCCTAACCCTAACCCTAACCAAAGTCTAACCTTACAGTAACATTAAATGTTCTCCAAGTCTTCAGCCTAAAATGTAACAGTTTACATTATGGGGACCTGCATTTTGTCCCCATAAGGATGTGAGTCCCCACAATGTGACTGTGTGAACAGATTTATGTCCCCATAACCATAAGAAATACCCGCTCACACACACACACACTAATTTGAGTTTCTCTCACACACTACATCAGACAGGTAGATGAACGAAATGAACAGGACAAAAGCCTAAGCTTCCTGCTTCCACATATTTAGTCCTCCTGACTTGTATTTACCTGTGTATTTCCATAATGACATGTCATCCAGCTGGCCTCTTCAGAAGAGTCAGCAAAACCTACAAAACAGTGTCTGTCTCCCTCTGGTGGAAAGCAGACATCAATTCATCCAAAAGTCTGATCTATCCATGCAGACAGTTGTGTTGTAAGTGGTAACAGAAAAACATCAATATCTGAGAGCTTACAAAGCACATCAATGTCTGGACTGAAAAGAGCACCTGTGTTATCGATCACTGCCAATGAAACGTCACGGAGTGTCTCTGAACTGTGTTGAGCCGCAGTCAAAAGTACTTCAACCAGTGGCTGGTCCAAACTAGACCAGCCACTGGTTTAAGTTTTACTAATTGTATTTTTTAGAAGTTGTTTTGAATTTAAAATCTTAATTTAACATCACTACAACTACAGCTGTCAAATAAATGTCATGAAGTAAAAAGTATATTTCCCTCTCAGATGTTGTGGAGTCAACATCTAAAATAGCTGATGGAGTTAAAAATACTTCAGTATCCGAAAAGAGGGTGACGAAATGTGCTGATGGTTGTACGCCATCCCGGAGGAACTTTGTTTATTGTCACAGACCAGTGGGAACATAGCAAAGATGCCACATGGAAAACTAATCTGAGGTGATGACGACATGTTCCACCAGGCCTTGAAGCGCTCTAAGAAGCCCACCAGATAAACTCCTGAATGCTTGGTCCTGAAAAGCATCAAGGCTTTTGTTTTTGTTTTTTTAAACAAAAACAAACAAAAATAAAACTTAAACCCAGTGTGTCAGTCATGAGCTCAGCTCCTCAGTGAGGCGATCACTGCTGCTGGATCACACCATGAATCCCCACCAGCAGCTGAGTGGTCTGGATTAGTGTCATTGTTGTGTCTGTCACATTATTTACATTTAAATATGTTTTTCTCTCCTCAGTACAGTCCTCATGACATTCACATGCACATCACTGTGGGCTAAAATATAGTTTAGATTTAGATATTTTGGAGTAAATATGAAACACAGCTTTGTGCTGTCTTTCACAGATACACAGAAAAGATGTAAATGAACATGAAATGACTGGAGACCTTGATGTTGTCATTTCTACCACATGAGGGCAGCACAGGATAGCTGGTTAAGTTTACTAGGATGACACATAAAGTCCATAAATGACCCTCTGGGTGTGGAAGGAAGCTCCAAATACTTCTCATACACTGTTACACTAAATGGGTTTATTTTGTTGCCATGGTAACCTCATATATTCTTGATGCCACGTGGTATACATGTAACAAAGTGCTTGATTATTTCCGTTTTCTGCTACTTTGTACTTTGACTAATAATCAGTTATATTTATTCAATAACTACTTCATATGTTCAGTAAATTATGATGTCATATTATAGGTTAGGATAAGATGTTATTGATCATAAGCAACCCAGGATATCAGTAACGAAAACATTAATGTATCAGTTATGGACAAATTTAGAAATGAGTGGTTTGACCTGTAGGACTTAAAGTATATTTTCAAGTAAAAGTATTTTATCTGAGAACTTTCTTCCCCTCAGTATGAATAAAGAACCTGCCCAGAGAGCAGAGGTGTCGTCCCCGGTGGCTCAAATCAAACACTACACCTATTCAAATTCATCCAGTGACAAAAACACAAGGAGCAGTGCAGCAGTCAGACTGTGTTGGTCAGACATGCTAATCCTCATGAGCACATGAGCTGGAATAAATAACCGTTTGTCACACACTATTCAGACTGTCTACGTCATAATTAGTGCAATGACTCGCTCATGTGGGGGACATGAATCATGTTCAGAATGACAGGGGTCATTCTTAAACTGCTGTCTTTCATTCTTCCCCTTAAAGTGGATCATTTTACTGTGGGCTTCTTGAGCCGCTTGAAGGCCCCATAAGGGACCTTAAAGTCCACTTTGTTGATCCCAGAGCCAGACCACAAACACACAAATGTGTAAGTGAAAGCATCAGTTCCCTGTAGATCCTAAACAACATATAGAGTAAATGAACAGAGCGGCATTCCTGGCGTTTTGTCCATGGTGTGCTGTGTGAACGGTCTGTCTGCATCACATGCAGCCTGTCTGTGTGTGTCAGACACAATAGCTGCTGGTAGGTTGCATCATCAGCTAATTGTGACCCAGGAGATACCCTCCTCTGGCAGGCGAGTGAGGGGGCCGCCAAGTGTGTGTGTGTGTGTGTGTGTGTGTGTGTGTGTGTGTGTGTGTGTGTGCCTCTGCTGCAATCACCTGCAATCCTTTCAACGCCTCGCCACTCCAGCCTGCCGGTTGCCTGGAGACGGGGTCGCGTGGGCCACAGAGCTAACGATGCTGGGAGAGGATGAGGAGGAGGAAGATGGAGACTAAGATACAGAGAGAGGAGTGGGTTTGAAGAGGGAGAGGGGAGACGACAATGGAGGAGAGGGTGCCGTGTTCATCCACCGCTGATGGACATTTTGTTGACATCTTCTTGTAGTGCATTTGAGCAGGACACTGAACCCTAAAGCCTACAATAAAGCCACTCATGGCCTTGTTCACACACACACACACACACACAGCTCACAGCTAATGTCTTTCATACAGTTCCTTTAATAGTCCTGGCTCAATTCTTGTATTCCAGACTAGACTCTGTGCTGGTTGAATGTCTGGTTAAATGTCACTGGATGTTGCAATTTCCAGTATAGGGTAAAAAAAACAGACGGGCCATCCATACACTGCAAAATGTCTAAAATGCTTCAGGTAATTAATATAAAAACCTTACCTTATCTGAACTCTTTTCATTTATTATTTTAATTTAAAAAATCATATTTTTATAATTTTAAATAATTTGTAATTTTACGCGCATTGAGATTCAACGGATCTTTTGGGGGGGTTTTTTTGTTCTATTTCATCACCTCAACAAAGAGCCTTTTTTCTGTGAGCAGCAGATCAACTACATAGACAAGTGGGGACTCACTGCTGGGTTCACATGGCAACAGTGTCAGCAATTGCTAACCTTTACACCATGTGTGTGTGTGTGTGTGTGTGTCTGTCAAAAAACTGCTAATTGATTTCATCTCTCTGGAAAGTCATTTCATCATACTTGGTGTTTTTAACCCTTGTCTTACGACAGCCTTACAGCACTTAGTCTGCACAGAGACTCACAGCCCTCTGGGAAATTAGAAGCTCATGATACACACACACACACACACACACACACCAGAGAAAAGTAATGTCTACATAGTGCAGACGTTTAACAGGGTGTTAAATATTGACATGATATTTAAATATTCGTTGAAGCGTTACCTAGGTTACATGAGCACAGTTCAACAGCAGGACAATTCAAAAATGCTTTACATAAAACCTCAAGCATCAAAATGGTAAAAATGAATAACCTATAATCCAACAGATAGCAAACTGTAGGACCCTGACTCTCCATCAGTGATTCTAACAGTTGCTTAATTAAATATCAACAAGCAAAAATAGAATAAGACAGGTGCAGTGAGAAATTAATAAAAAGCAGCAGCAAACAGAAAGTTCTTCAGCCTCCACTACAGACAAAGACCCTGAAACACTGTGGACATAATGGATGACAAAGACTCCCACTTCTGAAGGCACTGCACGGTGTGTATACGGCTCTGACAAAGAAAACAGGTGGATTCAGATCACTCCCACACTGCCTGAACACACTGGGTGTGTCCAAACTGGATGAGAGGTTAAACTGTTTTATGTCACTTCTTTTATTAAATCTCAGACTCTCAGTTGTCAGACATGCACTTTGTCACTGACGATGTTATTTCACCCTTTCAGCCTTTTGTAAGGACACATCCCAGGAGTGAGTCCTTGCAGAAACACTGAAGAACTTGACTGTGTGTGTGTGTGTTGTTTGCACATTTCAGTTTAGCTCCAGGCAGATGGACAACTAGTTCCCAGAACTGACACAAGCATGAGTTGAAAACAGGAAGTGATCTAGGTCAGAGATAAGATTGTGTTTGTGTTTACTTTATTAATAGAGCACAATAAATAAAAGTTACAAATCTTGAGCTGTGTTGTGCAAAACAGGAAACAAAGACAGTGCAACAAACGTTTTTGATTTGGCAAAGCACCTAATGACAAGTTTGCTACAGAATATTTTTTGGGACATATTTCTGGCTACATGACGTCACCATGAGCGGCTGAGTGAATCACAAAGTGTTTGGATCATTCCAGTCAATATCATAACAAACATGTCCATCTCCACACAGCAGTTATGTGCCACCAAATAAGAAAAACACAAGACAAAAACAAAATATCAACAACCAAGATATGCTAACAATAAGACAAGAATGGCATCAGAACTTCACGTACCTATACGTCATTCTTTAATGAAACACTTTGTACTGTAAAGCTCTGCTGTCTTTCCATGTCCCTTTATCTGCTTTGAACTTCTAGATTCACGCATAAAAACACACCAACGGTACAAAATAAACAAGCTCCATAGGGCATAAATAAGTTACATTACTAGGTCAGTATATAAGGCATAGAAAAACAACATTCCACACGTTGATGCTGAGGTTAAAATGAGAAAGTGTCACTCAGTGCAACAGTCACAAAATGTATAAAACCTTTTGAGGTACAAGGTTGTTCAACTTGACACCGAACATTAAAGTTGGCCTAACATCAAACTTCTAATTGGCCTAAATCAAAATCACTGTTGCATTGCAACCAATCACAAGATCTCATCTGAAATGGAATAAAACATTCAGTGTCCAGAGCTTTTATTCAGATCTCAAGGCACCGCCCAGAGACGACCAGATCTTCTCTCTGTGGGACTGGCTGAGGCAGTAGCCGATGGCCCGCTCTATTTCCTGGACCCGCCTCCGGAAGCGGTCCCGGTCTCGCGCCATTTCTTCCCAGTGTCCTTTACGAGATGCCTGGCGAGCGAACAGCCAGGTCCGCATGATGTGGACTTGGACCAGAGGAGAAAACCTCACCTGAAATCCAAAAGTCAAAGAGAAATTCAATACATTTTGTTTAAATGATACTGGTGCTTATACACTCTTTATGGGGGGTTTATAAAGCTGCTCCTGGTGTGAAAGAGACATCTACACTTCAAATAAAAGCCACTAAATAATTTTAAGTTTTACCAGACAGCAAGTTTTTACACAGATCAGAAATAATACAGATAATGACAGACTAAACTACCAGATAATGACAGCCCTTTCTTTTAGACAGGTGTGTGTGTGCGCTCAGAAAAAAACAAGTCTGATGCAACAGAGTGCATAAAAAAACACTTTGCAATACTGCTGCAACTTTACATTTACATTTACACAAGGAGGAAGTCAAATCCTCTGCTGACTCGCTGGAGTCACATGACATGGCTTCGTCATGACTACCAGTCGCGTTGCTAACCGACAACAAACAACAGTTGAGTGTGAGCTAAGGAAGGAATTAACCCTTATCTTACCACAGGAGGTTGCAACAGTCAGCAGAGGACACGCCTGTGGTATTAAGATAGAATAAAGGACAACATGTTCTCCAGTGAAACTGAGGGGGGGACGTGTCATCGATTTATCTAGCCATCTATCTATCTTTGTGTCTTAGTTTGGCATTTTGGGCAGCTTGGGTTTCACTTGATACATCACTTCTGATATATCAACGACTGTTTCAAAGCTCTGGAGTATTTATCCATTATAAATCCCACCAGGATTTAATTTACAGTTTCATCTAATTCTACCTTATTTGACAGATTAACTACGAATTATTACTGCTGGATAATGACCTTTTTCTGGATGCTGCTGTCCTTCTTGTCCTCTGGCGGTGACTGCAGAGTTTCTCCAGGTCTCTTCCAGGGCACCAGTATTCTGTCTGGGTGGGAATGATGCTTTAGCTGCCTCTCTGGCAGCGAGGGCTTGGTGGCTCTGAGTGTTTGGGCTGTTTTTATGTCTTTTTGACATTTCTTTCTTTTTGTGGGTGAATTTACTGTGTGATGGACTGCAAGGGGATCTGGAGCTTCTCCGAGTGTTGTTGCTAGGGAGCTCTGGAGGCAGGCCTGAAAGTTCAGAGGGTGGTACGGGTCGTCCTTGAAGCAGAGAGATTTCCAAAGCTGATCCTCTTCATCATCCTCAGATGAAGGAGGACAGCTGCTCTCCTTCTCCTCCATATCAGTGTCTGACTTGGGGGGAGGTGCAGGAAGTGAGGCCTGTTGTTTTGAGGCCCTGGAGGTTTGAGGTGAAGTGCTGCTGAACATACTCGCAGTGAAGCACATGGGGTTGTAGGGGTCTTTAGGACTGCTGAAGAACTCCAAGAGCTTTTCACTCTCCTCGTCAATGTCGGGACTCGAACCGTCCGAACTGGCCCAGCTGCTCCAACTGCTCTCGCTGTCAGACCGACTGACCCAGATATTCAGGTCTCGAGGCCCCAGCATCTCCTCGCTGGCCTTGCTCACTGACATGAGCTCAGCCTCGCTGTCCATCGCTTTGCCTTTACTTCTCCCCATATTTGTGTCTGTTGAAATGCACGCAGAAAAAAAGAATGGGTTGTAGGGATCACTCGATCTTGACAGAGACTCCCAAAGTGCCTTACTCTCATCGCTGTCAAATTCCACAACGTTCTGGTCTTCTTCGCTACTCCAGTGAAAACTTCGCTCCTCTTCTGAAACGTCCTGTTTGGAGGCTTTCTCGCCACTCTTCTGGCAGCCATCGTTTGAGCTATCACTGCTTGACACAAAGATGTTCCAGTCACCAGGGAAGCCCATTTTCCAGCTGGACTGGTGTCCCAGAAAGATGCCGTCTTCTTTGCCAGACACAAAATCGTCCACCAGTCCGCAGCACAGGTCGTCGGCGCGCAGAGTGGACAGCAGGGCCTCGGCAGTGGATTTCCCGGCGAAGGAGTCGCCCACTTCAGCGCAGAAGTTAGAGAGGGGATTCGAACCTCCGACCATCACTCCGTTGTCTCCGTCAAACAGCGAGGAGAACAGGAAGGACTCGGTTGGGTTTGTGGTCGTGGTCATGTGCTGGATGTGTTGACCAGTCTCGTCTGTGATTCTCACATGAACCTCAAACCTGAACATCTGGAAAACTGGAAAATCAAGACAAAAAAAATTTGAGTGGTTGAAATTCACAAGAGGATGATTTAAAATTACATGTATGTTGAATTCTTATTTCTTTAAGGGCAATAATGAAACTGCTTTTGATCAAAGATCATAATAACACAGCCATAATAAGGTTGAGTTGATATAGGAAAATGTGTAATTATGAGGGATGACCTTCGCTCTCCTTGTTGACATTCGAAGCTTAGGAGCTCCAAACGAGCCAGCATATATATATATATATAATAAAAACATCACACCATCGAATAACATATAACTTTGTGTCCTTCTCTACAAATACCTTTATCCATGTTTGCTCCGAAGCTTTGAATTTTATTATTTAAATTCGAATCCCGCGCCATCGATGGACGCTTTTAATTTTTTTGGGTCAGCCCTAGTAATTATAAGTAGAAATGTACTTTGATGACGTGTACATCAGTGAATCTGTCTGGTGTTGTGATCATTTCATTTGGTCATGGATGTCATTTCCAACAGTGACTTCAATTTAAATCTCTCTCTTGATAACATCAAAAGTACTTCAGTAATACCACAGGCAGGGAGTACAGAGAACACAACTGCAATAAAATGAGACGTACAATACAAAACGTAAACAGATTCAGTTTATGTTAACTGAACACAAACTCCTAATTTTCCTCATTAGACTGAGATTTTCATGTTTGGTACATCACTAACAATACTAATATAAAGGATAGTATCCACACACATTTAATTTATGACAATATCACCATGTTTAACAGCAGAGACAAAATAAATGGCCTTTTTTTTCAACTTTTCCCAGAGTGACCAAAATTGATTATATTTCCTATCAAAGGTGTCTATCGTTTTATTTTATTCTTATCGATTGAGATAGATATATAATTTATTCATCTCACATTATTGATGCTGGTTATTTACCTTGTAGAGGAGCGATTGTAGGATGTGAGAAGATTAGTAGCTATTTTATAGTTGAATTGCTCATTGGACAGCATAATATATAACTGTTGTTTCCCTTAAATACAATTTTGAAAAATAACGTTTAGACCTATAGCAATAATAATAATAACTTAGAAAGTGTTTTGTGATGTAATACAAACAAATGTGTCCAGTGATAAAGTGCTTCAACACTGTAAATAAGGAAAACCCAGATATTCACAAAGATTTTGGGTTATAATTTTAATCAAATTTCTTTGGTTTATAGGTTTAGTAGAGGCTGGTCATTTTAACTCTCAGGACAAGTATTAATGTTAAGATTGCGCGATTTGTTATGGTGATATCAGATCATCCGTTAAGATTACACAACGGTTAACAACAACGTAGTGATAACGGGCGGTAAAGCAGGTAGTAAAGCCAGAAAAACAAAGTTGACTTAGTTTCTCGTACCTGACAGAAAGGTGTAGTAAATGACTTGAAGCAACAGTCGCAGCTGTTCCCACAGCACGGTGAGCATCTGCTTCGTCCGGGGCAGAAGCGCCATCCCTCCGCTGCCAAAACTCTCCACCGCCGTCCCTTCACAGCCCTCCTCGGAACCAACAACCGCAGCCATGTTTGCGTCTTCTTGGATTTCTGACGGCAATGTCGACAACAAATCCTCACGTATTCTCGTACTCTTCGTCGAAAACCAACAGATTTCGTCTATTTGTCGGTGACAGATATGCGTCGTTGTGCTGTCGCTTCATTTTCCGGCAAGTACGCGCCATTTTTGCTGTCCTTCGTCAAATATTCTCGTATAGTTTCTCCATGTTTCTCAGTCTAGCTCTGTCTTCGTTGATGTAATGGGAGTGAATGTCTCGAGATTGCAACACCGCCCAGTTTTAAGATCCAAGAATGACGTCTGTGATTACACGTCTCTGATTGGACACCGTGGCTGTCAATTATCACAGCACCTGCCCATCACTTTACGTAGTGTATGACGCATAGAAAGTGCCAGTCATTTCCCGCAACAGGAAAAACCCCTTTTACATCAGATCACGGTCATTTATGGCGTAAAAACTAAAATAAGAATTAGAAATGCAAGAAATTGTCAAGACTCAAAGCAGATAAAAAAAAATCTGTAAGTGTCTCAAATACGTTTTGTTTCCGCTTTACATTCCCAGATGGAGTATTTCAACTGTTGCAAATTGTGGTGTTTGGTAATTAAAAAACAAAAAACACAAAACAGAACAATTTCTAATTTAAATCTTTTTATTAATCCAAAAACTGTAGCGTTTATGCCACCAGAGCAGAAGCTGTAGAGGACTCGCTGTAAACAGAAAGAAAACAGCATTAGAGAGAGAACCCATCAAAGTTGTCACTAAATAATTTGCATCGCACTGTTTTTAACAAGTTACATCCACATTACAAATGGTAAAAATACATTTTATGTTTTTTTAATGTTTAACATTTCATTTGCAATTAAAACATATTTCTTACTATTTATTTAATACATGTTGTAAATATTATTATCACTTATTGTATTAGTTCACTGCTGTTCGTCGTTTCTATGTTACTGTAGCTTACTACCCTGCTGTGGCGGGTGAAATTTCCCCCGATGTATAATTGTATTGTGTGAAGGGGACTGGCAGAGGTGGCATCAAGTAGCCAATCTGCTAATTTACCTCCAGCTTTTTGTCTAGCACAACAGAAATATCACAACTCTCAAGAGTGGGAAGAGCAGGACAATGATTTGTGCATCATTGCATGCATGTATCTCATTATAGCATTGACTTTGACAACATTTTTCTTAATAGTATTGAAACAAAAGAAAGCTTCCCAGATGGAAAACAATACATACTACTTCCAGTTAGGGGCCAGTACTCTCTTGGTCTTGTAGTAACGGGCCAGCCTGTGGATTCTGCTCTCGATGAGAATCAGACGGAACTTGGCATCTTTGTCCTAAAGGATAAGAAATAAAATGTTAGTGTCATAACAGGTGTATTATACTGCAACACGTTTTCTATTATTGAAAAAATAATATGTAAAATATACAATACCAGGAGCTCTAAAACTTGTTAAAATTACCACTGGTGATCCATTGATATTTGGGGATGTATTTGAGTTATTTTTGGCATACCTTTCTGTTTCTCTCCAGATGCTTCCTGACTGCCACGGCCTTCTTGATAAGATGGTAGAGATCTTCGGGCAGATCAGGGGCCAGACCTTTGGACTTCAGAATCCTCAGGATCTTGTTACCAGTGACAAAGCGTACTTGGGCCACACCATGGGAGTCCCTCAGAATTACACCTGTACAAGGTGAGGGAAAACAAGTTTGAAACCCGATACTGTATACGGCTCACAAATCAGTTATGATCACAAACATTGCACCAACCATCTGTTAATAAAGAGAAACATTAAACAAATGTCAGAGACGATCGTTGAATTAATATAATCTACTTCTACCATGTAAATACAAGTGATACACACTTCAAAAGGGAAACTACATTTAACATGATTTTCTTTAGAGCTAAAAAGCTGAAGCCCAGTAAATATCCTTATCCTACAGTACGAACAGCCCAGAAAGGACTGTTCTAAAATCTGGCCTCTCAACAGGGGACTTTTCTGACCACGATTCCAACTACAGCGGCCAATCAAAGTTCAAATACAGAAGGAAGAAAATATTATGAATGATTGATGTTCAGACTACTTGTATTTTTCCATTACTGTACTACATGTGTACCTTGTTGTTTGATCAGGAGTACAGTCTGAATGTATGCGTCACTGTTTTGCACCAGGGACCAGGAGTAAAACAACTGCAGTGTACAGATGCACATGCCTACCTAATAGCTTAAATAAACAATGACAATTTGGTTATTCTGTGCCCTTGATATGTTGCAGTATAACTGTATAAAGAAAAAGGGTTGGGTTTACTCCATTTACCAGTATTAAAGTAAAGCAAGTTCATGATGTAGCTGATGCTACAATACAACATCAATACAAACGACATATACAAGAAATTACTTTGTTCAAACCAATTGAAACCGACTGAATTTATGAAAATTGCAGTTCTTGGATAAAGGGCGTCTGTTACTGAAGACTGATTTGCAGAGGTGGCATAGTGAGATGTAAAATTTGGACTGAATGGACAATTTAAAGTGATTAAATATTATCTTCAACACCTGTGAAATAATGCACCCATTAACTCATCTAACTGTCCTACTTATATTAATTACAACAATAAGCTGTTATTTGCCACACATTTTCTTCCAACAGTTAGACGATAACCACTGGTGCACTGTACTTCAAGTATTAAGATGTGTAAAACACACATGAAGAAAAGTTACTATTAAAACTACAGAGGATGACAGAGTCCTGCAAAACAAGTACAGCGGTACAAACACTGTCAAGCAATACACTTCTTTAGTGTGGTCACAGTTACTGATCTGAATTCAACAATAAATTAGTTTATTTATGAACCTAGAGTCTCTAGTAGAAACACAACACTTACCAATCTGAGAGGGGGTCAGGCCCTTTTTGGCCAGCTTGAAGATCTGCTCTTTGACATCATCGGATGTGAGCTTCAGCCACTGCAAGTAATATTTAAATTATTTACCAACTGATCGAATCGGTTCAGATATGTTTTGACAGTGAAACAATCTCTTCCTACTCACAGTGGGGACACTGCGCCTGTAAGGCAGAGCTGACTGGGACAAGCCCTTTCTGTAGGAAAGACAGACACGGTACTAGTCAGACCCACTGAGAGCAAGACGGAGTAATGAGAAAGCAAACATTAAAGGCATGTTTAGAAGCAATGGAAGAAAACTACTTTCTTGTAGCTACCCTGAGCTATTAATGAAGGCTGATTGCTGGGCCAACTTTAGCTGCACACTCGTCTTAGCAGTGACTACTGTAAATGTTACCGTGCTTTCGTTACAACAATTTCACAAACAGCGCGAGAAAATGTTGCATTTCTCCTGTGAATGTATAACATACTGTCTAACTTCAGATTACAGTCAAACAGGACAATCGAGGCGAGCTACCAGCGCCGTTAGCTACGGCTAGCTAAATAGCTGGGATGGATGACGATATGAGGGTGCGAATATGTAGGCTAATTTCTCGCTTCTTGTCCGGATTAAACATCTCCATTTCGGTTCCCAGACACCCATAACACGTTTACAAGTTAAACAGTCTCATTAAAAACGACCTGTCGATATAATCTTTTCATTTAAAAAGATAAAACGAGAGCTCACCCGGGAGCGTGCATGCGACCCATGATGGCGGTAGAGGAAGAGAGGCCGCACACGCGACAGGAAATTGTATTCTGCGCCTGCGCCGAAAGTGACGGAAGTGACGTTTAAAAGCTTTTTGGACGCGTTCAAGAAAATATAAAACATGTTTGTCCTTTTGGATATTTATTTATTTATTTATTTAAGTTTTGTAACTCCATTTATCCTGAACATTTGAAAAAAGGCTGTTATAAAAGAAGCTATCCAGCCCCATAGAGACCACAAAAAAGATGGAAATATAGGAACATTTTAATAATCTTAAGTGATGAATCACTTATTTTTCATGATATCATATATTTATCCCTTCCATTGTGTATTGTTTGTTATTGCACTTGTTTTGCAACACAGAAACAGGCTGTGAACTGAAAACATGTTTCATCTTATAGCATTTGTTATTATTTAAAGCGGCACAGGAGAAAGACAAATAATTATCTGATCAACTAATTTTGTCATGAAGCGATACACTTAAAATGGTGATAATTTTTGCTCGTTAGATGTCTGTTTAACCACAGAAACATTATGAATGTTGTTTAAACTTTACCGTGTTATTATTGTTGGAAACAAGGCTAGATTGTTAGATAGACCCTGGTTGTAATACCAAATCACATGATGTTATACCATGTCACTTTAAACCACAAACCTAGTAGTTTATACTGTTATGGTTTATATCTGTTTACTTTTCCCATTGTGTATTGCATTTGATGCACAAGAATGTCCTTTGGCAAGAATTCATTTTTATCTTATTACTGAGTGAGCAAAGCAGGATGAAAGTCCCTGAGACCCTTTATAGAATATGACAGGCACCAAGTTTCTGGTGTATTACGGTGCAACATTTTACAATACTGCAACGCTCTCTAACAGACACAGTATGAAGTAAAATTGTTTTTGTTTTACTTTTTTGTTGGATCTTGCGGTGGCCTCTTGAGGGTTCATGTGTCACAATCTATTCTTAAAGCCCCAATCAATTACTGTATACTGCTTATTTATACATGTGCCTTGACAATCTCAGTTTGAAGAGATGTATCGCATCTGTGACCAAATAGTGCTCCGGTGTTAGACTGCTGTATGGTGTCTGTGCCTGGAGGGACAAATGCATTTGAGCTATTTCAGATACCATGTAAACCAGTAGTTTCAATGTCATGCATAGAAGGAGGAAGCTGTAGCTCATGAGGGCAGCTTCACCTGTCCACATGTCCTTGGGCAGGTAGCTAAATACAGACAGTGGATTCTCACATATAACACAAAGCAGTCAGCTGGTGCTTTGTGTTTTTAATTTATGCAGGTTATCTATACCCAACACATTCTACACCACAGAAACAAAGCATCACATTATATTTGTTCCCAAAACATTTAATTTGCTCTAGGAAAGAGGGATTACAGTACACACTGATCCATTCAGGTTACAGGTCACCAATTAAGAATAAATAACTGGCCATGTTAATACAAACTCTGCTTGCTTTCTCTGTACAGTCACTAAAAGAGTGGATCAAGTCACTAATATTCATAGCGTGAGTGATGCTCTTAGATCATAATCATCTTGTAGATCTCTTCTTAAAAAAACTTTTATGATAAATTCAATTTCTTTATTAAACATTAATAACAACTTTAGATTCATAGCTAGCGAGTGGAGAGGAAAAGCAGCTAATGCAAAGAATCTTGTTCCCTTTTTGTGGAGACGTTTTAAGTTGCCCTCTCAGCACTGATCTGTGTTCAGTTTGCCCAGCATTTCCTCAAAATTCAGAGCACTTAAACGTCATAAAACTGGGCTGGATCTGGACTTCAGTGGCAGTTTAAGTTTCTAACATTTCATACCCAGTTGCCCATCATGGCGTCATGACACCACTCTCAGGGTGAGTGTGGTATTGCTGCCTCAGACAGCCTCAAGTCCAGATCCCAGTTTGATCTCAGTCCCTTCGATGCATTTTGAAAAGTCTGAATTGTGGTTTTGAACCACCTGAAGGAAACAGAACTGACTGAATTATCAGCATTAGTGGGCGACCATAATCTCTTCATCCAGAGCTCAGACAAGAGCGTGTTCCAGAGCTTATGATACAAATTCCCCTTCAAGGTGTGCTGTGTGAAAATAGTCAAGTAATAACAGAGAAAGACCTGGTAGTGTGCATTTAGTGGCGGTCACGTCCGGCATCACACCTGCTCAGAATTACTGATACAGCTTTAAAGAATATAGATTTCTTCTTTAATGAGGATATTGTTAATAAAATATCTATAGCAATAAGGCTACAGGATTGTGAGCACAAACAAAGGCACCCTGTTCTGCCCCCTACATAGGAGAGTGGTTTGATTTGCCATCCTTCTCATTACTTTTGGCACATTCGTGGGAAATCATAAGGTCACTGTTGATTACCTGGAATCTGGTACATTGGATTACTCTACCCAGAAGTGCCTGCTGCAAAGCAGGAAACCCTGATGCCTCCTATTTGTCTACATAGAAAATAAAGAAAATGTAAAAATGAGCCCCCCCCCCCTTCTATTTCTTAAAAAATAAGTGTCAATCTATATATACTCTTCTGAAAGTAAGCTGTTTGGTCCTCTAATATCAAAATGTACAAAACATTACAGCTTGTTGTTATAGTTTAGGAAAAAGAGCGACAATATAAGTGAAGACTGTCACAAAAACAATCTTGATTAGTCATGGAGGGTTTGTCAGCTGCTCGGTCGCCCTTTCTGGGAACGAGATTATTATTATTATTATCATCATCAAGCAGTGAGTGGTGCAGTTCAATGTTGTTTGAAGCTGTTAGGATACCCTTCTGAAATTATGTAGAATAAGGTTGTTGCTGATCAGTTGTTCAACACATGTCCTGTTTTTTAGCGAGAAGCAGGGCTGAATCCAAACATCTTTAGAGTTCTGAGTACAACCTGATTCATGAAAAAGTAACAGCCCATTTGGTTTATTAGATTAGAAATGAACATCTCACTGCTTATACTTCAAATTTAATGACGTCAGATGGTATTATTTTTATGAACTGAAAACTATGGTGACCAGAATTTTCAAGTAAGGCCGCATTTGCTGGCTTTCCCATATGATTAGAATGGGGCTTTTGTCTGGAGATGAGTCATTTGTGGCAGGTGGGGGTTAGAAGTAGGGGACGGCTGTAAGTTTGTACCACTTGACCGTCTCCTTGCTGAGGTCAAAGTCTTTCAGTCTGAGTGTGATGCCGCCCAGAAAGTAGTTCTCACGCAGTGACTCGGCACTGAGCACGCTCAGCTGAAGCTCCCGCAGGCCCAGGGTCTCCTTGCTGTAGCCACTGTACACCAACTGTGGAGTACGAGGAGGGAAAAGTGATTAAAATAGCCTTGAAGTTCATGCAACAAAAGAAAAACCCTCCCTGATTTATGTTTACATTTTTATAACCAAAACCATGATACTTGAGTTCAGGAATATCTACACCAAAGATAGAAATTCAGGCAGTGTTTCAAGTATTTCCGTACCATCTCATTGAAAGTTGGGTTCCTGGTTTTCCTTGAGATCTTTGTCTTGCGTTTGGAAGTCTTGTGTGGATCTGGAAGTAGGTAGGTTTTCACATACGGGTTGGGATCGGTTCCATCTTCAGAAACCTGGAGGGGAGCAGAGGGATCAATGGTACGAAAACAAATAAACAAAATAAAAATCATCATCATCACTGTGTTTACCAGATCTCTGATGTGCATGACCATGATGAAGAGATTGCTGTTCCTGTAGGAGATGGAGAGCTTCACCTCTCCTTCCACTCGGCCAGAGGTGGGACTCAGTGGAGGCTCTGTAACAGTCGGATACCACTCATGGCATAGTTTCACATGAAATAAACAACACTGCACTTTCTTTTTGCCAGACTCAGATCAACACGGTCAGCAACAATAATCTCTCTGTGTCACACTCACTGCAATACTTGAAGGGAAGGGATGAAAAGTGCAGGTATTTACCTGGTGCTTTGGGTGTGGTGTCTAAGCCTTCAGTCTTGTCATCCCGTGCAATGGGATGAAAGAAGGTGTAGACCAGGTCACACTAGAAACAGAGAACATGAGATGACTATATTGTTGGGTACAGAATGTTAACATTGTCCTATTGAGTTCAGGGATAGGTGAGTATCTGTGAGCATGAGTGTACCTGGGTGACCTCTGTGGAGCTTCTCATCAGGTTGTGAACATAGTTGTTGAGCTCCAGCTTCCTCTTGGCAGCCACTTCTTTGATGTGGGTTCGACCGAGCACCATCTTGTTAGGAAAACTACAGATAAGGAGAGACGAGGCGTACTTACTGTTCTAAAAAATCTAATGCACTCTTAGCTACAGAATGAAGGTAGTGTCTGCATAGCAACCTCACAAGATCATAAAGGAAAGTGTCTGATGAGAAGCTTGTAGTGTAGGACGGTGAGGTTTTCAAAACATGCCAAGTAACTTACTCTTTACACTACGCTAAATATTGATTTGTCAATAAAAAGTACTGCATCCCAGTTTCCTCCAAAGGAAACTGGGACTATTTTAGAGGGTTGTCTGAGGTACTGATCCATCAGTGTATTTCTTACAGTAGAAGGTGGTCGACACACCTCCAGACTGTAGAAACAGACAGTAGTAGCAACACTGCAGTGAAGCAATGTACTGCTGTGGATGCAGAAACATATTTTAGCTACCTAAAACAAAGGTCCACCTAAAAGATAAAACCTTTCAGACAGGGAACTGAAGCGCTTGTCTGTGCTCTCTTCAAACCCACCAGACTCCTTTGACAAAAACAGTAATTTTACCTTGTAGAACATGACCAAGAGTTGCTGGACTACTGTTGTCTCTAGCATAGATAACAGGTCCAGTTTCCTGTCAGAAGGGCCGACAAGGTAAATTTAAACTGATATTGTGAGCCTTTCTTTGGGTATCTAAAACACATTTGATGCTGCCCTGCCTGTCCACTTAGAGCATTACTTTGCTCCTGTGACAGTACACCTGTCTGTTTCTCCACAATATTACCATCTAGGTGATGCAAACTAGCCCTAAAAGGATATGTGTTCAGTAATTGACACATTAAGAGGCTGAGGGTCAAAGTGAAGGTTACCTTGGCAGCTTCCAGAGGGGGAAGAGGATGGTGAGTTTGTTGTGGAGCTCAAGAAACTCATCAAAAGTGCGGAAGACAAACTGGGGCTCGTTGTGACCTTCCCTCAGGATCCTCACCACATACGTCTGCTCAGGGAGGACAGGGAGGGACACAGCCATGCAGTCAGCTGTCAATGCTCCACATCCTCAAGCGTGATGGAACATGGAAGTAACAGTGAAACTCACATAGTGCTTGTCAGGGTTGTATCTCTTCTGGAAGGAGAAGATGGTGGTGTGGAGGATACGACCCTCCTGCTTCAGAGTGTACGTCTTGGGGGAGAAAGACAGGATGGGTTCATCGTTGGCTGGCAAACCAGAGAATCGTAGCTGGGCAAGGTTGTGGATGAAGAAGTTGAACTTGGTGGCCACGCTACCGAGGCTGGACTCTATCAGCCTGGAGAGGAGAGGGGTGGGGGTGAGAGGTGAGAAGACAAATACAGGTGGAGGAGGGACAATAAGCAATATGCTGCTGTCTCATTGGCCTATAGCTGTTAAATAAAGTTTTCAGGAAGTTTTGTTGTTTTGAAGTGAGACGGCATCTATTCTTTGCTTTCCTATGTATATACTGCCACCTAGTGGATTTCAATTTGCAGCAACAACAACAAAAGAAAACTGTCCTTGAAAAATAACCACTCAGGCCGTAACAGCAGCTGTGCACACAGGACTACCTCAGAAGAGAGCTAAAGGCTTAAAAGAGTGACTGGGGAATTTACATTTCAAACTTTGCCCGAGCTGCCAAGAGAGGAGAAAGACCAGTTTGAATCAGCGCTGGGAGAACTGAGATTTGATGTATTTACCGGGTGAAGAAGATGGTTGCCTCAGCGTCTGTGTTGTGTGGCTGTAGGGCGTCAAAAACATACTTTAGATCCTGTGAGCCGGTCAGCTCTGGGAGGCCTGAGGACGTCATCTACACACAGAGAGACACCACGAGAAGAGATGAACACACAGGCAGACTATCTATATACACAGTACATTTATATAACAATGTTATCAGGACTATATATATCTAAAATAATGTGCATATTTATTAAAGATTATTTATTCAATTAATCTAATAACTGCATGACAATGCCATAAAAGCACTATTATATAATGACAAAAATGCACTTGATTTTATTTAAGTTCCTTGTGCAAACCCACCTAAACTACCTTTGCAATTGAAAGCAAGACAAATGCATTTCTCCCTTTAGAAATAATATAAACAGAAGAAGATGAGACACATCAAGAGACCAGTTTCGGCAGCATATCCTATAATCCAAAATGTCCAAGACAACACTTAAAGCACAACTCATTCCTTATTTTGGCTCTTGAAGGTGGAAAAGAAAGTAGTCCCACTCAACAATAATAAGACAAGATAAGATAATCCTTTATTCGTCCCACCGATGGGGAAATTTGCATCGTTACAGCAGCAAAGTGGATAGTGCATTACAACAACATTACAAGAGGGCATATAAAAAATAGAAATAATAGCAACATTAGAAAACAACCAAGTAGGGAAAAACTATAGCATCATATAAGACTTACGAAAAAGATATACGAAAAGAGTGAAAAAGAGAGAGAAAAAATGCCCCACAGCTACAGTTGCAATGACTGGCTGCCACTATTCTGGTCATTGTTCATTATGAACTGAATGTCTGAGTGTTGTTTATTTTGTCTCACCAGTGACAGCAGGTTGAGGAAAAGCCCGGAGTGCTTGCGGATGAGGTTGTAGGCCTGGCTGCACAAGTCGACAAACAGCTGGAAGCGACTGGTAGGACGCTCGCCTCCGTTGATGACGTACGCCATGTCAGAGGTCAGGACGAACGGAGCGCGATCCCTGATGGCAAAGAAGGAGAGATTTCAATTCAGGGTTAATGTGTGTTAAAGTGTGTGAGGAGTGAAGGTCTTTAGTTTAAACCTTTAGGAAAATCAACTCTGATCAACTGCCACAAGGGGCACCTGGAACCAGGTTACTACAAAGCCTTAGTGGAGAAGCTAAGTGGCTAAAAATAAAAACGTGTGGCTGTCGGCCGCCCAGCAGCTGAGGGTGAGTGCATGTGAGCTTTGAACCAGGTCATGTGTGAAAACACCCAAAAGTCTTGCCAAGTATAAATAAGGAAACACCTGAAATTCAGTGACACAAATGTCACGAGTCACTGAATTTCTTACCCTATGATGATGATATTAAAATGCTACGTGTGTTGAATTACTTAATACATGGTCTAGTGTAACAGAACAACTCGGACACAGAGCTCTGTTGTCTATGTTACAGCACATTCATTTATGAATTTGTGTTAGTTTTCCCAACCAAAATGTTCGGTTACACATTATTTCACCTATTATCCGATACCTGATAATATCATCAAAAAGACAGCAGTGAGCATCCTGCCTCTAATGAACCGTTAAACTGTGACAACACACCACACCACAGCACGTTTTATCTGACATATTAGAAGATGTGCTACGGAGTATATTAACTTTTCACCTTTTGAAGCTGCCAAACATCTGGGCGTGGCCTAGGAACTTGCCGAAGTCGATGTGGAACATGTGACCAGTGGAGCGCAGCATAATGTTGTCATTGTGGCGATCACAGATGCCCAGGACGTAGGTCGCAACACAGCATCCTGCACACGAGTAGATGAAGTTCTCTGAGGCCTAAAATGAATATGAACACTCAGTGTGAGGCTTCAGGTTTTCTTTGGCTGCCCACAAGTTCTGCCATCATGCAGCGTAATGTTGGCTAACTTCTTTAGGAAGCAAAAGCTGAAATGCTTGAGGAGAATGTGAAACAATGAAGTGTTTCTGGCCAGAGAGACTACAGCGTCACCAATGTCCTGCAACTGCTAGGAGCTTCAAGAATGCAGAGTTCAGCTCACAAGACAATAAAAAGCAGCCCAGTGGTGGAACGAAAAAAAACGCTGACATTGTTTCTGATTAATGACAGTTTCACAGCTTTTTGGCTTTAAAAATGAGTGTGCTGTATGTGCTTTTACCTTCTCATACTCATCCTCAGCAGGGTTGTACTTGCGGAGCCACTCAGCCAGTGGTTTGTCCTTGAAGGATCCGGTGACGCCGTACTCCACCTGGATCTTTCTCAGGGTGTCAGAGGACGGCACCAGCTCCACCATGCCTTTATGACACACCACAGCTATTATTAACACCATGCAAACACTGTCAACTAAATAATAGTCACGACCTTACGCTGCAATGATGATGCCATAACTTGGATGTTTGCTCGTGAAAGTTTATTAGCATTTGATTATATGACAGCAGAACTGCAACAATAAATTGATCAATCGATTAGACAATCAACAGACAAAAACTGTTTTGATGATGAAATAATTAAAATAACTTTTCAAAGACAGAACATGTTGTTTTCAGTTTCTCAAATATGGATATTTGAAGACATCCCCTTGGAAAATAATTGATAATGAAAATCAACATTAGTTGTGGAGCTGCATTTATTATTTCTGCTGGAGCCAGCTGACAGCAATGGAGTACTACCTTCGTATGAAGTGACACCTTCACCTCTCTGCTGATCTGTCCTTCCTGTGACCTTAGTGTTTTTAATGTCAGGGAGAAAGGTCATTTCTTTGAGGAAGTTATTCTCCTAGCATTTTTGGTAGCTACTAGTCAGCATCTGGTACATTTCCATGACTTGACAGAAGTCTGATGGAAGTGAGCTCTACAGTCATGAAGGTGATAACATCCAGTTTTTGATTAAAATGTAGTTTATGGTACCACTGAATTGTATTGTGTTATACTGCCAATTATTTTGAACTAAATAATAGAAACACCTATGTAATGCAATACAAGTCAACAACACCACAGACCACAACACTTCCCTGAAACACAATTTACTACAGGGATGTTGTCATAAACTGCATTACTATTAGTGTACCTAATAAACTGGCAACTAAGGGTATATGTAGATGAACGTGTCTTAAATCTCACCCAGGTTTTATCCAGTTACAAGACCCTCTGTATGTGTTTCAGTGTTACCTTTGTCCTTGCCAGTGGAGATGCATTTGAAGTTGACGATGCGGAGGTCCAGCCCCTCTTGCAGCCAGATGCGATCCATGATGCGGATCATCTGAAGAGCCAACATGTCCTGCCTCAGGTCCTCTCCAACCTGACACATTAACAGAGAGATGAATTACACCAAAACTCTGCACTTCTATTATTGCTGGCTGGCTTTCACTTCAGCCACCAGGGGTCGCAGATGAGACTACTGTCTGTAAACAACAGCTGTTTTCATGGACCTGATGACTCCATTTAAACTAAAGGAGAGTATGTGAAAGATGCACAAGACCCACTTCCAGGTATATATATCATATAACAATGGCTGTTCATGAGGTTTATTGTCAGAACACTGTGTGTGGGTGCAGCACCTTGAACATAACATTGATCTCTTCTCCCAGTGGGTCAGCGTTGACCAGAGCCAGCTTCAGGGGAACGGCATTGGAGCTGAAGAAGGAGCAGGCCTACACACAAACAGACAGTCCCGTATTATTCTTCTGTACAACATCATTCTCTTCTGCTGCTTTTATGATCCAGCTTCACAACATCATCTAATCATGTCTTTTCTGTTTTGCATTTTGTTGTTCTGTCTTACCAAATCATCAATAAATGCCTCGATAAAGCCTGCGGTATGCAAGACGATAGCAAGATAGATTCATCAGAAGATATTTGAGAATATAGGCACGCACAAGTTCTACATTTTGGTGGCATTCAGTGGTTTGAACCACAGAGCTTCGACAAAGAGTATGTGGCTGTTTTTGTTTCTGAGCAGCTGTCTGTTGAGGTTTTCTTATTCTTCTCCTCAGTGTATTTGCTATTCAGTGTTAGAGTTACACCTGCTGCCAGGTATAGCTAGCATGATGAGAAAGATGAACTGCATTAATTTAAATTATTGCTAACATGCTAAATTGACATCTTTCATCATTTTGTGTGTGTGTGTGTGTGTGTGTGTGTGTGTGAGAGAGACCTTGATGTTTAGCTCTTTGGCCACCAGACTGGGGCTCAGGGGCAGCCGGCAGCTGTTCCTCTGGAAAAAGTTCTGAACGTTTTCAAGGCCCTCCTGCAGCGCCACCTGAACACACAAAGGAATATAAAAACACAGAAATGTTGTAACACACACACACACACACACACACACACACACACACACACAAACCTGTCGTGTCGACCCCCCGGCCTGTCTGACCCTCTCGGCCACAGCTCCCAGCAGGGTGACCAGGTGAGTCTGTTTCTCCAGCTCGGCCCTCAGCTTGGCTCCACACAGACACAGCAGGGCACCCAAAACACGCTCATAGCGCCGCCCCCAGGCAGGATCCTGCACAGCGTCCTTTAGCAGCCTGCAGTCAGTCCACACGCACAACAACAGCCATCAATCCAGGACACTTGCCTTTCTTTAAAAGAGGCTAAATGTGACATTGAAAGCATTTACATTGACTGTGCATGGCTCTCAACATGGTGACGGCTCATTAAGTATGAGCAGTGAAAATAAAGAAGTAAAATCTTTTTTGAAAGTCTAGCCTACTATTACCACATTACCTCTACAGAGCTTCAGCATGGAAATAAGAATTGATGGCAACATATCTATTTTAATGAGAACAACAACTTTTATAAATTAAATTAAAAGAAGCCACCTGTGGTAGCTTTCATAAACAATGCCATAAACAGCAATGTAAAGACATTACCAAGTGTATTCTTTGTGCTCATTGTGTCTTGAAATACAACTTTTACTCTAGTTTTACTCAGGTGTTTAAAAACTAGCTATGACAGCTGGTTGTTGCTTTAGTGCTGCAGCAAACTCACCAGTAGAGGTAGTGGGCGATGTTGATGTTGCCTTGGGCTCTGGACAGCAGGAACATGACTAGGGTGTTCTTAAGGTGACACTCAAACTTTAAAGCCTGGTAAGAGACGAAAGAAGATGAGAGAATGAAGAATGAAAGACTCAGAAATGAGAGAGGGAAGGAATAGATGAGGAAGGTGTGTGTACCTGTACTAGCTGTGGCAGGTAGTCAGCCAGCTCATCATCACTGCTCTTATCAATCCAGCTAACAGCTACACTTCTCACTTCTGTATCTGCGAACCTACAAAGACAAATATTGTTTGAAAAACAGACACATGAGACAAAAAGCTGTGCTAATCCCACACCGTGTTTTTTAATCACCTGAATTTTTCTTGCATGGTAAAATATAATCTTCAAATAACATTTAAATCACTTTAAATTGCTTAAGGACCTGCAGTGCAACTAAAAGCTTTCTTATACTTATAGCTACTACAGACTAAAACTTTCACTTCAGATGACTTTGGACACAAGTGGTAGCATTTCAACAATCTACAGTTCTCTCAGGAACAGAAATAGACAGTATTCTGATGGTCTCATTTATTTTTGTAGGTCATACAGAGGTACACAAGCTCCTTCTAGTAACTTCTAGTGTTCAGCACAGTGTTTACTTCGAGTCAAGGAGCTCCAGCGCAGTGACGGGGGGCAGGGGGGGCCAGTGGTGCAGCAGGGAGTGGATTTGAGCGATGCTGGCCCAGTCCCAGCTGGGCGCACTGGCCAGCACCTTGGGTAGGCTGCTGGGGTGGTCCTTCCGACAGTGGAGCTGATGATCCCATAGGAGCTGGTGATCTGCCCGCTTCAGCCTAAAGATGGAAGATAATATTTACAAAAAATAAATATATTGCACCCCTATGAGTTTTTCCACCTGGATTTTAGTGAGATTTAACTCCATCCTATCCTCACATAGGGTCGGGGGGGGGCTGGAGTTGATCCCATGGGGAGAACATGCAAACTCCACACAGAAAGGCTCTGGGCCAGGAATCAAACCCAGCACCTTCTTGCTGTGAGGCGACAGTGCTAACCACTGCACCACCGTGCCGCCCTCAGTCATAAATATCAAATCAAAGTATGAAAACTACTTCTCGGTTTCAATAAAAACATGAGCCGTTTCTGTGGCAGAGCCAGCGATAATGCATAAAAGATCACTCACACCCCCTGACTAAATCTGTGAAGGGTGAGAAATACCTTCTCCACGCTTACTCAACTCAGTGCACAAGTAAGCAAGAAACAAGACTCCACTGGCAGAACACCAATCCTCAGTCGTCAGAAGTATAAAGACTTGTTAATCAGGATAGCCTGCGCATCAGTTTGTAAATGTACATAGAAAAAAAGGAGCTGACATGTTCACATAACCTTTCCTGGGCAAACAAAGGTAGAAGAATACCACTGACACTGGTGACTTCACAAACCAAACGAGGAGTGTTTATTGTGAAACTCAAGGTATGTCAGTTCTACGACAGCCCCCCTGGTGGACACAACTCTGTCGCTTTTTGAAGCAGTGATTTCAGCAAATAAATATCTGTTAAATATGTTAAATATCTCTGTCAGCTACCATTTGACTCTCTGAAGTTGCCAGTGCTGCTGACCTCTCTGTAGTAATAAAAATGTTTCTCCTTCAGGGACTGATGGGATAGCACACACCGAAACACTGAAACAACACACGACAGATGAGTGAAACTGCAGCTCCACTAATCTTGTGCCGGAGAGGCCAGAGAGATGAATGGGCAGGACAACCAGCAGGCGGTGAGAGCCCAGTGAGAGAGCACTCTGTGCTAAAGTGCCGGTTGAGGCTCATGGATGTTGGCAGAGTGGCGGAGATTTGCCTGGCAGCAGGCATAAGAGAGCATTTAGCTGGGCCTGGAGCAGCTGGAGGGGAGCAGACAACATACAGGCGTTTCTGGGGAGCTGTGGCTGGCGAAGTCAGTGGCATCTTTTAAAATCTCTTTTCAAATCCAGTGAGCCCAATGGATTTTGGGTGGTCTGAGAGACAGCCAGAAATCTGTCTGCTGAAGGGGATAAATCGAACCAGAAATGCTGTTTCTGTGCATGTTTTTGACTCTTGTAGCAGGAAAGCAACAAAGCATCAGATTAGATTCCCTTGAGGTCACAACATCTGATGAGGTTTTATGAAACTGCAGTCAAAAATTCCACTATTATCAATGACAAACACTCCATAACACATTTAGCAATAGCAGGTTGACTTGCAGGTTTTGACTCATTCCACATGGTGGTAAGTCGCAAAGAAAATACTCAATATCAAACTTTGCTGCAGTTGTTAACTAGTGCAGATGGACATTTTACACAATGAGATGTCATTACACTATCCAGCAGTTTCCTGTTTGTCTGTTATGCACATCAAGCTGAGCAACACTCTCCAAAACTGGAGAAATCATTCCTGTAAACCAAACTCCTCGAACCAAAGTGATGGAAAACAACAGAAAAGATTATTTGTTTGAAATATCATCACATTGTAATTTCACCTTTATAGTTATGAAAACACGGGGAGATCGTCCTACCCAAAGTTGGAAGCTCGGCTGCAGATTTTCTCCAGTTTGCGTCGCAGGTCAGGGTCTAGCTCCTCCAGTGTGTTGTGTTCTGGTATAGGGTCTTCCTTCGGTCCCACATATAAAACATCCAGTGGTGAGCTGGGGAAGTCAACCTGATGGCAACACAAACATCAAAGTTGGGATCGGTTTATTCCTCACAAATACTAATAATACTAGTACTGCTATTTCTACCACCATCAATGCAATTGGTAGAGTAGTACTACTACTGATCAATAGTTAGCAGTTAGTCATAGTACATCAGTTAGTGATCACAGTAAAGTAGTAGCTACTACTGTTATGTATTACTACAAGCCTAACAGTACTACTCTCGCAATGAAGTCTGGCACTACGACTTTCACAATATTAAACCCACTACTAATGCTAATGCTCAAAGATGCTACCTGCAGTACTATTCTCTCTGCAGGCACCCTCTTGCGGCTTCCTGTTGAGCCAGCGGCGGCAGCAGCTCCCTGGGCAGATGTCCACAGACACAACAACCTGCTGCCCCTGGCAAGAACCCTGCAAAACAGTCAGCAATAAACAACAACAATCAACAAACAAAACAATCAAAGTGAACAGTCTTATAAACTGGAATCCTGTGATCTTCATGAATGTCTTAAAGAAGTGCTTCATTCTTGCCGGCAGGTCAATGTGAATACATATTTCATTTTCCATAACGAGTGGACTCAAATGACATGCAAACACATGGCCAGCCACCACCGGCCATTCCTCTCCTCTCACCGTCTGAAGTCAAAGAGCGGCATAGAGACTTTTCCCAGCAGCTCTGGAGCTTTCCTCTGTTTGTTGGAGTCCGGGGAGCCGCTGGCATTCTGGTTCAGCACTCCAAACAGAGTCAGACTCAGTATGGACTCCAGTGGGAGAACAGCTACTGCTATGGGGAAGTTGATCCTGGGAGAGACAAGAGCAGTGTTAGCAGCTTGTTGTTGTTATTGTCATTATTGTTAGGAGAGGTAAGGAGAGGAAAGAAAATGAGAGGAGAGAGGTCAAGGCAATCACTTACAATTCATCCCATTTGATGTGGTAGAAGAAGCTTTTGTATGTGCCCACTCTCTTGGACTGTACCGGTTTGAACAGGTTTTTTCCATTGTGGGTGAGGGAACACATCAGGAAGTACTTCTCATAGCTGAAAAAAAACAAAACAATAAGCATTGCTACTGTGCCCGCGTGTCTTTGCTACAAGGCAACTAATAGATAAGTCAGCAGTGACGCCCCTGACCAAACCGGGGCCCTAAGTGAAATTTTACGTGGATCAACCAGGTATGGATCATCCATGTGCATCCATTGCACATATATGCAAATGTCTCCTCTCGCGCAAAATGTGGCCCCTCATGAAGGATGAGGCCCTACGCAGACTGCGTGATCTGCGTTTAGGGAGGGGCGGCACAGTCGGTAACTGTAGAACCTGTAATTATTCTGGCTTCAGTTATTCTCATGTTGATTTTTCTAAAACCTTTTTAACATTTATTCATCCAGGGAAGCTTGTCTGCACCTGCCCACACAGACAGGAGAAGTGATCTAGTGAAAACATGTATGGGTGGAAGACCATGGCATGGAGTATCACCACTCTCCTTTGCAGTCACACAAATTCACATGTGAAGCTGTCCAGAACAACCAGAGTGTGATCTACTGGAGGTTACTGCAGGTCACTGCAGGTTAAGGGCCTCACTCAAGGACACCTGAGTGTCTGCACTGTGGAGCAAGAGCTGCTTTATCCAGCCAGTCCACAGCTTGAACCAGCAACCGTCCTGTCAAATGCTCCTTTCTCCATCACTTCCTAAACCTGATCAGAGCCATGCTGAGGATCACAAGGGGTCACCAAACTCTCATATACTAATATACCCTTTTTGAAGCAAACATCTAGACTCAGAAAAAGAACAGGTGGGAGTAATTATATACATGATGTTTCTATGGAAGAGTCCCAGTAAGTCAAGTCAATGAGGCACCTGACACAATGTGATGACACTGAAACTTGCACACTTAAAATGAGCCATTATTAAGGTAAGGGATTAAGGTACCTTACCTCTATATATTGCCATTAATTGCAGAAATAAACTGCTGTATAAACAAGAGGGTTTTATATTCTGCTATATATGATGCAATAGGATGTGAACAAATCAGTCACATCCAGCAGCGTTTTGTTTAGTTGCACAACTCACCAAATATTCAAAAATAACCTCTGTGTTTCATTAAGACATGCAAATGTGAGTGGAAAATACGACTTGCACACTTTCACTGCTACAGGCCAGATCCCCTGTTCACTGCCATCTGTGTTGGCAGCTCCCCCATGTCCCAATATGCTGGCAATGTCGTGGCATGTCGTGAGGCTCCAGATGGATGACACACGAGCCACAACAACGCCAAACACTCAGACCTCAATAAGGCAGCATTAGAGTAGCACCACAACACGACAGATATGCTGAACTTGTCGTCCGGGCTGGAAAAAATACTATACCAGCTGTATCCCTCCGGCCTTGGGTTGTGACGAGCTAAATACTTTTGGAGATGTCTTTGGAATGACGGTCACTGCAGCAATGCTTGGTGCTGGCTTAAAATAGCTGCTGGAGGAGGCTGTGCTGGAGTAAAATAAGCCTGTTATTAAGCAGTTCCTGTCTTTATGAAGGCTTCACTGGCCGACCAGAAAATTACCATGGAAGGAAGGGACTGCAGGAGCTCTTAAGGCAGATTTTAAAACTGCCTCCTTCTTGTAGTCAGGGTTACAGTTCTTTAAATTCTTTATTCCAAACTGCGACATTTTCAATCAGTCTTTTATCTCTTGACCAGACTTGGTTTTGGTTGCTGTTTTATGCTGGAAATCCACTGCTGAGGATTTTTCTCTGATGGGCGAAACACCAGTGGTGCTCAATCTTTCCATATTCACTTTATAAGCAATTTATAAGTCTTAAAAGGTATTCTTATAGGTTTCTGGACAAACCTATGAAATGCACTGATCCTGGTCACTGATGCATGACAGTGCTGGGAATGGAAAATTTGTCTGGGACAGACAGGAGATAAAGTCAGGGTGAAACTGGACACTTGAATGGAAAAATAAGACGTGGGGAGCAACACCGGAGACATTTGTTTAGTAGAAGAAAACAAGGCTGTGCAATGTGACAGTGCAGCCTGTGAGACTCTCTCATTGATCCCAGCTGCTTAACAACAAATTGCTGTTGTACAACTTTTATCTAGAGACAAAACTCAACCAGCATACCGTTGGTTGCTTGTGAATTTGAGCTGCTGTTGCACTAATAATAATACACAAAGAAGTGATAAGAATTCTGCACTACCTTCCACTGTCTTCAGTCTTTGACCCTTCTGCGCAATTAAGTTAAATGTGGGTGGCACTAATAATAGAGAACAAGGGGCTGATCATGAATAAAGGCATGAATTATCCTACGGGAAAAGACAGTGCTTCAGCTATGAACACTGAAAACACGGTGCTGCAAAATCCATCCCTCTCCATGCTTCATGTGGCCACACACCCTGACGTCATCATACAGTGATTCACGGTTGTGCATGTAGCATCGTCAGCTACAGTCTCATCGCTGATATCTCTGAGGCATTTATCTCTGGCGCTTCTGAGGTCTCTAATATATGAGATAAATGTCAGCGTAGAGACCTGAGCATGTTCATCTGCCTACCTGCTGACCCAGTTGGCCGGGATGCCGTGCAAGGCGAACAGAGTGAACTGAAGGTGGTCTGTGCTGCCAGAAGCTTCTTTGCTGCCCCTTCCCTCTACGTCTTCGTCGTCTGCAGCCTGGGGCAACGGTGGTGAGAAGGACGTGGACGGGGGACAGAAGGAGCGCAAGTAGAGTTTGGCCAGGTCGTAGACGGCCTGCGTCAGTAAGGCCATGGCCTCCTCCACAGGAGGAACAGCTAGAAAAACATACAAAAAAATTATATGTTTAAAGCTAGGATTGTCCCGATACTGATCCGATATGATATCAGCATGAATTGTACCGAGTTTTATCACTTATTTTGTAGTATGGACTTTTAGAAAAGGCTTTTGATCAAGTGATGTTACTCAAGCAGAGAACAATAGTCAGCAACAGTAGGTCATTTATTATTAACCAATGGTTTACATTAATTTAACCTTAAACATGAGGATATTCTACAATTGAATATAATTTAGAAATCACTGAAAAATAACCTCATTAAATAAAAAAAAATATATATATGAATAACCACTAGTTTAACGTAAACATAAGCATATACTAAAATTGAATAAAATAAATAAGAAAATAAATTAGACAACCCTGAAAAATAACCTCAATAAACCCAATGGAAATTTTAAAAATATATATATATTTTAAAGTACAAAATAACCACTAGTTTAAATTATATTCTACAACTGAACAGAACAATGTCTGGAATGGACTGCTGGTATCAGGGTGTTTATATCGGAGATTTTAGATGCAGGCCGATACAATCTGGTACGCATTTTTTTTTTTTGCTGATATCAGACCGATATCCGATATCAATATCAGATTGGGACACCTCAATTAAAAGCCTATGTAAAAAGGTGACATTTTTTATGAGTAAAGTAAATGCTGAAACTCTTTCCAACACCATCTCTGCCTTCATTTTTAACTGTAAGGAACAACGAATGATCTGTCACTATGTGACTGTGTGTGTTTGCAGAGCTTACCGTTTGATGATTGACCAGACGACGTGGACCCCATCTACAAAACAAAACATGTCTGAGAAAGATATCCTTACATCTAAACAACGCCACACACGAATGTGTTAAGCATGTAGTATGCGTGAAGAGCCCACCTTGGGTGAGCGTGTCCTGGGTAAGTTGATGGAGTGTCGCAGCCTTTTGACGGCCTCTGTAATGGCTTGAGTCTCCACCTCATCCAGAGCACAGCATAGGTTCTTTATAGTCTGCACCAGCCGGTCCACTGTCTTATACTGGATACTCTGAGCAGAGACAGGGCAGATTGATATAGCACGTGTGTTATAACAGCATCACTTACGCAGATCAGCATGTTGTAAAAGGAACATCCTCCCTATGTGTACTTTTGTTTTCAGCTTGGTCGTAAAACAGTAAAACACATCAGGAGGTCTGTGAGATGACAACCACCAACCATTCTCAGACTCATCTGTGTGTGTGCGCCCTGGAAACAAGGCTCAAAACAACACAAGTTTGCATGCTACAAGTAAGGTCAACAGCTACTCTACATGCTATAATTTTGTCAAGGCACACTCAATAAATCTTGATGCCATTATCAGGTCTAAGTTGGGGTTGAGGGTGGGTGTATTTTGGCTACGGTGTAGCCTGCATTCAATTACTCCAAATAAACCCACACTGACTGCAAACCAGATGTGCCGTTTCTAGAAAGCCTACCCTCCAGGAATGGCATACTAACAAGTGTGTGTGTGTGTGTGTGTGTGTGTGTGTGTGTGTGTGTAGTATTGAATCAACATAAATAACCTGTGGGAGATTTAGAAACAACAGGCCTCATGCATGAAGCGATACACAAACACATTCCCTTTGGATTCATGCTTTGTTATTATTTTGTTGGTATCAATCGACTCCTGAGATTCACAAATGTTATTTTAATTTTTTTTTTTTTAATCTTCTCTTAGGTAAACAACTACGAGTGGTCGTAAGCACTCTTATCGAGATGTCCCAATGCAGGGACATTTTTGAATTTAAGGAACATAAAAAAATGGATGAATATCATACAATAAAATTTTGATTTTTTGTATCTTTCTAGCAAATATAATGATTGGATTATCAAATATGTGGATTGATGCTTTTAAAAATTGCTTTTACTTTGTTTAGTATATTTAACAGTGGCTCAGTTTCACGACTGTTTAAGTTCTTTCTGTAGCTTTTTTTGGTGGCATCCATCCTATTGTTCTCTTGTTTATTTAGTTACTTATTAAAAAAAAAAAAATAGGAGAAATTTAAGGGAATGTTTCTGAATGAGGCTCAATGCTAGGTGTAGCATGAAAGGATGGTCCAGAAGCTAAATAAGTGTCAATACAAGGCAGGGCAGCTACACAAACCTCTTTTTAAAAATCAATACCTTAACTAGGTGGTCTACATATGAAAAACAATGTCATTAGTGTCATTAGCTTCACAGTAAACAAAGACTGGAGGGGACAAAACAATGGACTGCATGTTTTCCCAACAAAAGAACTGATCATCATCAAAATCATTTTCCATCCTTTTACTTTACATTGAAGACCTTCACAGGGACGACATGTACCTCATTCTGTAGGCAGATGTTGACTTGACTGTGATAGCCTTCTAAATAATCAGCCAGGCCTTGCCTGTAGGGAAACACACAGTCAGAGGTAAGGAGGACTTTGAAGGTAGACCTTTAAAAGTTTTAGTGTAACAGAAACAACAGAGAGGACACAACAGGTTATACTATAATTCTAAAATCAACTCCCAGAAGCATTCTGTGTCTTCATAACATGTCTTGTTACCTAGAAAGCAAAATGGATAATTTCTTTCAACCAGAGCAGGACCCTCATACCTGGTGACATTCTCCTTGAACGGCCTCTCCACCTGGCCCAGGTGCTTCTCTAAATCTACCACAGAGTTGTCATCATCCGCCTGAACAAAAGCAGTCAAGGTTTACCAACCAAGCATATAAAATGACAGGAGTAGGTGCATTACCATCATATATTGATCACTGAGCGTAAGTCAGGATGTGTTGTGTTGGAAGTCTGCAGTGGTGGGACAAATACTGTAAATGAATCTTAGTGGCTCAACACTAAATGTATTATATCACAGTACAAGAGCTCTAACTGCACGTTCACTTGATCGGTGACTTACACTGCGTGCCAGGTCTCTTTTCATGGTGGAGTGAGAGAGGAGCTGTAATGTGATCTCATTCTCCCACTTCCTGCAGTTCTGGACGTACTCATGGCTGCCCAAGCTGTGTTTACTATGGCACAGGACAACAGAGAGGCAAGGTTAAGAAAAGCATACCATATGTTAAAAAAGGAAAAACAAACAGACCAATAACTCCTTCAGCGGACTGTGTAATTTTTCATACTGAACTCAGAGTAGTAGTAGTGGTATTATACCTCTTAAACCATGGACACTTCCCAGAAATGTAAAATAAGATCTGTCTTATTGGGGGGGGTGAGGAGGTCACCTGTCACATGGCTAGTCAAACAGAAAAATTATGCACAGCCACAATCAGAATCAGTATGGTTTAATGCAAAGATAATGTGTTTTATAAGTGCCCTGATTTCTTCTCCTGGGCTCACCTGTGAATATTCTTAAAAAGTGATGAGCAAAATATTGAGGAGAATGTCATTACTTTCAAGAAAACACCTTCTGTCCTGAGCGCTGAAAACACAGTCATAAAAATTGTATTATATTTCTGCGAACAGCTCTCCTGAAATACGACACTTTAACCCTTTAACAAGTTATCATCGGCGTGGGTGGGAACTCTGATTAAATTACCCACATTTGGGATTTGACAGATGATACACAGCTTCAGGCCCCATTCTGAGAAGGCTGTGATGGTCTATGATCACAGGCGAGTGCATCAAAGCATCCATAATAATCATGATTTACAGGTGTCAGATCTGATCTCCAACTGTCTCCAGGGTTAACACATAAATAAAAACGTTAACAATGACTTATGGGCATTCTGGTGGTAAAGATTAGGATGATCACACAGCACACTATTCATCTCTTCAGCAGTGATAGTCACCACAGATTAATTATGTAACTTTGAACATTTGGGCAGTGGGCCTTTAAGTCCTGGCATGGGAGTAACCATTCCCACGTATCCCAGATTAGAGGGAGAAGAGCTTTTCCATGGTGGAGGCGGTGGTACAGAAACGTCTGCCAGTCTCTTTCTACAAGATTTTGAAAGGACGCCAAGATGAGAGTGATGGAGAAAAAAACGGTGCGAACATGACACAACTAATGAAACCCATTTAACCCTGTGCAAAATTAATACAACTTCAAAGTCATCCTGGGAAAAGTTGTTCCTGTTCCACTGGAGATGCTTGTATTCTTCTGCAAACTGCAGCGTTTCAGTGTGGACTCACTTCTGCAGCACCTCCTCCTGGCCACAGACTTTGAGCAGGTAGCTGGAGAAGTCCACCTGGTCCAGGTCATCGTGGACCCAGCAGAGGGTCTGACTGATCAGCAACTCCACTGGAGAGCTCACTGAGGAAGGCAGAGAGAAAGGAAGGATCAGCAGAAAGAATGTGATGGAAGAGAGCAAAACAAGTGAGAAAAAGCGACAAGGTGAAATGCTGTAAAACAACACGATTATATTACAGTTACAGGAAACTATGAATGAGTGGGAACATAGCAGAATTTGCTTTCAGTATTTAAAATAAAGGAATTTAGAACCCAAATGAGTCCCCTACATGATGAAACTTGATTAGAAGTCAAGTGTCATTGAGACTTCTTACATATCCACACCATCTGCTGCTGTGGGAACTGCGCACAACTCTGACCTGTAGATTTATCTGAATTCTCTCGCACCACAAACCATTCTGCCACGTTTTGAAGCGTTCATGTAGCAAACCTGTTCTTGAATCAAAGGAATTACAGCAGTGTGTCGTTAAATGATATTAAATGGGGGGGTCAGCTCTAGTTGTTTGTGTATGCTCCATTATCTGATGTGTTTGGCCAAGGGAAGGCTGGGTGGAGAGCGTAACCTGATATTATTCTGCTGTTTAGCTTCTTCTGAAGAGGTTTCAGCACATTCTTAACCTTGCCGATATGCATAAACACAGGCAGACAGCTAGAGAGACACATACAGACACTTCACATCTCAGCTTTGGCTGTTCGTACAGACACATGGAGGGGGGAGACCACCCCTGGCTACAGCAATACGCATCCCCTCCCTTCAGAGGAACAGTCCGTCTTTTCTTACTGCTTAGACCAGGAGCTTTGGGCTATACATGCACTGCAGGGTTTTGCAACAAAGCAGTTAGGCTACGCCTCACTCAGAGTGCTCTGAGATGGTGAGGGAATTCCCAGCAGGGCATTTTTGAAGGCACCACTTAAAAAGAAGGAGAAAATTCCTCTGCGACACGCTGTTAACCATTTCACACATGGTTGAAGAATGGCGTTGGCAGGGTCACACGCAAACATACTGATGCTCAATTAGACATAAATATACCCAGAGGAAATTAGTAAGCATGTTTCAGGTTCATCAGTGTTGCTGACTAGAAGTCACTGAGCACTTGTTAAACCCACAGGACAAACTTATTTCACATATAAAAGGGGAATGATCTCTCTCTGAGTTCCACATGACTCAGAGAAAACAGAGATTTCCGTTTTTGTAACGAGTCCAACTGTCAGACACTGATTAAGAGACACACAGAGGCAAAAGGAAACAACAGCAACAATTAGAAGCTAACAGGATGGATCAGAACAGCAGTAAGAGTCTAAGACTGAAATACATGCTCCTGTGATCTGCTGCATGTCACGCTACAGCCGCAGACAGTAACCTGAACCCTGCTTCCAACTTTTCTTTCCTCATTTTAATTTTCCTCTGCACCTTTACCAATTCTATCCCCCCCCCCTTCCCTCTGTATTCCTCTCTACTCCTACCCTCCCTTCCTTCCTCTCTCTCTCCCCCCTCTTTGGCCACAGTATGTTAGGAATCCCCAGAATTCATGTAGTTCACAGCCAAGCACTGGAAAAATCAATCGTCTTTCTTTCTGTCTGCTCTCATCATGACACCAGCAGTAACGTGATGCTTCATCCTGTTGGGCAACATATTTAAACTATCCATATATAGTAAACCTAAATCATCCTTTATCAGCCACAAGCAAATGTAATAACCTTTAGCAATATTTAGCAGAAGTTGCACAATTCAGCCATTTCCACAGCAGATAAAAGTCAGAAAGAAATAGAAAATAAAGATGGTGAGTTGAGGAGAAGACAGAGAAAAATCTGATAAATGTATTTTGTCTCAAGTTAATCTATATATAGTATGAGTGAGGTGACGACAGGATCAAGAGACATAGGATGACAATGGTGTAAACTGAGAGGAAGAGAGATGCTGCAAAGAAACAAGGGTGGAGGAAATCACTGGAATACAAGAGAAGAGTGGAGGGACAAACTGAGAAATAACAGAAACAGGAGATAGGAAGAAGTAAAATGGAAAGAAGCAACAGAGAAAAAGTGAGAGAACGACAGAAAGAAATGAAGAATGTGAAAGTTCCCTTCCTGTCCTCTATCTCTCTCTGTCTGTCTGTCTGTCTGTCTGTCTGTCTGTCTGTCCAAGCTTTGAGTAGAACTGAGGCCTTTTGTTTCCAGAGAATAGATTCCTACTACCAGAGGAATCAAAAAACACCAACGACGTGGGTCAACAGCACACTGTGCACGACATGGGAAGTCAACCAGGAAGGAACGAATGAAACATCATACTAGGAAAGAAGGAAACACATCTAGGAAGTGACCTGGGGGCAGCAAAATTACAGGAGGTGAACTCAGCAGAAGCAGGAACACAACGTAAACCAGGAGTCAATGCAGGAAGCCAGCAAAGTACAATTAGGACGAGGAAAGTAGTAAATCAGCTTCCTATAGGTTGTTGCTCTTCAGCTGGGCCATACAGAGTGTATATGGGTCAGTGGGACAGTCTGTTACATGTGTACATTAAAAAGTGCTATACAGCGCATATACTGACACACACTAAGTGGCCTAATGCGATCGTCAGGGATCCACACAGACAGCGGTGAACATGGTCACACTGTACGGGTTGTATGGAAAACAAAAGAAGGCCACTGGACTGGCTAGCAGACTGGCTTCAGGTCCCAAAGGACATGTCAATCAGAGAGGCTGTAGTTTTGTGTGAGTATAACTAGGGGTTAGCCAATAACAGCTATCCAAACACCCTGGGAAGGAAACCAAAAAACTTAGTGGGCGCTTGAAAAAAAAGAAAAAAAAAAATTAAAAAAGGTCTCCAGTCCCTTTTGTCCAACATGGCAAGTCCATGGTGGAGTGATAAATCTTTATATGGGCAGAAAAGGAATGTATGTTCTTCCATGACAGGAAGAAATGAAAAGAAAAAGAAAAACATAAGGTGTGGAGGGGTTAAGAGTTTGGCAGCTGTGGGTGTCGTTTCCTCCTTCAGAGCGCTCATATCTGCAATCTGAGCTGCTCGCTCTGAACAACCAAAGGGGGCATGAGTAAAGAAATAAAATGCTGTTCAATACCTCTAAAAGAGAGAGAAATGAGGTGTCAAGACTGCTACTGAACTGGTTCAAAGACAACTTGTGCTTACCGTCACAGGTGAAGGTCACGGGCTGCTGAGATTCAGAGATTTCAATAGAAACCTTGACAGAGCTGCTGTTGTCACCTGCGCTGTCTTTCTGGGTAATGACGGGGCTCAGGACATAGCCGGGGTTGGTGGACATGTCGCTGTGAGGGAATCTGGAGCGCAGACTGGTAGGAAAATAAACAAAAACAACACATTTCTTTCAGTATTTTGGCCTACTTGAAAGCAAATCAGGTGTTAGCCAGAGTCAAACCGGCTGTATACTTGCCACGTCTGCTAGCGCAAAATGACATCGCGTGTGGCACAAAAAGGCGCCGCGTCTGCTTGTCGCACACACGACGAACTTTTGTCTTGCACGCGCCAAACAGGAAAGAGACCAAAGCTGAGCCAACAGTAAAATAACAATTACCCTTAAATAATCACACTTGTTTAGAAGGCCAGTGACTCCTAATGCCTTGTTCACACTGTCGGAGTCATTGACTCTAAGTGTTCACCCTACGTGACTCTCTCCTCCCCCAACAGAGTTTTACAGTGTTCACACTTCATGACTGGTCGGTGACGGGAGTGTTCACACTACAGGACTATTCAGCAGGTGTATCTGACTGCTGCACTGCTCTCCAGTCAGCCTCCTCTCGTTAATTCCTGGTTAATAAATGAGGCACTCTTTGTTTTCTAGAGCGCAAATGATTAGCAAATCCTTAGCAACCAGGGAGTCCATAGCAACCCTCTACTTCCTCTGCTTTGTCTGCTTTGTTGGTGGGTTGTGGATGCTTTTTGACAACAGTGACACCTCTGTTCGGGAGAGGATTGCAACTACTGCCACATTTGTCGTGAGATGACGTCACCAACTGTACGCGCAACAGCAGACACTGCGAGTATACGGCCAGCTTCAGCCTGATCCATCATGGGCAGTATAGAGAATGTGACGGTGAGTCATAACGCTATGCATTGTGGGATCATGGGCGCTATCTTGGAAGGATCGCGTACGTAAACAATCCCTCCCAGGCCCGTTGCACCAAACTAGGATAAGGGATTAAGCCGGGCTATCTTGGTTATTCTGACTCATTTTATCTGTGATCCGGTTGCACAAAAGCAGGATAGAGGACAGAGGAATGTGTTATGGTATAAATTACCATGGAAATTTATTCTGAGGAGCTAGCCTGCTCCAGACCAGGCTACGATCCAGGATCTATTTCATCTCATCCCTTATCTCAGTCAGCAGTCAGTTATTTCACTGCCCACTACACAATATTTTCACATTCAAACTACAGGCTTTTTAATCCGACCGCCGAATGTATCCAAATTATATTATTAAATTCAATTATATTATGTTTACTGCTGTTTCCGAAATGCGGAACAACTAAACAAGATTAAAGCAGGTCATGAAGCAGAACTCCATTCAAAAAATCAAGGAAACTAAAAATGCAGCCGTACCTACCGCTCAAAAATGCTGATAAAATTAGATGAACCATTTTTTTAAACTGTCTCAGCTTCTACTGTAATTTGGCAATCAAATAATCCACCAAAGAGCACTGTTAAAGTGTCAAATTGTAAAGTGAAATGGACAAAAATGAGACGTGAAAGAGATGTTCTTTTCATAAACACAGTGCTTACACACGTAATAGTTACAGTTACATAATTACATTTACATTCAGTTTCAACTGATTCATAATCAGAGTACAACTTGATTTTCAGAGCTCTTAATGACCTATTTGAATTGTAATTGCAATTGTGATTTATCACAGAGCACTGAGTGTGTATTTGCACACTAGTTACATATTCAGGTGGTCTGCGGTACTTTGCCTCACTTTCTCTGAAGTAGGTCAGTGAAGAAACTTTGAAGCAGCCATGGTGGGGCAGTATTGCTGTATTAAAAGCTGTTACAGCCGATCGCATGATCGCTTTTGTTTACGTTTGCGTTCCTTCCAAGATGGCACTGACACCCAAAATGCATAGCGACGTGATGTCACATTCACATTCTCTATACAGAAAAATGAGCAGAAAGAGAGATTATATGTGCCCAAATAAGGTTATAACATCTATGAATATTTCTACTCCCAACTACTCCCGTGACTACACAAGATAATGAAAATGCTATGGAATTATTTTTACATTTTCTTCATTTACGCCCCCATGTCAGGTCAAGTTACTTCTAATTGACTATGCAGAGCCACTGCTGACCAGCAGGCAGGCAGACAGCGGCTGTTGACTGTATTATCATAATGGAAGTGGATTCCCTGAGCGCAGCTTCATCATCACTCCACCCAAACTAACTACCGGAGTGAGAGTCTCTGTACAGGCTCAGGAAATGAACAGGGATGCAAAACATGCAATTATGTTTACATATGCAGAAAAATGTGTAAGCATGCATTTACACTCACATACAAACAACAGAAAAATGCCATGATAGCATCATGAACCATGAGCAAAAAACAGCAGCTCTACAGAAAAGGTGCACCGGTTTAATACTCAAGGCACCAATGCGCCCCAGTGCAGCCTCAAAGAGCTGCCAGCATGGCTGTAGCCTCTTCGTCTTGTTGTAAAATGCATCTATTGCCCTGTGTAGCACATGAGGATGTTTTTTTTTTTTTCCTGCAGGATTTTTCTGCAGCAGAGCAGGAATTGTTAAGATTATTTGGAGATTTAAAACACACTGGTTAACACAATTACTCAAACAATCTTCAAATGCACACATTTGACAACAATTACAATAACGTTGAATCTGTATTAAATATTTGGCTAGTTGGAATATGTTTTACCTCAGAAATGAACAAAAACAGAAAAAGCTTGCGGCTGTACCGCTCATTTCCTGCTACTATTAGTGCCACAGGTTAGCAGGTGTACGCAGGCATGTGCATCTCTAAAAGGCCATAATTATTGTAAAAATGTTACAAAGCACTCAACCAAATAATAAAGGTCAAGGCTTTATTATTATGCCAACAGGAAGAGCCTTACGTTGCTATGTCTTCACAGAAGGCAACAACCTCCAGATTTTGAGCGTCCTGTTCTTCCAGGGCAGCGTTCCTCACCAGACCTTTTCCTTTTCCCTTGTCCTACGGGAGCAAAAAAAAATCAGATGCACAGAAAGAAGAATACATGCATAAATATTTCAAAACAGGCCAGATGGTGTGTTTATAGTATGTCCAACAAACTAAACGGCAGTTTAACAGGGCTGACTGTGGACAACAAGGGGCAGTTTTATTAAAAACACCTCGGAGCTATAAATCCTACAGAGTGAATGAACAGGTCAGCAAGGGTGAAGGCTCGACACAAAGAAACACACAAAGAAGTCTCCAGCTCTTTTATGCCTTTGTCTTTTAAATTATAAAAAAAAAAATAGTTTAGCATTTAATAAAAGGTTAAGCCTTTTGGGTAAATTTTGATTTAAACAGTTCCTTTGGTGCACACAATGTATCCACCAGAGGCAGAGCTGGCTTTCTATTTTTCATTCATAAATATTTTAAGAAGCGTGTTGAACGACTTGTAAACCTCTGTCTCACACACACACTGAGACAGTTCCCTGAGGAATGACTCTAAAAGGTTCCTGGACACTGGCCTGTTGCCGGGAATTCATAGTTACACTCTGCTTTTCCTTTTTTTTTTTTTTTTTTTTTTTACTGCTGTCTTACTGTCAGCGGCTGAGGAATGCGCTTCCTGTGAAACAGGAAATGAGAAGTGAAAGGGCCCGCCTCTTCCTGCACCAGGATCTGGACCGTCTGCAAAAGTGCTCAGTCATGTCTTAGAAATCTGTGACTCTGACATCACTTAGGGAAGAAAAGGGGGAGAGGTTGTAAAGCAAATGTTTGGAATGTCATAATAATAGCTTTTTTTCTCCCCTTTAAGACTTCTGAGATATTTTGACGCCACAGATGTTTTGATGTGCAGCTTATTTTGACCATGAAACGAGACAAGGAAGGACTTCCTAAAGGTTGCAACATGCTGTGTCAGATCAACTTAACTTCTTTAGTTCCTTTTAACAAAAATCCCCAAACAAACACACACTTCTCTTAACCTTGTTTCATGGTTTGATTCCAGCCAGGGATCTCTGCTGAGGGTTGATCTCTTTCTCATCCCCCTGTTGTTTCCTGTCAACTAAAGGCCCCAAAACAAAATAAAAAGAGCACTGACCCTAATTAAAAGGATCATAACATCCAGCAGATTAATCCAAGATATCATTTAGACCACAACTGTGCAGCCCCAAGCGCTCTGTTCAAAGTGCTGACCTGACATAACGCCAGGAGATAGAAATCTCTAAGTCAGCATGTGAAGCCTGGAAAGGAGGCCAAGCACTCGACAACAAAACACCTGCATCTCCCAGCAATGAGAGAGCAGCTTGGGTCCCTGCCTACACAAGTTCCATCTCAGAAAGACAATGCGGTTAGTGGTTCAATACAGTATGTATTTGAGTATTAAGAAAAACATGACAACAAACAAAGTAGGGTGACATAGTGAGACTGAGGAAAGAGCCATGAGCAGTGATGTTTGGACAGAGGATTGCTTCAGCGAAAACAAACATGCCATGTTAACGGATGGTCTCACACACACTCACACACTCTCACAACAGGCCCTTCTTTGTTTCACTCTATCGATTTTGTTGGTCCCGGACGGAGAGCTCCTGGTGTCTCAAGTCATGGGAACGGCTTCATATGATTCACACGTTGACTAATCCTTCATCCTTTCCCTGCTGTTGCTGGGATGTGTCACAGTGCTGACTGTAACACTGGGAACACACTGTACAACATGAAGGCAGATTATAACCCTGATGATGGCTGGTCATGCACAGTGAGCCGTGGTATGTGACCAGCAGTTTGAGCTGCTCAGTGACAGAAATCTGTCATGATTCAAACATCTGAAGTAGAAAATGTGATGCTCAGAACTATCTCGTGTTGGATTTTTTGGATGGAATTTCCCCAACTATTAGACAGTAGGGCTAGGAAAAAATATTGATATGGCAATATATCAGGATACTCTTTCCTATGATATACTATTGATTTAAAAAAAAAAACAAAAAAAAAAACAAAAAACAGTTATATCCAAACTATTTCCAATCTTAACCTTGTGGTTGACAGAAGAGAAGTGCTAAGGTGTTTTATACAACATTTTAGAAATGGCTCTTCAGCTGCTGCTTGTTTTTGGAGACCAGGATTAAAGGTGTCGGTACGCCTCAGTGCTTGTTAGAGAACCACTTTGTCCAGAGGACTCACTTTTGACCACTAGTAGTATTATGGAGCAAGATAATGAGTGGGTTCCTGTTGTTTGTTGTGGTGGATGCACACAATCGCTGTGACAATCACAAATCTAGAAGAGCTGCAGGATGATTTTATTACATCCATCTGTGCAGGGAGCCAACAGGAAGACAGCTGGTAAGGCCAGCTGAAGTCTCAGACTGGCAAGTGAGCCACTGTCTGAGGATTGGATGGAGCGTGGTTTCCAGTTCGCCCTAATACATCCATCATGTAAACGATGCTGGTGTCAAAATGTTAAAAAAAAGGAAATGCAATGCCATCAACAGGGGTTAGAACGTGGTTAGGTTGAGGCACATGCAGGAAGCATGAACTGAAAGGTGTGTTGACTGGTGGCTGCTGGTAATTCCAAGCCCAACAACAGTATTGAGTTACACTACACATCTAGACATTAGACACCACCTCACCTCTCTGTGCCAGCCTGACGAAGATCATCTGACACAGGAAACCTGCATTCAAATATTCACTGACCGCTGTCAATATCTGACGAACCAAAACATTGTTTGAAATCAATATGCTGTACAGCAACATATGGTGGTCAAGCTTTGAATCTCTGAGGAAAATGCTTTAACAGTAGCCTACAGCTGCTTGATTTTTTTTGTCTAAATCCAGCCTTTTATCTGGCACTCAACCTGAAAATGACCTGCAAGTAACAACACAGCACAAGCAAAATATACTACAGTTGCTGAGTGATGCTGTCATGCTGATCCAGCACTTCCTGAGGAGATGAAGATTGATTTCAGTGGGTTGTGAATATACACCGACCCATAACTGTCAACTGAAACTCTTTTGGCTACCTGCATAAACAACATTTTCTAAACAATTATGTTTGCATACAGTACAGCTTCATCGATGAGACTTTGTGCCTGTGAGAGCTGTGGTTTACATCAGAGGAACTAGCCGCTCAGAGAACACCAGCTAACTTCTTCTTTCGATCAGGAAGTGACTGAGGGCTACCTAACTTACACTTCCTGTGATAAACTGAAAGCCAAGGCTGAAAAGAAATTTGTGATTGGAGGAAATTTCCGAAAATCTCAGTGAGTCTCCCATTTTGTGCCAGTAATTAAGGTCAAAGGTCAGGAGACGTAGTGAGTCACAGCTAACTGGGATCCATGCCACCTCCATGCTATGCAACATCTTCTAACCTGCAATATGTCTGGTGGAACAAAACTCCCATACTTGTGCTAAAGATGTAATTAGATGATAATAAAAGAACATGGAGAAGAGTCTGGATGGGATAGAGGTGTGAGAGATGTAAAGGAGCAGCTGGGGGTCTTTAAATCTGCAGGGGAAGGAGATATTTCACCATAAATTCAGCTGGCAGAAATGTACAGTACATGCTGGAATACACCGGATGGTACACACATACACGCTGCGATCTTGAATCAGGGCACATGATGATAAAAAAGGCAAGTTCAGACAAAAATCAGACCGCAGGTCATTGTGAAGGAACAGACAGGCATGAACATGCTCTCTCAATCTGCAAGGGAAGGGTGCGTTTTAACAGTACTGTTCAAATGTAATCTACTCCACTGTGCTATCTGGCTCATTGCATAATCAGAATCTCTACGGTCACAATGTGCATCGTCAGTATCACATTACTGACAAACTGGTACTGTTAAATTACACAGATTAACAGTCAAACAAACAAACAGTCAACATCACATTTCCCTACAGCTTTCATCTCTTTAAAAGGTTGCACACTCTGTTGCATCAAACTAAAATCCTTACCATGTCTTCTCTGGATCTGATGATCTATCACATCATGAACCAAAAAAAAACAAAAAACAAGCAACACTGAAACAAGTGGAACACCACTTCTTGAAACAATTGCGAAGATAAGTATTAAAAAGGCAGACATGGGAGCATGTGGTAAATGACGCATTAACTTCCAGTGCTGCTTTGCAAACAGTTGGAGCCAGGCCTGAGCAGGCGGGACAGTTGAACTGCAGATAGAGCTATTTGTTTGGCTGCTGATTATCACTAACCTACAACTTTGTATCCAAAGGCCAAAGCAAGGGATTAACAGCCGGACATCGCAGGCAGTCAGTGGTTTGAGTCGGTTAGTTTTGACTAAGTAAGGTAAAACTAACTTCTTCCCATTTGACACCCCTCTGCCCACGCAACCACATCTTACACTACAAGCTAGCTAGCCAACCACAACAAGACTGGGCAACTTCAGGCTGACTTACTGCCACCCGAACACATAACTCTAAGTGAAACAAATCAGGGCAAAAGCAATGACTGATGCTGAGATGTATAACAGGAGTCAAATTGACATTCAAAGGTGAAGAATATTAGGTCCTTTGAACACATGCAGTTCCTCAGAGACTTCTGTTTGGCCAAGTTTGGCTATAGCTCTGAACCTGGACCACACTAACATGTGACGACATATGAAACAGAACAAGCTTGTATCCAGAATCACTTTCTGGATTACAGCCAGCAACCAAGGTGCATTTTTCCTGAAATTATATCTAATATATCTAGTTATGCCAGCAGAGATGTAATGTCGATACATCACACCACAGTGTGTGTGACAAACAAGTTTAATATGCTGCAAGGTAGGGGTGTGATGAGATTAAATTGTGACGATATACTTGTGAAAAGATGTCTTGCGAGCACAGCAAACCTATCAGAAATTCCTGGATCAATCCTGGTCAAATACAGTATGATCTTAAAATGCAAATGATGCATTTCTACAATGTTGGTGAGGCAGAAGATGAGCTACAACCATATGTTTACCAAAACAATGCATTCCCGGTGCTCCACGGAAAACATTGCTCATGAGCACCGGCCTTTGTGGAGAGAGCAGAGACCGTCTACAAAGTGCAACACAGAAAAAAAAAATAAATACCAAACTAAAAGCGCTCCCCTGATATATGCTGTAGCATCACCACATTCATATCAGACACATCTCACCGTAAATGACTGCTTGTCCAGTCATATATTTTGTCATTTTAGTTTTCTTGAATTTAATTTGAAAATACCCTCTCGTTCTTGTGAACCCAATATGATGCATCGTCTCGTCTCGTGAGCCGAGTGTATCGTTGCACCCCAACTGAAAGGCCGTGGAGAAATGTCATGGAGCTTTTAGAGGTGGGGTTAAGAGGTGTTTAATGTCTGTCACTCCACACCAGTGTCTCTAAAGCCAAGTTCACACTACAGAACTGTCGAAGTGGTCAAATCATTGCACTGTTCACACAACACAACCTGCTGTCTTCACACAGCAGCATGACCAGATCATCCCAGATGAGTGTGTCTGATCTCTGATGACGCCCTGCATCCTCCCTTTCCTCAGAGTCATGCTCGTTGAAGTTGTTGTTGTTGACACATATTTTCACAAAACAACAACAACAACTTTGGTCTGTGTTGCAAAAGCAACACATGAAGTAGTTCCTAGTCTTACAGGATACTCCTCCTGTCACAAACTGTCTGTCTGCCAAACAATGAGAGCTGAAGTCATGTAGTTTAAACCATGTGACACTGACCAGATGACAATTGGACTTGCTGAAAGCGCAGAGTTATTTCTATCAGTTGTAAAACAGAGCTTGATGTTTATGATAATCGATGGGATGCTGATGCGATAAAGTAACTGCGCTGCAATCAGTTATTAAAACGAGCATAATGACAGGATAACAACACAGTTTTAAAGTTCCTGTCAACCTGTCACATTCACATTATCATAATATTATGACAGCTTTTTATGTCCTCTACACAGCCCATGAATGCAATCATCTTTGGTAAGTTGCTCTCTTATAGCGCTCAAGTATTAATGCACCACAATAGAACCACACAATTATGATAAAGTAACAATAAAACAACATACACTTAAGCGGTTAACTAGCACAAGCGAGTTTCAAGTGTATCCTAATGCATTTCACTCAATGGAGGAAAGAACTGAGAGACTGAAAAACAGTCATCATAACTGCATGCTTTAAAAAAGTTTTTGTAGAAATGCAAAAAGATACGTAAGCAGAAGACATGCAAACACTGGTTTGATCTTTTAAGAGAAGTGAGGCAGAGGTTGTTTTTAGGGGACTACAATATCTGAGTGTTTCCTGAAAAGTAAGGCCAGACCTCCAGAAAGAAGCTGTGTCATCACCAGAAACTCTTTGGCTCAAACCGTGTGGTCCATGTAGGCAACAAAGAGAAAACACCTTTATTCACAGACTTGTTATGCAGTCTAGCAGCTCCTCTTCGCTGTGGAGGGAAGTCTAGTTTCACTGCTACGTTCCTGCTCTAATCAGCCACACTTTTGTTGTGTTGTCAGCTGCTTTGTGAAGCTACTGCTTCATTAAAAACCTCCCACACACAAACTACTGAAAAGCAGATTATTCTGAAGCAGATCTACTGTCTTATGTCTTACATACAGCATGTCACCAAAGGTTGTAAAAATGCAGCTACTTGTCAGGGTCATTCTGGTGCCGCTGTGGGCATGGAGGAGCTGTACAAACTTGTTCCTGTTCATAACAACATGGGTACCGCTGAATGCCAGGCAAGCAGATGAAACACGGGGAGCAAGCATACACACATCTCTACCACACAAACACTAAGACTGCAGACACTGAAGAATGCCGAGCTGAAAAGTCTCAAGTTACACAACACGTTGTCTGACCTGCAAAAGCAGACTTGAACCTAGACATAACATATGGACAAGTGTAAACACAAGGAAGAGACATTCCCAATCCCTGGAAGACACAGCTGGTTGTACAGACTGGTCCAGTTGCCTTTGATAGGTTGCAAATACACATCTGCACACACACTTGATATACTGTATAAAAATATAGAAAACTGCCTTTTTAATGGTGCTGTACTGTAATCTTTCCAAACAGCATGTTCAATTTGTGTCAAATATCCTGGTTTTCCACAAACCACAGGGACTTTTGGAAATGAGGGCCTTGTGCAGCGCCGTAAGGTTAATTAACACCCTGGTGTGAGAAACATGCCACAGAGACCAATTGTTTAGTCATGACACAGAGAAACACAATGAGCAGGAAGTGGGCGTCCTGAAACATGAAAAGAGAAAAATGGACACAATGTCCAGCAGAACAGCCTGTCCAGACTGATGGCAACATAAAGCAATATTTTAATGAAACAAGTTTGTTTCTTTGCATCCATGGCTTAACTACAGGGTGACTACACACACTTTCAGCAACTGCAGAAAGCCGTATCATGTTGGCAAACGTATAACCTCAAACTTTTCAGTTCACTTTTTAATAAAAGTACATTTTAAACTTCAGGTTAATCTGTCTCTCAAAAACTGAATAAAGAGGAACCTTGGTGGCCTCAGTGCTGTTGTACTGCTGACTAAGATGCCCATCTTGGCTCAACTCAGACCTGCCAGCCAAATGACAGATGGTTGTTTAGTTTTAGAGGAGAAAAAGAGATACATAGGGAGCAATACCCCATACCACGTGCTCACAGCACTGTCCCCGATGAATGCTTTAAATATTCATCACATGAAAATAGATCACTCATGTCTTATGTGGCAAAATTAATCACAAAATGTGCTTGAGAGGAACTCGTGGGGTGAAACGGTGGGTAGCTAACCACAGCCAAACATTTAATTACAGGGAGCTGAAGTAAAGGGGATGTTTTCTTGTGGATGGATGGGGAGCATACATGTAGTGAAGAAAGACTTGTATGAGTGTTCTGGGGCAAAGAGAAGATCGACCATCATCTGTTCTGACTAAACTAACTAAACATCCGCTCATGTTGAAAGTGTTTATTTGGCATTTTATCCTGCACTGCTGATGCTAACTTAAAGCATTAATCATGGCTCTGTAGGCCTCACCATCGAGCTAAAAGCCATAAAACCAGGGTCCTGGGACTGGTACACTTCAATGCAATGCAACGTTTATAAAAGGCCCTGAAAGCTAGGGGTTCAGATCTGATGTTTACCTCTGACATTAAAGATGCATGACTAAATGAGATGCAGTTCAGGTGAACACAGCCGAGCAGAAAAGTGTGTCTTCATGAAGGACAATGGTGCACTGCAATCTCACCTGATTGTTTGGTTTGTGCTGGGAGGAGGTGCCAGGGATGTTGAGCGAGTGACTCCTGGTGACAGCCGCTCCTGTTGAGGCTCTCCTGTGTTGTGAGCGACCCGACAGTGATGTTTTCGCCTCCTGCGGGGGGCTGCTACTGCCTTCAGTCTCAAGCACTGCATCCCAAGGATCCCCTGCCACTCCTGGTACTGTCTGCGCAGTACCTCCTGATGCCAGGGATGCTTCCTCACTCTCAGCTTTACGCTTTGTAAGTGGGTCCAGATCCAGCCAGTCAAAGCGGCTGATGCTAGAAGATTCCACCACTGTTGGCTGCTGGGGCGGCGGGTTGGGAGCCAGAGAAGCTGTGCCTACTTGAGAGGAATCTACCTCAGTGCCAGCCAATTTGCCATTCTTCAAGTATTCTGAGGTGCTGGCGATCTTGTCAAACAGTTTGGCCATCTGTGGGTCCACTGCCGGCGGTGGGAAGACCATGGCAGCGGCAGGCTGGATGGGAGTGAAGGTCATGAAGGACGGCTGCTGCGCCGTCAGGGCCATGAAGGGTGGCATGCTTGGAGTGAAGCCATTCCGAAATGTGCCTGGCTTGGGGAACGGAGCAGTGGGGAACATCGGGGAAGGCTGATGGGTGGGAGTGGACACACTGGAGTTAGATGGGGTAGACAGAACAGGTGTCCACTGGCTGCTCTGGAAAGGAGAGGAGCTACAGGAATGGCCGCCAGGGTAGGAGGCGCTGAGGTTAAACCCCAGCAGCGATGAGGGGCGGGACACTTTGCTGTTAACCCCAAAGTTCTCATCCAAGAGGAGCTTTTCAAGTTCCTCATTGGTCAGCTTGTCCACATCAATATCGTTGAACTTGTCCTGCTCTGACTGCTTCGTGGTCTCTGGGAAGACAATGAGGTCCCTTTCGGGTCTATTTGTACAGGATAAAGGTTGAGGAGCAGTAGTGGCAGATTTAGAGGGTTTTGGTTTTGAGGAGGATGCAGATGTCACAGAGAGAGATGAAGACGTTGAAGCTGAAAAAGTGTGTCTCTTATCCCTTTGCAATTTTGCTAAAGCCTCTTCCTCCATGCGCAGGGCTTCCTCTTTACCCACAACCCCCTTTGGCTGGGGGACATCCACCTTGAACCCATTACCACTTGATATCTGGGCCATTCTGTCAACTGGAAGGTGCCATGAGGGTGACGGCTTTCAAGTCAGTCAAGGCTCAAGGGACTGCGCAGCAAATCCTTAAACACCTAAGAAGGAGGAAAAGAACAATTTGAATAAATGACATGATGAGGTGGTCAAACAGGTTCAAAGCTGTCTTGTATGGTATTTAGTATTATAATAACACAACATCTCTATGAGCTGGGTGGAGATTGTGTGATATAAGTTTTCCCTTCGTCTTGTTTCAGCAGCCAGTCTTCGATGGCTTATTGATTAGTGGCCATGTACCACATATGCACACACAGCCAGTAATAACTTGTGCTCGCTTTGGGATAGAGGGCATCCATTGGGTCACATTAACAGCAAGCTCATAAAAAGCTCTCCTCTATTAGTGTGGCTTAACGTTGCTCACCTTGACCATGCAAGGTGCTCAGAGCAACTGTTTGAACAAGCAGCCGGGCCAACAACATACCAAAAAAAGAAAGACTTAATCAAACAATGGCACAAAGCCATGTATTAACAACGAGGTGACATTTGACTTATACAACTTATTGGCACAAATGTGTGTGCTTCTGTGCAGGACAACTAACAATATTTTTTCAGTATAGATTTAGCTCAAAATTACTCCCAAAGTGATGCCATCAAATCAGTTTACATCCCCACCCACACACAAACAAATGCACCAAAAACCCAAAGTTGACACCAAACAAGGGCGTCTCCCGTTGTTGATGATCCCAACTATTTATGGTTAGGCTACAACAGACGGAAACCAAGAGTATCCCATGTCTGTAAGATGAGAAAACATTGCTGCAAAGTGTCTTGTGGTCCTAAAATGACACAGCGCCTTCTCAAAGCGACCATTCATTGACCGATCACAGCCCCAGGGTTGAGTGAGTTCCTTCCCTCTCCAGGCGTCACCGGCCTCTCCTGAGCTTCCCCTCCCATTGTGGTGGAGAGGGCTGGCTGTGCTGGGGCTCAGGCTAGCCTAGCACTATTGTGCAGCTGAGGAATTTGGCATGCTAAGCAGCCCAACGGGTCTCTCTCTCTCTTCCTCAGGCTTTCTCTCACTCTGCTAGCTGCATGTTAGCACCATGGCCCAAGATTGTCTTATCAGCTGTGCTAACAGCAGCAGGCGGTCACAATGTGGCTGCACTCATTGAGCATTCGACTGGGAGAGCTCAGCTTCGGGACGCTAAATGCATAAAAGGTCATCGTCTTTTGATCGCCTGCTGCCCCTGACGGCTTAACTCTGTGCAGAAATGTTGATCACATGATCACAATGACCAAAGTAGTTCAGCCATATATCATTGATTTTTGCACACATGCTCACACAGATTAAAGCAGTTGAAGTGCCATAACCAAAAGGTCAGAGGCCCTTAGCTGAGCTAAACAGCTGCTACTTCCTGATCCTGTATGTAAACACTGGATCATCTGAGAGAAACCACAAAGTAATTTAATTTCATAAATATTAAGCCTTGTTTTAAAGTTTGACAAGTTTTTGCACTGAAGATAGTTGCTGATAGGGCAGATAATCCAATGTGCAGTATAGCTCCAATTCAGGAGGACAGAGAAGAGGGCATGAGATGGGCTGAATGTCATGGCAATTAAAGGAGATTCAACAGGACTCAAGCGACATTAAGATAACTGAAAACACACAGCCAAACACACACTGAATCAAGACAGACATATGCCTGAAGTCCATATACAGACAGAGGAAACAAACTAAAGGAGGAAAGATGCACTTATGTAGAAAAGCCAACTGCAGCCACAACAAATACTCTGCACCATGGCAAAGGATGGCAGAGTCCAGGTTATGTAAGACCTTCATTCAACATGACATTACTACTGTTGAAGTATTCAGATGACACCTGAGCCATAAGCCTCCAGTGAAAATGCTTGACTGAGTAAAAAGATGTAAGAATGTAGAGGTTACAATAACAAACTGGGAGTGGAGAGCTCATTTAATTGATGCTTTGACCCTGAACATGCAGTTACTCCATGTTATCCTCTAGGCAGCTTTGAATGATTTTATTCCACACCATGACGACACCAAATATATTTATATAATAATATATTTAGACTGCTTCTGATAAACTGTGGGGGAAAACATTTACACAATATGACTGTGGATTTAATGTCTTCCATTAAAGCACATTAGGAAGGGATCTCATCGTGGCAGGAGGAGTAATTACAGCATAAAAAAACTGTTTCCGTGGTCAAGTTTTAAGACAGATTAAACACAAAACTGTGAGCCTATCTTGACTTAAAGGGACTGAGTAAGAGGTTTTCCTTCCAATAGCTCTGCAAAAGCACCAGTGTTGGCGACACACTGTAAAGCTGACCAAAGTCCAGGACAACATCTTTATAAAAGGAAAATGAGTAACCAGGTTAAGTTTATAGATTTGTGAGATATGCTCTGTGGTTGTTGGGATGGGAAAGTTACCCATAAGCTAACACTGTCTATGCTGAGGCTTTAATGTGCAGAACATTCATTCTATAGAGAGAAGACAACTATAATATTTATAAAGACATGCAGTGTAACAATATCTCAGTGTCTCCCTGTCTTTCATACTGCTAAACCTTTAACTGATCACACAAGCTGTGGAACACAACTGTACAGCTGCTGCTGTGTTCAGTGTGTAAGGTGGCACCAAAAAGAGGCCTTGGAAGTTAGTTATTCAGGCTACATAATGTTCATCCGTGCTTCATTAGCTAATAACTCGAATGACTTCAGGGAAACACGTTTTCGTCTGATCCCAAGTGCTGATAGTTGGCACTAGGGTACTGAATAATCAACTGTTGGTTTCTAACGCTGCAGAACAATGGCAGGAGCAGTTTAGGGCGTTAGAACACAAACCGGCTGACGAACGTGTCTGTAAACAGCTCGGCTAGCTGAGAAGCGGAGGCTCACCTGACACCAAAATGATGCGCTGTGAATTATCAGCAAGTCGTGAACAATTATCTGTCTCACAATGTAACGTTACAGGTCTTTAAATGGCCCCATCTGCTTGTTAATACGAGATAACAATGACTTTCTACAGATGACAAGCAGGCAGTGAAGCTAACTGTCCCGGCTAGCCGGATCAAATGCCACTTCAAGTTACTTTTCAAAGCCGCTGGAACTTTAACTTTTGACTTGTTGGATGCTAAGTTAGCCGCTACACAACGGGATGCAAAAATAGGCATAAATTGTCGTTAACAGACACAGAAACTGAATTTAGCAACACATCGATAACTTACACGACTGCTCCTTACTTTGTGGGGCACTGATTTATTGATTTAAAAGTACCCAGGCAACTGCTTTGGTCCTGCCAACTGCCCACAGCAAGGAGGAAATGCAGGTTTGGTCACACGGGAAACGGACAGAGAGTACGGAGCTGCAACCTCCAGAAACTACCAGCTGGAAGTTAAAATGGCGGATATTCATTATAAAAAAAGGTAAATAACTCACCTTTTATCGGTGCGGTGTTTGGAGCCATTTTTCCTGCAGCTGCATTTTTTTCCATCCACTTGCACCGAAGAGACGTCAGTTCCTGTTGAGGAGGCTGGATGGAGTTTTGGTTGGACACCAGCTGCACTGAGCGCTAACCGGGGGAGCAGCGCCACTGTGTGGACTGAAGAGGTCAGTGTCCAACCTGTTGGCGTTTCAGCATTACAGCATTACAAACCCCACCAGTGATGCAGGAAGTGCTCAAGTTCTGAAAGTTCTGCAGTCTTACTTCAGTAAAAGTATGCATTAGGAGATCGGCCCATTTCAGAATAGATAGATCAAACACTAATATAATAACAATAATATTGCATTACTAAACAAAATACTAATAATAATAATAATAATAATAATAATAATAATAATAATAATAATAATAATAATGTTAAACGTTAATATCTCCGCCTTTTTCTGGAGTAGATGTCCGTGAACGCCACGTAAGGTTTGGCTCAACGCACCTTAAGCAACGGGTTAACGGTTTGATACACTTTGATTGACAGGTCGAGCGTCCAATCAGCTCTCAACGCGACTGTTTTACAAAGACGCTTTACTTTTCTGTCCAATCAGAGGCGTCAAAGGCGGGGTGTTACCATGGTGACCACAACCTTTCTTTTTTTCTGTAGGTTGTGGCTACAGGAGGCTTGTAGTGGTGGTGGATGAAAGCTGTCAACAAGCTCCAGAGAGGCTCTGTGAGGAAAACTCAACGGTCGAGAGTAAAAAAGAGAAGCTCAAAGTAAGTGTCACTTCACAGGTAAATGTTATTTTGCATGAAATGTTATTTATTATTGTCATTTACTACGGAATAAGGCTTGTTTCTTAGCTTTTCCACAGCTATGGGATAATGAATTAACTAGCTACCATTTTTACCAAACACCTGTTCGTAAATGGTACCGTTAGCCTGTGTGCTTGTCATGAAAGTTTCACAACACTCAAGTTCAAGTTATGGATGGATCAGTGGTAAAGGAACTGTTTAAAAGTAAGCTCATTTTGTCTACGAAATCCACGAAACACGTGTGTTGCTTCCTGTTGCTCGTTACTTTTGAGATTAAGACTAACTTGTATGACAGTGCACCTGCCCACACTGCTCTGGTGATGCAATTAAGAAAAAAACAAACACACCATATTCATGTACGATTTACCCAAATAACTCTGCTGCTACTTAATGCTTTTCTTTATGTATGTGTCCCACCAGATGGTGAGGGGGAAAGTCATGGTCCACTGTGGGCTGGTTCTGCTGAGTCTTTGGCTGTGTATCCAGTCAGTGCCTATCAGTGTGGACAAGACCAAAGAAAAGCCTAAAGAGAAGGAACTGGAGCCACCACAGAGTGCTGTAAGTCAGTGTCACATAGCAATATCACATTTAAATCTGGGTTTTACAGCCAAGTCCACCAAATACCTCTCAGTCCCTCCCTCCCAAAGGGCGTTTAACTTTGGAAAGTACATGTGTGGGCAAAAGGTTCACTCAGTAGTTCATCGTAGTTCCTCAAAACAAACAAGAGCAATATCAGGTTAAATTATGTGAAAAATGAATCGAGAATCAACTTGGTCAAGTTACATAGTAACATGTTAAATGTGGATTTAGTCCTCTATGCCCAAACACTGTCACTACTGACTCTTTATGCTTCAGGACACTGGGCTACATTATGACCGTTACCTCAGGGAAATCATTGAGTACCTGGAGAAAGACCCCCACTTTAGAGAAAAAATGAAAAATACCAACATGGATGACATCAAGGTATGTCTGCGCATTCGCTAACCATGCTATTATTTCGCAAGCTCTTTGTTGGCATGTTTAGCGTGATGTTGTCCCTCTGCTTGCAGAAAGGCAAACTTTCCAAAGAGTTGAACTTTGTCCATTACAATATTCGGACCAAGCTAGATGAGATGAAGAGGGAGGAGATGAACCGGCTGCGGATGCTCATCAAAGCCAAACATGACATCCAGGAGGGGAATGGCAAGTATCTTGTATGGTTTGCTGATGTGTCTCTTACAAACTTCTGCTTCATGAAGTTGCACAAGAAATGTTGTTATGCAAATCAGCACTTGGGTCATAGAATACAGGCTGTGGTTCTTAACTCCTGTTAGTATGAGCTGCTGAACCAAAAGTTATGTAAAATTAGATTAAATACAGTTAAGGACCAGAAATACAGGTCAAGTCACATCACATCATTTTTAAAAACAATGGTCAGTGAAATACAAGATGGTGCAAGTTGAATAGGATGTGTAGAAATTTTAGAAGTGGGGGTGTATTAACTGCAAATACAGAAGCTATCTTGGCTGAACCATCGTGCTTCGAAATTTACATGTATTTACTGTCATTTGACTCGTTTCCAGTGTAAATTTGAGCCGAAACTTAAGTAAACAAAGCTGGTGCTTGCCTGGTCGTGAATCAGTCATACGCTGAAGAACTAGTGAAGCACAAAATGTTTTTGGGAGGCTCATGGGAAAGACTAAGTTAATTGAGTTCATTGATTTTGTTTTGTTTCTAGTCAATGCAGTCTATGGTAAGTAAAAGATCTGTCTAAGTTGCTACAACTGCAAAACATGAACTGAATATTTTAAAATTTTAAAATTAAAATCATAAAAATCCCATTTTTTTCCGTCCTTGTAGGCTGGACAGTAGACCACCAGGCACTGCTGAAACAGTTTGAGCATCTCAGCCATGATAACCCCCACACTTTTGAGGTGCAGGACCTGGACCGCCTCATCCAATCGGTACAGACAGTGAAAAAAACATTAAATAGATTTGTTTTTATGAAAAATTGTGATGCAGTTGTTGTAGCTGTGGCTCCTCATTCATAGAAAAGTTGACCAAGAAGTTAAAAATTCATCACAGATGCATAGCTCTTATACAGGCCATGTTCCTCTACACTGTTCATTTGTACTGTAGCGCTTACATGTAACTGCATCATAGTTAGTACATATAATAGCAGTAAAGAATGCCTTGCTTCATATTATTACTGGGAAGAGCCTATATAGAGAATTACAGGTGTCAAACACTGAGCCCTCTTTTTCACATGTCTGCTCTTTACACCTGGTAGTGAGAGACATCAAGAACTTTCAGTTTTAGTACTCAAGCTTTTGCTGTTGCTGAGCGGCTTTGAGGGACAGAACAGTTGTGCACTCATACAAGATCGACAGCAGTTTGCTTCCTCTGATTGCACCACTTATTTTGGAATCAATACCAGGGAGGTGAGTGTACCAGTATGAGCAGTACAACCCTGAATTTCCCCTCTTCAACATTAATTTTTAGGCAACCAAAGACCTGGAGAACTTTGACAAGGGCCACCACGATGAGTTCAAGAGATATGAGATGATGAAGGAGCACGAGAGGAGGGAACGTCTGAAAGCCATGAATGAGGAGGACCGCAAGGTTGAGGAGCAGCGCTACGAGGAGATGAGGAAGAGACACGCCAATCATCCAAAAGTTAACCACCCTGTGAGTTCCGCTGTAGCAAAGTTAGCATAATGCAAACAGACATGATAACTGGTTTTATGATGTATGAGTAAGAACTCACTTCTAATCAGTCATGTTTAAACAGCTCATATTTGATTATTTGAATTTTAGGGTTTACTGTCATTACATAGAAAACCTATTGGCAAACTAGTTGAGCAGGTTTTACTGGTCGTGGGACGGTTAAACAATGGAAAAAAAAAAGAAAAAAAAAAAACGTTAAACACAAGTAGAGAGTGGAAGTAGAAACCCTGAAGGAAACTGCAATGTCATTGAAGATGATCTGACTCTACTGATACTATTTACTGAACATTTGTGCAGGGCAGTGAAGACCAGCTCAAGGAGGTGTGGGAGGAGTCAGACGGTTTGGATCCAGTGAACTTTAATCCCAAGACCTTCTTTAAATTACACGGTAACCAGAGACCATAGAGGTGTCTGAAAAGCCACTGTCTGAGGGTTAAACTGTTGAACACATGGCCAGCACCAAATCTAATCTTCCTTCATCAAAACAGGTTCTTTGTGTCTGAATGTGTTTGATCAAATGAGACCCATATAGCCTAACACACTGATAACAGTGTGTATTAATCTGATACACTTGTGATGAAAGTACCTATGGTTGTGATGACGTATTCATTTCAGTCTTTTGTTTTGTGTTGCAGACAGCAATGGAGACGGCTTCATAGATGAGATTGAGCTTGAGGCACTCTTCACTAAAGAGGTATTTGTGTTTTTACCCTGGTTCTGCTCATTCTACCATCATGAAATATAGAAATGGAGCCTTTGTAGTTAAATTTGCATACGTGTGTTTTCTAGCTGGAGAAGGTGTACAACTCCTCAAATGCAGATTACGACGCGGCTGAGATGGAGGAGGAGAGACTGCGAATGAGGGAGCACGTTATGAATGAGGTGAGCTGCCACAATAGCAGAAAAGACAGTCCTAGCACCCCTTAAACACTGAATTATCCATTGAAGTAGAAAAAGACCAGATATCACTTGAATTGACATTGATGGTGAAAAGGACACCAATGTGACAAATTGGACACAGACTTGTGTAGGATGGGAAAAATATGTTGTGCTGAAGGCAGAGGGAGCTCTAGCAGGGAGCTGAAAGGTTGAGGCCTTCCTCTCTCAACCTATTATAAAATAAAATATTGAAGAGCACTTAAGGACCCTTGCATTGACTAAAGCAGCTTCCTGTGTTGATACACAGGTGGACACCAATAAAGACAGACTGTTGTCACTGACTGAGTTCTTGGCCTCTACAAATAGGAACGACTTCCATGAAAACCAGGAGTGGGAGGTAAGTATGAGATTTTACAAAAGAGTCTAATGAATGCAGATCTGCGGGTTCTCTTGAGAAGACGGACTTGAGTCAAAATTGGCTTGACCTTGTTGTCATGTGATTTTATCAATATTAACTGTAAGTAGCCAGCATTTGAAGTGGAGAGCTATTCTCTTAAAGCCCTTGTCAGCTGGTGAAATTATCAAATAAAAGACATATACATGACAGGTAGTAAACCGTTCTTTTGTAGATTGATCAAATTCAAGGCAAAGTTGGGAATCCACCATGTGACCAAATTTGTCACTGTAAGGTTTTATCATCAGAAGTCCTCTACTGTTATTCATTAAACTCATTCTGAGTCTCTACACCCCACAGACTATAGAAAAAACACCAGTTTACACCGAGGAGGACCTGATACAGTTTGAACAGCATCTGGTTAATGAGGAGAATGACATCAAAGCAAAGTCGGAGGCACTGCAGAAACAGAGGGAGGAACTCGAAAGGAAGCAGGAGGAACTTGATGCGCAGAAATTTGTGCTACAACAGGTGAACTAAAAAACAAACCTTTTACTTGTGAAATACGTCAGGAATTCCTCCCTCAAATGTCATTTCTAATGGATGTTATGCATGATTTGTGGTCATGAGAAACATTCTTAACCACTGCCAAGTTGTAGATGTGTTGAGCAAGGTAAAGCTAACAAGACCAATTTTTATCGTAAAGGCACATCAAAATTGATCTTATGTGCAGTTCTGTTAATGAACTGAGTGGAAGTTCCCATGTTATTTTGTGATGCTCTTAATATTTTTCCATCTTGTTTTCTCTTCTCAGTCAGCAGACCAAATGGAAAAGATGAAAGCTCAGACCAAACGTAAGTATCAAATCGCAATGATTATTAACATACATAGAAGACGAGGGAAAGTTTTACTTTTGCACACAGAGAACGTATAAAAAGAATATTTATTTGGTCACAATCACAGCACCAGAGGCCAAGAGGACTTTTAGTTCCTAGTATATTGTTAGACTCATCTACAATTCACAAAGTTCATTTGTTTGTAGCAAACCCTTTAAAGACATAAGGTGCAGAATTAAAACATTTTCATCTACTGCCCCTTCCAGCTGCCATCAGCAGACATTGCAAAAGTTTGTTTTATCTAAAATCGAATCAAATTAATGTCAATGCAGCTGATCAACTTGCACCAATATGACTTTCTGTTGCAGAGTCGACTGCTGCTGTTAGTAAAGGTGAACCTGCACCACATGCAGGTGAAAACACTCAGCCACCTCCTCCTGGTCACAAGTAGGCTGACGCAGTGGTGCCAGGACACTCGTGGCACATCTCAGTGTTCTGTGTGGATGCCAGTGAGCGTGCGTGATTGCTCTGTAGGGATTCCAATTTTTGTTTAAGATTTTCAAACCATCACACAGAAATATTCTCCCAAATATTAAGAGCAGATAAGAAAATCTGATTTCAGGCTTCAGATGTGGGCCAACAATCGACCCGTTTGTTTTGTCATTTTCATGTTTCATGTATTACAGCAGAGTCCCTGTTCTCCATGGAAAGTGCTTTGGGGTGAAACAGTCAGGGGGGCTGAAATGTGAGTGTTTTGTTTAGTGCACACTGTAGTCCATCGCCATTGATATTCTCTTAGAGGAAATACTTTTTAAAAGATTTAGTCCGTTAAAGAGACCTGGTTATTTTATAAAAATTAAGTTAACGTAGTGCTGCTGGCAAAGGAAGGACATTTTACACAAAGTAATATATGAATAATATATTCCAAAAGTGGTTCTTTCTTTATGAACTTGCATTTCAACATGTTTATTTTCACACATTTTAAGATGTAATCTTATACTGTTGTGTATTGGTTTAAAGTGTAAGCTATCAATCAATATTTCAGAATCACAGCTGACTTTGTTCTCTGATACCTCTGAACTGTTCCAGACTGCAACAGTTACCTTCAATTTTCCAGAACTTTTGCCTGATAATCTTGAAAAAAATATTTATTTATTTATCCTTTGGACCACATGATTGAAGACCATAGTTTAAATCAATAATATATAATTTATATATTTTAATTTAATATAATTGTGCTGTGATTGTATGGATTTCATGTGTATGTGTACAGTAAATTTGTGTCTGTGAATTTCATTTTTCCATGCTAGAATAATGTTGAATATATTTGTCTACACACCACTGTAAATTAAATGGGAAGCTTGAATTAAAACTGTGTTGATTAAAGATTAATAAATGAGATGAGAATGAATGATAGTCAAAGATTGATACTCTGAGCAATTTAGTCCCTTTGAAAAGAGAAATCAAATCTGTCCACCTCTGGACTTCCTGTGAGAGGAACGTGTGAAACTGCTGTACAGGGTTTGAATGTGGACATTAAAATGAATGAGGTTGCAGGTTTGTGCTTCTTCTTTCAGTCACTGGTTCACTAATGATTGACAGTGACATGATTATTTTGTCATTTTGACAAATGACAATACTTAAGTATTTAACTGTGCATTCAAAATGGCAATAAAGGATCTTGAATCTTGAAAAGTAAAGGATAAAAGACACTCTAGGTGTAAAATCAACTGTCGTATCTAAATGAAGTGAAGTAGGGATCCTGTTTCACTGATAGGAGGATTTTAAACGCTGGGAGATGTAGTCGCCTCCTTTCACTGGTGGGTATTTGTTTGAACCGTCACAGCAGGTGATCAGAGCCTCTTTATCCGGGTGTACGAAGAAAACTAGAGACTGACGTGTGCTGGAATCTCCAGGAGGGGGCAGCAAAACTCTGTGGACCTGAAGGAGAGGGCACAACTGCAATTACACTCCTGATCAAAATTTTAAGAGCAAAAATTGCAAGAATTTACATTTTGCACTGTTAGATTTTAAGAAGGTTCTAAGTAATGCTTCAAAATGCAACAAGAACAAATGGGAGTGAGACAAAAAAAATAGTAAGACATTGCAAACAACCATTAAACTGAAACAGGCTGTTCATCTGATCAAAAGTTTAAGACCACAAAATAGAAATGACACTGAATCCACATTTTTGTGAAGATTTTAGGCTTTTAAATGCTGTGGTCTTAAACTTTTGATCAGCCTATTTCAGTTTAATGGTTGTTTGCAATAAATTGCTTTCTTAATTTTTTTTGTCTCACTCCCATTTCTTCTTTTTGCATTTTGAAGCACTACTTAGAACCTTCTTAAGATCCAACAGTGCAAAATGTAAATTTCAACTGGTCTTACAATTTTGATCAGGAGTATATTTAAATCCTAAAACATTATTCTCCTTAAATACAGGACAGAACTGAGGAAACCTCTGGGTGAGAGGTCCAGCTGATGCTCCTCTTTGCTCTTTTGAAGTGAGAATCAATTGAATTGAGAATTACAGTTACTGTAACATAAACAGTTTAATCCACCAGTGTTTTTACATTCCGATGACAGACACCCCAAAAGAAATCCTTCTCAACCGACCAGAGAGGCAAAGCGATCGCTGGTCCAGCGCTGCATCAGGTCAGCCACGTTGACAAGGACTGCCCCGGGGATGATGGGAGCAGAGATGAATTCACCTGAGCGCCGACGCACCTGGAGGTTAACAAGACTCTCAGGAGGATTGCTCAGTGACAATATCAAAGCAAGCCTCCAGTTTGGTAAGACACAGGTTAAGAGGTGGAGATGGTGGTGGTGTTACCTGCAGACCCTCAGAGCTGTTAAACAACAGGGTGATGGTGCCGTAGTCTGAATGTTCTCCACATCGCACCTGACCCTCCTTCACTGTCTCATGCTTTATTGGTGGGTAGTACAGACAGCGCAGTGTTGTGCCGTTCTCAGCCGCTAGAGGAGACACAACCATACATGGTATATAAGTATCACAAGAGTTTATTCTGGGCCCAAGACCCAGTACTATACTGGAAGTTATAGTGGCTGTGGTATAAGAACAAGCAAGCAAAGCTTGGCTGTATGAGGATATGAGGTGCTGCTGCAGTAAATAGGAGGCTGTGGAGCACACAAAGGTAACAATGTAAAACTTTACTGACAATGTGGAAGCCAAAACATAGTGCTGCTGACAAGACAAGACATGTAGGCTTCGTGCTTGACATTTTTGTAAAGTGAGGAAAGATTGAATCACTCGATCAGCTGATCTAGACCCACTGACTGTCACAGTGAGAGCACATACTTCCTATTAAACGGTGTGCATTCAGGAACACATCTGGGTCCAGATGCAGACTGTGGGCCATCACTCTCAGCACCCTCAAACTGAGCTCTTTACAGCGCTGGAAGAAGGATGTGTGGATCTCCTGGAACCCTTCCACAGCACCTGATGGCCATTTCTACAGCAGAAGAGAAGTGATGGGCTGAGCAGAACACTTCAAAAAACTCCGACGAATCAAAGTAGGCAGATCAACCTATCAACTGAGCCACAGGTATCAACTGGTGAAATAAAACAATCAGTAACTTGTACTGTGACCACCCGGCTGGTAGCGCAGTGGATGACTGCACATGCCATTGGCCTGGGGAACCCATATTCGACTCCCTCCCAGTCCCAGATCCCAAAATGGGCGAGGGTTGCGTCAGGAAGGGCATCCAGTGTAAAAAACTAATGCCAAGTCTACAAGCGGATCATTTTGCTCTGGTGACCCCGGAAGGAAGCAGCCAGAAAGAACAACAACAACTTGTACTTAGACCTCCAATGTAAGACACGATAGAGTGGGCTCAATCTTGGTTATGTATTAAACAACTTGAAATCATTTACTATGTCAGGGTGAAAAGATTCAATGTTGAAGGACTCCTTTAGGTCTCCTGGGCGATGTGGATTCAATCTGGAAAACAAATGAATTTAAAATGAGTAAACTGTGCAGATAACTAGTGTGATGTGTTCCCTTTTCTGATCCCTGCCTCTCATCCTCCAGACACAGCCAGCCGTGGTTGGGACTGATGGCGAAGCTCGCCCTGCTGAAGGCTTGTTTCATCTCATCTGGCTGCAGGAAGAACTTTCTGGATATGTCCATTACACGATCCACCTACCCAAGCACACCACGACAGAAGACACATTCCAGTTACATGAGCTCAGAGACAAATACTGCACATTGTAATATTACACTAGATTTGTCTGATAATAATTTCCATACCTGTCCTACACAGTGATAACCATGAATCTCCAAAATTGTATAGATTAAGATGCACTGCTGTGGATGCATTAGCACAACTTTAATCATCTACAGCAATAAAAACGTCACGTGCAGATGAATGCAGCAGACTTCAGAGGGGTTTGATTGTTGTTTGCAGGACTTTTATGTGTAGTGGAGTATTCCCACAGAGTGATAATCTACTTTTACTATAGTAACAGTACTTCCCCCCTCACTGTCACAAACTTTATATGAGTGAAGTTTAGAAAGGAATCCCAAACCCACAGAAAGCGATTAATCGGAGAGTTACCCTCTCCAGTCCAGTTTCTTTCCCTTTCCTCACCTCCTCCTGACTGATCCCAGTGTTCTTCAGAAAAACGAAGCCAACCTCAGTGAAAGCTGCTTCCAGCTCTTTGCTCAGGATGTCCATCTGCTGCTCAGTGACAGCCTCCTCACCCAGGCTGTACGCACCAAAGTCCACCACTGGAATGCTCATTTTAAGAAGCAAAAAGCCAGTCTGGGTTGATCTGCTGTGCACAGCTGCAGACTGCACACAAACACACTCAGGCTGACGTTCCCTTCGCAGACGAATCGGCTATAAGATCCGATTCTCTGTAACAAACGAGACTCGAGTCCCATCGGGGAGAGTCGAATCTTCTTCTTCTTCTTTGGTTCCGGCAGACTAGACGCATCCAAAGCGTATTGCTGCCCTCTGCTGTTTCCATGCGGTTCCTGTTAGTGCTTAATCTTATTCGGTTGTACACAGGGCCACCCCTGAGCAAATAGGGGCCCTAAGCAAAACTTTATTTTAACAAGACATTCAATAAATGTTAATCAGGGCTGCTGGAAAAAATAATCTCCAGAGAGACTGTAGACAGAGCTTCCTCTCTAATGAGTAGCAGTTCAGGTAAACTCAGTGGTGAACAAAGTATACAAAGTATACTTGTGGTCAAATCTTACCTAACTACAAGTAAAAATTTGCTTGGTCCAAGATTTAATCAAGTTGAAGTACTAAAGTACTTACTTTTAAAGATACTTAAGTATTGAAAAGTACATTTTCTAATACCAGTACATTACTGTATTGTTTTCTCAGGTTGGACGGTGAGTTCTTGAATGGAGAAATGTAATTTGTTGTCAAGGCGTCTACAGATATTACTGTCATCCGCATTAGGTGGCCCAGCTTGGTGCAGCCAGCCTCCCTGAGTTTGGCTCGTAGGCTGGCAGACTGCAGCTTTTCAGTCTTTAAAAAGTTGCTAAAAAAACAAAGGCTCCTCAAGCAGCCACATGCCTGGTGTCCTATGAGTAGTCCTGGTGCTGTTTAAAACCTGCCATGCCTGCATAACTGAGCAATAAAAAGGTCAGCCCATAAAGGTCCATGTTTGTAGACTGCAGGAGGAACAGCTGCTTATCATATCTCAAAGGTCCAGCTCTCCTCAGCAGCGTTCTAGCTGTGTTGATCCAGCTTGCGCCACAGCTGTAAAGCAGTCTTTGGGCAGTCCGGAGTCTAAATGAGGCAATTTTGGACTGGATGTCCACCAGTCCCTGTCCCCCTTCATCCACAGGCAGGTAGAGTCCTGCCACCCGGTTCCAGTGATGTCCGGACCAGTCCAGGATGGCTTTCTGGATGTCCTCCACCAGGCCTCTAGGTGGCATCAGAGGAACCAGTTTGTGCCAGAGAGCCAAGGCGACCAAGTTATTGGAGACCATGACTCTTCCCCTATACGATAGCTGAGGTAGCAACCATTTCCATTTAGATAACCGGGCACACACTTTCTCCTTCACTCCCTCCCAGTTCTTCTTCTGAAAGCCCTCTGTACCCAGAAACACCCCCAGGACCTTCAGCCCCTCTCTGCCCAACTCCACCCCCCCGGCAGACTGGGCACTGCCTGGTCCCTCCACTGCCCCACCAACAAACCCTCACTCTTAGCCCAGTTCTCCCGTGCAGAAGAAGCCCTTAGACAGTCGGAGAACGCTCAAGGCTGCAAGACCCCAGCAGTGAAACGCTGCTGACTCGACCTCTCAACCTGCACAGCAGGGGCTCTATGGCCAGGCTGTACAGCTGAGATAGGGCAGCCCTGTCTGATCCCTCGTTGTACAGGGATCGGTCGACTCAGCCCTGCCCCCATCTTCACCAAACACTGTGCACCACTATACAATAAACGAACCCAAGACAGAAAACCATCATCAATACCAAAACCTCTAAGTGCAGAAAACAACTAAGAGTGATCTACCCTATCAAACACTTTCTCCTGGTCCAGAGAGACAACACTAATATTTACACTCTCAGACCGACACACATCAATAACATCTCTCATCAAGAAGATGTTGTCCATGATTGTCCTGTCAGGGACACAATAAGTCTGGTCTGAATGAATGTTCAGTTCCAGAATGTTCTTCAGCCTGTTAGATCGGACTCTGGAAAGGATCTTATAATCTGCACAGAGGAGGGAGACTGGCCTGCAGTTCTTGAGCAGGACCAGGTCTCCTTTTTTGGGCAGCAGCAAAAAATTGTTAAAAACAATAGAAAGTGAGTTGTGTTAAAAATGGTTTGATAGCAATTATCATTAAAAGAAATAAAATGATATTCGTTGGTGTTAAAACTAATTGTGAAATAAAACTGAATCTAAATGAAATTGAAATTGAAAGACATCATTGTCGTCATCATCATCACATTTCTTTATTAGACTCCAGGTCCATTTAAAAAAGGGACAAACAAATACACTAAAAATGAAAGTGTATATTAAACAAAAATTTTGGGGAGGAATTATAGATCATAAAGCCACATATAGAAAACAACAGAAATGATCTAAATCTGTCTGGTATTACCTACAAAACAAGGGATCTGTTGGATAAAAAAAATGTTTACACATATTGTATTTCTCCCTTACAATACCATACATGTCTTATTGTGTTGAGGTTTGGGGGAATACATATAGAACTTATGTAGACCCTATAATTAAAGCCCAAAGAGTTATATAATAAAGTTTCCTGTCACAATGCTACCACTCAATTATTTATAGATTATGTATATTTAAAAACAATAGAAAGATTATTTAAAAGTAAAGAATAAGAGCCTTCCTACTTGTGTTCAACATTTGTTTTAAATTTAGAGTAAAAAGTTGTATTTTAAAAAGGCTGCCATGTGAAGACTAATGTTGAATACAGAGTGTTTAATTTATGGGTGTTAAAGTGTGGTAAGGAGTGATGAACTGAAATTATGTAGAGCTCTGTTGAGTTTTTAAAAAGCATTCATTCAAACACATCAAACATGCATAAGGACAGTAACAGTCTGTCTGGCCTGGATGTACCATCTTTATTCATTCAGTAGCTCCATGGCAGCACAGTTATATTCCACTAAAGAACGTCATTGGTTTGACCTCTGACCCCTCAGGACTGACACTCCTGTGTCTCAGTGCTTCACAATAAGAGGAGAAACATGTTAGGAACACATTATGTAGTGATGTGCTCTTATTGCAGCTGATAAACTGGGAGCACCCATCCAGTACTGAACATTTCATCACATTTAACCTTCAATCCTTCACAAGGTCATCAGCATCATCTGTGAAACATTTTGACTATCATAGATATCTTGCATTCATTATAAATCATCTTGGTATATGACTGGGTCCAGTTGAATTAAGTGTATTAATGTACTATTTATGAACTACTATTTCATCAGTGCTCCTATGTAAATCATCATCTTTCCTCCCAGCTCACTGGTGATGTTTATGTTCTGATGGTTGGAATAACCATAACTATGATAACAATCACTTTTTAAAACTTTGAATCAAATCTTATTCTACATCAAGACATTTTGTCAAAAAATTCTATTATATTTCCAAGTGACTCATTCCATTAAAGGAATCTGATAACTATATAATATCAATCTATAATTACAGTAAATACCCTCTGTTCTTTAAGACGAGTTAAAAACACAACTTATCCTCACTGTCAAGTCACTAAATCACAGTTTTACTTTTGTATCGCAGTCAGAGTTTGAGCTTTTGGATTCAGATCCAGTACAAAAGTTTCCACATTTCTATGTCCTTTAGTTCAAAACGATGGCTACGCATGTAACCACAGTTCTATGAGTTTCAGGTGACCGCCAGAGGCAGTGCTTGAAGCACCTGGACGTCCATCCACACACCTGGATGACATACACCAACAGGGTCACGAGGGATATCCACATACCTGTAAGAACGTCACAAAGTAGACAGAACGGCTGAAGCCACTGAGCCACGTGAAGCCACATTAACTCTGTAAAATCTTGTGAATGTGCATGCAGACGTCCAAAAGTGGCATCCCTCGAAGGGCAGCCCATGAAGTAGCCATCCCACTGCCCCTGTAGGCAAAGGAGATAGTGTCCATAATCCACCTTGAGAGCCGCTGCTTGGACAGGGCATGACCACGTCTACAGCCTGAATGACAAACAAACAACGAATCTGATCATCAAAATTCTACAGACACTGAATATACTGTCGTAATGTATGTACATGCACAAACCTGACAACTCCCGCTCATCTCCACCATCAGTGGGATCAGAACTCACTCAGGTGCCCAGGAACTGTGAATGGTCTGAACCACCGCAGGGTCACACAAACTCAGCGAGTGGTTGGGCCCTGCAGAGGCAAAACCCAAAGCTGCAGATGAGCTGGATTTGTGTGCCAGATCGGAGGGACCAGTTGTGAGAGGAGGTTTATCCTCCTAGGTAAGCAACATGGCTCCCTGCCCAATAGTTGGCAAATCATAGGGAACCACACTCTCCCCGATCATTTGTGTCCTTCTGCCCTGACCCTGCCCAGGGTGGCAGTATCAGACAGAATTGTCCCGAACGCTCGACAACTCTGTCGTGTGGTTGGTTCATAGGTAGTCACGTGTTTGGTGTATGCCATTACACAACAGAAACACCAGTTGTCGGTACTCTCGCTCTATACATGGCTCTGCTAAATTAAATTTTTTACTGCCATCTGTTGGTCACTGCAAGGAAAACATACCACAAAGACAATATTTCCTTTTTCCTCTTTAATATTTTAAGTGTGGATATCTTCCATTTCTGTGTATCAAGACCATTGTGCAGACAGCCATTAGCATTTTGTTTGCACTTCTAAATCAACAAGAATTTATTTATAAGGTCCCATTTCTTTTCATCACTAACATGATCACAGTGAGACTTTCCCCTACTTGATGTTAGACACATGCTGATTCTTTCATATTGATTTTTATCATCCAATTAGAGAGATGAAATTAAAAAAAATCATGTTTGTCAAAAGATAAAAAACATACTGGGACAGTGTCCAATTCTGTGGTTTGAATAGTATTTCACATCAGGACCACTGATTTGCTGTTAAAGGCTCAATGAGCAGAAACAAATAACATAATTCCTAGTTCTGAGTATGGCAGCTTGTTTCACAGTGGAGTTACAGTGGAGTTTTTTGTAAGGTCATCATGGGACAGAATGTCCTCCTCCTAATGTCATTAGTCCTCCGGGCCACTGAAGCCGTCACGAAGCAGGAAGTGAGGTTGAAGCAGGGACATCATGGGGCTTCTCGGGGCCCCGGCCAGGCAGTATGCCTCATCCACATTCACACCGCGGGATCTCAGAGCCCGCAGGGCGCTGCTGCAGCTTTCTCTACCACCGTGTGATGTCATCAGGACGATACTAAGGGGGCTATCCATAGCTCCGAACCTTTGGCGCATCTCACCGAGCTGAGCTGAGAAACTCTGTGGAACAATACTGTGAATTACCCTTTAAAAACAAAGTCAGATGTGTCAGTCGGAAGTTGCTGTGAGTACCTGAGCAGCCCGTCGGCTTGTCGGTGTCGGACCGGTGTCAGGCCGGACGACAGCATCGCCACAGAACATGACTCTGAGCTGCTCTGATGGAGCTGCCTGCCAGTGCACCAGCGCCGAGAGAACACCTGGACCCGTGACAGAGAGGATAATTCACCTTCTAACACCACTCACCTGGATCATCAACACATTACAAAAGAACGAGCTTTCTGGGACGACTAGTTGACTACACTATATTTTTTTTCAATCATATGACCTCTGGGATTCATATCCGATCCTCAGGTAGCACTCTATTAAGAGATCAAATGGTTATTCTGAGATTGTGTTTTTGTTAGAACAAGAAATTATGTTTTGGTGGTTCTTCAATTTAGTTGAAATACAAAAACTGTTTCAACTCATTTCCTTTTTAACCTTTCTTTAGAAAAATCCAACCCACATCAGCAGCAACAGATGCCAGAGAAGAATAAACTTCCTGACCTTTCTTTGATGCCTGCGACGCCTCGTTTCTGTCTGTTGTCAGGAAGAGCTGCACATTATTTTCCAGTAAACTTTCTATGAAATCCTCCTCGCTGGAAAAACAGAACCTGCTGATTTCAAGGCCTGCAACAGAGTGGTGATGACATCATGACAGGAAGTCATTGACAAGACTGTTGACTGCCACCTGTCGAGTGGGGATTAAGATTAGATTGCTGCCATGTGTGTTGCTGTAGATGATGGTTAACTTTAATTACCGTAATGTCTGGTGCTGCTGATGATGCGGGCGCTCTGCTGCTGTTGCTGGGTGTCGGTGGTGATCAGGACAACATCAAACAGCAGCAACTCAGCAGGATTCTCCTCCAGCAGACGTTTGTTCACCCTCTGCAGTGCCTTAATTATGAATCACATTATAAAAGTGTCCACCTGGCGTTATTCTATATTGTTCAAAGCTTTTAATCCAAATCCAATGAGCCCTACATCCCAATGTCTGCTCACAAGGTATACATTTCATAAAGAAGACTCAGACATTTCCAACTGGCCAGTGTAGCTTTTTCAAACATTATTCACAGGAGGAAATAGTCATTTGATTTAGGACTATTTTCAGGGGCTGATTAATCCACATGTGGTGCTCTAGAGAGTATTTGGGGCAGCAGTAAAGGGTATGTGGGACTGAGTCAAAGTACACAAAGTACTGTGTGTGTGTGTGTGTGTGTGTGTATGTGCGCGGTAATGAAAAAACAGTATGGCTCAGTGAACAAATATGGAGCTCTGTGGCACAGAGGAAGAAGCATATAAACATGTTTTTACATGCAGGCATCGAATATGGCTTATGAATTCTCTACATACACAAACCAGTTTTTAAATTGATGACAGATGTTTAAAGATGACCTGCAGCAGGGGGAAAGCCACGCCCACCCCGTGGACATCATCACCGTCACGAGCTTCAGGTTCAAACACAGCACGAGACGTTACCGCGACAACCACTGCACGTGCAGCATCTTTCTGCGGAGGAGACAGAGAAACTGCATCTGAACACATCACCAAACCAAAGACAAAGGCCGACACGGAACAATTCTGAAACAAATAACATAGTTGGAAGTGAAACCTGGAAGTTTTACCTCATATATCCATTTAACTACCTGTACGTCAGCATTTTATCCTCTTATTCTACAGTCTATGGTCTCACTCTCTATTACAAAATATGCCATATTAGTACTGCGTACCAAGTTGTTGTGTCACGGTTTACAGTACAGTTTAAATGATTAGTTCACGCACGGCAATTCGCCACGCATACACTATACGTCGAGTTTTCATATCATTTTAATTTTGGACATCCAATAGAGAGTTGAGCTCTTCGGTCTTTACAGTTGACACATCCACACACAAACTGCCTCAGGTGAATCTTACCTGCTTCACGTCGGTGTTCTGGATCGTAGACACCATGTCCAGCTCTCAGCTGAAACCCAGCAGGTTATAAAGGGTCTAACAGATGAACCTACCCACCTGTCCACAGCCACAGGACTGTCTGTCAAACTTCCTTACTTCAAAGTTCTTCCGGAAACAGAAAACCGGCTGTTCAGGGTTCCGCCCATACGTTCCGCCCGGACGTTCGCGTAAAGCGCGCTGCGTGATTGCGTCACTTCCTTGTTTGTCTGCCGCTGGCCACCCCGCCCACAGCAGTGATTATTACTGTACCAGGTAGGACACCTGCCCTACTCTCCACTGATTCTCCTGGCACCACAGCTCAATCTCTCTCCTCTGTCCATTAATTCTCCCCCTGGTCTCTCTCTGATCTCTGGGTTGCACAACAGGCTCGTAGTTATACGGCTGCGGGTCGTCGTGTGTGTAATTGTACACATTTAAAGTCTCGTCGGTGTCAGAATTGGCACCAGAATCCATTATTTTTCTATTTTCCAAATCGGCCGCGTTCCCCCTGTCTACGTCACTTCCGGTCAAGCGTTTTCAAATGCGGAAGTAAAATTTCCTCACAAAAACGGCTCCAAAAGCCTAAATACGGCATGTATAAATATAATAAAACAAAAAAAAAAATCTTCCTACATTATTTTTCTAAACATTGATGCAAAGGGGTGTCTAACCTGCAATATGCTCTTTAAAATAAAACACACAGACGAACTAAGAAGATAAGAGATATTCCTTGGGGATCACAAACATTGTTGCCAGGGTTCATCAGTAAATATATTAGTTTCACATCTATCTAGGATGCATAAAAAGAAGGCTACAATTAGTCTAGATAAATATGACAACTCTCATATTTAGGATACAGGTTGAATCTTTCAAAAACTTGATTGGTTCGAATAGCTTTCTTGTTTTTACAGTCTTTAATTGTAGCAGCATATTGCTGCAGTTCCAAAAAGAAAACGTCAGCATTTGGTTTACAATATGACCATTTTTTCTTGTGAATGTGAAATTTCCCAAGCATCAGGATTAGTTGTACCAAGAAGATTATGTAATCATCTAGATCCCCTTCAAAATAAATGAAAATGTCCTTTTTCCTGCAGGAGAATTATTCGCCCTGTCATTGTACTTATGTACTGCTGTACATCAGTCCAGAAAGTTTTGGAGAAAACACAGTGAGAAAACAGATGATGAATCGTTTCTTCCTCATTTCCACAAAATTTACACAGCAAATCATTATCAATATTAAATCTTTCTAATTGCTTTTGTGTTGGATAGATTTTATGTAGTATCTTAAATGACACCTCTTTAACTTTATTGTTTAAGCAAAACTTCTCTCCAACCATCCATGCTTTTTGCCAGGAAATGTCTCCATAAAAAGAATTCCAAAAAGATTGGTAAAGGTAAAGAAGGGGACAGCATACAGTTTCTAATATATTTATTCAAACATTCTTTACTATATCTATTTCTCCCACAAAAATTGAACTATCAAAAGAGCCAGCAGTAGGCAAAGTAAAATCACAAACCCCTGAGCTCTTAAAAAGCTGCAGTACCTCTCTTGGTAGGGCATCAAATACAATCACAAACTCTTTGGGTGGGACCCAAACTGTTCATATTGTATATTAATGATATTTTTAATGTATCTAACATTTTAAAATGAGTTGTCTTTGCTGATGATACAAATATTTTTTGTTCGGGACATGATTTAAATCGGCTTATCCAACTGCTTCCAAAGTAAAAGATTGGTTTGACAAAAATAAACTATCATTAAATATGAGTAAAACTAAGTCCATTCATTTGGGAATCGTAAGATAAACACCGAAATAAAGATAGAGATTGATAAAATAATGATTGAAAGAGCATATGAGATCAGGTTTCTGGGTGTACATGTTCTAAATTGGCAAGGACCATAGGGATTCTGGGTAAAGCCAGACATATCCTTCATAGGAAGTCATCGCACACTCTGTACTCTGCACTTTTTGACCCATATTTGTCTTATTGTGTTGAAGTTTTGGGTAATACCTATAAAAGCATTTTAAAAAAGATTTTCACTTCACAAAACAACAGTGAGGTTAATTTACGGAGCAGGATACCTTGATCATAGCAATAACTTGTTTTTAATATCTCATATACTGAAGTTTCCAGATTTGGTTAAATTTAAAACAGCACAAACTATGTTTAAGGCCTGGAATAGAAGCTTACCAGGGAATATACAAAGGTTGTTTAAGGAAAGATAGAGTAATTATGATTTTTGAAACAAACACAATTTTAAACAGACAATAACTACACATACAACATTGAAAAAAAAATGTGCATTTCAATATGTGGTATAGTACTATGGAACAATCTTGATAAAAATATTAAAGTCTGCAAAAATATCAAATAGTTTAAGTGCCACTATAAGCAGTCACTCTTACAATTTTATGAACAAATGAATTTATTCTGACCAAAAGGGGAGCACGGCGTTGGCCCGCTCCACCTGGTACTGTGCACGACCCTGGGCTTCTATCTCCAGCTCAGTCAGAACCTGGTTCTCCTTACGGGACAGATCTGCCTCATAGATTTGACGCTTCCTTTCCTCTGCAGCACTCTGGATGAGAAGTATATTAACAAAAAGTCAAGGCCTTAATGTCTTATTGTGAATCTGCAAGTTAAAGGACAATTTTGAATGGAGATTTTCACCTTTGCTAAAATGTCCTCTTCTTTCTTTCGCTGATGGGCCTTGCTCAGGGCCTCGCTCTCCTCCTTAGTGAGGAGCTGGGATTTTGAGGTGACCCGCTTAAACTCAGCTGGTGGTAGATTGATGGACTCTCCTGAGGGATCCTTAAATGGGATCCTGGTGAAATGACAGGTGTTTTGTTTCATGTGTGAAACATGACTGACACTTTTCACAGTGATTTCAAACTGCCACAGATCAAGGAATTTTAGCCTACCTCAGATTACGAACAAGGTCTTTGGTGACGATTTGAACCACCTCACTTTCTTGGGTCCTCTGGGACTGATTCTTCTGAGCCTTGGAGGTTGAGTTTCCATGTTTGTCCAACTGTGATGACACATGGACAGATAGACACCTCATTAATCCAAACATAACGTCTGCCTACACATGCATTACATTACACTCAGTATGTTTAAAACGAGCATGAGGTGACCTTTATTGTAGCTACTATCACCCCTTAGACAACTGATGTCATGATCATGGGTTCATAGTAACTATACGATCATATCACACTGTAAATATTTGTTATCAGCATTCATTCATTATTTCATTTCTGTTGGTATTTTTTTTCTTACTATAACTTGGTTACACTGCTGTAATGAAGTGAATTTCTCCCACTGGGAGATGAATATAAAAATATTCTGTATTAGCGATGCTGTTAGAAATGTCACTAGAAGTGGAAAAAGTGCAGTATCAGCATCAAAATTATCTTAAAGTATTAATTGTAAAATTACTCATTGTGTTCAATGGTCTATTTCAGAATAATATGTATTATATACTTGGTTTATAATTGTTGATTATGCATTACTTTAACTTCATAATTTGTGAGGTTGGGGCTCATCTTAATTACTATATACTGCTGAGTGGTTTAACCCATACATCATATGCATCAATTGATTATTTTACTTGTATTATTATTTAGTCTCTCACCAGTTTTTCTACCAGGATTAATATCACATAAAATTAAACATCAACAGTTACTTTTAAAGTGCCATTGTTTCTTTCCTTGGCCCAAAACTTGGCCCAAAGTCTTCGTTTATTGGTGAGCAGCTGCCACTGTATAATGAACTTAGCTCGCTAGTGTTGCCATCACAGTTTGCCAGTTGCTGACGTTTATGTTCGTTCTTTCAAAGATTCGAATATGAATTTCCGTATGAATTTCAGAATCTAATCGTGTTCGATTGGAACTCGAGATTCGATAAGAAGGACACAGCAGCAGCAGAGTTAAAAGCGTTCCAGTAAACAAACGGACAGAGTGTGAAGCAGTGTAGGAGAAAGTCAGACGTCTCTCTGGACAAAGTGATAGGACAGCGCGGTGTTAACCTCATGGCAGCTAAACGTCCCAAGTTTGGTCGGGGTGCCGGAGGGAATGGCAAGAGTTTAGGTGCTCGGCAGAAGATTGGGGCTACTGATGACCGACAGCGGCTGGGAGGAGGAGGAGGAGGAGCAAGTTTGCAAGCAAAAGATGCCCGAGAAAAGCTGAACCTGAAGGATGCTCGCCTTAAAATCCGTGGCAAGGGAGGAGCAGGAGGTGTGCAGGATGCTCGTCGGATTATCAACTCGCGCAAACAAGGGCAGAATCTGTTCGGTGTCCCCGCACAGACCACGCAAAAGATGGAGATAACTCACCCGCTGCAGGACCAGACACTTGTGCCACAGATGCAGATTCAAACCAGCAACAATCTTGCCAGTCTGAACGCAAAGCAGTTTTCCCCGAATGTACAAGGACAAAGTGTGAGGGCTGGCGCAACACCACAGCCAAGCAACAACAAGAGAGTGGTGGACGCTCGTAACGGATTGCGCCTCAAGAGGAGAATTGGAGGAACGCCGACAGAGGCAGCTGGTGCACCACCCCCGAAAATGACCAAGACCAGCCATCAACATCCAGTAGGAGTGGGTGGAACACGTGCAGCTGATGAAAATGATGCCAACACAGCCCCACGTCCTCCGGTCCCTGTGGCTTCCACCCGGCCCAACACCAGCGTGGCTGCGACCCAATCCTCTGCTGCAGCCTTACAACCAGTTTCCAGGACTCTCCAGCAAAGCACAGCAGAAACCAGCACAACAGCTCCTGCTCCCGCTCAGCATGCTTTCAGTCCTTTGCAGGGGACAAAAATAACAGTGGACAACCTGCATCCCGGAGTCACAGGTGAAGACATAATTGAAATGTTCTGTGTTTACGGGGCCTTGAAGCGAGCGCGGCTGTTGAAGGTGGGCATGGCTGAAGTGGTGTTTGTGCGTAAAGAGGACGCCGTGAGGGCGTTCAGGAGCTACAACAATCGCTGTCTGGATGACCAGCCCATGAAGTTGTCCCTTCATATTCAGGAAAATGTCATTACTTCTGATGAGTCCATCCTACTGAGGCTCAGTGACAATTCAGATGCAAGCAGTGGTACAAAGAAAGATGGTCTGCCTTCCTACTTGTCTCGTCCCGACGGTCAGCGAGCCTCCACTCAGCCTACTCCAGTGGTGGACCGAGAGACCATCCTCAAAGCTCTGTTCAAGTCCACCTTCTCCAGTGAGGGCACTAACTTTTTCGTCAAGCTATAGCTCAGCTCAAGTGTGACTACTCTACATACAAACTGTGGTCTTCGCTGTGATAGCAAGCAGTCCACTTCATCTCATATCACATACATTTTTTGATATATATGACATGTCAGAACGTAAACTTTGTGGATATGCAAAACTGTGTTGTTGGTTTAAATAAAAAAAATAAAAAATAAAAATTGTACCCAGTCACTTATGAAGTCAGTGATGTGAGAGGAAGTAATGATCCTTAACAGTGTACATAACAATGATCAAAAACTTATAAAGTGATGACAGTGCAACAGAAACATTTATTGGTACATTTCTCATATATGCTCAAACTCCAGTCATACTTTTTTGAACCAAGTGTTTTTTTATTGGGTTGTCTGCCTCACATACATCTGTTGTACAGTACATGTACCCCAATTTTATATTGATACAATAACACAACTAGTCATCCTAAATGATATCAAAAGTAATAAAGTTAGAAAACATAACAAGTATGCAACAAAACATTGTTGCATATAAAGCTCTATAATCATCATCATTTGACTATATTGCTCTATGAAACAAACAGATTTATAGTAGTGATGGGTTGATGATGCCTCATAGGGTGTGTGGCACCTGTGTCCATACTGTGTTGACACAGTGTTAATGTATCACTCAAGGTCGACATCTGCTGGACTTAATAAATCATTGCAGGCAACATGGATAAAGACTGTGCCACTGACCTAATTTCATTCCTTCTGACATATGGACACCAGGTGGTTAAAAAAATGATAGTCTTGATTGAATCAAAGAAAAGTGTGTGTATTCCAATTATTCTGAATATAACCAATGTAATATCACTGCCTAATGCAGTGTGTCAAAAGCAGAATTGACAAAAAAAAATAGCAAGTGAATAAGGGAAAATGTAAAATTAGTGAAAGTTTTGTAAAACACAATTTGAGTGCTTGTCAACACGCCATTGAAGGGACAAGGGCGGGTTTATGTATTTTTATTCCGAAACAGGAGCTTTTGCAAAATGTACAGCGATGTGACGTCACGTTCTCTATAGGCCTACCTGTGTTTATTGTAGGTGTATTTGTGGCCTCTTCTTTTTCATGCCTTGCTGTTAAGTGCCTCAGCATTGAGGAGGTGCTTTTGTTTATGTATGATAGTTCCTTTGAACAAATGCTGCATTTAACTTGCAGAAAATGAGTAATTTAAACTAAGAGTCACTTTGAAATTGATTTGAATTCTGATAGATCAAGTGGTAACTGAGAGGAACAGGATGAAATAAACCTTGTTTGGCGATATAAGATCAAAATGATCCCATACAGTGGACACCTTTCTCTTTCTTTCTGACAGCTCCATGACACGGCTTGAATGGAGAGCTGTACGTCAAAAATGCAATGGTTTTTTTTTTTGGCAGAGATTCATCCCGTTGACAGATGCGCTACCTTATAAACGCAGTTTGGTGCCTCAGTGGCACACGAAACATTCGCTATATCGGTCACGTGACCTTTTCTGAAAGCGATATGTACACCGCCACAGGGTTTCGCTCTATGATCTCGACACATGCGCCGACGCATCGGTGTTGCCAGACTCATCACTAATTTATAGTTTTAGTATTCCAAAGAAGGAACAGGACCCCAAGTTTTGTCAAAATTGTCAGCACAACCTCTAATGCTGTACTTAATCTTCTCCAGATAAAGGAAGGACATAAGGTCTTTTAGCCAGGAATTACAAGATGGAGGTTTACAATCTTTCCAGTGAAGCAAAATGCGCAGGCGAGCCACAAGTGTTATGGATTTTTCTAAATTTAGGGGTTCCTAGGGTTAGCTAGTGTATTTTTTACAGCACTAAATCTTTAAACTGTTGCTCCAGAATGCAGGGTTGAAGCACAGTGTCTCAAGGAAAACAGATGTCTAGCTAGTCGAGCTAGTTATCTCTGAGTAGACTAAGTAACCAAGGTCAGAGGAGTCTGCCAGCGTTGGCCCTTTGATAAGGCCAATGGCTGAGCGTCAGCAAGACAACAGGCGCCACTGTTAGTTCAGAGCTTAGAATGAGCATGCCCTGACTGTAACGCTACTCAAGAGTAATGTAAGGTAATATACTTGTACTTAACTGGGTGTTAAGCCTGGTTTATGCTTCTGCGTCGCGGCGACAGCGTAGCTACGGCGTAGACCCGACGCTGTCGTTGAGCATTCGAAGTTCTGCGTCAAGGGAACGCGTTGCTCTGCAATTCACCGCCAAGCTGCTAGGGGGCTGTGTCTGTGTCTTTGTGTGGCTTCTGGGGGCTCATATCGGATTCCTTGGTTTTCTTCTGACAGTAAACAATGAGAACTGAGATGGAGCGGGTGTTTCTGGAGATGGAGCTCATAAAATTGAAAAAGAAATGCTGTTACTACAAATGTTGAAGCACAGAAGACGTTTGCGGAGGTGGTCTGTCCGACTATTCCGTACTGCTCATGCCGCTCCACAAGTAGCGGTGTTGTTGAGCTGTTGACCGGAAAAGCAACCGCCAGAAATTACGTTCAGAGCAGACCAATCACAGTCCTTGCCGTTCGCATCTCAACGCGTTGACGCGACGCGTAGTCAGGATTTTTTGGAGGTGCACGTCAGGCTAAGGCGTAGGGTCCACGTAGGGGTCTGCGTCGACGCCGTAGCTACGCCATTGCCGCGACGCAGAAGTACAAACCAGGCTTTAGTTTATAAGGCTGAGCATCATAGGCGAAGGTAGGAATATCAGCGGACTCTGGCAGCTGTACGGTTGGCCACGACAAAGTTCATATTCCTCCTGATATATCAGAATCTTCAATAAATGTTACTTCTTTAATCAACTGCAGAAGACTCCTGGGTACATCTATTCTCCCATCATTGCCAAGAGAGGCAAAAGCGACAATATTTGATATATTTAATATCAAAATTCTCAGGAACACCAAAAATAGAGATTAGAGGACTTGGAGCCCTGGCCGATTTAAGATTTTTGATAGTGTGTCATAGAAAGAGGACCAAAATAGACCCAATTTTGGACAAGAGAAAACATGTGGGTGTGGTTAGCAGGTGAGAGGGAACATCAATCACATATACAGTATCAGTTGTGTTAAACAGTTTGTTAAGTTTTACTTTTGAAAGATGCGTCCTATGCAAAACCTTAAACTGTATCAGGGTTAAACTAGCACAAGGAGAAGTTGCGTTGATCCTGTCCAGAGATCTCTGCCACCACTCTGCCAAAAATGTAATACCAAGCTCTTTTTCCTAGGTATTCCTAACTGCTAGAGATGAAGATGATGTTATAATTAATTTCACTGCCGCTGAGATGATTCCACAGGTTGCAGGCTGAGACAGAATTGTTTCGACAAGAAAGTTAGGTAGTTGATGGGGAAAGTTAGGAAAATTAAGGCGAGCAAAATTGCAAATTTGAAAATAAAATAAAAGTGACTGTGGGAGGGGCGGCATGGTGGTGTAGTGTGTAGTGGTTAGCACTGTCGCCTCACAGCAAGAAGGTACCGGGTTCGAATCCCGGGCCCGGCGCCTTTCTGTGTGGAGTTTGCATGTTCTCCCCGTGTCTGTGTGGGTTCTCTCCAGGTACTCCGGCTTCCTCCCACCATCCAAAAACATGCATGGGGATTAGGTTAATTGGCTAATTTAAATTGACCGTAGGTGTGAATGTGAGTGTGAGTGGTTGTCTGTCTCTATGTGCCCTGCGATGAGGTGGTGACTTGTCCAGGGTGTACCCTGCCTTCCGCCCTAAGACAGCTGGGATAGGCTCCAGCCCCCCCGCGACCCTATGAGGATAAGCGGTAGATAATGGATGGATGGATGGATGGATGGATGAAACTCTTAAGAGTTTCAAAAGAGACAAAGACTTTGTCAACAAAGAATTGTTTAAAATGAATCAAACCTTTGTCCTTCCACTGAGAAAATACTGGATCAAGGTTTGAAGGAAGAAATAAATAGTTGTCACAAATGGGCATTAGTGGAGACATGGAATCAATTTTAAATTCACGTTTAAACTGCTTCCAAATCTTAACTGTAGACACAATAATTGGGTTAGAAGTGTATTTGGAAGGACATGAGTTCAGAGGGGAACAGATCAAAGCTGATAAGGAGATACGACCGCATGAGTGAGCCTCCATTTGGCACCAGTCTGTTTACCAAGTGTAAATTTTTTGAATACTGGCTGCCCAATAATATGTCATAAAATTAGGATGTGCAAGGCCACCATCTTCTTTGGCTCTTTGTAGGATAGAGTATTGTGAAAATGTTATTGTGAAATGTTAATGCCTAGATAACGAAAGCTGGGGGGGGCGCTGTCGAGCGATGAGCGAGTAGGACGCACTCTCCTGTGGCTCCCGCAGATTTTAAGTTTAAAACTTCATTTCAACTAAGCCATACGAATGAAGCTCTGGGAAATTTACTCAGTAACAGTTGGAGAACTTTTATGTGAGAACGGACACGTCGAAAATGCGGAGAAAAACTAATGCAAGACATGATGTTGACGAGGAGATGGCCCTCCACGAAGCCTCAGACTCAACTACGGATGTGGGAACCTGTGAGAATGCCCAGCAGCCGGATAGCAATGAGGTGCTAAAGGCCATTACATCACAACACGCAGAGCTAGCACGAGTGAAGTCGGACATATGCAACAAGATCGAGACAGAGATTTCAGAGGTAACTACCACCTTGAGAGGGGAGATAGCTGCGCTGAGAACGGAAAGTGACACAGCAATATCGGCGCTCAATATCCAAATGGGTGCACAAAACCAAGGTCTGAAAGAGCTAGCCGACGCTGCTAACGGCACTTCAGGCACAATATAAGAGCTGGAAGACAAAGTTAGAAGACTCTCTGGGCAAGTTGAGACACTATCAGAGAAATGCCTTGATCTAGAAGGCCGTTCGAAGCGACAAAATCTGAGAGTAGCCGGAATTAAAGAGGAGAATGAAAATGGCCAAAAGCCGAGAGAGTTTGTGGTTCGACCGTTAAAAGAAGTGATGCACAGATGCACCCGGACAAAAACAAATCTGCTAAGAACCAAGAATAGATAGTCCCACTTCACCCAGTCAAAAGCCTTTTCTGCATCCATTGAGACCACCATTTCAGCTTCTTGTGTGCTTGAGTCAGAAACTTATGAAACTGGTTTGATCGCTGGAAATTATGTTTGATAAGCAGGGATCCAGACGGCTAGCAAGAATCTTAGCTAACAACTTTACGTCCGAGTTGAGCAGGCTGATTGGTCTCCAGTTGTTACATTCCTCTTTTTATTAGGTTTTGGAATGAGTGAAATTGAAGCTTGGGTTAAAGATGATGGAAGGCAGCCACCCTTTAAAGAATCATTGAACATGTCCAACAAAAGTGGGGCAAGTAAATCAGAAAATTTCTTTAAGAAATCGACTGGGAAGCTGTCCGGGCCCGGAGCCTTGCCATTTTGCATTAATTTAAGGTTGGCAGTGATTTCAGAGCGGTGCGTCAAGGCTACCCTTAGTCACAATGTCAATAGTAGTAAAATCTAAGTCATCTAAGAATTTGTTCATGGAAGTTTTGTCAGCTGGGGCTTCAGATTTGTAAAGGTTAGAATAATAATGGGCAAAAACATTTATCTCAACTGGGTCTTTAGCAAAGGTACAGAGGCTTTTACAAATTTGAGTAATAAATGGGGATGTAGTTTGCCGCTTAAGTGTCGATGCTAGCAGCCGACCAGCCCTGTCACCATGTTCGTAATACATGCTCTTTGTGTGCCTTAAAAGGAATTCTGCTTTATTTGTGGAGATTATATCAAATTCATTTTGGAGCTTCAGTCTCTCTGTCTGAAGAATACTGTTGGGAGAAGAGGAGAGCTGTCTGTCTATTTGCAGAATTGCTTTAAATAGCTCTTGTTGTCTTTGCTTCCTCTGTTTGCCCAACTTGGCACTACAAGAAATAACCTCACCACGTATTACTGCTTTAAGAGTTGCCCATAACAGGAAGGGGGAGGTAGACTCAGATTTATGAGTTTGCACAAAAAAAGAAATCTTCTCTGACATAAATTTGCAAAATGTATCGGAAGACAACAACCCTGTGTTCAGTCGCCAAGTTGAGTGTCTATCACCCTTTGGAATTAAATCCAAGTCCAGCAGGAGGGGGGCATGATCCGAAATGACTGTTGTTGAGTATTTACATAGTGTCACTGAAGACAATAATATTTTATCCAAAAAATAATGATCAATACAAGAATATGTCAAGTGGACCTGCGAATAAAATGAAAATTCCTTTGCAAAGAGACATACAGAAGATCCAACGGTTCAAGACTGAGAAGAATGACGCAGTGAAAGTGAAAGGGCAAGTTAAATGGTCGTGACTCCAGCCACTACCACCAGGCTCCATCCACTACCACCAGGCCAGGCTCCAGCCTTTTTTTTTCTCTTTTTATTACAACAACATTATATCATTTACAGGTCATACATACATATGCTTTTTCAACCATATGACCTCTGGGATTCATATCCCATCCTCAGGTAGCACTCTATTAAGAGATCAAATGGTTATTCTGAGATCATGTTTTTGTTAGAACAAGAAATTATGTTTTGGTGGTTCTTCAATTTAGTTTAAATACAAAAACTGTTTCATCTCATTTCCTCTTTACCCTTTCTTTAGAAAAATCCAACCCACATCAGCAGCAACAGATGCCAGAGAAGAATAAACTTCCTGACCTTTCTTTGATGCCAATGTCTGCTCACAAGGTATACATTTCATAAAGAAGACTCAGACATTTCCAACTGGCCAGTGTAGCTTTTTCAAACATTATTCACAGGAGGAAATAGTCATTTGATTTAGGACTATTTTCAGGGGCTGATTAATCCACATGTGGTGCTCTAGAGAGTATTTGGGGCAGCAGGATAGGGTATGTGGGACTGAGTCAAAGTACTGTGTGTGTGTGTGTGTGTGTGTGTATGTGCGCGTGTGCGCGTGTGCGCGGTAATGAAAAAACAGTATGGCTCAGTGAACAAAAATGGAGCTCTGTGGCACAGAGGAAGAAGCATATAAACATGTTTTTACATGCAGGCATCGAATATGGCTTATGAATTCTCTACATACACAAACCAGTTTTTAAATTGATGACAGATGTTTAAAGATGACCTGCAGCAGGGGGAAAGCCACGCCCACCCCGTGGACATCATCACCGTCACGAGCTTCAGGTTCAAACACAGCACGAGACGTTACCGCGACAACCACTGCACGTGCAGCATCTTTCTGCGGAGGAGACAGAGAAACTGCATCTGAACACATCACCAAACCAAAGACAAAGGCCGACACGGAACAATTCTGAAACAAATAACATAGTTGGAAGTGAAACCTGGAAGTTTTACCTCATATATCCATTTAACTACCTGTACGTCAGCATTTTATCCTCTTATTCTACAGTCTATGGTCTCACTCTCTATTACAAAATATGCCATATTAGTACTGCGTACCAAGTTGTTGTGTCACGGTTTACAGTACAGTTTAAATGATTAGTTCACGCACGGCAATTCGCCACACATACACTATACGTCGAGTTTTCATATCATTTTAATTTTGGACATCCAGTAGAGAGTTGAGCTCTTCGGTCTTTACAGTTGACACATCCACACACAAACTGCCTCAGGTGAATCTTACCTGCTTCACGTCGGTGTTCTGGATCGTAGACACCATGTCCAGCTCTCAGCTGAAACCCAGCAGGTTATAAAGGGTCTAACAGATGAACCTACCCACCTGTCCACAGCCACAGGACTGTCTGTCAAACTTCCTTACTTCAAAGTTCTTCCGGAAACAGAAAACCGGCTGTTCAGGGTTCCGCCCATACGTTCCGCCCTGACGTTCGCTTTAAGCGCGCTGCGTGATTGCGTCACTTCCTTGTTTGTCTGCCGCCGGCCACCCCGCCCACAGCAGTGATTATTACAGTACCAGGTAGAGGAGACGGACCGTGTATACCTGTGTTTCTGAATCTACTAAAACCTCCACGTCTGAACCAGCTGATTGGGGCAGAGGGAGCTGTGGTCTGCAGCAGATCTGAGAGGAACCTCGAGCGGAGTTGAGCCGGTTTGGACTGTTGGGATAGAGAGGAGGGGGAAGTTTGCTCCAGCTTCAGTTTACGGTGAGAAAACCTTAATCTGCTTCCACTTCCCCTCCCTCCTCACCCCTTAGCCTATGCTCCTCGGGTTTCTGGTTTACTGGGTGTCCAGGTGTGTTCGAACTTGTACCACACAGCCCGGCTCGGCTTCCTGTTGAGCCTCCTTGATGTCGGCAGATAGACAGGTGATGGTCTGGATCTGGAGTCAGAGACTGAGATCATTAAAACGGCCTATTAACTGTCAGTCAGTCGGTCACATGAAGGTAAATTATACTTATTCAGTCAGTTGTCTGTCAGTCATCAGTCTGTAACCAATCGGGGGGAATGAAACTTAAGTACATTTACATAAGAAGGCCAAATGTACAGAACATTACATTTAAAGTAGGCTATTTGTACTATTTCAACGTCATGTTTCCTCTCCACTACACATCTCAGCGGTAAATGTAATTTTTAATCCACTACATTTGTTTGTTGATAGCTTTAGTCAGTAGAAATTACAATTTGTCAAATAAATCCTCCTACTTCTCAAGTAAAGTATTTAAAAAGCCTCTTTGTTCAACTGGAAAATGCATCGCCACAAAGCAGACATCATGAAAAGCTAACTTTTTAGAGATATGTGGTTCTTAAAGGAGATGCTACAAACACACAAGGATTTTATAGAAGGTATTCATACCCAGACCTATTCAGCAGTAAAACATACAACACACCCTGACATGCAGCAGTAATATTATTCCATAAACATCATAGTGAATAGTAATAGTTACTTAATTAAGCCTTTAATTGTAGTGTAGTATTTTTACAGTGTGGCATTAGTAGATTTAATAAAGGATCTCTGTCAGTAGTTCTGTCAGCAGACCCAGGTAAGACTGAGGCTGTAGTCATTGGAAGCAGTCTCAGTCAGTCACAGTGTACGGTTAAATATAATAAATATAATGTTATTAGTCAGTCCTACACCGACAGACAGTGTTGGACTTGTGCAGAAACTTTATTGGACAATGAGTCTGCTTGGATGTGGTTGTGAGAATCAAACATGATAACGTGTCCTACAGGGTTCCCGTAGGAATTGAAGGATCATGATGTGGTCCCAAACTACAGAAAGTTCCTGGTCTCAGACAAGAAGTCTGGCTCATAACCCCTGTAAATGGCATGTTGTTGTTTTTACTTCTCAGTTCATGTAGGGGTTAACACACAAAATACAGCACATAAAGAAGTTAGTTTTACAAGTGCTAGCAGGTGGATTTTGTTAGTTTTGGACAAAGTCTACCGCTTATCCTCATAGGGTCACGGGGGGACTGGAGCCTATCCCAGCTGTTTTAGGGTGGAAGGCAGGGCACACCCTGGACAAGTCACCACCTCATCACATCACAGTCACATAGAGACAGACAACCACTCACACTCACACCCACGGTCAATTTAAATTAACCAATTAATCCAATCCCCATGCATGTTTCTTTTTGGATGGTGGGAGGAAGCCGGAGTACCCGGAGAGAACCCACGCAGACACGGGGAGAACATGCAAACTCCACACAGAAAGGCCCCGGGCCGGGATTCGAACCCGGTACCTTCTTGCTGTGAGGCAACAGTGCTAACCACTACACCAGGCATATATCCTAAAATGTAAAACTCTTCCTTTAAAGAAGGAAGGAAGAAAGTTTATGGACGTCTTTGTGTTGACTGACATCGTCTCAACCTATCACACGGTACTGTTGTGATTGCAGTTTGCTTGGTCCACCTCAGCCTCATTTGACCAAATGGGATCCAATATCTGTCAGACTTGGTGATCAGTGATAAACCAGGTTTTAGAAAACCCGGTTTGGAGACCACACAGTCTCTTACAGGCATATCTTTATGGTCTATGTTTGAGAGGAGAGGATGTAATCTGAGCAGGGTAACATTTAGTCAAGGATAAAACATTTCCTCCTCCCTGAACAAACAGGTCAATGAGGTGTGATTGGCTCCTCCAGCTATTTGTTCGAGTCTTTACGGGCACAGGCTGACACTTTTAGTGTCGACTCTCCCTGCGTAAATAAAGCATCATGGTCACTTGAAGGAGCTTCCCATTCAAGTCAGTCATAAGATTCATCAGAAACACAAGTATTGCTTTTGTCTGTTGTTTCTGATTTTCATCCTACTGAAGTTTCAGGTTTCAGTGGATCCATTTAATAGTTGCTGAGATATTTCAGTCTGGACCAAAGTCATATTTCCATTTGTAGGACCAGGATCTGACGATCACCATGGAAACACACATCGGTCATCAGTTTATTGAAATAAGGTTATTATTGAATGTTTTGTGATCGTGTGCTCTTTTTAGTCCAGCAGTGTTCAGTACCAATCATGTTCAGGTAGAGACCGGCTCCACGTCGCCAGCCATGCGGAAGCATCTGGACAGGATCCGGTTCCGGGGCCAGAGACGGGATGAGTTCCTTGATCTTGCTGATTCGCCCAACACGTCCGACACAGAATGCACTGAGGAGGTCGTGGTTAAACCTCGACTGACCACCAGAGAGTCGGAGGAGCTGAGGGAAGCAGAAGGAGAGCAAAGTGAGCAGAATGACGCTCAGGTAAAAAAAAACGCACACCTGAGAAAATATATCAGCTAGGAGGAGATCATTTAAAATCTGTGAAGTTGTGGTTTGACTGAATTTGAACACTGGTATGATTTCAACAGCTTCCTCTGTTTATTCACTTCCTTCCGTTCCAGTATTTGTAACCCATAATCAAGTGACTGCAGGTTTGTCTGAGAACTTGTGTTGCTGCAGGACACAACACAACACGATTAGGAGGTAAACACTAATGTTTGGACTCCCAGTTCAGTACACAAACAATTCCAGTTTTTACATATATTCAATTAATAATTTTAATCCCAATCTCAATCATCATTATCTCTTGACACAGCAAGCATCAAACCGTGAGTTAATGTTTGTGACAGCTGTCCATTAATGCTGAAATATTGCTGAAGTATGTCTGATTAGAGTTCAGTCTATTGAAATAATGGTTTGGATCAAAGCTGTAGCATGAATCGCATAGTCAGCTTCATAAATTAGAGACCACCTGCTTCAGTAGAGAGGCAGCTGTGGTTCTACTGAACAATATCTGTGTATAATACAAAAATACTTGAACTTAAGAAGGATTTTATATGCATATACATATGTTTTATTAGCAAACTGTACTTAAAATTTAAAATAATAATACTCTGCAGTAAAATGTGATGTATCACTTACACTAACTTTATTGTAACAGGTCACGAACCAGAAGTTTCTCACAACTGATTTTATTCATTTCTTAATTTCAATCTGTGTTGTTTTTTCACAATTCTTGTCTCTCAGGCTGGTCCAGGAACATTCTCTGCACCTCTCCAAGATGACTCAAGGACAGATCTCAACGAGGTCAAAGGTCACCTAGAAATCGCCTTGTTAGAGAAACACTTCCTACGTGAGTATTATCTCCAAAGAATAGTTATTAAGTACAACTCATATGTGTTTGTGTCTTACAAACAAACTAACTGGTACACAAGTCTGTAGGGTTCATCATAAATTCATAAATATACAAAATATATTGCAATATTCAGGATTACAGGGCAGGAAGATATAAACTGGTTAGACCTCCCCACCCCCAGAGAAAATACACTAACTGGGTTAAAGCTAGAAAATGGATCTTGAGTTAAAGTTGCCAAAATTTGATAGCAGTAATTGTAATTTCAGAGTATTAGTATAGCGTCAGCTGTTTGCCATGTTAATAAATCTACAGATGAATAATGTCTCTCCAGTGAAGACAATGAAGTCACTCCGTGTGTTCTGTAATCCCAGCTTGTCTTTGCTTTGTTCACATCGCTGGGCTGGCTGAGTGTGCTTTTAGTGCATGTTGGTGCATGAGAGCGTGCCTCACTGTCTAGCTCATGGTCACTACGCTGATAACATTGGTATGAAACAGAGGCGCCCACCTTCCACATCCTGTTCAGGTAAAGCACCTGTAGTTCTGTCATACCTTTGCCTTTGTTCGCACGCTTAGCATCGATTAGCTGCGAGCTGACTCAGCCGTTGCCATGTTGAGAGCCACGTGGAGGCAATAAATATGCTCTGAATGATTATTGTCTGTCACTTTCATGCGTCAACAAAAAAAGTAGTAACAGTAAATTTTTCCATCCATCCATTTTCTACCGCTTATCCTCATTGCGGGGGGGCTGGAGCCTATCCCAGCTGTCTGAGGGTGAAAGGCAGGGTACACTCTGGACAAGTCTTAAATCGGTGGCAGGTAGAGCTGTGTGTCGACTGGCTGTTGGGCCATTGTGGCTTCTCCCATCAGTTTGGAGTCAAACATCCCACAGCACAGCAGCATGCTGGGTAATCCGTCAATATCTGCCCGTAAGCTTTATGTAACACACACACACAGCTATTAATAACCCTGCTAACCTGCTCTGACACACACACACACACACACACACACACACACACACACACCTAGAGACACACTTAGAGACACAGAGGTGAATGAAGAGGATGTTTTTCCATCAGTAAAAGCTTTAATAGTATTTATAGGAATCAAACAAGAGCCCATCTAGTCAACACCTGCATGACCACTGCTAGGTGTTATAAGACAGGCACTTGAAATATAATATATTAGTGCTTTTACTGGGAGAAGTTCATGATGTAGCAGAAGCTGCATTTTTGATCCATGAGCTCTGCTGCTATTAAAGGAGAGGTACACCACTTTAATCAAGTCTGTTCTAAAACAATATTCACATTCGTATACACATTCAGACCTCTTGTCCTCATTGTACTTTTTGGCATGTGTATCTTTTGAATTTACACCTTACTGTTAATCACTATCTCTATGCTATCATATCTCTGACATGGTGTACAATTGGGCTTTGAAGATCTCCCTCCAGTAAAAGACAAAGAAGCTGCACCTCAAGGATGCCAGAGGTGAACGTCACTGAGTGGAGGAAAACAGTGTCATCTGAGCGGCACTCAGTTTGTCTGTTCATCTGTTCCAGAGGAGGAGCTGAGGAAACTGAAAGAGGAGTCCAACGTGGATTCACTGAGGCAGGAGCTGGAGAGGGAGCGCAGCAGGTGCATGGAGCTGGAGCAGAAGATCAACGACGTCCTCAAACCCAGGTGGTCATTCAGGAATGGACTTTATTTAAGGAGCTGCGTTGTTCCTGTTCTGAGCTGACACTGACTGGTTACTTCTGTCACTTCACAGACTTGAAGATTCGCCTTCTCAGACACCTAAAGTCCCGCCCCCTCCTCAACCTGCAGTAAGCAGTGCAGGTAAGCCACTACTGGCCACTTTATTAGGCACGCCTACTCAATATAAAGTAATCCAATACAGCAGCTCTGCCACATATTATTCCTTTATGAAGCGTATCATGTTTACATTTTGTTAAACTGAGGTCGTAATTTGTGGTGTTGTCATACTGAATTTCATTATATTGAAATAATATTTTAGGCAAGCAAATTATTAGAAATCTGTCAGTATAATGCGGCTCATTTCAGCATTACTGCAAACTACAAGGAATAAACACCTAGTTAAATTAACACGCTGGAAAATGAATATTGTATTTGTGAAAATAGTATTGATGTCTGAGCTGTTGTGTTGGGTTGACTGTGAAGGTCAAGTAAATTCAAAAGCATCAGAACTGAGGAAGCCTCGTGGATGACAGGTGAAATGTGTTGAACTAACTTTCAGCCAGTCCACTTGACTGTCAGTTTTTGCTCTTTTGCTGGTTGCGTTATATTTTACAGGTTTACCTAATAAAGTTGTCTTGAATGTAGAAACACAGGACTTTCCTCGGTGAGGTAATAATCCATTGGTTTATGTCCCTTAGACAAACAGAAGGACACGTTGTCTGATGTCGTCTTGAAGTGGCTTTATGAGCGTTTTGGCGTTTATATCGAGGATTTCCGCTTCCAGCCGGAGGAGCAGACAGTGGAGACAGAGGAGCCGCTGAGTGCAAAGAGGTGAGGAAGATAGACGTGATAGACACCAACACAGTAACATAAAGCAACTAAAGTAGTCATATAGTGTATGACTTTTATTGTGATAGAGCTGTCCTCGGCTTGAATCTAAAATATGTGGTTCCTGATCCGCAGGTTGACTGAAAACATGAGACGACTCAGTAAGTAGTTCTTTCTGATTGGGAGTCTAACCTAGCATTCACACCCAAACCAAAAGTACAGAGATGATAATAAGGTGTTTGGCACATTGAATGGTTTAGATGCTATGTAACAGTTTATTTAGAACAGTGCAGAGGACAGAGAGCTGAGGTTTAACTGTCTGTTTCCAGAACGAGGATTCAAACCTGTGACCAACTTCAAGAGGAATCTTTCTGCCTTATCCAGCTGGTACTCTGTCTACACGTCAGGCATCGCCTTCATAGTGAGTCCACACAAAAACATCAGCAGGTTACTGATGATAAATCCAAATGAACAGACCAGAAACAACAAGACGTTGATGTTTGTGATGATAACAATAAACAATATAACATTCATTTTGTGATTGTTCTTATCATCGGGAATGTTTTTTTCCTGGTGGAAGTTATCTAGTCAGACAAAGAATATTATTTTGTTTTATGAAAATCAAAAAGCAGAAAATGCAATTTGTCAATGCACTAATTTTATTTTGTGAATTTTATGTCCATGTCTATCTTTTGTAAAATCGCTCCCATCTTTTGAATTCTTAAGAAATATGCACATATAATGAAGGTGCTTCATGAATTATTTAAATAGGATAAATACACCTTTATTTATTTATTTTGTGTACTGTTATATGTCTAAATATGTGTTTTTATTTTTAAAATTATTTAATCAGCATCTGTCCTCTGTGTGTTGTGCACAGGTCTACATGTATGCGGCGTGGCAAGGCTGGGTTGTCCCCATGTTCCTCTTCCTCGCCATCCTCCGTCTCTCCTTGAACTGGCTCATCGCCAGGTCAGTGCAAGTTCACTTCTGTCTTGGAGGGGAAATGGAGTTGGGGAAACAGGTGATTCTTAGCAGTTGAAATCTTTGACAAACTTATCTCATGATTGTGAACTGATCTCCTGTCTACCTGTGTGTTCCCATGATGCACTGCTCTCAGAGGCTGGAGGATCCAGTGGAGCATCGTGCCTGAAGTCTCGGAGCCCGTGGTGAGCGAGGTCTTTTCAACGTCTGTGTGTTTGTTTTTTAATCCTCAGCATAAAAAGGTGCAGGTGAAAGTTGCCTGACGGTTATACAGCGTCACCTGATGGACATGTGAAGTCATTACATTACATGTATCATAAACATTTGTTTATCACAGAGTTCATTTCCTTTTTTTTCCAAAATATTTTTATTGAGAAAATGACAATGACAAATACAATCCACACTCATTTTTATCTTTTTACCCTGTACATAATCAAGTAGGTATGAATACTCTGTATGCACAAATGTAAAGATATGACCACGGATTAAGATACACCTGCATTTACACACATATGCAAAAAACAAAACCCAACAAAAGAACCATAATTAACCCCCCACCCCCATCCTACCTCAACTTAGCATAATATGACTAACACACAGAATAGCCTAAACAAGATTTAAGAGACAGAAACAGGCACATATTCATTCAGGAAGTAACTCTAAGCTTGTAAAATATGAGATAAATGGTTAGCAATTGTAGAAAAAAACTTATTAGTGCATCCTCTCAGAGTATATTTTATCTTCTCAAGTTTCAGAAAGATTATGGTGTCTTTAAGCCACAAGGAGATGGGAGGATATTTAACAGATTTCCAGTGCAATAATAAGCAACGTCTTGCCAGTAGGGATGTGGAAACTAAAATAGCCTTTTGGTTAGAATTTAATGCAAGAGACCCTAAAAATGGCAATCAATGGAGAAGGTTGTAAGTTTACTCCAATAACTATGAACATAATATTAAAATATATGGTCCAAAAACCATTTACAGCCAGGCAAAGAAAAGAAACACATGGCTGAGGTGAGAGGGAGAACCATGACATTTATCACATTCATCTACCACTTCTGGATAGATTTTAGAAATTCTGGATTTAGAGAAATGGACCCTATGCAGGACCTTAAACTGAATAAGTCCCAGACGAGCACAGGAGGTGGAGGTCCGTATGCTGTCTGTAGCCTGCTGCCAGAGGTTATTACTTAATTGAATTCCCAATTCCTCTTCCCTTGCATCAAACCTCTCTGGTAAGGATTACGTGAAAGCAAATGTTCCCAAGATACAGAGGGAAAATTAGGGGAACATTTGGAGACGAACTCCCGAATTAGAAAATAACAATATCAGTGAGTAGGGAGGTTATACTTAGAGGACAGGTTGACAGAGTTTATTTTCTGCAGTAATCCAAAACCCACTGGAAAAACCTCATTGGCTTTTTATTTAGGCAGACAGAGTGATGCCAACTTCCTGGTTGGTCCACTAAAATGCATCATCCCTGCAGCTCTACTGGGCAATATAAATGAAAACATATGTGAGGGAGCTGCTTTAGAAAATGTAATAACTGATTACTGATTATACTATGAACTAGTTAGAATCTGCTCTGCCTCTGAACAGCAGCAACATTGAAATGCTGCTTACACTCTTGCTGAAGTAATGTTTTGAATGCAGCACTTTTACTTGTGACGGAGTATTTTCATAACGTAGTATGCTTTCTGCTTGAATAAAGCATCAGAATAAGTCCTCCAAAGCTGGTGTGTGATGCCAGGTGATTGACAGGTGTCTCCTCGGTTTCTACAGGAGCCTCCTAAAGAAGACCTGACTGTGTCGGAGAAGTTCCAGCTGGTTCTGGACGTTGCTCAGAAAGCTCAGGTGAGACCCGACAGAAGTCAGGTGGTCTTTGTTACCGTGTCACGTCTGTTGACAGAATGTTTCTTCTCCTCACAGAATCTGTTTGGAAAGATGGCAAATATCCTAGAGAAAATAAAGAAGTGAGTTTATCCGCACACATTTAATTCCAGGTTGTATTGAACTGATGGCTCATATGCACGTCTTTGATACTGTGTTTGTGTGTTTTTGCGCAGTCTGTTTATGTGGGTTCAGCCAGAGTTGACTCAGAAGCTGTATGTTGGTCTGTGGCTGGCCTTCATCTCCTCCTGCCTGCTGCCGTTCAAACTGCTGGGATTCATTATAGGTATAACACATACTATATGCTACAAACTACTGTGTATACAGTGCTTAACAAATTCATTATTCCATCACACAGAGTAAGGTGTTTGCCACCATATAATTATTGTTTACTTGTTTATATTATTTGTTTATTGTTTTACAAAAAAAATAGGGGTGTCCCAAAATCTGTTTCACAAAGCAGGTTTAGTGAAAATTCTGAGTCTTTTATCCCTGAAATGAGGGAAACTGAGTTTTCCGTTTCAAAAAGGGAGGTAACTCAAACCAGAGAAAGAGGGCTAACTCTAGCCTGTTTCACAGAGAGAGGTAACTTAAGCTCTCGGTCAGTTACCGTAGTAACAGACAGCCTGCTGGGATAGGCTCCAGCCCCCCCCTCGACCCTATGAGGATAAGCGGTAGATAATAGATGGATATTACATTCACTCCACTTTATACAGAATCACATATAATCACACCACCAGGGAGGAGGCACATAATATTATCAAGGTCTTTCCTCTTATTTTAACCTCCAGACATCCAGAACCTCCTCACACATGCCTTCATGTCTAATACATTTTCTATCACAATAACATGTTTAACAAGTGCTTGTTTTTTGTCATTGGTAGGTTTAGACTGTTATTTTAAATGTCTGATAAAATTATGGAAAGAACTTTACAGAGAAACTTACCTTTTACTTAATCCAGTCTGTTTGTGTCAGAGTCGCTCTCAAGGAGAAGTGTACTCTGGCTCAAATAGGGTGAATCTAAAGAACTCATCTGCATTATCAAAATCATCTAAATATTCAGCCATGATATTGAAAATCTTTAGATAACACTAAGTCTCCTGGCAACACATCACATTGTGACTTCTCTGTGAATGATACTCTTATAAAGTCAGACACTTATTAATAATCAGAGCCTTTCATGGTAAAGACAAGCACTGTTAGAGGACATAAATGACTCTGAGAGATACAAAAACTGGAGAAAATAAGGTCCACAGCAGTTACCCCTTAAATTGAGTAACAGATTCAGTAGGGTATCTTCTTCCTCCTCCTCAGGTGTTTATGCAGGTATAAAGTTCTTCATCATCGACTTCATCTTTAAGAGTTGTCCTAAGCTGAGGCAGCGCTTCGACACCCCCTACATCATCTGGACCAATTTACCCACCGACCTGCAGCTGAAGGAGCGAGGCAACACCACGCTGAGCAGACGGGTCAGTCCACACCCTCTGACAATATCCAGAAAGCACAGCTCATTGACCAGAGTGCTGGTCTGAAGTTAGCCAAGGGCTCAGATATGTCCTGAAGCAAGGTGCTCACTGGTTCCTTCTGGTCCCAGCAGGCGATCTCTGGTCTGTGTTGGCTTCAGTTCTCTGTTGTTTTTTTTTCTCTCTCAGCTGTCTGAGTGCGAACAGGTAGGACGTGTATTTGTTAGACATCAGTAGTATTTATTGTAGTTAAGAGATGTTCATCTAATGCTGAGTGTTGCTGTAGTCACATTGATAGTCTGTGTTGTTCCTTAGTTGGTTATCTCAAAACCCACCAGTCAAATTGTCAGTCAGTGTCTTGTCCTGGTCATCAGAGGATGAATCCTTCCCTCTAGCACCTCCCTTAGGACAAACTTTGTTCTTGTTTTACTTGAACTTTCAGTGTTTTATCCTTTTTTTCAAGTGTATATCATTAATGTTTTTACCTGAGCTCGGGTTGAGTCTTACTTAAAATCTTTGTTGCCGTGAACCTAGTTTTGTGTCTGTGCTTGAAATTCTGGTCTAAATTTAAAAAAAAAAATCAAGTTGGATCTTATCAAAATTTGTGGAATGTTTAGGGGGAAAACATAAAGTGATGCAGGGATGATGTGTCGTAGGTCATCCTGCTCAACATTGATTTTGTTTTATCTTGATTTTTGAGTCTGATTATTTCTGCCACTAAGGGACTTTCTTCATTGAAGTTGGTTTCTTCTTCGAGGACAGTCTTTCTGCTTTTAGTTTCACTACTGGTAAGGCTAAGGATAGCTAATGATTGGGATATTGATGAGATTTCAGGCATGTTTTTAGAACAACAGCAACATAGAAACAGAAAATGCAGGCAATCATTAGATCCAAATCTGACTTGGACATGTGAGTTTATCTTTTTGACTGTCAGCTGCAGCTTCATTCCCTGACTGATGCTCAGGATGCTGCCACAGTTCCTCGTCTCCTGCCGATTTGCTAATCCACTCTGTGCCCCACCCCGACCTCTCTCTCCGCCTGTTCAGGTTACCATGACAGCCGGCCGAGGCAACGTTGGTGCTGCAGCTCCTTTGGGTGTCAGCCGGGACGAGGAAGGAGGACGATGCTACAGCACCAAGAGAGGCGCTTTCCATGACGTCTTCAACCTGCCAGAGAGCGAGCACCCTTTGGCAGGTGGGACTTCAAACTGTGTGCAATGTGGCTGCTCCCAAATTTCCAAAAAGCCAGTACCTAACCTGCTGCCATAAACTGTTGTGTGGTTCTTTGTGTTGTTGTGTCAGTGTGTGACAATGGCTGGCGCTGCTGCCTCATCAACAGAGACAGGAAGACACCGACCGACTACATCCGCAACGGAGTCCTGTACGTCACTGAGAAGTAAGTCTCACCTCCCGTCAGCTCAGTTTTATTGTGAGAATGATTCAGCCCAGTATGTCTTACTGTCTTACATTATTGGACAAATTGATTAATCCAGGTCTGTCTGATTATTGTTGCTGTGACTACTGAGGTCAGGCACACGTGGAATAATCAGTTTGTCCAATCATATAAGACAGGAAATAAAGGAGCTGGCTGAAGTCCAGGAAGTAGTGGAGCTGGGCATAAAGTCCATTGCCTCAGCATACTTTCGGCTACAGACTCCATTCCAATTTTAAAATGCTGCATATATTCTGAAGTGTTTCTTTATCAGCTCTACTTTTTTATATTTCATACTTTAATCAAAATTTTCAAAATATTCTTTGGCACATGGAAATATATGTATTAATATTAGTGTGTATTGCATGTTCTACACTACACGCCTAGAGTGGAGAGCACTTCCAAAATCTTCAGAAAAAATATTTTAAAGTTGGTGTACATGCTGCATCCACTTCTCGGATGTCATTTTTTTTACCAAAATGTTGGAAATTTATACTTTTTTTCTCGCCCTCAATGCAACAACAAGTCAAAGAAACTGCTGCCAACAGCTTTCTGAGTGGATCAGAGTGACGGAAAAGGCACTGTTGAATCATCTTCCTATCCAAAAATTAAAGCCCCCTGTTTTTGTGGCCACTTTTGTTGTTATACATCTATTACAACCTTGCTTCAGACACGTCAGTGACACCAGAAACAAACAGCAATGGTAAAGGAATGTTGCTTAGTTTTAGCCTGTTTTTCTTTTTAAAATGTGTATAAGTGCTAATTTTGGTGGGAAAAGGGATAGTAAATTAAGTTTATGCAAAAACTGAAGTGAACGAGGGTTTTCTCCTCTGAATCCTCAGCTATCTGTGTTTCGAGAGCTCTAGTTCCAGATCGGGATCCTCTAAGAGGAACAAAGTCATCAAACTGGTCGACATCACTGATATCCAGAAGGTATGTAGAGTCTCTGGTCCTGTTCCACCATCCTCCCTGAACCAGAGCACTGAACCCTCACACTGTTAGTGTGTATCACTATCTGATAAGCGGTCACATTGTGACTGGCCTCTTTGTTTGTACATTACACTGTATGACTTGTCCCTGTTAGCAGTCATTTCATTATTAATGGGCTTGTTTATGTTTGTCCTTTTGGTTTGGTGTCATATTAGGTGGTTTTATGTTGTCTCATAAACACAGTTTATTTGACTGTGTCTTCTCTGTCACTTACAGTATAAAGTTTTGTCTGTGTTGCCTGGATCGGGGATGGGCATTTCCATCGCCACGCCATCCACCCAAAAGGTAAGAGCTGAAAGTTAAATCAACGTAAATACAAAGGCACACAAAGGGATGTTTAGTCTCGTCACTTTTAAAAGGTGGTCTCACGTATAGTTGATGTGTACTCTGTTTGCATCAGAAGTTAAAAACTAACCTTGCCAAAATATGGAAGTATTAGTCAGTTAGTAGAGTTTCCACATTGCCAGTCTCTTCCAAAATCTGCAGCGATTCACATTCTCGTCAAAATACAAAGGTTGACTCCATGTATAGACTAGTGATTAGGGCTTGGTATCAAACTTCGATACTTTTTTTTAGCAACGACCGAAAAGCTCTGATCCTATTGGGTATCAAAAAATGAATCATCATTCGGTGCCAAATTCTGATACCTAAATGTCTGTGAACCATGCTCTCAGATGTCTCTATGGACAGAGGGACATGTCTTCCTCAGATTCATAGTGACAGTGATCCATCACCTCACTTTCCCAGCATAAGAACACAAAGTTCGCTGGTACAACAGAGAAGTATGGCGTGTTTAGCTTCATGATGCGTTCAAGTTGTACATGAATGTTGGAATTTCCAAGCTCTAAGTCAGAATTTAAATCACAACCCCCTGTGAATCTTACCAACGCGACATAGAATTCATGCTATCTGCTACTTACAGGGGTTGGACAATGAAACTGAAACACTGACCAATTTAGTGTTGGAGGTTTTATGGCTAAATGTGACCAGCCTGGTGGTCAAACTTCATTGATTGTACATTTCACCAGTAAGAGCAGAGTGTGAAGGTTCAATTAGCAGAGTAATAGCACAGTTTTGCTTAAAATATTGCAATGCACACAACATTATGGGTGATATATCAGAGTTCAAAAGAGGACAAATGACCAAGACAGCAAGTCTTTGTGATGTATCAAAAGTCACAGTGTCCAGGGTGATGTCAGCATACCACCAAGAAGGACGAACCACATCCAACAGGAGTAACTGTGGACGCAAGAGGAAGCTGTCTGAAAGGGATGTCCGGGTGCTAACCCGGATTGTATCCAAAAAACATAAAACCACAGCTGCCCAACTCACTGCAGAATTAAATGTGCACCTCAACTCTCCTGTTTCCACCAAAACTGTCCGTCGGGAGCTCTACAGGGTCAATATCCAGGGCTGGGCTGCTACAGCCAAACCTTTGGTCACTCGTGTCAATACCAAACATCGGTTTCAATGGTGCCAGCAGTGAAAATCTTATTGAGCTTTGGGGTGTTTTGGAGGAGCGAGTCAGGAAACATTTTCCACCTGGACACTATTCTGCAAGAAGACTGGCTCAAAATCCCTCTGGCCACTGTGCAGGACTTGTATCTGTCATTCCCAAGATGAACTGATGCTTTATTGTCCGCAAAAGGAGGCCCTACACCATACTAATGAATTGTTGTGCTCTAAAACCAGTTGTTTCAGTTTCATTGTCCGACCCCTGTATGTAAACAGTAGTTTTGTTGTATGTCTGTAAGGCTGGGAGTCCCAAACTTTGGGGTTATGTCGATTAGTGGTCCAAGTTCCAACTTATAACTTCCATTTAACACACCATAAGGTGAACTCAACTCTCACTCCCTAGGGTCCTAAAGAGGAACTCTAGCAATCTTGCCTGATCCATCATCAGACCATATGTCTACCATGATAAATTACAAAAAATACCTTTTTGAGTTGAAATCATAAAATAGTACTAATAATAATAATAACTAATAACTAATAACTGACGACCATAATTCAAGCCCAAACTACACAAAAGTACCTTATTGAAGTGTCGAAGTTTTGTTTTGGAACTGGTATCGAAACAATTTTGCAATTGATATGCTTTTCTACACTGTTGCATCAATATAAACAAATGTTGCATCGATGATAACACAAGGGTACTCAGGTACAGATGTGAAAGCTGAGTGACGAGGGAGTGGAGAGCAGAAATGAAATGTAGTGAAGTCAAAGTCTAAAGTTGCATAAACATAGAAATCTGTACGAGTACATCAGAAGGAAACCAAGTGCATTTACTGGTGTATAACTTTGTTCTGTTGCAGCCAATGGTGTTTGGAGCGATGATCCACAGAGATGAGGCCTTCGATGCCGTCAGTACTCAGTATATGAAGATAGTTACCATGGCTACAGCCACTAACCCAGAGGCATAGTAACACCTACACAAGATTGCTCCCATCAAACACAAAGGTTGCGTCAGAAATTCCATATAGTATACACTACATACTCATGTGTACATGTGTACTATCATTCACCATACTTTTGAGTGAATAAATGTAGTATGAATCTTTTCCAATGCACTGCTTAGTGCAGAAGTACCGCACTTCTTGAGAGTCTCTTGCCAGTTGGATTGGAGCTGCGTAACCATGGTAACCCATGCCAACCTTACCTCTACTGGCAATCTGCTTTATTAATACATCAAATAATAATAATCTAATAATACATCCTTGATATGCATCCGATAAGAAGCCAAACAATAATGTGTTGCGCTGGTTGCCGTTCACCATTGTCCGTGTTGTTGTTGTCGTCACCGCTGCATTACATTGTGGGACATTTATGCCGGCGTAGTGTCCAGTGCTTGCATACTGTAATATTTAACGGAAATAGTATGCACCTCACATACTATTGGGTTCATACTAAGGTTTCAGACATACTAAAAAGTCGCTCATACTGTTTTATCACACTCAATAGCATGTTAGTATGGAGTTTCGGACGCAGCCTTAGACTCCTTCTTTATATTCAGTAGAAACTTCAGTTCTCACATAATCAGCAGCAAATAACAATCATTGAGGAGGTTGGGCTGCACTATAATGTCTCATTATTTTCAGTATAAGGCACCGCTCTGCTAAACGCATTTCTTTCTCTATTTAACATCAACAGGGTTCTCATTCTGGTCTTAAAAATATTTTCTTGTTTAGCTACAGCCACCAAGGTTCATGCACAAATGCTTCACAATAAAAGCCTTCCCAGGGCACAATCCCTTCCTTACTTGGCAGGCTTTGAATGTGAAATATCAGTCAGTCATTACTAGCTAAACAAAGCATTTCTACACTTGGGTTGGATCACAGCTGTGTCATGTGGCTGTCCTTCTTCTGTTTTATATGTCATCATAAGCTGAATATCTTTTGAGATTTGGACTGTAAATTTAAAATTTGTGAAGACAATGTCTGTCTGACTTTGGCAACAACTAGTGATAATAGCAAAAGTCAACAATCGCCCTGAAACTGAACTTAAAAGTTAAAATATGATAGGTCTGATATAGTGATATTTAATTATTTGGTCTAAATAAGTGAGAAAGTATTAAAGAGTGTCTGTCAAAGGAAATGCCTTTTGTCCGACAAATAGTCTTAATGTTATATATGTATACATATGTATATCTACGCATGTTACAAATGTCATGTGAGTGTTTTTGGACTTTATGTTTTATGATTTATGTATTAACCTCATTCATTTACATTGGTGTCTTCAGGGATTTAAACTTAATTACATTATTTCATTACTCTGTGTTGTACGTAACAGCTGAATACAGTCAATTGATATTATAAAATGTTGTTTTTATGTGGTGGTAAGAGGCTGTTTGTATTCCATATACAGTATATATATATATATATATATATATATATATATATATATATATATATATATATATATATATATATATATATATAAGTTTTAACTTTGTTTTGCAATATTGGTGCCATGTTGCCTCATGCTGACTTTTAGTTTTTCTCACATTTTGCTTGAACTCCTCTGTTTGTTCTGTGGTTTCTCAGGTTTTTATTTCTGCCTTGTTTCTCATTTTCATTGCTGTGGACTTTTCTCTGTCTGCTTGTGGTGTCTTCTGGATTTAATGGTTTTATAAAATGGTGTCTTTGTACAAAGGTGCACTTTTTTAAATGAAATGATTTTTGTTGATAAAATGTGATGTACATTTTTTTTATTTGATTAAAATAAAATGTCAAACACATCTCCTGTAGTTTATGTGCTGTACCTACTCTTCCTCTGTGGATTCAGAGGGAAAGCTTGTCTTGTTTTGTTTATTGTAGAAGGAGAATGTATGAAACACATATTCAATCTAATTAGTAACTTAACATGTACAGTCATTTCTCTTAAATAATGAATCATTTAATCAATATCAAACTTTATTCAAAGGGTCAAAGCTTTATTCTAATAGTTTTATGATTTATTTGGGCCATTTTAATTATACATTCTATGATGTACTATACTATGACTACATTTATAACATTTATGAGTACCATTAAAGATTATTGTTGGGTGACATACTGTATAGTTTATTTTTTCTATGCAGTACCTGCTTCAGTCTGTTGGTTTCTAGAGAATCATCTGCCGAATGGATTCTTGGTTTCATTTTTCTCTGATGAGTAATCTGTTTAATTAATGTCCAATATAAGCTAACAAAAACACAAACAGGAAATGAATTATAAAGCACCTCTCCACAGCCAAACATCAACAGACTTTCATTTACATCAGTGTTCAGCTTTCAACATTAATGTTAATTCTGTTTGCATCTGTGGACATATTTCTGATGGAAGTACAGTATCTTCCTGTCATGTTTCACAACATTCAGTGTCAGCAGGGACAGTTTTATTATCATAGACGGTAACAGACATGTTTCTGTTTTTATCACCTGCTTTTCTTTCTGTGCATTTCTAGTTTTAAAAGTCAGTATGTTTCATCTGTCAACCAACACAACCAGAAAATAATCTACTCAAAACACCAGTAACTCTGGTGACTACAAAGGTGAGAGGCTACATGACAAAACAGACATCATTTTGAATCTTTCAAAAAAGCTAAAATATAACTACAGTGTGAGGAGATTCCTCCTTCATGCCTATGCACCTGTGGAAGACACTGAAGTCACACCATACCTGCAACACCAGCAAGGACCATTAGGGGTCACCAGAACCGGCTTCATACTCTATTTTTACATGAATATAATAGCCTATCTTCAATCATATTACATTACGTGAATCGTGGCATGTTAGGTATTTAAATAAAATAGCACAAAAAAAATGTGTGAAAGTTTCAATTTACTTAAGATTTAATCTTTAACACACACACACACAGTGCGAGGCTAATGAATTCATTCACATTCATAATGACTCAACATTATCCATCAGGTGGGTTCAGTCCTGGTTCTGGGTCACTGGCCTGACTGACTGCTGATGAATCAGCATTAGATTTTATTATGGGTAGTTATTATTTACCATTTACCATTATGGGTAGTTCCTGCCCTGTACTCGTCTTTCTCTCTGGTGGCACTCAGAGATCAACGGTCGACACTTCATCGGCCTCTGAGTCCTCAGCTGGATCCTCTATTTTCACCCCGAGTCCACTGTCCATATCTGCATCATTAAAGGCAGCCCTCTGGGTCTTTATCTGCACGTTTTCATCCTCGTCATCTTCTCTGCCGCTGGATGACTGTTCCTCATCTTCCTCCTCACTGTCGTCCTCTCTGCTGTCTGGGATAATGACCACCTCCTCCTTGGCATCAGGGACAATGTCCTCCTTAAACCAAACTGACTTGTACCCCTCATCCATGCGTCTCTCTTTGGTCAGGATAGGTTTCACCTCCTTCTCGTTGTCAGTCTTGTCAGAGCCTGCCTGGCTGGTGTCGTCCTGCAGGAGAGCATGCAGTGGCAACGAAGACATTGTGATGGCCTCATTCAGAGGGAAATCCCCTGCCTCTCCAGCAGACACTGAGCTTCTCACTGCTGGTCTGTCGGAGCCATCGCTCCCTCCATCCTCATCGTTTTGGAAAGCCTCGTTAGTGTACTGGATGCTCTTCCTCTGACCATTTTGCAGCTGTGGAAGAACAACACATTCAGTTAAAACCAAGACCAACAGTTTAAAATCCTGCTGGTGCAGCTTTCCAGGTTTCCACTGAATGTTTGTTCCATCAGTTTCTGCTTAAGACGGCATGTCTGTTTGGTGGTCTTTTATGACAGTACTCATGGCTGTATTAAAGAATAGGAAACAGTGTCCAGGGATGGCGCCCCGATGAAAATCGCTCACTTGGTCCGACAAGCTCTTGGTGCTTCTGCTGTTTTTTTGGCCCATAGAGCATGCTCAGTAGCAACCATGACAGAGCCTTCTTTGACCAAACAGACTGACTTCCTGTTGGCCGATTTCCCCCTACATACATGAATGGGATACAGTGATTTATAGCATTATACCATTCTTTCAGACTTTCCAAATGTCATTGGACCATCCATCCATCCATTTTCTACCGCTTATCCTCACATAGGGTTGCCGGGGGGAGCTGGAGCCTATCCCAGCTGTCTTAGGGTGGAAGGCAGGGTACACCCTGGATAAGTCTCCAGTTCATCACAGGACACATAGAGACAGACAGCCACTCACACTCACATTCACACCTACGGTCAATTTAAATTAGCCAGTTAACCTAATCCCCATGCATGTTTTTGGATGGTGGGAGGAAACTGGAGTACCAAAGAGAACCCACGCAGACACAGGGAGAACATGCAAACTCCACACAGAAAGGCCCCGGGCTGGGAATTGAACCCGGTTCCTTCTTGCACCACCATGCCGCCCGTCACTTGACCAATTGGATTGAATTCAGAATTTTTTGACAGTTTGATTTCATTTTTTTTGAAAAAGATGTTTCCTAGAGGTGAAGGTGATGATCAAATGCAACATTTCTCAGTGAGCCATTGATGTTGACAAAGCAAGAATATTTGCCTCTGAACCAAAGTGTTGGACAGAGACAGTCTAAAACTCTAGATGTGTTAACATGACAGCATGTTTGTCACTGTAGTAAAGTAGTATACAGTTATTTTAAATCAGGGGCAGGGATGGGGCAGGATTGTAGGAAATGGTTCTGTACTCAGCGTACTTTTACCTTTATGCACTTTAACAACCAATTTGAACTTTAAACTTACAGAGCTCTGGAACAGGCTGGCTTCATGGATCTTTCTCCAGGCGGCTTTCCCCTTTTGAATATGAAGGGCGAGCACCACGATGACCACCAGACAGATGAAGAGCAGGACACCCAGTGTTGCACCGAGCACTGCCATGTCCACTGGCCCATAGCCACCTGATGGCCTGATCACTGGAGAAGAGTCACCAAAAATGATTATGATTCTTTTCCATGTACTATACTATGACGTTTTCATGATATTTTTCAATATATCATACTATAAATATAGGATAATATAGTGTAGTATAGACTAGAAAGTATGATGGAAATAAACCAGTTTATTTCGACATAAAATATTATGGCTTTTCTGACACACAATACATTTTGTTACTTTTTAATGCATTCTTCTATGTGACTTTTTGCAAAAACTATGGCATTTTTCAACATATTATACTGCTACTTTTGTCAACCTACTGTACTATGAAGATTTTATGACATATGCTAGGAAAGCATTTTTTGACACACTGTACTGTGAGTGTTTTATGACATTTTTCAACATACTATTTACTAATTACAAGACTGACTTTTTAAGCATGGTTTTCATCATTCTATCACTTTTTATGTATTCTTTTGTCTATTTGAATTTCTTTTTTGTGAGTTATTTTGATTTGTTACTTTTAGTTGAGCAATCTCATATTGATTTCATTTCTTAGACCATTTTTTTTCCTCAGTAGAATAATTTTGTGACCTTGATTTTTCTATTTTTTTGCACTTCAACATCCTTGCCTAGTGTGTATTATACTTCGAGACTCAAGCATTTGGTTCAGTCTTCAGTCTTTTATGACTTTTTCAACATACAATGCTTTGATGTTTTTAGAATTTCTTCAGACATACTACGACTATGTACTATGACTTCTTTATGACATTGATTTGCCATATTTGTCAAATTGTTCTAAGACTGACTTTTGACTGAATGACTTTATGCAATACACTACTGACTTTTTTTTGATGTACTGTACATACAACATGGACTACCTCACTTTGTTTTCATGTTGTATTTCTGATCATGTGAGGATCTGACCTTAGATTAAATTCCTTCAATGGGAAAATATTTGATATGATACAGTATGACTGAAGGTATTGAGAGGAAAATGAGACCACCTGTGTTGGGTTGTGTTGTGCTGGCCGTGGAGATGCTGCCTTCACTGGTCATACTGGGATTAGTGGTGGAGGTGATGCCTTCACTGGTGACACTGGGATTAGTGGTGGAGGTGATGCGCTCACTGGTCATAATGGGATTAGTGGTGGAGGTGATGCGTTCACTGGTTATACTGGGATTAGTGGTGGAGGTGATGCGTTCACTGGTCATACTGGGATTAGTGGTGGAAATGCTGCCTTCACTGGTCATACTGGGATTAGTGGTGAAGGTGATGCGTTCACTGGTCATACTGGGATTAGTGGTGAAGGTGATGCTTTCACTGGTCATACTGGGATTAGTGGTGGAGGTGATGCTTTCACTGGTCATACTGGGATAAGTGGTGGAAATGCTGCCTTCACTGGTCATACTGGGATTAGTGGTGGAGGTGATGCTTTCACTGGTCATACTGGGATTAGTGGTGGAGGTGATGCTTTCACTGGTCATACGGGGATTAGTGGTGGAGGTGATGCTTTCACTAGTAGTGCCAGGGATGGTAGATGAGATGCTGTTAGTAGATGTACTGGGGTCCGTGGTGGACATGATATCATTTGTGGTCTTGCTGTTAGTGGTGGATTCTCCTGTAGCTGTTGTGACTATATTTTCTGTAGTGCTCAGAGGCAAACTCGTGGTGGTGAGACCTGGGAGGAGAGCACACTGTGAAGCTCAATGATTTCACCTCATCTCCCTGTTTCCTACATACCTTAAAGCTATAGTCTGTCATTCTGTTCAGAAACACTTTTTGTTATACTGGGTGAAATGGTTCTTCTATCCTGAAAGCAGTCAATACATGATGTATTCAGAAAAAGGAAGGAAAAGAATCAGACCTCTGTGGCAGCTGCATGACTGTAAAAACTCTGACCAAACAACTGTCACTTAGTCCAAATGGAAAGAACCAATCAGATGCCTTCATGTCTTATCCTGCTCACGCCCCCCTCTGTCCCTCCCTCCTCCCCACTGTTGCCGGAAGTATCCAGCACACTCATCTTCAGAAATACAGATTTAAGCCCCGTACTTCTCCAACTGCGTAATACATTATCCAACTCCGTAACGACAGAGACCCCTCGATCAGCAGGTACATAGAGGTTCTTCTATTTTCCTACTTCTTCGGTTAGGCATTCTTCAATGGGATTCATCTTGAAGTCTTGAATTTTAGTCGGTCTTCTGAAAAATGGTGCTGGTAGTGTTTATGTTGTGGAAAGAGTAGACAAACTGGAAAAGTAATTCCAGAAGTGATGCTTTTAGAGGACCATTCGCAGCCCTTGCCATCTCCGTATTCCCTTGATGGAGTGACGGACAGTTAAAAAATATTTCATGCGCCTGGAGAGAACAGAGATGCTCTCCGACAGGCTCTCCGGCGACGTAGAGGGCTCTCAGTGTCCACGCACAGCAATTTACTGAGTACTAAAAATTGGCCTTTAGCAGGAGAATCTGTTCTGTAGGGAACAATGGCAGAGAAAATACAGCCAAAAATACCACTTTCAGCGTTACTTCTAACGGCTCACCCTGCTAAACAGGAAAAGAGGGAAAGAGGGAGACAGAAAAGGCTGAAAACTCTGGATAAAGCTAAGAGGACAAACCAGAGTGAGCATCGGTGGAGACACTGAGACATCTGAAGGGACTGAAAAGTATAGAAATGTATATATATATATATATATATATATATATATATATATATATATATATATATATATATATATATATATATATATAGATATATATGTAAAATCTGTGTTTCACAAAGAACTCAAAGTCAACTTTGCTGAACTATTCTCACCTCGCACTGCCTTTTTGTGTTTCTCTGTGTCCATATGAGCTGTAATGTCCCTGGCACCTTTATTGGACACATATGTACCAGCTTTGCACACGGGGCACTCAGCCTTCCATAGGTCCCGACCGGGTCAGTAAACTGGGAAATGCGCACAGAGGGCAGCATCTCTGGGATTACAACACACACACTCTAACCCTAACAATGACAACTGGGGGGGGACACACATTTCAAATCTTGCTAGCTCTCTAACATGACAGACTATAGCTTTAAATATGATTCAGACTGGATGCAAAGTGAATATTCACTTCAATTTCCAGTCTGTAAAGAAATTTTCATAAAGTGGAATCATAAGTCTTCTGTTATTGAAATATGTTCACCTCCTCTTAAACTCACTCATTGACTTAAACCACCGGGAGAAAATCAACAATTGGTCACGTGTTTGCTCTGACATTCACCTTCTGTACAGTCTGAATTTTAAAAGAGCTTTCACACCTGAACAGGAACAGTTTACACAAACTCAGGTGTTAAGTGAAACTGACCAGGACACAGCCAGTCAAACAACACAAGCTATAAGCTCTTCGTTGATGCAGTATCCTGGAGGACAACACTACACTGAGCTACAGGTGAATCAGAGCCAGAGTGGATTTAGTAGAGTGAAGGGTTTCTTCCTACCTGAAGCCACCTCCACAAAGAGCTCAGCTGTAGCTGATTCTTCATTGGTTGTGTCCATCGCCACCACCTGGAAGAACGAAGTTTAAGTTGAGTGCTTAAAAAACATCTATCAATAAGTCACTTTTTATTAAATTTGTAAACTCACTTGCAGGGAAAATGTGGCTTCTGGGAGGTCCTTTGTCATGAATAAATAGCCATTAATGACGGAGAAATCACTGCTTCCATTAACAGAGTAAGTGATGTAGGGATTTATACCCTGTTCAAATAGAAATTAAAAGGTTAGTGTCGCACACCATGTAGACAGTGACAATGGTGAAGATGCCACAATCTTTCTCCCACGATCAGACGAAATTTCATGACATTGACTGAAAACACATAAAAACAGCCGAGTGAAAACAAACTTTAATTCATGAGCGCACAGAGTATAACATCATTGTTTTACCCCAGTGGCAGGGTAGTCGTCATCCGTGGCGAGGATCTGCAGCGGCTCACCCTTGTTCTTCAGGTCCATCGCCATGACGCCCACTGAGGTGATGATGCCTTCATACTGAGGCCTCTGAAACTGTGGACGATGGAGACTCTTCACCTGAACACTGACTGTGACGGTGGTGGTGGCAAACTGATTGAAGTTTGTCTTCTGAGCAGCCTGGGAGAAAAAAACAGGAAGACTGTAACCAACATTTAGAAATATGTGTCGAGAGTCCAACTGCACCTGACCCTTTGTGACTACCCAGCACCCAAACTCTATCAATAAAAGGCAAATTTGACATTTTATTTACTCATTTAACTGTTCAACTAGTGTCTCAGCTTTTATCTCACATTATGGTACTAGTTTCAATACCTTCTCTGCACTAGAGATATTATTCTGGATACTGAATCCTTTTTATTTAATGCAACTTTAACAACTTCAATTTTGAAAAATTAAATTTAGTTGTCTCTTTTTGCAGGAAGTTTCTTCATCATTTGCAAAAAAATGCAACTATTTAAGTTAAGACAAACCTTGATCTTAGAAACTGATGCAAGTTTTGTTTTTTGTTTTTTAAATGAATGAATATATGATGGTTTTCCTTTATTAAATTAAAGTGAAAATGGTTTGACTGAGGGTGGCATGATGGTGCAGTGGCATGAAGGTACAGCAAGAAGGTACTGGGTTCGATTCCCGGCCCGGGGCCTTTCTGTGTGGAGTTTGCATGTTCTCCCCGTGTCTGCGTGGGTTCTCCTCGGGTACTCCAGCTTCCTCCCACCATCCAAAAACATGCATGGGGATTAGGTTAACTGGCTAATTTAAATTGACCGTAGGTGTGAATGGGAGTGTGAGTGTTTGTCTGTCTCTTTGTGTCCTGTGATGAACTGGAGACTTGTCCAGGGTGTACCCTGTCTTTCACCCTAAGACAGCTGGGATAGGCTCCAGCCCCCCATGACCCTATGTGAGGATAAGTGGTAGAAAATGAATAGATGGATGGTTTGACAGAGCAAACCATGTGAAGATATCAGCTCGGATTTGTGAAGTTACAATCAAATCTGTTGTGATCTAATGGACCAAACGATTAATTGATTAGTCAGGGAAATATTGACAGATTATTTGATAATTTTAAATAATTGTTGGCTGCAGCTCTAATTGTTTTTTTTATCTTTTAAAGGAAGAAAAAAATGTAAAAAAAAAGGAAAAAAATATTAATTTCTCCCTATTGGTTTATTTCTTAAAAAAGAACATACAATGATTCACAGAGAAGTTTATTTGGATTTAAAAAAAAAAAGAGATTAGACTACAATACAAGTGTATTTCAGTGTAGATTCTTCATGTCATTTTCAAATGTGACAAAGGCTTGAACTTTTTAGGATATTTGAGGTGTCTTGGTCATTTTTCTTCCTGGAGATACTGACAACAGTTCAACACTGGATAAAAACAAGAAATGTTTGGTCCTTACCAGAACTGTCAGGCTGATCTGCCCCAACACATCCGCTGGCTTCAGCATGGTGATGTTACCTGTGCTCGGGTTGATCTCAAACAGACCATCATCATTTCCTTAAACACAGACAGACTGAGCTCAGTGGCTGCTAGAAGCCAAGTGCATATACATGTCTGAGGAACAAACCACTGTTTCTTACCACTCAGGAATGAATATATAATTTCCTCATTTATCCCAGAGTCTCCGTCGATGGCGTACAGTGGTGCTGGTTTCAGAGGCAACACTCCAGTCTGCAGAGGAGAAAACAATCATTAAATCATTAGCATGTGTCTTAAATGGTGATAAAAGTTGGAAAATGAACTCAGTGGAAAATAGACTCTGGAGGATGCGTGGAGGCTGCTTGTCAGACTAATTATGTCAGAACTGGTTGCATCCAACGACAGTTTTTTTCTGAAAGTAAAAATCCAAAGATCATTTTTATTCTTCTCTTTTCATACATTCAATTTAGTGCAACATCACAAAAGTCTCATAGGAGAGACTAGCCAAGTTTCCATCCAAATGTGACACAAATTTTAACAAAATTTCAAGAAACCCAGGAAAAGAAAAATGTGAGTCAATATCTGTTTCTGTCCACTGCTGTTCCAGTATGTGTCTGTTTTTTTTCAGCTGACTGCCATTAAACAAATAAAGAAAAAAAAGGTACAACAATCAAACCTCAGCTGTACACACTGTAAATATGACATTTATGTTTGTTTTATAGTTTGTATTAATTTTACAGTCTCCTTTTGTTTTCACCCTAAACAGAGCTGATGCCTTTCAGTCACATGCTTCATGTATCTCATACTTAGTTTCATCGATAAACCAGTTTTTGCACCACGCATAAAATTTATTTTGTGATATTTGTTTTTTTCACAGCTTAAAAAAAAACTTAACCTGTCCTCTTTTTTAAATTAAAAAATGTAAAGGTGAAAATCAAATTGAAAAGTGTATAAAAGCAGGTCATGATTCATGGAATTGAGTCCTCTGAGATATACAAAAGACAGACTTGTTGTTGGGATATTGACAGTGTGACTTTAGAAATGGTCAGAACACTCAACAGTCTGACTCATTTGTTTGAACTTCAGTTAGGGAGCCCACTGAGCAGCTTCTTGTGGATAAAATGCTCCAGTTCAGGCAAGATCATGTGGCTTCACTGCATCCACGTTTACCTCCTGACGGTTCATTATCAGAAAGACGCACCTGTTGTTCGTTTAAGGTGACATTGCTGGTGTAGCCGGCGCTCTGGCAGATCACAGTTCCCCCGATCTCGTACTTCCTGCAGGGTTGGAACCACGGCGGTCTGTTGTCCACGTCTAAGATTGAGACCACGATAGTGGTGGTGGCAGTAAATGATGGAGCAGTAGTGGGCACTCCCAATGGTGTGTCCTTAAAAAATAATAATAATTGGACTGAAATAATCATAATCATCACTTCAGAGTGCCTGTACATCAAAATGTTCATCCCAGCTGGTCACATGCTCGTGCTTTGTCAGACCTCTTGATATTGCTAAACTCCTTGAGTGCTGTTGACGTATTTCGCTGTCAAAGTGTTTTTTCAGCAGCGAGTCACTAATCACGGTCCTTCACATCCTGTGAGTGATTTTGGGGCTTCTGGGAGATGTAGTCAGAGCATAAAGAGGCGGTACGCCACAGAGATCAAAGCAGGAAGTCTAGACGATCAGGATTAGAGAGCAAAATGGATGGATTCTGGACAAAAAGTGTTGTTTAAAGGTGGCCACTACTCTACCTGTGATAGAACAAGAATGGAACAAGGTGAAAACAAATGTTTTAGTTAGCAAATCTCTTCTTTCATTTGAGCTATTCAGTGTTTTCAGAGACATAGTCCAAAATATTCTGTGGGTCTAGAAATATTAGTTTTAATTATTAATTCTGAATTTAAATAAAAAATGACTTGATTAAGTTTAGGAATTAAAATTAAAATTCATTATGTTACTAGTTTTCAATAAAATTTCACCTGCTGATTGTAAAGTGAAAGTGAAACTTACAAACTGCTGAGCGTACGGGACGCTCAGCAGTTTGAAAGCCCTGTGTTTCCTGGAGCCTCCCACCAGCCATATGAATATTTTATTTCTCTTTAAGCTAATCACCACACTCCCTGACCAGCGACCAGCACACATGCAAGTTAAATACACTCACAGTGTTCATTTTGAATCGTGACTTTCATTAAGTTTTTAGTCGTGTGGCAACAATATCTACAATAGATCAGCTTCAGTTTTAGCTTAGCTGGTGTTCATTTGATGTGTGAGGAGCAGAGGCCTGACCTCCAGAGAATCTAAGAAGTTCAATCAGTTCAAGAAAGGAAGTCAACAGTGAGGAGTACTCACCTGAGCGGATAATATCAGTTGGACAGTTTTGACTTTGTCGTAGTCGAGAGGTTTCATAACAAGGAGTTCTGGGATGGCTGGTGTCCTCAGTTTAAAGCTGTTCTGCAGAAATAAAACAGGACCATATAAACTATTTGCTGTAGATCTGCCTCTTCTTTCAAACAACAAGAGGACTGATCTAAATGTCGCCTCTACTCTGAGCTTACTTACAGATTCAGATAGTGTGTAGAAGATCACTTGACCGTCCAAGTCTGTGGCAGGAAAGCGACCCACGGGTGTGTCGACAGGAGACAGCTGGGACAAAAACAGTCAGTGTGATGAAATATTAACATGAAACACAGCAGCAGCCACAACACTGCTTTGCTCTGTCAGGTGTTAAGGTTCATCCCAAAAGTGCTGGATGGGGTTGAGGTCAGTCAAACCAGTCTTAATGCACAGGGGCATTGTCATGTTGAAACAGAAAAATAAACTGTGGCATTCATATTTTCTTTCATACTCCAGACCAAAAGTAAATTATATGCTGTTTGTTCACATACTTTTGGCCATGTAGTGTACTGTAACAGAGAGATACTTGACTGTTAACACTGGAGGAAAATTTAATCATTGAAACATTTTGCCATGGCGATACATATCATATGGGAATTCTGATTCAATACACCACTACACAAAGTATATTGCTGTAAATAAGAAAATAAATTTTATGTACTGTACATAGTATACAAAAATGTATATAATTTATCTCTTTTAGTGCCATTGACATAATTTGATGTGATTTAAAATCCAGTGCTTGAGTGCCATCAATGTAATAATACATCAAATTGTTTTTGGCAGCGGGTCGCCGATCGTGGTCTCCCCAGATGGATTCTGGACAAAATTGGCATTTCTGGTGAAAGTGGCCTCTACTCTATCTCTGCTAAAAGAAAAACGGAACAAGGTAAAAACAAACATTTTTTTTCATGATGAAGTAGAGAGTCTCTTCTTTCATTTGAGCTATTCAGTGTTTTCAGAGACATAGTATAAAATATTATGTGGGTCTAGAAATATGACTCAAAATGGGCAAAAATGCTGGCACAAGGCACTTTCTGTTTTATAAAATGGCTGGCACTCAAAGAGTAAATTACATACATGAACACAAAACATAATCTGGTGATACTCAATATATATATTTTAAAGATTTTCTCACACCCCAAGCCCTTGAATCAGGTCTGTAGTCAATGAACAAACAGATAGCTACAGTGATGGACAATAATTCCTTTGTCTTTAAAGGTATTTGTCAGACTCTTCTTACCTCATTGACACTGGTATGGTAGGTGCTGTAATCAAAGACCGGAGGGTTATCATTCTTATTGATCACAAGTACAATGATGATGAGGCCCAACTGGAAACAAAGAGACACAAGCCTTGTTTAAACTACATATTTTGCTATTGATTTTTATTACAACTAGTACTGCATGTACAACATGAACATTCATTTCTGTGCATGCAAATCTACCTCTAAGAAAGGTAACACATCTGATTGTGTCGTGTCTGATTTTCTGTTTGTATGACAGATGTGGTACTGCACATTTCCACCATCCTTTTCTTATTTTCTATTCAGATAATCCAGATAAGTTTAGACATGCTCCAGTATTTTCCTCAAACTTGATCCAGAAACTTTACGCTCAGCCACAAACTCACAAGACTGATCACTGTCATTTGTAATGTTCAGTGCTAGATGTGGATGATAAAAGTAGTGATCATGTTTATTTTTACAGAACTTGCCATGCTGGATACATACATATTTCCACATATCTATTTACAAAAAATATAATTATATTAATTCACATCTGCACTCTGAAACCCATTTTTTTTTCTCAATGGCAGAATACAGAACAAAGTGCATGTCAGTTTAACTTGTTGAGTGCATGAAGGCAGGTTTACCTTGCTGCCCGTGGCTGTTTCAGTGCAAATGATATCAGCTACATGAGAAATTTCAGTCTGCAAACAAAACACACGTTATGCTCAACAGTCAGGTATTTTCACATGCGAACTGAGACGTGTTTGAATCTGGTCGACACCATTAGTCACGGCCAGCATACCTCATAGTCCAGCACTCTTGCAGCTACCAGCTGGTTTCCTGAAAAGGCGAAGGGGTTGTTGGGGTTTGCAGGGGGAGGTCTGAACTCAAGGGTCACCCCTGGTTGGACAGTGATCGTCTGCACAACATCACCCACTGTGTTGTTTTCTGCAAAATCCACAGGTGAGGGAGCAAAACAGACTGTTGGGAGAGAAGAAGAAATGGATATCAGTTTCATCTGTGTCCACTGTCAGGACAGAAAAGGAGGAGCACTGCTGCAACTCAGTGCTTTGCAGTTTACAGCTATAAAGAAACTGTAGTATTATTGAACAGAAATATTTAAGATAAAAAGATAAGAATGCTCTGTATGATATTTACATTATCATTATTTTTCTAGTGTGTTCATGCTGCATTCACTTGAAATGGGAAATACTGCAGACAAAACCTGGTTGTCTGTAACAGGCTTGGAACTGTTCAGGTGGTGCCTTATTATTTCACTGAATAGAAGTTTTCCACACACTCTTGGTTAAAATCAAGCTAATTATTTGTGATGTGAAGCCTGTCCATGAGCTTAGTTTAATGCTGAAGGATTGGCAGGTAAGGAACGCTGGTGTCATTGGTACATTGGTGTCATAGACATTAAAAATTCAAAATGTAAAATATCAGCTCTTATTTATCAAACTGAAAAAAGGAAAAAATATGTTTTTGTCCAAGAGTATAAAAACAGCTCAACACACAAGGTCAGTTTGTGTTGATTCGACTGACACAAGAAAAAATGTACTCACATTTTTAATTAATAAATATTTTCTTTTTGCTGCATACAAAATGAATCTGATTCAGCTGATATTTTACCTGTTACAACAGACTGCTGGTTAATAAAGGGCCCAAATTATCCACAAATGAAGTGATACATTATAATCACCGTTTGAACGTCACCACTTTGTTAATGTCTCCACCCAAACTTTCCACTGGACTGTCTCAATCACCTGAGCTCCCCACTGGTTTTATTCCACTTCTACATCATCTATCTGAATCCTCAGGGGAACCACATTTTAGTACTCACTGTTCGCAGTGGCCGTTTGAAGCAGAAGCAGAAAGCTGATGGATGTCCTCACATTGAGGTGTGGATGAACCACGGCCATGTCTCCGTCCGTCCTGTCTGAAATGATATTCGTCTGTCTCTGTTCTCGGCTTATCTGCTCAGCTTTATGGCTGCAGTGGACTTTTCCCTGTCATAAAAACATAACATGTGTCTGTTTGTGTGGTGAGGTCATAAAGTCGTTGGTGTTTTACTTGCTTGGTTTGACTTGAGGCATATACAGAAATGGAAAGAATGATTAAGTTTTATATCAGCTAATGTATTCATATCCTCCATGATCCTCCTCTCTCTAGCTCTCCAGCTTTTAGCCACTTAAAATATTCCAATCAATCCATCAGTGACGCCACTCCACAGCAAGTGTTTATGGGTAATCTTGGTGAGGTTGGGCAAGTAATTTCCCATAAAGCCTTTTAATTAACATTACAGAAGTTTAAAGTTTATTTTTTTAAATTCTATTTATAACTATATTATTCCTCCTTTATTGATTCATACATTTGAATAACTTTAAATTAGAACTTAATCCTGTGATGAAAAAAATCCAGCTGTGTGTTATTCTGCAGCGGGCTGTCAAAGTTAAGCCGTTAACACGATTAATCCACATTAACGCGCTAATTTGTGCGATAGTAACACTACTTCGAAAACTGCTAAAATAAGAGTACTACTAGCTATAATAAGCACTGTGTTAATGAAAACAATGTCTCTTTTCCTTTTTGTCCATTTCATGTTACAATTTAATACTTTAAAGATGCTCTTTGGTGGATTATTTGTTTGCTGAAAACAGGAGAAGCTTGGACAGATTCAGAAAAGATGGTTAATCTAATTTTATCAGCATGTTTGAACGTTAGTGACGACTGTGTTTTTCTTTCCTTGATTTTTTTGAATTGAGTTCTGCTCCATGATGCTTGAAGTGTTGTGGGAGTTTCATGAAAAAATAATTGATCATCATCTACATATAAAGACATGTGTCAGTTGGAATATAGAGTTTAATAGATTATTATTAAAAAAAAACATTTGAATCAGTTTTCATTTGTAGAAATTGAGGAGACAATTGGCAAAGTAATCTTTTATGTAACAAGATCTGTTATTTTTTAAGAGTTATTACACTGCAATGTTGACCTTTTTGTGTTGTCTACACATACACACGTATGTGCACACTATAAATGAACAACTGTTAATATCACTAGTGCTAATTTTAGCATTAACTATACAATACTCATATTGCCATATTGTCATATTGTTTTTTTCATTTGGCTAGTTCAGATGTGAGTCTAGAGAGCCTGGTTCTTCACCTCAGGAACTGATTTATTTATTACCAGGTACAACAATTACTGTTGATTTTTTGTAAATGTATCTTTAAATGACCTCTGTTTCATATTAAAGTTTTTACTTCCAAGGACGTTATGTTTTTGGCTGCAGTTTTTCTGTGTTTCAGCAGAATTATGAAAAAAAAAACTGCCCTTCAAGCTTTTGATTTTTTATGTACCAGTGACCAAACCATTCACAACCGCCCCATCTCCATCTGGTTTTAAGATGTGATCTATATATGGATACATAATGTGGATAATAATATCTGATCCATGGACCTTTGTGTTCAATAAGCATTCAAGACAACATTCCTGTATGTTTCATGTTGTCTGTTTGAGGAAGGTTACGTCATGTTTTTATCTTTTTAGCAGATGTTGACGTCACCTGCATCATGTATCTTCACACAGAATAAATGTGATCATAATAAATGTTGTCATTTATTATGTGTGTTTCATTTGCACTTTCTCACCTCCTATTTTCTGTTGATACAGCAAGTACCAAGTGCAAGCAATTTTTGAAATATTTAGATTTCTTTTTAATTTTTGGCATTCTCACTCCTAAGAGCATATTTAAAAATGTACATTCAAACAGGTGGAAGGAATTCAGATTTGACTGTTTTCAGTGAGGGAGCGAAATTATGATTACAATTTAGATTACAGCCTGCAACATATATTGTAATAATTATTGGAGTTATTGTATCACTTTATAAAGTGCCCCTGTAAATTACATACCATAGCATATTTGTTGGTAACAAAATGGGACTTTATGCAGTAAGTGGGTGAAAGTTTGGGATCTCAAAGGCTCTACGGCGTTGCTTAATCAGATCCAGTTTCACTTGACTCAGCACCTCAAAACATACAAACACCTGGAAGGACAATCACTACCAAACACACTAAAGTACTTCATAAACTTTAATAACAAAGATATCTGTGTTTGCATATTAAATATGATTACAGCTGCATATGAAGTAACATGTTTGTCCTTTGGTCCTCTACAGCTCAGCTGGCCAGTTGTTGAAGACGGACGGACACATGTACTGTTTGAGCAGCAGGTTCACCCTCTCCATGTCGCCTCCCACCCCACTGAGGACAAAAACACAGTGACTGGTAAACACCACTGGAGAGGAAACTAATGCTGTCACAACATTATTGAATCTATTTTTGGACATGTTTCTCTTACTATTACAACCTACCAACTGATCTGATTCTACTTCAGCAAAATGAAACCTTTCTTGTTTTAACAGGAAAAGCTGATACGTGGATTGGAAAGGACATTTTCATTTGGAGTGATCAGTTTGTGTTTTGGAGAAATTTTTCAGAATCATTTTTTATTTGATCAATTCACAAATTAAAAAAAAAACCCTCATATCATTTGCCTGTTTATATAAATAGTAAGAAGCCTCCCTGTTTCCTGATCGCCAGCTGTTGATGTGAATCCAACCCTTGTTTACCTGTTGTGTTGATGGTATCATGCACATGACTTCTGTCAGTACAACAGTTTTCATTCACTAGTTTCTACTTTGCTGCAGCATCAATAAAAGCAGAGCAGCTCAAAGGCAGGACTGTTGTTCTAATGAGTGTGAAGTGGCACACCTCTTTTTGACGCCCTGCACACGGCGCAGGAAGGTGCAGATGGAGCTGTGTTTGGCTTTAGATCTCAGGAACTCTGCGTATCTGTTGGAGAACTCGATGTCTCCCAGCTGCCTCCTGCGCTCCAAACCTGCAGACAGCAGCTGTCTGAAAAACAACCACGTCAACACTGGAGAGTTTTGACTTCACCTTCACAGTTCAGATGTTTTCATAGTTTTGGCTTCGTGCATTTATTTAGTTATATTCTCTTTTTGTCAATACAAGACAACATACAAATCTACCAGACTTACACTAACCAAGTGTGCCCTACAAGCTCCACAGGGAAATGCAGATTGATTTTCTTCACCAAAAAATGTATTTGGTGTAAACTCACTTAAGTCTGGCTTCGAACAGAGCATCTGCAGAGTCCATCCCCAGTACAGACCATGGTGCGTTCAGGTGTCTGATCTGAGTGAGGAAACTCTCCACCTCATCATCCCTGAGGTCACAAGACAGGGAGAGACACCATTTATAACAAATACAAAGAGCAATATCTGAAAATATGAAAGCACTTCTTCAGAAAAGGATTTCTCTGGAATATATAACACACACTCAAAGGAAACCAGAAGTAAACATGATGTACCTGACAGGAAGTGATGTGATGTGCTGGAGGAGAGCCAACAGCAGGAACACCTGAGTCACACTGATGGACGGCATCATGAGGATGAAGAAGATGAGGATGAGGATTTGCTGAGGAGACAAAAACATGTTTTTTCAAATATCCAAACAGCCAAATCCAATCCATCCCATAAAAATCTAAATCACAGGCACAGAGTTATACAGCATAAGCTTACAAAACCAAGATAACTGCTAAAAAACTTGAAAAAATTGAATGGATAACATGACTCTACGTATATATTCAGCCATGTTTCTGTATCTCAACAGTTTGATTTCCAACCTGAAATGTTACAAGAATACACAAACACATGGTAAATAAGAAATCTCAGCAGAAATATTAATTATATGAACATATCATAACCAGTTTGTTGCCTAAATTGAAAACACCAAAACAATAATAATAATAATAAGAAAACTAAAATAAAAACATGTCATTATACTCGTCCAGTTTTTGTTCTAAACATGACTACTTTTTTGTTAACTAATAATGGAAGCTGGTCAAAACAAGTTCATACCAGTGAAAGGATGCTGACATGTCTGTGATGGACATTATGAATGATGAGACTCACCTGGATGGACCCTGCTCAGAGACCAGACCAAACCAGATCAGACCTGCAGACTGGTTCAGGGGGTCTGAGCTGCCTCCTTTTGTACCTCCTCAGGTATCGACCATCCAACAGAACTTCCTTTGGTTTTATAGGTCTGCTTATTTACTGTAGTTAAGAACCAGGCTTTTCAGTTTGATCGCTTGCTGAAATCTTAATGAAATTATTGGATCTGACTTCCTTAACGAGCTTTAATCACCTGTGTGAGCTGCCTGCTGTTTGTTCACATCAGCATTGAGTATTGATCCACAAGCACATATTTCTATGTTTTTATGACACTGATCTATGCTTCTGTTTGCTCTGCTCACATTGTTCGGGGGTTACAAACATAATTTAATGTCATATGTGAGTCACAGGAGCCAAATTTCAATTATGTGTACTTTTAATTTTGATACTTAAAGTGCTGATAGATGCTTTCGCTTTAAGTGGGAAGAGATTTTTTTATTTTAATTTATTGTTATGGAGTAAATATTGCTTGCAATTATTGCTATGCAATGCTCTATTGACAACTTTTATGCAATGAAAGTAGCACCAACACTGGGAATGAATTACAATATAATATGTTTGAATTCTTGCTTTATCCCTGATGGTTTGATCATAATAAATTTGTCACAGGTAGTAAGATCTGAGGAAACTGCAAACCGACCAGGACGTCTTTCAGACAGCACTATTTTTACATTGTTGTACTGGTGCTGACCGTTAATGTTGCGTGGTTCCAGCTCACATAGAAATTGATAAATGGAGCATCTCAGGGCCTCACAATGCAGGTCAAAACAAAAACATTAAGAAAATAATCACCAGATTAGTCAACAGGAAAATAATCATTAGCTGCAGCTGGAAAGAAATTTAGAAAACAGTCTTGTTTCTGACAGCTGACAGGAGGCTTCAAAAATGGACTCTGCTCAAACATTGCATATATTAGCTCATTATTGCACAATGCATTACCGCTTTGCACAGCCTATATTTTTTACTGTCTATATTGTATTTTGATTTATCACATTGCTGCTTTTATTTATCTACTTTTTTTAATCTCTTATCTATTTTACACCTTGATTTATTGCTCTGTGTTCATTGTGGATAGCAAAGGAAGTGCTTTGCTGTACCGGGAAACACGTTTCCGTACTGTTCACATGACGATAAACATTTTTAATCTTGAATGCAAAAGGAAAAAAATGAGCCTTCAAAAGATTGCCTCATTTTCAGCCTAGCTGATTGCTGACAATCACTTTTGGCTCTTACCACCTGACAATATAAAGCAGTCAATAAAATAATGTGTGTGAATCACCACAACCATGAAAGGTCCTCCAGCATAGTCATAAATGAGCAGACTGATGGGTCCTGTACTATGACAGATTGTAGCCAGGGACAGAAAGACATGCCTAAACACACAATCTCCCTACAGAAAATAATCATTGTTAGGGATAAAACCAGAAATTGTGAACACGAAGGAGTTAAATATTTTTTTTTTTTTATTTTCTGATAATTAAAACAGCTACAGCAGAAAGTTAAGAACAGTTACAGCTTGAGGTTGACAGATTCGCCAGATCAGTGACAGTGTTGGAAATAAAAATATTCCCTTTTAGATGGAGAGGTTTAAATTAGGAGAAACTGATGCTTCACTGAGCTAAGCATTGTCATTTCAAGGGTTTACAGAGTCACTTTTAGTGTTCACTAAACCTAATCAGTATTTATCAGGCTAACACAACTTTCTGCAAGTTCAAGGCTACGTGCTGCAAAATACCTGATACAACACTAGAGATGATTTTGTTACCTCTACCTGTTAAGTTATAATCAAGGGTTTTATATTTCTCCATTGGCTACATCTATGCATTCATATCCGCAAAATATAAAGACAAAATCTGCTCATTTCAATGATTTGCCTGCAATTCCTTGATGGGTGTGATCAGATTTTGTGAGGATTTAATTTGCGATGTAACTCGGAGGGTTTGGAGAGCTCATCAGGTGAGCTGTAGATCATGCAGCATTGTCTATTAAATGTGTTATCACCTGGTAGCGATGTCTAGCTTGCCATGCTAACTGTTAACTAACTAGACAAGTCTTTCTGAGCTCGGTGATGCGTTTACAGGTCACCAGGGGCAGCAGGGTCACAGCTGAACAGCATGTTAGCTGGTTCACCAGTAGCTCACCATGAAGATGTTACCATGTCACCAATCCATCAACATCAGGACTAACACAAAAACATGCTAATTAATTTGCCAGTTTCTGGGTTGACTGAGCCTAAGATATATGTACTAAAGCAAAAAAACACATTTAATTCATAATTACAGACTGCTAAATGTAAATAAATATTTTCATTCACTCCTAATGAAAAATCCACCTCAGTAATCAGTCAACCTCAGTGCACGCAGCGTTAACATTTGGTTTGTGGTTGTTTGGAGGTTTTACAGCAAACATTCAGACGCTTGATTGTTCAAAGATACAATATTAAAAGATAAATCAACATAAGACAGACAGCTGAGCCAAAGGTCTTCGCGGGTCCATTCGGTTCCTCCTGACATTTTCGTCAGCCTCATCAGACTCAAAGGCTCCTGTTATGTTTTGATGCAGTATGATGCTGCACCACTGTGGGTTGGTTGGTTGGTTGAATTTGGACTCTGGGCTTCACTACATAAACAGACAGCTACATCATTAAACCATGGCTGGTATTTGGTCATGTCAAAAAGGTAACCCATTAATTGTGAAAATTTGAAAAAAACATTTGCTCAGAAACCACCTCACCATAACAACACAACCTCACAGTCAGACAGCAGCTGTCAGCAGCACAGTTTTGCATTATTAGCTCACATTACCAATTCCATGAGCGAAATGCAAAAGGCTCTTTGGAGCCAGTGTTGAGTTTGACCGACTGTAGACACATGGCGGACTCTGAAGAGTCTGTGTAGAAATGGAGGGCTCATTCTAAGCTAACGACAACGCAATTATTCTCAGTTTCAGTAATTATGCAGTAATGAAAACATAGCTATGAATATTGCATTTCATTTCAGCTAATAAATTGACCAAAATATTCCTATTCAAAGATGAACTTTGCCAGAGTTCCGGAACAAGTGGGTTACCTTCTAGGCGTGACCTTGGTATTTGGTGTGGTTAGGGTCAAGAGAAAGCTGATTGGTTGGTGTTTTGGAGCACCGTGACCTGCTACTGGTTCCTCTCTCCATCAGTTTGAGTCCAGCTCAACATCAGCAAAGAGGAAACAGGATTGCTTGTCAACACACAAACAAACAACACACAAAGGAATCAAACAAAGCATCTACGATCAGACAGTCCAGTTCTGATACTTGACCTCTTGCCCTGTTTAAGTGTTTTGTTAATAATCATATTTCTATTTCATATTCATAGAGGCTGTAATATTTGCAGTTTGCAAACAATATGCTGCTGGTATGTATCTTCTGGAAGAACTGAAAAAAACCAACAATTTGTCTTGAGGGTGACGGAACAAAAAGTCATTGAAATTAAGAGTTCATCCTCCTGGAAGCAGGAATGAGATTTAACATTTTGTGATGACCTGAAAAGATCTGAATAGTATTCAGATCTGTGAATAATATTCGTAAAGAATATGAGGAAATAACACCAGAGACAACAATGCTACAAGTAGATTGGACTGTAAATAACCCCACGGACACTGCAAGCAGTGGCTACATCACACTATGACCTCCTGAAATATTAAAATTCAAAACCTACTGATTTAAAAATGAATAAGACTCAGTGACCACGTGAAGAGTTGAATATCAAAACTGGACTTGACAGAGCAGTTTCCTTCAACAAATCCAGAATCTACAAAACCTCAAATAAATAATACAAATCTTCCAGTGATGAAATAAAATTACTCATCTGGATTTGAGTGAATCTCATCCACTTTAAAACTGTTTTCTTTTTGGATTAAATACAACAAAACAATCAGTTAGTAATCCTTTGGTCTTCTGTTGTATGTGAATGTTATTTGATTTGTGGAAAGTTCTGATTTTTATCACAGGCTACCCCTGACAGACAAGTTAAAACCATCATGACTTACCCAGATTGAATTGAAGTTAAAGCCACAACTTCAGCTGACTTTGTAGACAGAATATCTACGCAGTTTGAGGGAAACATTGGTGTTAAAGCTCTACTTTTCCCAAATGATTTCCTTTGAGTCGTATGTTTGCTCAGTTCATCTGCATAACGAGCAGGAACGAAAGATTAAAAACCTTCATGCATGCGCTGTTCATTTCACTCAGCCACGACCAGCTTGACTGACACACAATCTCCTTGACTAAAACCTGACATTTTTCACCATTTAGCTTTCTTCTAAATTGTTGGAAATTAATATGTAAAAATACAATTTCTTAGTTGATCGAACTCTTTCTTTCCTGAGAAAAGATGAAAAAAAAAATGGACCTGAAACCACACAGCTGCAGAACAAAGGCGATGACTGAGGGGAAAGTTCAAAGAGCGGAAAAAGTAATTTCCCTACAAGTACTGACCATGTGCAGGGGATTTACCTTCTACTTTTCCCCTGACCCACACCAGACACATGGCCCTTGGAACGACTGGCAGGTGTCTGGCATCCTTAAAGTATGTAACAGAAAATTCCAAATCCAGGATCACTTCAAACTATTTAAAAGTGCAAATAAGTTCTCATTTCTGTAACTATTTCAAATAAAAACTGAGTGTTTTGTCTGCTATTCATCCATAAGCCAGAGACTTGATTTAAAAAAAAAAAAAAAAAAAAAAAAAAAGCTTAATCCAAATAGGGGTCTAGCTCACGGCAAGATCATAGTGATAGATGAGAATAAGTGGTGACCAAAACTCAAGACCAGTCAGAGTCAAAACACCTGCAAAACCACTAGAGACTTTGACAGGTCAGAAATAAAAGAACAAACAAGCAAAACAAAAATCACAAGTACAAAAATCAATACAGACATTAAAGGTATATAAAGGTATATTTACACTTTAAGCCCTCTTTCTAGGTTGCCTAGGATGCAAAAGAGTGGTTGACACTGAAATTTTGAACCCCAAAGAAGAAGAGGAAGTAGTTCCGCTCAGTTCTACCAGAGACACTGTGCTCATGTGATTTCTCCCTTCCGATTTTGCGATTATACTGGAAAAAAAATATATCAGAGACTGAAAATGGAATACGAAAGGTGTATTCTTGAGGACGACATCCTCAAGTTTGATCGTCAAGGATATCGTTTTGAACCGGAATACACAGAAGAGGAGCTACGAGCTACAGAGCGGAAGTTTACATGGTTGTGATGTATCTGAAAAAGTAGTTTGAGGATTTACAAAATGCCTGATAAAACATGACAGAAGCTGTATTTCGCTTCAAAATTTGCTATGGAAGACCAGTGAACACCAGTAACCACTCGATGAGTTGCACATTTTTTAAACGAACATTTAGGGGTTGTTTTGGACAGGTTTGCATTGGCCCATAGCAGCCCACAGCTAGCTGGCACAATCGATTTCTAAACGAGCCAAATACCAAATACAGCAGGACCAATCTTCAAAATTTCAGTGTGAACCACTCTTTTGCATAGTAGGCAACCTAGAAAGAGGGCTTAAAGTGTAAAATACCAGAATATGCCTTGAAACAACTTAAGTCTAGTCCTTAACAAGTCTGAGCAGGTTTGTGATAAATCAAATCAAATCACCCAAAAGTCAGAATTTGTCTCTCAAAGTCATGATGAGTCTGAGTCAAAACATGTATGTGGCTGAATACAAGACTGACATACCAGAAAAAGACTTGAGATTAAAACGAGATCTGAGTGCCAGACACCCTCCATACATTCAACACCAAGAGTGACCCAAGACAAAAGCACCATATGAGGGTGAAGCTTGATCACTTTTTAAAACAGCTGCTTGTTTCAGGATGTTTTAAGGTAACTACGTCTCACTTTCTGTCTGAGTGGAAATCATTTTGAAAGAAACTAAATCTGCTGAGTCTCTTGTGAAGGATGTGGCGAGTGTAACAAGATGGCAGCAGCAAAAGTGACGCAGGCAGTGGCTGGAAACAGAGACTCCAGTGTGAGACAGTGACGGAGGTGTGGGCCTATATGACACAGGGGTTGGTGAGATCCTCAAACACCGTTGGTTCTTCAATTCCTCGTGCAAACAGCTTGATCAACTGGCAGTGCACTCTGGGGAACACAAACAAACAAACAAAGGTGTTTATTGATGACACATGAGAAGAGCTTTCACTTTGAAAAACGTGCTGAATAAAAGCATCAATTTACCTGAAGAAAAAGACAAAAAGAATGTTTAGTTTCTCAGTGGAAAATATGAGACGTTTGGTTGCTTCTTCTACCAAAGTGTGACCCCTAGTGGCTGAATGATATTTACATAGTCAATAACACCTTGAACTCATTGAGTGCCAACCGTTTTGTAAAAACAAAAGTGCCTTGTGCCAGCATTCTTGTCCATTGTGAGATATTTTTATTTATATCTAATATCTTTTTTTATCAGACGTGTATCGGGTGGTGTAGTGGTTAGCACTGTCGCCTCACAGCAAGAAGGTACTGGGTTTGATTCCCGACCCGGGGCCTTTCTGTGTGGAGTTTGCATGTTCTCCCCGTGTCTGCGTGGATTCTCTCCAGGTACTCCGGCTTCCTCCCACCATCCAAAAACATGCATGGGGATTAGGTTAACTGGCTAATTTAAATGGTCCGTAGGTGTGAAAACAGCAAATGCATCCTTCTTCAAAACGGATGACTTGAATACTAGTATAATAGTAAAGGTAATAAGTCTAACTTTTCCAAAATGGATGACAGAGCCGACTCACGCTCAATGCTACACAGATAGATTGGTCCAACAGATTCTTTGGCGGAGGAGGATTAGCTCCTATGGTGCGCCACTAGGCCATCCTGCGAGGCAATTTTTTTTCCCCCGCTAGGGTGCGTCAAGATTTCAAGGCTACGTCAATGGCACTCAAGCATTGGATTTTAAATGATATTTAAATATGTCAACGGCACTCGAAGAGTTAAAGAGGAATCTAACCTGGGTTCAAATATTGAACAACGGCAAAGTAAAGGACTCCTTGAAGCCCATGGTACCTGACGTCAATGGCCGTGTGGGTCAGGATCTCGCCGTCGCAGTTCCAGCTGCTGTAGGCAGGGGCACAGCCACAAGCTGGGTGGTCTCGGCAGATCTGGCTGAAGATCTGGTGTTTGCCGTTCTCCCGCAGGTCCAGGTCTGAGTCGCTCTGGCAGTGACGTGGCGTGAAGCGGAATCGTCGCACCCGGTGAACCTCGACGAAGGTCATATCAAACTGGCAAAGACAGTTTGAAACAGTCACGGTGTGAGGAGAGAGGGAGTAACTGCACCAGGAGCTGGAGGTGGAGACACCATAAACCACAATGTGGATTTACTACCTGGTCGTCTTTGCTCGTGTGTCGGAGGAGGTGTCTGAGGAAGTCGAAGCGGGAACATTTTCGGACCAGGATGAGGTCGGTGGTGCCGTCAGCTAAGTGGGCGGCAGGTGAGAGGCCTTTGGGGCTGCGAGGACAAGCGCAGCTCATACTGGCAGCGTTTATAGCCAGGAACTTCCCCCGGACTGTCCTCCACTCGCTCTCACCTTCTAAGATAAGCCCCACCCCTAAAAGACACATGTGACCTTTCTGTTTTCAGACCTCCATCACTCCAGGTTGTGCCCAGTTTTAATTTTGACTGCAGAACTTCATATGATCACAGAACATAGTTAATAGCTTTCACAGGTGCAACAGTATATCAAACATCTCGGGACATGCTGTAGGGTGTATTTTTAGTCCCTTTTTGATGGACTTGCAGTTTCCCCTTGCTTCTAGACTTTCCCACAGTATTTACTGGTTTGACACGATAGCTTAATTCAAAGACCTGAATGAGGATTTGTTGGACTCACCGCTGTCTGATGCGTCATTCATCTCGTACCTTTCAGCTTTCTCTGAAAGTAGCTGCCCATTGTGCTGACACACCACACACCTGGAATTTGAAATTAAAAAAGGCATAAAACATTAATCATAACATCAGAAGAGAACTGCTACTAAACTTAGATTAACTGAACAAAGTCATTATCTGACCTTGCTGCACTGAAACTGAACCAGACCTGTTCGGCAATTAAACAGAATCACCACTGAGTGAACTAAATAATCATGGTTGTTAAATTAAAGACTTATGGTCAACCTTCACCTGTTAAACTGAAATATTATAGAACTTAGAACAAAAGGTCACACATTACAAGTTGTATCAATGGTATGAAATAGCATACACTTCCTGCCTCCTCAGGGCACATTTTCACTTCTATATATTATCACTCTCACCCGGCTCGACACCTGGTGGCGTCCCGTGGCGTTCCCATGATACCTCTGGCCGGTAGGTAGGACACTGTTCCTTCATAGTAATGATGAGTCAGGAACATCTTCACACCTGCAGGAGTCAGAGAGTCATTGAGGTAAATAAATGGGACAACCAAGGATAACTCCTTTTATCATTTTCTGTTCCTGTACACATTATATCTGCCTCTAATACTCTCTAGCAGAACTGCTTATTATTTTATTTGTAAGGTTCAGGATGAGTCATTGCAAAATGCCTTTACATATGTATGACAGGAAACTCCCATTACAAGTTTTCTACCTGACAGGTCGTATCTGGCCGGTCCCATCCATCTCTTCCTTTCACTGTCAGTTAGCACATCGCCATAGAAACCGTATCCCAACAGGGAGACGGAGTATCGCAAGAAGGTGTTGTTGTGGTGAACAGAGCTCACGTCCATTGGCTGAGAGTCTCCTGAACACAAAAACACACATGATCAACATGCTAACCTGGCGTCATGCTCTGTTGGATTAAATAAGTTTTGAAGAAACACAATAAAGGAAGTAAAAAAAAATCTGACCTGGAAGCAGGTAAACTTTGTAAGCTGCCTGATAGCATTACTAAATAAATTTGCCTCATTAATCTTTATTTTTATGTAAAGCACTTTGTAACTATTTTGAAAAAAATCTTTATGAATAGTGAATCATTAATATAATTTAATAACTTAGCATATTACTGTACTTGCACATAGTTTTCAACTGTTTGCACTATTTATGTATATTCTATGCAAATTACCACAAAATATAAAAATGTTTGAGTGTTTTTTTTTTTTTAATCCAGGTTGACTTCACCTTAAAGCTAGCCTAGAATTCATTTTCATTATTGTTATACATTATTATACATATTAATGGCACATTCTGCCCAACAAGCGCATGCTCTGAGACTGTTTTGTGAAAGAACACTAGATGTCAGCAACACACCATGGAAAATAAAGCAACGTGCCTCACTGGATTTTCATTCCCTTGGTGGTTGTGACTATGTTGAAAGATAACCTGGATATATCAACAAAAAAAAATGTGATATGCATAACTTAGAATATAATTTTGAGATAATGGGAAAAGGACAATACAGCACCCCCCAAATGTTAGATTTGCACTAGCTCCCATCCAGGAGATAGGATGGGAGTTAGATAGTTTTGAGAATCTAATGGCGAGATAATTTACAGATTAATTATTACATATTATTACACCAATACTGTATTGATTTATTATATGCAAAGTCATAAAAACAATGTTAAATATACACTGTATATTATAAAGTAATACAAAAATATTTTATTTTAAATACAATTAAAAAAAGAGACCAATTTCATCTCTTCAGTTATTTTCCAAGGTGATGTCCTATGATGTGTTGTTTTGTTGTTTCTGACCAACAGCCAAAGTTGCAGCAGTTTACTATTACTACTACTACTACTGCTGCTCAGTTTACCATTTAAGCAAAACCAGGAAAAACAGCACATACAGTATGTAACAACATGAAAGCAACCAATGTTTGGCATCTTTACTCAAACTATTATCTGATTATCGAACCAGTTAACTTCCTGTTTATCTGCTGATGTTTGCAGGTCTAAATTTGAGCTGAGGTGAAATTGTTTTAAATAGGGAAAATGCACAGAACCAGAAACATGAAGAACCTGTATAAAGTGTCTGTTATGATAGACTTGGGTCATCATAACGTCTAAAATTTACTTACATCTTCACCAGTATTTTTCCTGGTGTATATAACCACAGACATTATATAGATGGAGGAGACATGTCCACTTTCTCCCACTGTAAAATATTTAAACCAACACATTCCAGCTACTGACTTCACTTCTGGGAAGCAGACATCTTTATACAGAGTCTGTGTCTAACATGTTAAAGGGGAAGTGCAGTCTTTTACAAATTGGACCATATTTGTGGGATAAAATACTGTCTTTTGGAGTATTTTCAACAATATTGGATTTGATGATATACATCTAACAGGAGTGAAGGAGGCAGAGAAATGCAGCCAGCACATGACACAAAGTAGACCATTTCTCAAACGACAGACGTTTAATGAGGATGACGTCATCAAGTTAGGTCCAGCGCCACGGATGTGTTGCAGGCAGAGACTGTTGACAGATAGAATTTTCTCAAGTTACGGACAAATCCAGACTCAAATGAGAATAGTAATAGTGTAGCCCATCTTATTGAACATCTGTTATTTGGGAAATGGTCAAGTTTGTGTCATTTACTGGCTGCATCTCAGTGCCGCTTCACTCCTGTTAAATGGATATCATCAAATCCAAATATTGGAAATACTCCAAATGACTCCAAAGTGAAATAGGTGAGCAAATGGCAGCATTTTATCCCAGAAATAAGGTCCAATTTGAAAAACAAAACAGCTTTCCCCTTTAAACAACCTGTGTGGCTGAAAAATGACGTGTAGTGACACTGCATGACTGACCCACGATGATGTGCAGTGCAGAGGTCACAGGGTCGTTGGCGCCCACTGTGGCGAAGCAGATGCAGTCTGTCGAACCTGAAACAAACAGATTGCATAATGTTCCTGTGAAGAGTGGGACTGGTGGTTCTGACAGCATCAAATTATCTGATTTCATAAATGTTGCCTGTTTAAAAAAAAAAACAAAAAAATGTGCTGCTCCAAAGACCAGCTCCCATTAATTTACCAGGTGAGCTGATTCTTCTCTACGACTGCAGAGAGAATTAATGTCTCCCTGATGACTGTTTGTCTGCATGTATTTATAGAGCACTTAAGCAGAACAACAGAAAACACAAAAGGACAAGAACACATGAGAGGAAACTGAGAAACGAGGTCAGTCAGTACATTTACACCCAGTAACAGAGAGTCCTGCTCTCTGATTGGCTGTCAGGCGTGTGTTCACCTCAAAACACGACTCAGGACATCAACAGAGTCCATTCTACATCAGAGCTCAAGCTACATCGACTGTCTAATAAACCATGCTCACTGTGTTTACTGAAGAGTCCACTCCAGTCATAGCGTAACTTACAAGTATCCAGACTCATGAAGAGGACAGAAAAACTTTGCATGTAAATAGAGTGTATCATAATTTGATTTCTTCCATTTTTTCTGCCACTGTAACTGTCAGACTTCTAGATTTCTGTTTGTGCAAAAATTGCACCTCATATTATCTATTATCATATTTTATTATAATCTGCACCTTGCATTGATCCTTCAGATTTTACCACAATTTGCACCTTGCATTCCTATTATGTATCTTTTATAGTATATATTTTGGTACCTAATTTTATCTTACTTTATTTTTTATCTTCCTGAACCCTGCATGCCCCTGTGTGTTTTTATCTTTCAAGCTGCTGGAACTGTGAATCTCTCTATGAGGTGAATAAAGTATGTGTGTACAGTATGTATCTATCTATCTATCTATCTATCTATGTTTGTGTGTATGGTTAAAAAAACCTGTTATCTTGAACTGCTCCATAACAATATTTTGAGTACAAACTCTTGCATATTTTCATAGCTTAATTACTTTATCTTTGCGAAATTATAAAAAGACAGACATTAGGACATTAAAACAATAATGGGTCACTACAACAGTGTCGGCCAGTGCTTGTGACGTGACTTTTAAGACAATATGAGGTTTGTTTCTAACAAGGAAAGTAAAGTATTTTAGTAACAATGATAAAAACAGAAGATGTCTGTATTTTTTTAATATTCCTGGCAGCTTAAACACTTTGTTTATTCGACAGAACAAAGTCAAGACTTATGTTAGAGTTTGTGCTGAAATAAAATGACTCAGCACTGATGCTACAGACAACATTACCTCACTCCAGGGCCAGTTGAAACTCCTCACTGACCCCTTCAACCAATAAAAAAAAAATAAATAAAATAAATAAATAAATAAAAGCAGTACTTTTGCCCGTCAGTGTTGCTGACCTGCAGGAATGATTCCAATGCGAAGTGAGCAGGGAAGAAGGGCTTCATCTGGACAGTTTGGATCCAAGTCAACATCGATCTGCGTCCTCCAGATCAGCCCATGGATGACCTCACTGAACATGCCGTCCCCTCCAACACACACCACCCTGAGTGAGATGTTATAATGCACAATTCAGAATTTCTCTGTCTGATCAGCAGTCATTGAAAGTGTAAAACACAAGACAGCAGCCTGTCGGACTTGTTCTCTGTGGTGCTTTTCTTTTGGAGGTTCCTGAACTCTTACCCGTCAAACTTCTTCAGCTCTGCCTCCGTCCTCAGGTGATCCCTTGCATGATTGGCGTACTCCGTCACTATGACAACAAACCCAGGTTAGATGTACAGTATACTCCCTGACACGGGAAGCCCAAGAACAGGAAGTGAGTGGTATGGGACGTACCGATGACGTGTGTGGAGACGCCTGCCTGGGCGAACAGCGGGGCCACCTTCTGCTCATAGATGCGTTTTCCCTGGCGTTTCCCGCTGCATGGGTTGATGTAGATCAGCAGGTGTTTGGGCCTGCTGGCTGTAGACAACAACATCACCATTACACAGACAGGTTCTGTCAACAGTTCCTGGGCAGTCAGTGGGTGTATTTTGGTGGGAAATCGTACCGATAGCGGCGAGCTGTTCTCTGATGCTGATGACCCAGCGTTGACACAGCGCCTCCTCTGGACAGGTAAAGGTGACCTCAGCACACTGCCAGCGGTGCTGCTGATACCTCTCCACGTACAACACTGGCACACAGAATGCAAAATTAATGATTTTATAACCGTACAGGAGTGTTTTTCTAGAAGTGTTGCATTTTCTGGTGTGTTTTAACATATTTATTTATTTATTTGTCTTCAATGTGTTTTAAACTGTTTTTCAATGTGTGTTTTCAGGGCTCTGTGTCCTGTCCAGATGTGTTTAAAGTGTTTCCATGTAGAGTGTGGGGTGTCTCCAGATGTTGTCACTGTGTTTCCAGGTGTGTTTACCTGTGAAGGACTGCCTGCAGTCCTTTCCTTCTCTCTCTTTGATCTTTTTCCAGCTGCCATTGTCTCTTCGTCTGCTGCTGTTCTCCTCCTCTTCCTCTCTGACAGAGATGATCTCTGACACTGACACGCTGTGACACACACCTGCACACGCACGCACGCACGCGCGCGTGCACACACACACACACACACACACACACACACACACACACACACACACACACACACACACACACAGAGAGCCTGTCAGCTTTTGCAGCACATGAACGCAGCGCATGTTTCAAGTTTCACATGAACAGAAACCTGAACTAGAACCAAGTGGGACCAGCGTGGGTTCAGTGAGGGTTCTTCTTGGCTTTGAATGTCTGAACTCCAATCTTGGATGTCACAGAGCGCTGAAGTGAAACCACAGCTTCCAGGTTATGTTCCAGAAGCAATAAATAATTATTAATCTGATAATAATTTGTAATAATGCTAATAATTAAAAATCCAGCCCCACAATATCACCTGTGTTCTACAGACGACACTGATAGTAAAAAAAAAATATCTTTCTTTTTTAATGATTATAGTTTATCTTTGTTATTATTAACTAATTGTATTTAATTTGACACCAAACTTGTTTGGCCATATGCCTTTTATAAAACACATGTCAGCAAATGGTATTTTGATATTAGAAATCAATTCAGCAGGTTGCATTACAATTTGTTAGAAAATGCAATTTAATAAAAAAAAATTTAAATTAGGTTCTTCTTTCACTCCACAAATAATTTAAAATACGAGATGGATAAAACCAAGGTGTCTTCTCATGATCTACGTCAGTAGAGATGCAATACATAGAACTACACTGTGAACTGGTTTACAAGTAAACATTTACATTTTCTCTGTGTTCTCTGTGACTCACCGAGTCACGAAAGAGAAATCAGGCCTTCAGGTCGCCTGCGTCACACAAATGATGTTTTAACCACAACTGCCTTTTTGTCTAGACTCTAAATGTATCATACACCATCAGCGCCCATTTAACCTCTTCTGTTCTGTTCTGTTCTGACATTTAAGCATTTAACTTTAACATTTAACTTGTGTGCCTTCTTGGCCAGAATGCCATCGCAACACCAGATTAGAGTTTTATCTCGCTCAACAAATAATAAAAAAAAATTAACCCTGAGAAGAAGGAGGCTGGAAACTTTTCTGCTTCCACAGAGGAGAAAACTAAGAACCACGAGACATAATGAGAACAACTGTGATGTCATCAAGTGTCAGTGTCTTGTGTCAGTGACCTCATCATGTCCACCTGGTTGGATTGAACCTGTGATCTGGATCTGTTACCTGGACTGAGTTTACACCTTGTTATCTCCATTCTGCCCACACCGTGAACAGATATCAATATGTGCTAATCAAGCCAAACTGGTTAACAAACATGGAGCGTCACAAGGGAAAGAGAAGCATAATGAAATGTGTTGATTGTTTTACTTTACATGGCAAGTTTCTAGCATCTTAACATGATACAATCTGAAGACTGTAAAAGTGTCTGTACACATGATGACTTGAAAACTACAAGACTGACTAACTAACAAGATCATATTTAATTTCTCCTCTTTTCATTGTATTTTTACACAACATCATGGACTACAGGGCCGAAACTGAATGCTTTTTCATATTTGATTTGATTTGATTAAGCTGCCACGAAGAGAACTAACAGCAAAAAAATCAGTAACGTGCTGGGACCAGCAAGGCTAACACCAGACACCCTCACAAAGAAAGACGATAATAGGATTTCCCAAACATGTTGAACTATTCCTTTAAAGAACATTTGATTAAAAAGGATTTCATTGTGAATCTATGAACTGAACACTCTACAGCAGGTTTACTGAAACAACAACAACAACAACAACACTGACCCAGAAGCAGCAAGTTTCTGCAACTAAAACGACATGGTTGTATTCCAAAATACAAGTTTAATGACAAAAGACAAATTCAGTGAATTTAATAATAAAATGGAACAGTGGTGTGTTGAGAGTAGTCTGGTAATTGTATGGTAAAGTCAGTTTATGTTTTTTTTTGCACTATTCCCCTCTGCTTCAGTGTGTTATATAGTGTTTACGTGCATGTCACAGAAACACTACGCCTCAACTGCATTGATTGAACCTGGAGATCAGAGAAGACCGGGATTTCCAGGAGTTTCTGAAGTATTTCGGAGCATTACAGCATGTAAAAATATTCTAGAAGAAACCCCAAAAAAGTATGCACTTCATCATAAGCATAATAGGTCCTCGTTAAGATATTTATTCACGATGAGGAGGCAAAGTGATTGTTTATTTTATTTCAAGAAATAATTTGCATCATTTTGGAACACAACTGTGGGTTCAGTCTGGGAACTGGGTTCATAGTTCAAACATAGAAACGTGTTTTATTTTTATTTTTTTTAAGACAGCAGCACCACGATCTAAACTACACCTGCAGTCGCCAGGTGAAGGTGGCCCACTGCATTGTGGGAGCTCTCCTCCCTGGCTCTGGTTGACGAGGGAACAGAGGACCACAAAGCCCTGCAGGAGAACCACACAGTTACCAAAGACTCCAGGGAGCAGGGCTCCACCAGGAAACCATCACCTGCAGTGTTTCCCTGCAGGGCCATACCAGTGGTGGACCTCCATGGAGTCCCCAAGCTAAAGGTCACCTGTTATGTGTATGTACAGTAGGGTATCTGAAGGGCCTTACAGCCCAGTCAGGTTTTTATGGGAGGAAGTGGAGATGCCTCACAAAATACCCTCAAACTACTTTTTTTAAAAAAAAATTATAAACTCTAGAGATTACTGGACTTTGCTCTCTCACTTGGAAACCTATTGTGAGCCTGTTTTTCGGGTTTCAAAAATAAATACAGTTTAATCAGTAGAGGTATGGTTTTCAATTAAGTTTTCTCATAAAGACTGTCGTTCTTACTTGTAAAAATATTTCCATTTTCCAGATTAAGTTATTATTACCAATTACCAGATAACTACAATTGTCAAATGAATGGAGTAGCCTAAAAAGTTCAGGATTTCTCTCTGAACTTTGACCATTGGAAGTATAAAAGTAGCATACAGTGAAATGGAAATATGCAAGAAAAAGTGTACTTTACAGTACTGCTAGTAAATTAGCTGCTCAAGTTTACAAACAAATTTGAACTCCTGTATCTCCTGTCATGTTACAGGCTTTAAAACGCTGTGAAACATGAATGTGCCTTGGTTTTTGTATTGTTCTGCCCCCTCCTGCCTGCAGCCTCACTGTGACCTCCGCTTATTGTGTGCCATACTGGATGTTATGTGTTACGCAACCGGAACATCATGTCTAACTTATTGATGACAATGGCGTGCTCAGCTCATTAGCGTGTTATCTCCAGGTCCAGTCACTGTCTGTGTGTCCACCATGTCCTCTGTTCGCCCTTAATGTCCTTTGTCGATCACACAGGATGTCGCGGTGTGTTAGAGGCCGACAGACATGTTAAGATAAATAGACGTAAACACGCATGTTATCCGGGTCTTACTTGGTCTGAATGGATGGTACAGAGGGCTGGAGATCCGTCTCTTCCAGGTGAGCAGGGACCGGCTCAGGCTCACATCGTACGCCGCGTTTCTGACGCGGAGCTCGGACAGCAACAGCAGCCTGCCCGGCCTCTCCATCTGCGTCTGTCCGTCCTGCTCCTTTCCTTCAGCCGGCTGAGGAAGCAGCAGTAGCGGGAGGACGGTTACCTCTGTCCGGGCATGTTCTCTGTGTGTTTGGAGAGGCTCCAAAGCCCCCAAATGAGTACCAAACACCGTCAGCAGCAGTAAAAGTATGTCCGTATAGCGGATTTCACCTCGGGATGTTTTTTTTTTTCCTGATAGATAGCGGTTTCCTACCGGATGTGGGAGGTGCTTGGAGGTGCGTTCAAGTGCTTCCAGAAAAATGACCATCCCTACTTTCAAAATTCTCCTATTTCGAGATTACGTTTGGTATCTGTGTAGCAAAAATTACCTATTTAACTTAAAATGGATATTAAGATACTTACCTATAGTTGGATATTTGGGTGCTATACGACTGAGATTTTTTGAGTTTTTTTAATGTTTACCTGGACAAATCAAAAGAGTTCATGGACTCTAAATGCATCACATAAACTGCAATTAAAGTTCAGTTTAGTTATTCTGTCATAGGGTTTGTTATGTATTAAACGCACATGAAAACGGTCAGAGAGCCAAAGACGCAAATGTGTTCATTTTGATAATATTAAAATAAAATTGGTTTACTGAGTTATTTTGAACAGAGCATCATAACAATTACCAACGTTTTGGGGAAATTATAAGGTCATGCCACATGATCATGATCATGTCACATCTTTATGTTAAGATTCTGAGTGTTTAAGATAAAATTTGGGTCCAAGTGGAAATGTCAAAGTGGGCTTAAACTCTCTTGGAAATCTCAGACTACATAATGACACAGGTATCAAGCAAAGCATGTGCGATCAAGGTGCTGGTCAAGTAGTATAGGCCTATATTAAGGACTTATCGTCCATTCATTCCTAAATATAACATAATCAAAATTATTTAGATTTTTAGAAGAATATCATAATTATTCCCCTGCTCATTGTTTGGTTGTTTGTGTGCAGGTAAAATGTTAAAAATTCGAACATTTCATGCAGGGATTGAAAGCATCAGAAATGTGTTGCGTCTCACGTCACCGCGTCATCACGTCCCCTGATTAATTCTGGAGGAAGAACAAAGCTCCTCTCTGTTGAAAATAGCTTTAAAAGTAAGTCCAAATTGAACTCCACCTCAACCAACTGCTCTGCAACTCCAATGAGTGCTTTTACTTTGATTATTTGAAATACATTCTCCTGATTACACCTGCATACTTTTAATTATTGTAAGTAACATTTTCAATGTAGGAATTAATTTGTAATATTTTCTTACAGCTGAGTAAACTCATATAGGCTATGTATGTAGGCCTACGTCACCTGTCCATGATCAGATGTCTGTCTTCACTGTTTCTGGATGTGTTTGTGTTTCCTGTCAGGAGGCGCTCTTCATCAGCTGTTTAACAATCTGAAAATATTATTCAAGTCCTGAATTTAAAGTTCAAATTCAAATTCTGAGTGCTGAAAGATAGTACTTGTTCATGCAATAAGTATTGTATATTATTATATATTTTACTGTTGACTGTTAATAATCAAGTCAAGTCAATTTTATTTGTATAATCCAATATCACAAATTACAAATTTGCCTCGGAGGGCTTTACAGTCTGTACAGGATATGACACCCTCTGTTCTTTACAAGTGACCCCTTGACATCAACAAAGAAAAAACTCCCCCCCAAAAAAAACTTTAATGATGCAACAACTTTAAAGCAGCATTTTACTGTTACTGTTTAGTGTAGTGTGTAGCCCCTCAAGATAAAGTTAGCTTGACTTAAAGATATACAGACAGCATTTTGGGCTTCAAATGCTTCTTTGAATGAAACCACTGGGAACTTTAGAAGTGAAATGTGCTTTGAGTGAAACTGCTATTAACTCAAACATCTGAAACATGACAAGTATCTCCAACTGGCCATCGATCTTTAACAATGAATTCTGCTATGAATATAGTATATTTACTTCTGAAATGTCATGGAGTAGAAGTATAAATTAGCAGAACATGGACTATGAGTCAGAGGAGCCAGAAAAGCCGGATTGAGATCCTGGTATATGTGATCTACAATTAAATAGTGTGTCAACAGGATTATTAGAATACACAAACAGTTGTCCAGGATGTGTTATATACAGTCATGGAAAAAATTATTAGACCACCCTTGTTTTCTTCAATTTCTTGTTAATTTTAATGCCTGGCTCAACTAAAGGTACATTTGTTTGGACAATTATAATGATAACAACAAAAATAGCTCATGAGAGTTTAATTTAAGAACTAAGGATTATTCCATATATTCCATGGTTTTCTTGATAATAACCAAAATTACTTAAATTCTTACATCAATAGCTATGGCATTGTACCGCCAAAAACACTACTTTTAAGCATTCCATGTTTTCTTTTCTGTTTGCTTTAAACACATGATACACACAAGAGTTAATACTTGATTGCATAACCATTGTTTTTGATGACTGCAGCCATGCGTCTTGGCATGCTCTCCACCAGCTTCTGACATTGTTCTGCTGTCACAGCAGCCCATTCCTGTTGGACAAATTCAAACAAATTTTCTTTGTTTTTGGGCTTGTGGTTCTCCATTTTGAGTTTGATGATTTTCCACAGGTTTTCAATTGGATTAAGATCTGGTGATTGAGCAGGCCAAGGCATGGTGCGAATGTTGTGGTTCTCCATCCAGGCTTTAACTGACCTTGCCGTGTGGCAAGGGGCATTGTCTTGTTGGAAAATCCAGTCATTCGAGGCAGGAAAGAGTTTTCCAGCTGATGGAAGAAGACTGTTTTCAAGGGTAGTCCTGTACTTGACCTGGTTCATTCGGCCTTCACACAATTGCATTTGCCCTGTTCCACTCAGACTGAAACAACCCCAGATCATGACTGATCCACCCCCATGTTTTACTGTAGGGGCAAGACAGTCTGGGTTGTAAGCTTCTCCAGGCTTCCTCCTAACCAGTAAGTTGGCTGGAGTGGGCATCAATTCAAAATTGGATTCATCACTGAAGAGAACCTTAGCCCAATCATCAACAGTCCAATCCTTGTGGTCTCGAGCAAAGAGTAACCGGGCCTTCCTCTGCCTTTCATTGATGAAGGGCTTCTTGCGTGCTCGGTGTGACTTCAAACCAGCTTCAACAAGTCGGTTTCGAACTGTCCTTGCCAAGCAAGTCACATTTCTCGACAGTGCCCACTCATTTTTAAGGTCCCTGGAGGTCTGACGACGATTCCTGACACAGGAACGGATGAGTGCACGGTCATCTCGTGGGGTAGAAAGACGTTTCCTGCCACGGCCAGGTAGCAATTTGGTAGTGCCATGTTCAGCTTGTTTTTTTGTTGTTGTAATGAACGGCTGTCTTGGAGATCTTCAGTTTTTTCGCTACCTGTCTCTCACTCATGCCAATTTCCAGCAGTGCCAAGATGGCTGCCTTTGTTGCTTCACATAATTCTTTTGTTTTAGGCATTATGTGAGAGCTGACAACTTCTGAGTTGTGCTACGGCTTGAATGTAAGCAGGAAACCACTCTAGGCCTTTGCATGTGCAGTGCTGCTTGTGACATGAAATGGCCTCTTATATACCCTGGGAATCAATTAAGCTTAAGAATGTCAAATAGGACATAAAGTATTATGTGACCAGCTGCATTTTTTGTTGTGTTCATTGTATTATACGTTTAGTGGTACCAGATATTAGAATGAACAAGAAATTGAAGAAAACAAGGGTGGTCTAATAATTTTTTCCATGACTGTATGATGTTATCCTGAGACAGCAGGGGGCGCTGCTGCTGCACCCACTGCTTTCTGTGTGTGTGTGTGTGTGTGTGTGTGTGTGTTTCTGAGGAGCTGGTTTTAATTTCAAATTTTTTTGTCTTTTTTTCAGTAAAGCCAACAGGATTTTAAACAGTTATAATCTCAACTAATCCTGTTTTAACCCTCAGCTGTTTTAACAATGAAAATCCAGTTGTTGTGATATTAAAAAAAACAGTCTGTATCCTACTTTTCACTCATCATACAGTTACTTTTTGTGATGTAAAGCCAGTGTATTTTCCTGTTTAAACCTATAAACCTGTTGTTGATTGATTGATTATTATTTTTTTTTTGTGCCAGCAGCAAATTATCAAAACTGAACTTTCTCTGAATGGGATTAATTTAACCTCAGTCCTCTCAGAAAACACTCTCTGTTTGTCCTCGCTTTCTTAGAAATGTAAATTTCTGTCTTCAGTGAAAAAATAAACCTCTTGATATTTAGTCCACCTGTCTGTTTGTTTATGGCCCTGATGAATCTGTTAAAGCTCTGATCAGGAATATGTGGCTACCTGTGGAGAAGAGTTGAGATGGATTTGATCCAGATTATGATTACTGTGGCGGTGGTGTTTGATGACCAGTGGTGGAAAAAGTATTCTGATCCTTTATTTCAATAAAAATATGAATACTACACATTGAAAATACTCACAAGCATGGACACATAATAAACCAATGGGCTCCTGGGCAGAGACACCGTTTTCTTAATTCTGCATTGTTTGTAGTAGTTTTGTCTCGCTTTTTGGTCATTCTGTGTTTCTTTTTGGAGCTCACATTGATTTTGCATATAGTTTTCTTTGTGCTGTGAGTTTTCATGTGTTAAAGTCTTTCATTTTGAAGTTTGACCCTGTGACCTCTCAGTTTCTGGTCACCCAGCGAGCAGTCGTCTTCTCCTCCCCCAAGAAATGGAAAGCAGAGATGGATGAATCCAACGGGAAGCTACTCTTTGGCCCATGATGGATGCTGCTGCCCTGGACAATCAGGCCGCAGCGAGGGAACAAGGCGGCTTGATGGCGAGGAGGAGAAGGGTGCAGGTCAGGTTTATATATAGAAAACAGATGATAAGCCCTCTCGCTCCACCCTCTCTGTGATGCATGAAGACAGCCTCTCCAGCTGCGTCCACTCAGGTGATGTCGTCTAAAATGGACGATGGGCAATGTGGCAGAGCAGCTGTTCCAGCACAGCACCGACTGGCCCAGTAACATAAACTCAACACAGCACAGAGACCACTTTAGATGGAAAGTCAAAGGTCATAGAGCATTCATGAAGTACAGCGACCAAGTTCACAAAACATCCCAAAGCTAAAAGCTACAGTTTAATACCAAAAGAAACCTGGGAGAACTTCATCCAGAAGTTAAGTAAGTATTCAAATCTGTTACAATGTAAAAATGCTAATGAAGTGGAGGACACAGGTAGGTGTGTAAAAAATATAAAGGATAGCATCTGCAAAAATGGTACACAATATTCTCATAAAAATATACAATATAAAATGTAAAACTAATATAATATATTCTCAAGGTGTACCACAAAATATTATCTCCAGTGAGCGGTGGAATGTACTATATGTAAGTACATTTACTAAGTACTGTAGTTAAGTATAAACCCTAGACTGAGTATCTTTTCAGGTTAGGACCCTTTATCTCCTTCTTGTCCAATGAAAACCACACATCTGAAAAGTTGATGATCTTATAGAACATGACTCATCACTTTAAATTAAATCAGCCAACAGTACATAAAGGAGTTAATAACATCTACTACAGCAGAAAAAATCAACGAACACATTAATGCAGCAGTAAAACATAAAGTAACACACTGACAGAAAATAATACTGTGTAATCAATACTTTTACTTTCAGTAAGGTTTTGAATGCTGGACTTTTAGTGGAGCATTTTCAGTGTCTTCTCAGTAGTTTTACTTCAGTAAAACGTGAATACTTCCTCTATGCTCCTCTTGGCCAGGGCCCACTGAGAGGTGGAGCTACACTGAAAGAGGAGCGCTTCAGCCTCATTTCCTGAAACGAAAGTGAAAGTTTGTCAGAGAGCTACAGCAGAGCTGCAGTCGAGACAAATCTCTCTGTTTCTCTCTGAAGAAATATTAAGCTGAATCCAACAACACAGCAGAATCTCTGCCAAACACTGGTGAGTTCACTGCCCTACACACACTGAATGCACTGACTAAATATTTCATTAAAGTTTAGTTCAAACCACAATCGGATTGGTCCGTTTTATCTTACCATACAAGTTCCATCAGCACAACACAGTGTTGCTTAAAGTACAACCACAGCTAGTGTTAGCTTAAGCTAATTTACATAACTGGCTATTATATATAACTTCCAGCATTCAAGAGCAATTGTATTATATGGTGGAAGAAATGAATAAATAATTGCAATACTCTTTTCTGCAGCCAGAGTAAATGTTGTATCACTTTCATTTCTGAGCCTGCATCACATGGACTGCACATGTGAACTGCACATCTCCTCCTCCTTATGATCCACTCATCAAAGTTTGGTGTTTTAAACAAGTAATCAAAAGATTTGTAATTACTGTTTTGATTTTTGTCCTCAGCCTACAGGTATGTCTGCTGCCAGCTGTCTGCTGACTGAAGATCAGTTTCTGTGCTCCATCTGTCTGGATGTGTTCACTGATCCAGTCAGCACACCATGTGGACACAACTTCTGTAAAACCTGCATCACTGAACACTGGGATATTAATATAACATGTCCCAACTGTAAAAAGCTGTTCTACACCAGACCAGAGCTGCAGGTCAATACTTTCATCTCTGAGATGGCTGCTCAGTTTAGACAGTCAGCTCAACAGGAAGCCAGCAGCAGCATCTCAGAGAAACAAGCTATTAAACCAGGGGAAGTTCCCTGTGACATCTGCACTGGACCCAAACTGAAGGCCCTGAAGTCCTGTCTGGTGTGTCTGGATTCCTACTGTGAGATCCACCTTCAGCCTCATCTGACAAGGCCAGGCCTGAAAAGACATCAGCTGATCGACCCTGTGGAGAACCTGGAAGGCAGGATGTGTACGAAGCACGATAAACTGCTGGAGTTATTCTGTAACACTGACCAGATGTGTGTCTGCATGTTCTGCACCTATTCAGACCACAAGACACATGATATTGTTCCTCTGAAGGAAGAATATGAAAGAAAGACGGCTGAGCTGGGGAAGACAGAGGCTCAAACCCTGTGGATGATCCAGAAGAGACAACTGAAGATTCAGGAGATCAAACACTCAGTGGAGCTCAGTAAGGAAGGTGCAGACAGAGAGATAGCAGATGGTGTTCAGGTCTTCACTGCTCTGAAGGAGTCTGTTGAGAGAAGCCAGGTCGAGCTCATCACCACGGTGAAAGAGAAGCAGAGAAAGACAGAGGAACAGGCTGAAGGCTTCATCAAGGAGCTGCAACAGGAAATCTCTGAGCTGAAGAAGAGAAGCTCTGAGGTGGAGCAGCTGTCACGCTCTGAAGATCACCTCCACCTTCTCCAAAGCTTCACTTCCCTGAGTGCTGCTCCACCCACCAAGGACTGGACAGGAGTCAGCGTCCGTCCACCTTCATATGAGGGAACTGTGGTGAGAGCAGTGAATCAGCTGGAGGAAACGCTCAGTAAACAGATGAAGAAGCTGCTCGCTGAGGCTGAACTGAAGAGGGTCCAGCAGTATGCAGTGGATGTGACTCTTGATCCTGATACAGCACATCCCAGACTCATCCTGTCTCATGATAGAAGACAAGTTAAACATGGTGATGTAAAGAAGAAGCTCCCAGATAATCCTGAGAGATTTGATACTTCGCCCTGTGTTTTAGCAAAGCAGAGTTTCTGTTCAGGAAGATTTTACTATGAAGTTCAGGTGAAAGAGAAGACTAAGTGGGATTTAGGAGTGGCCAGTGAGTCGATCGACAGGAAGGGAAAAGTCACAGTCACTCCTCAGAAGGGTTACTGGATCATATGGTTGAGGAATGAAAATGAATACGAGGCTCTTGCTGATCCTTCAGTCCGTCTCCCTTTAAGGTGTCATCCTAAGAAGGTGGGGGTGTTTGTGGATTATGAGGAGGGTCTGATCTCCTTTTATGATGTTGATGCTGCAGCTCTTATCTACTCCTTTACTGGCTGCCTCTTCACAGACAAACTCCACCCATTCTTCAGTCCTTGTCTCACAGATGGTGGAAAAAACTCAGCCCCTCTGATTATCTCTCCTGTCACTAACAAATAAGCATTTCCTCCTTCTCGAAAGTTGCAGCTGCCAAATGTAAAACTTTAATTTTCTGATCATTGTGAAAAGTACCAGGCTAAGTCATGCACCCCTTATGATCTGTGAAACTCCATTATACAAGGCACATTAAAACCTGTCTCTATTTAATCTTTGTTTCTGTCTAGTATGTTTTCATTCTTGCTTCATATTATCCATCCATTTTCTGCCGCTTATCCTCATAGGGTTGTGGGGGGGCTGGATGCCGATCCCAGCTGTCTTAGGGTGAGATGATTCATATTATTACAAAATTAATTGACAGTTATTTAGAACATCAACAGAGTCAGCTGCAGTGGAGTTTACACATTACATAAGTAGATATAAAGTGAAAAAAATCCTCAATGAATTGAAAACAAGTTTCCACTTTTTTTAATTTTATGGTACTTTGCTTCCGTTACTTCAGTTAATTTTCACATCTTATAAATGCATTTAATTTACAGAAATACGATCCATTCTGGACCTCTACTGAAGTTAGACTTTTATTTATAATTGAATATTTTTCAGTGTTGGAATGAGACGAAGTACATGGTCAGAAAATGGTACTGAGTTACATTCACACAGACAAAAGTCCTATAGAGGCAAAGTTTGTTGTGCAGAGGGTTAAAATAATACCTGTGACTGATAGTTAAAAAAAACAAAACAAAAAAAACAACAAAACAACAAACCACAACTCAGTTTAAAGAGTGTAATTCTCATTTCATTGTTTGTGTAACTCTAGAGGTCTCTCCTTCACTGTGATTGGTCCAAGAGATGTTTCCTGTTCCCACTGAGCACCTGCAACAAAGAGACATCACACAACCCTAAATATTTGTAATATGCCTTTAATTAAAGGAATCACCACAAATATGCAGTTAATTGGTGACTTAAGTTATGCCAGTGACCTTAACTACATAAGTAATAGAAAACATTAATGTAATTGAATTTTTCATTTTTATTAAAAAAAAACAAAAAACAAAAAAAAAAAAACTTGTTATGCTAGTAAAGTAGAACCTTAAAACCTTAAATAACTTTCACCACTGCTGGTTTATGTGGCTTTTTTTTTTTTTTTTGTAAAAACTTTACATACAAGTAGTTAGAGTCCTTCCACTCACCTGCTTCAGTTGAGTGGTCTTTGCTTTCTGTTCCACACTCTGTATCACAGCAGGTACAGACCTGATTGTTGCCACTGGCCTCCCTCCACCTGGCAAAACAATCATTACATTTCAAATTCATTTATATATATATATATATATATATATATATATATATATATATATATATATATATATATATGGCACAATGGAAGGTGGTGTCTCACCCATTAGAGAATGAACAGGCCTTGTTGGAGGCATCAACAGCTGCACCAGCAGTGGCTTTCACACTGCAGGTGATATAGATCTAAAAAAGTAACAGAAATAAGGTCCATGTAATCTGTTGTCATAGAAACTTTCTGGAAGTAAGGAAACCAATTAGTTATGCAGCAGCTAAAACAAGAAGCGTGCAAGGTGTTCCTAGTCTCACCACCCCGCTGGCATCCTGCTGGAACCTGAACGCCTCCACCTCAAACCGTAATGCGTCGTCCCGTGATCGAGGCAAGAACTGAGAGCTGGAGCCTGTCAGCTGACTGTCAAACAGACACCTGAACGCAACACAGACGACTGTCAGACACGACACAATGAACACAACACAGGAATACCAGACTGACCTAGTGCATGAATGCATCACAATGCAGTCACAAGCCAAGAGGCCTGAACGCCACACATACAGTACAGGTAACAGATCCCAACAAAGAAATTAGGCGAGATATTTGGGCAGGCTACACTGAAAATCATGCAAAGTTGAACTTTAAAAATCACCAGTCAGTGACAGTAAACTGACCCTTTGTTTCCCAGGAAGACATATCGAGGGACAGTGTCGATGTTTGGGACCACGGTGGCCACGCAGCTGTCCACCGTCACTCTGAGCGGGATGTGATAAAACTGTTTGACCGAAACTTCAAACTTCATCATGTCTCCCAGCAGGAACTGAGCGGATGGACGAGAGAACTGCCAGTCATCTGAGAAACCAAAATGAAAAGGACAGTGTCATTTTACTTAACAGTACAGAGGTCCATTTTATCATATTTATTTTCTACATTTCAGAAAAATACTGTACTTTTCAATTACTTAACAGCTACTTTTCAATTTAAGATTGGTGCTTAATTTATAAAATATTATCCATTAGCTTTGAAGAAACGTCTTAAATGTACATATTAAAAAAGTAGTAAAACAAAATAATACTAATACTATTACTTAACAAAAAGTAATAACACCACACTATACTTATTTTCTATTTTTGTATGTAGTATTAGTATTTATGTAAATAAACACCAGTGCCAGGGGGAAAAAAAAAAAAAAAATCAAAAGTTTGCTCATTGGAAAAAAAAAAAAAAAAAAGAAAGAATTTACGACAAAATATACCCACCAGTCAAGAGTTTGAGGGAGAAGTAAAGGCTTTCCTCTGAAGCTTTGGTGACGCTGAATGGATTCCAGGTCGGCTTCACCAGCCCACTGCTCACATCATTCTTCCTAAAACAAAAATGGCATTAACAGCAAAGACCTAAAACACTTTAATGCTAAAAAAGTCCAAGCATTGTTCTTTCACTTTTTACAGGTACTTTGAGATAAGTCTAGTACTTCTGCTTTCATACAGAGACTCAGCACTGTGTTTTTCTGGTTCAGTTGTGTAAAATCTGACCTCTGGTAGTGACATTGGATGCTGACGGTCACCTCTCTGGTACGGATAATTTGACTGTCCCCCAGAGGACTAGGAGTGTAGAACAGCGTAAAGGCGTAGATGAACGAGTCCTCAGACATCTGAAACACAGATTACTGCCATGTTAATCCTTAAAATAAAATAAAAAAACAAACAAAAAAAAAAACAGCATTTCTGATACCTCCCAGCATTGATGCTTGATGGACCACCATGTTGGTGGAAAAGAAGGTCCCTGAAATACATTTCTGACAGCATTTCAGATGAGAAATAAGTCGTGCAGTTGCTGCATCTGTCTTTATTTGAGATCAACACAATGTTTTTCAGACCTTTTCAGAGGTGGCAAGTGACACTGGACGCAACTGATCTAGTCAGGTCAATTTTATTTGTATAGCCCAATATCACGTTTGCCTCAAAAGGGCCTTACAATCTACATAAGTTACATCCTCTATCCTTCACAAATAAAAAAAAAAGAAAAAAAAAATAACATTTTTCTTTTAACAGAGAAAAATAAATGGTAGAAACCTCAACAAAGGAGTGATCCCTCTTCCAGGACTGACAGATGTACATTAAGTAGCTCAAACCTCAACTTCATGGTCCAGTCGCTTGAAATGCAATACTAAAGGTTTTGTCCCATTTTGAGCAGATTTTTCACCTGTGCGACTATTCTTGGGATCGGCTCGAGTCTTAGCTCAATTGTGTGTTGTGCAATGTGTAGTTTACATGAGGTAAAGAGAAGAAATTAACACCTCATGACCAGCTCCCGATCAGCAAGAAAAACAAACTGTTTGAAATCCTGCTCGCCCCTTGTGAGGACATCACACTGGACTTCCACTCAGGTGGATACAAAACATAAAAACTGAATCACTGAAACAGAGCTTCTGGAGTGATGGTGTTCTGGTTTTACATTAAATCCTCACCAGCAGCTGGCTCCCACATCTGTGCAGCTCCGTCTCAAAGATAAGGACCTGAGTCTCAGGATCTTCCCCCGTGGCTGGACATCCTCCCAGCGTGACATCTGCAGCCAGAACAGGTTTGCCAATCCCCAACAGGTCTTTCTTGGCCTCCACCCGGACAGAGCTCTCCCCACACACCACGCTGACACTATCAGCTGCTGATGGAGCCTTAAGCTCAAACTCAGGAGGAAACCGAGGTTCCTCCTCAGCTGGAGGCTCTGGAAACTTCCAAGTCAGTGTTTCAGCAAAAGATTGCTTTTCCTGGAGGAGAGCTGGGAGGGAGAGGTGATATTATCCATAAATAAACAAATGTGTATTTGAAAGGTGATTCTCACAGTTTGTCAACTGACCAATTAATCTTAAAATATAATATGTATAAAATATAATACACAGGGCAAACAATGAGTCCTCATCACTCATATTTTCCTCTCTTGTAAAACTGAAAAACACATTTTAAAAAAAAATCTCTTGACAAAAGTGCAGCTTTGCCATTGTGTGACTTGTCCTAACTCACTACTGTATAACTGCAGATATTTATTACCTCTGTAATTAATGTAAAAATAGTTTATGGTCTCAATCATTAGTTTCAACTCCCCTTCAGTTCAGCATGTGGTTCATTTAGTATTTTTCGTCCACATTTATAGTCAAATAGACCATAAAGTGGGGGATGCTTTAGTGCCTTGTGATCAGCAGGTTGCTGCCATAGCCTTGTCCGAACTGCCTGTATTGTCATTGTAGAAATCTTTAAGTGCGTTTGGTTTATGATAGTTAATTATAACAGTTTGATCGCCTAAAAATGTCTGACTGAGCAAGCCTCATGTCTCTTCAAGTTGCAAATTAGCAAGGGTAAGATGTCGAACTCAAGACTTCAAAACCACAGTCCACAAACCAGTGGGTGTTGTCAAGGTGACTGCATCCATGTAGTCTCACACAGATAACATTTATGCTTCATCATCAAGCTCTGTTATAGAAGTTTATACAAATATACAATGGCAGATTAGATGATGTTGACTTGTTCAGGGTGTACCCGCCAATAACTGCAGCCACATTTATGTCAGTAACTGAAAAGAAAGTCAGCTGAAACACCACCACTGTATTGTGCTGTTGTGTTCTTTCTGAACAACATTTATAGCATTAAATATTAATATATTTCAGCAAATATATATTATAATATAATATATATTATATTGCCAAATCCCAACAATTAATGCTCTAATACTGAAACACAGATGATACTTATTCATTAAAGAGGAAGTGCTGTTTTTTTTTTGTAAAATATAATGATAAAACTTGATAATCTACTTGTGCTTGAAATTAAATACTTATTTGTCATGTTGTCACATACACACGCATTTTGTTTTAGTTGAGGCACTGTGAAGGCCACATAGGTAGACACTAGGGGTCCTTAGTCAGACTCAAATGAGAATAGTGTAGCCCATCTTATTAAATGTCTGTTATTTGAGAAACTGTCAAGTTTGTGTCGTTTACTGGCTGCATTTCTGAGCCCCATTCACTCCTGTTAAATGGATATCGCCAAATCCAAAATCATCGGAAATACTCCAAATGACTCCAAAGTGAAATGGGCGAGTAAATGACAGTATTTTATCCCACAAAATAAGGTCTAATTTGTGAGGAAAAAAAGTCACTTCCCCTTTAATTCAGGTTTTCAGAGGTGAGCCATTATTGTTGAGTCACATGTCAGAACATGTTAATGAGCAAGGACATAAAAGATTGTCAGTTTCAGTGTTGATGTGCCGATAAAACAGCATTGTAGTGCTTCGTGTGCTGTGGCTCAGGGTCTACCTGCTGGTTCCTGGACTGGAGGTTCCTCCTGTCTATGGTCTCCAAAAATGCCGACAGCAGGCTGAATGTTCCAGTTTAAGTCCTGCGCTGCTGATAAAGCTGCACAGAGCAGACAGAAAAAGATTCTGACAGACAGCATCATGCTGAACAATTTATTGTATATTTCCTTTTTTTGAAACAAACTCACCTGGGCAGCAGGTTGATTTGTAGAGTTAAACATGGACCCTGCCCACCGTCTGATTGCTCTACAGCTGTGCCTCGTTCAGCTGCACTAACCTGATGAGACTCACGTTCAGTGCCCTGCGATGAACTGGAGACTTGCCCAGGGTGACCCTGTCTTTGAGCAAAAGAAAATGAATGGATGGATTTATGGATGGATCTATGGAGTCACATATATATATATATATATATATCTCATGGGCGGCACTGTGGTGTAGTGGTTAGCACTGTCAACTCACAGCAAGAAAGTATGGGTTCGAATCCCGGGCCTGGGGCCTTTCTGTGTGGAGTTTGCATGTTCTCTCCGTGTCTGTGTGGGTTCTCTCCGGGTACTCCGGCTTCCTCCCACCATCCAAAAACATACATGGGGATTAGGTTAACTAGCTAATTTAAATTTAAATTGACCGTAGGTGTGAATGTGAGTGGTTGTCTGTCTCTATGTGTCCTGTGATGAGGTGGAGACTTGTCCAGGGTGTACCCTGCCTTCCGCCCTAAGACAGCTGGGATAGGCTCCAGCCCCCCCGCGACCCTATGAGGATAAGCGGTAGATAATGGATGGATGGATGTATATCTTGTCATCATCTTATGTTAGTGTTCTTCTTATTGTTATTTTTACTCTTATTAGAATACAGTTTTCATAACTCATAAGATTCATAAGACTATAAAGTGATTTACAGAAAAAATGCAAAACAAATGAAAAACAACACTGATTTGAGTTTTCTTCATTATTATTTATGTATTTTTTACGCAAACTGATTATGAGCATCATTAGTATTATTAGACTGCAAATCGACCACATGTTATGAATAATAATGGGATAAATGTTTCACATCATTACTGAGTGCATTATTGGATCACTCAATCACAAACAACTTAATGAACAGCACAGCAGATATTACATGACAAAACAAAGCGTTGCTGTAAGATGAGTTTAATTGTGCCTTTAAATATTCATACGCAAGAAATGCAGCTGTACGATGAATGCTCTAAACCGTCTGTTATTATTATGCAGCATGAGTTCTGCTCTGAAGATGCAGTGTTTTCCAGGCAGCAGCAGATTTCCTGTCATTTCATGACAGACATATCAAGGCTGCACCGTGACGTAACATCCAGACTTATCCTGGATCAGCTCGGCTCAGTGCCATTCAAACACCTTCAGATCCAGGAGGAGCGCTGTTGCATATTCTTTACTGCAGTAAAAGTGCTAATATCACACTGTGGAAGTACTTCACTGCAAACAAAAGTCCCCCGTCCTACTCAGTTCACTGGCTCAAAGATGTACTCTAGTGCTGGATGTGAACGTCCATTGAAGTATCATTGACATACAGTATATGGCCATTTAGCAGATTTTAGTGTAAAGTGCATATGAGTGTGTCGAGAATAATTATGGTCCTGATGGAGTTCATCCTGTTAAAATTGTTTATGAATCATTAGAGGCTCTCCCTCTGTGTCCTCCATACTTAATTAGTCCAGCCAAGGTCAAACACGCATGCACACACACACACACACACACACACACACACACACACACACACACACATTGGTTTCCTGGTGATGAAGGTCCTGAGAGGGAGGAGAAAAAGACAGAAAAATGAGTCGAGGAAAAACAGAAGGCTGAGGAGAAGATGAGGAGGAGGAAGTGGAGACTGCAAATAATGCATATATCACCAGTATACAAATCACACAATACATGAAACACAAGAAAATAATGAATCACATATTTTTAGACAAACAGACAAATAATTCAAAAATAATTTGCTGTAAAAACAATAATGCAGTGGTGGAGGATGGTGCCCAGCCTTCAGCTGTTTGGCGTGGTGGAGAGGCTCTATCTGTATTCTTGTGTATGATCAAAATCTAATTTTTATATGGTCAATTTGATCTTTATCTTCAGTCTGTAAAAGTAAGTGAGTCAAACTCTTAATTCATTTAGTCATTATTCAGTCAATGATTTATGAATTTGGGTTTCTTTGATCATGGATTGTATATGGGAGCGAGTGTGACCACCAGATAACCAGGGAGTGTGTGTGTGTGTGTGTGTGTGCGCATATGTGTGTATGTGTTAGCATTAGTGTTAGCTCTGGTCGTCTCTTGCCATTCATTGGCCTCCTGGGGCTGTTAGCTGCTCACATTCGCTAATATTAATGAGCTCTCTCTCTGCTCATTTCCTTTATTTATTACCCGCCAACAGCCAGAGGTAAAAGGTGTGTGTGTGTGTGTGTGTGTGTGTGTGCATGTGTGTGTGTATAGTTTAGTCATTTAAGTTTCATGTTATTTTTACGCAGACGTGGCGGTTTTTATTGTTTCTCGGAAACGAAGCAGTTTGTTAATGATGATGATGGCAGCAAGTTTTTGGGACGACCTTGATAAAGAAGCAGTTTTATATGTCAAAACTCTGTTGTGAATGATCACAGGGAATAATTGTTATATTAATACATATCGTGGTTTATCAGATATTTAATATGGAATAAAATAACCAGTAAAAACAGATAGAATTTATAAAGTAGCCTACAAAAGGCTTGATACACTTAATACACAAATATTTAAAAATCAAATATGTGTAATAAAATAGAAGGAAATTACTGGGAGGAGACTTCACAACAACTATAACTACATAACGATATGTGATGTATATTTGTACTGTGACGTCAGACCTTTGGCAGGACAGTGCAGGTGTAGTTGCTCGACAGGTGAGGTCAGAGTTCATCAGAAGACAAGTGAGTGCTGTTGTGTAATCTGCTGAGCGCCACACTCCCTGTTTTGACCTCTGACCTCCACCATTCATCCCATAAATGTATTGTTACCCCCCCAAACAGCTGTTTAACTCCTGACACTGTATCAGTAATACACCAACTGTAAGAGTGTGTCTGCTTTCATGAATACAGCACAACTCAAAACATATGGACATATTCCCCAGCGATTGTTTTCATTCATCTGTTTAATATATTCTCAGGAAAATTGATTTTTTGAAATTGAATTACAAATTAATATCTTTCTTGTTAAAGCCAAATACGCCATGGTTCCAGCTTCACAAATCAGATTTGCTGCTTTTGCATTTAATAATTTCCTGTTCATTATTGTAATTGGTCAGTAGTCATGCTTGTGGTTTGGATGTTGGGTAATTGGATTGACATTTCTCACTATTTTCAATTATAATAATAATAACCTTGATATACTGTATCACAGAGGATACAGAGATTTTCTGTATTGAGTACCTTCTGATTATACTTGCATACTTTTACTTAAGTAATATATTCATGGCAGGACTTAGTAGTATTTTTACTGAAGTAAAATATTTCACTCATCACCATCATCATGTTGGTGTCTCATCAAACCAGAGATCCTGTGAGCCGTTTTGCCAGAAGCTTCCTGCTGACAGATGCAGCTGTGTCTGAAATTCTCTGACATCAGAGCCTCGCCTCTGCAGAGGGCAGAGAAGGTGGAGCAGAAACATCTGACATGTCTGAGATAAACTGGAGAGCAGCTCAGGCTGAGCAGACGGAGGGAGACAGGAAGTCCAGGAGGAACACAAGGAGAAGCATGAACTCTGAGAGCTGGAAGCTCCTTCAGGACCTCAGACGAGTCAAAACATTTTTCAGCTCAACCTTATTATTCATGTCTGGAACAAACAGCGCCCACAGTGAGAGAAGGAAGGTGAACCAACAGCATTTGATTTCTAATGAGGTAATTTAAGGTCTAATGTCTGAAGGGTTGGTTTAAAGGGCTCTCTGCTGAGTTAGTATCGTACTTGAATCTTTGACATTGTCTTAAGATTAAAAGTGATGTGGCAGAGGCTCATGCAGAATTTCCTTTTTTTGGGAAATATATAAATACATAAACTGTCTAAAACATGATATAAAAAGTAAGTTATTTTTTAAATTTGCTAATTATTAATGTGTTGCCCGAAGAAAGTAAAATAACTTAAAATATATAAATGTTACAATATTCTACATCAGTCCAAAACACAACAATAAAAGACAAAATAAACTAGAAATCACATTTGAGAGGCTGAAACTTGTGGATTTTGGGCTTTTGCTTTTGCTTTTATATGTTTGAAGCATTAGGCCGAATTAATCAGCATGTGATACCTGTAGAAACAGTTAACTTCATAAAAGAGAAATTTGACACGTTGCATTGTTGTTTCAGTGAACTGATCAGACTGAGAAACTTGAATTTCTTCAGGCGATTCTTTAAACTTTTAACATTTGTCATCATGCAGGCTCAGCTCTCCTCTTTCTGTCTCTCTGTGTGTCCCTGAATGAAACAAAACGAGGATGAACATCAATTATATAATGAAACATGCTGTAATTGAGGGCGTAGCTCATTATGCTACATTAGTCTGATATAAATAGTGAGCTATTAGCACTAATTTATTAGAAATCTGCCTCTTATTAAAGGACTTCACCCCTCATTATCTGCCTGTGGCTCCTCAGTCCCAAAACTACTCAGAAATATCTGAAATTCAAACTGAGACACCTGTTTATTAGAGCTTCTCACTTCACCAGCTAACTGGTTTCTAAATGGATGGATTATGTAGCGCTTCACACTGGTGGCTACGAGGGCCCACCGACCTTAATAATCAAGAAGAGAACTTGTTCTTAAAAAAACACCAAAAATGAAAAATAAAACCTCAAAAGAAAACAAAAGTATTCTTTAGTTAGGTCTCAATCTCATGGGAAAGTGCATGAATGGCACAACATTAAAAAAGACATTTGTGTGTGAGAATGCATTTATTGTTTTCATGCATTATTTTTTCACCACACAACAAAACTAACAGAAACAGTAACTAACAGTAACAGAAGTTTCGAAGATATGTCACAAACAGCAGTAACGCAAAGTAAGTCATCAATAAAGCCATCCTAAGCAGTAAAACCATAAGCAGTATTCTTATTGCATATAAAACGACTTGCAAATCATTTCATGCATCCTGGCAGCGATAAAAGTGAAATGTGAGTGCAACGGAAACACTCTGTGAATTCATCATTCAGCAGTGATGAAAACATCAGATGTGGAGTGATGAGAGTCTCAAATTTACACAAGAAACAAACATTAAAATTATATTTACACATCATGTTTCAGCTGCTCTCATTCACAGGGCCTCAAAAATCAACTATTGGTACATGTCATATGTATGTTCACAATGTAAATTTGTAACATTTAACATACAAAAATGAAAAGAGAATGAAGTCTTCATTGTAAATCCACAACACAGTGCAGAATGTTTTGAGAGGCAGGTAAAGACCTCAGGCTCTGTACAGATTTAATGCCAGACAGTTTCACTTGTTGTTGATGACGATGATGTTTCATGTTGTCTGACAGCAGACAGCTGTTCATCTCTGACAGCGCCACTCCACTTTTTCATTTCTCCAGAGCTCAATTTTTTTTCTTCTCCTCCCCATAGTCCTCTCTGAGCAGGACGCCTCATCTGTCATCAGCACACACCTGCGTCAGAACAATAATATCCCTGCCAGGTGTGATGGACAGCCAAGGCAGGGCAGAGACAGCGGTGTGGTGTCCAGACATGGATTGAAGGTGGAGAGGAACTCAGACATTTCCATCAGAAGTCCATCCACGTTGCCTGGAGATGCAACGTACTCCACCTGCAATAAAACACCTCCGCTCTCCAAGCGGTTCTTCAAGGCCGCTGCTGTGATTGCAGTGTGGTGTGGCTTGTTGAGAAACTCACAGGAAACACTTCAACTTTGTCCACACTGAGATTTATTGGATCACGAAAGTTTCTTTCCTACTTTAAAATGTACTGTCTGCAGCTCAGAGAGTGACAGCTGAGGGAAGCAAACTCAGAAACCATGTTTCTTAACTCCTCAAGAACACCTCAAGTCTGGTTCTAAAAGTAACCTGACTGTGTCTGTGTGTCTGTTTAACATTAATGTACTAAATGAACATCATTCTGTATTAAATAAATCTTGAAGGTAGTGACTGAGACCATAAACTAATGTTGCCAGTGTTTACTGAGGTGATATATTCAGTGACAAGTAGGTTCATTTTCTCATCGACTTCAAAACAATCAGACTTCTGTTTGCAACCAGAGGAGTCGCCCTCTGCTGGACATTAAAAAGAATGTAAATTTGAGGCTCTAATGCATCGGCTTCACTTTTCAGAATCAAAGGCTATATCCACTTCTTTTATATACAGTCTATAGCAGTGACAGAATCCAGTGCTAAAAATATTCTCTGCAAAAACTAAAGTTATTGTCTTGTGAGTGACCAAACTAAAGAGCTGGCAGCTTTTCAACAACTCTTTAGTGAAATAATTTATAGTTTTGAGAGCAAAATGCCAAGAGGGCAGTAAACAGTAAACAGTACGGACAGAATAGAAATATTTTTTTTTATTATTATTTGTGTGCCTTCTATGAAATATCAATCAAAATTGGGCTGTTTAATTGATTTTACTCAATCAGGAATGTTTTGTCTGTGTGTGATTATCAGGAGTCATTATTTGGATAATTAATATTCAGATCGGCTACCTGTCCTTCATTAGAGTGACCACCCTGATGATGGGCAGGGTGTCAAAATCATTTTCACAGCTTGATGCGATGGAGTGTTTTCATTTTGATAGATCACACTGATCTTCATGCTGCTGAGTGTGTGTGCTTTAAAGTTAGAAGTCAGACAGACGGTGATGGGAAGTCTCACCTCTGAGCTCATTCCAGTTGACAGACTCACCTACGGTCATTTCCCAATACATATGGATCAACACTGAGAAAACTCAAATTTCTTGAACTTGAACTTGAACATGTTTGATGAGACAAAACTGATTCCAATTCAACTTCCAGTGACAAATTTCCCACAGCAGATCAGCAAATCTTAAAGGGACACCATGTAATTTTAAGTATTTTATTACCTCAAATCAACGTCGCCATTCATAAATAGATCCTCGTTGGTGTAAAATAACCTGTGCCAACAATCTGACTTTTTCTCCTGAGTGAAGAATCAATTATCTGTCTTTACATAGAGCTGGTCGCTCATACGGAGGCTTCCATGTCTTTATAGTCTATCAAAAACTACGAACTGCCGAGAGGGACATCAAGCACTACCTGCTAGTACCCATAGGACAAAATACTAATTTCCGCGTTTTGCGATTCACTTTTCACGGAGAAGCAAGATGGAGAGGCCAGTTTTACTAACCCGGCACTAAACTAAAACCTGCACTGCACTTTTGGTCATAATACAAGACCATACTTATGCTGCGCCGAATCCTCATCGCCAAAAAACGCGTAAAAGGGCCATAAATTGTCCAGCGCTCCGGGCCAGGAATCCACAGTGAGCGCCCCATGCCCATCCACGGCTGGCTGGGGCTCGCCCGGAAGTCCTCGGGACCGGAGGAGGGCTGTGGAGGTCCGGGGAAAAATGACCTGAGCTCCGGGCCGGGGGCTGGGGATCCGCGGTGATAGTGGCCGCCCGGGAGTTGACCCATTCCACTTACCGTAGTTCCAACCATGTTGCAATGCATGCAAAGACAAATTTAACCACTAGACGGGAGAAAAAATTACATAGTGCCCGTTTAAATACTATCCAGTGAAGTGATCTAGATTTAGCTGGTCTAAACCCAGTTAGGACTAGCTTTCAATCTTGTCTAAACTCAGTTTTATATGGCCTAAACCAGTCTACCCTTGTGTGAGCTGAGTCTTATCTGGTATAGACCGAGTGTGATTGTGCCTAAACCCAGTTTAATCTATGCTAAACCCAGTCTATCCTGGTCTGAACGCAACCTAAACTGGTTTATACTTAGTGTAACCTGGTTTTAACTGGATTGAGTTTAAACTGGTTGGTTTGACTTTAATCTGGTGCACACACTGTCTGATCGGGTCTAACCCCAGACTCTGCATGTATATTAGCATTGCCATTGTGAGCATGTTAACATATTAGCATTTAACTCAAAGCACAACTCTGCCAAATAACAGCCTCACAGACTGTCAGCGTGCAGCATCTTCAAATATTCTCACTGATCTGGTGTCAGTCACTCTTGCAGGTTTATATTCTGATGTGTTTGGAGAAGTCATTAAAACAGATGAGGAAAGTGTCTCCTGAGTCGATGCTAAGACCAATCAGCGAGCTATTCCATCTCTCTATGACTTATTGATCAGTTGGACCCTGCGCCTAATTCTCAGCCAGAAAGCAAATAGATCTTGTTTGTGAACGGATATGTTCATATGATGTAACAGATCTTTCATCACACCTGCTGGAGAGACCTCCAATATTTACTTTTACTTTGACTTGTAGTGATGATACAGTTTCATCACTACTTGTAAAGCGTAGCAACATGTTTTAAAACACACTCACTCTGAAGTTTTACAGCCTGCTGTTGAACATCTTATGCCGGTTATTACACTGTGGTGCGTTTTAGTGCCTGCTGGGACAAACGGCCGCTGCAGGATGGACTCATAAATTACAGAATATCAGTCGTATTAATGCCCCCTTCCATAAAAGTGATGTGTTTCCTGCAGCTGACTGGATGACGAGGATCGTAAATAACAGCAGCTGCTGTTCAGGCTGATCGCTTTATCCAAGGCGAGGTGGAAAACGTCTGCACATACAGGTAAGACTTTTTTTTCCCAATATTCTCATAACATTCCAGTAGTAAATTAACTGTAGAAGAGCCCAAAGCATTCGTCTGGGAAAAAAATAATAAAAAAAAGAAAAAAAAAGATACATTGTGAAATACTTAAAAACAGGCAAGGCTGGTCCATATTACAGTTTTTCGTCATTGGTTTTGCCTCATTTCTTGAAACAGAAATTACACTCTCAAAATAACATAGACAAACCTCCAAACCACTAGGCAATCATTCACAACAGAATTCAATTTCTCATTCATTTCATCAAGTCACAAATGTCTTATGTGTCAATGTCTCAGTACATCTTTGTAAATGATTAAGTACAGCTAGCTTACAATTAGCACAGTTAGCCTATATTTCAGCATCATTTCATTGTATCGGTCATCACCTGAACAATAGTCTGTTCAAGTGTCAAAATTAGTTAAGAACATACCATGAATACCATACAGTGTTTAGTTACCTGACAGGTATCCATGATTGTGAATGCTGCCAGTGTTGATCAGGACCAATAGAATTTCTGAACATGGAGGCACCTGGCCAAGTAAAGGGACAAAGGCAACTGTCTGCTCGAGGAAGAGGAAGAGGAGGAGGAGTAAGGGTGTGTGGTGGTGGAATGGGGGGAAGAGGCCAACAAGCACAAAGACACCATGTTGTCCTGGATGAAATCTGGGTCACATTTAGAGACCATGTTATCAACCATCGGCTCACAATGATGGAACCTGATGTGATGCTCTACAGTCTCTTTCTTCATCCAAACCTTTTGCAGGGAAAACAGGTATACTGTATACACTCAGGCAACACGCTCACAATCAGAGGTCCTGCTTCATGCAATGGAAGCTGCATGCAAAAATATTACAGGAGATCAGCAGGGGATGGCTGCAACAGTTTTGTGATGTGACCATTTTTTAAGCCTTCCATCCATCTTAACGTCCTCCACGCACAGCTCCCTTGTTGCTTTATAATAGTACATTTTCACCTTTCTTCTGTCATATTTACCATGACCACTGCTGTAGGAACAACATAAGCATCAATAACTACATGTCCAATTTCAGGGACCGGAACGTCTCTCAGGAGAAATCCGATTGGAATTGCATTTCAAACAGCATCCAATTATTATTTTTTTGTTGCTCAGACTTTCTGGAATAATTATTTACTATAATTCTCAGACTACAATCTGGATACTGGAAATGCAAAAGTTATTTGGTCTAGCTGTATGAACAAGGCTTACTGTGTATGTGATCTTCACTAATGCTGAATTCTGATTGTTGTTTTAAGATCTGATAAATACTGGTACTTTTTTATGAGCTCAGGTATTATCATGTCATAAATAAACAGATTTCTCTGTTTCTCTCTCAGTGGCTATTGTTTCTGCTTTCTGCAGCTGTCTCGCCATCATCACGTCCTTCTCGCTGCAGTGTCGTCATCCTCTGGTCGTGACTTTGCCCGAGGCGACTCTACGTCTGTCTGTGCTGATGTTTCACACTGTGGTGGTGACAGGTGGCACTTCCTGCTGCTTGATGCCAAAACGACGGCTGAGAGGTGTGGGGTTGTTCCTGCAGGCGTTAACCTTGCGGCAGGAGGCAGTGATGATGACGCGTTCGAGACACAGGATGTGATATAATGTTGGTGTCAGATATTTTTGAATACCACCTGTCAATCAAACATCACCTGACTGATTGGTGACAGGTGACGTTGCCATTGGCACTGGCACCGTCCAGTCGCCTCCAGCTGATCCTGCCACCACTGAACACTCCCATTCTCACTGTTAGTCTTCCATCATCCTTTGTGTTTAATGTAGCATTAAAAGGCGTAAACACAGAGGCCGACATGACAAACCAGCCTCATATATCAAACACCTCATCCCGAGGGCCCCGGGTTTCCCCAGCGAGAAAATTAGCAAAAGTGAGCCATCACCACCAACCACAAGCTCCATTTCCCGTCTGTCTGCAGAATCAAAGAGCAGATAATGAAATATTGACTGAAGAGCTGCGATGAGGGAAGTTAATATTTGTGTTCAGTTCTAGTATCTCAGTGTGTGAATCTTTAACTTTCTGTCACAAATTTTTTCACCATATCTGCAGAAACTAATTTACTTTTTAGTGACCGTAGTTTGAGGAAAAACATTGTGGAACGGTGGTTTTTAAGTGAATGTCTGTCACTTTGACAACTTTTTAATCACATTTTCACAGTCACCTTTTGGAACTTCAACTAAGTCCATTTGACTTTTTTGCTCTTTGTTGCTCTTTGGCTCTGCCTTGAGCTGCATTAACCGAGAAACTTCACCTTCATTTTGGCTCTGTAGAGCACTGTGCATGAAAGAGAAGTACAATCTGAATATATTTCATTTTGACGTACAATAAGACCTCAAATTGAAGACAACTGATGGACTGTACACCATTTGCCGTATCGCAATTTGGCGGGCTGTCATCCGCTGGGATGTCGAGAAATAAATGCTATCCTCACAAAACTGAAGAGCACAACAATTTCCCTCCACTCGATGCGTAGCCTAACAACTTGGATGTATGTGTGCCCTGCTCTGTGCTCGCTTGCGATGTACCCCGCACACTCTGTGTGAAACCAGTTTAAGAATAAACATGGGGTGCAAAAGCTCTGATTACTGATGGGTGGACCTCATGTTGCACTGAAAGCTACCTCTCCATACCGTACCTGTACCGAACTGTGACCCCCACACCGAGGTACATACCAAACCATGACATGTGTACCATTACACCCCTAGAAGACAGTGTTGTTTTGAGTTTAATTTTGCAGGGGATTGGTAGAGTTCTGTTATTTGTGCAAAGAGTTGTTTGAATTTGAGGTGTGCTTTCAGAAAATGTGTGCAAACAATCCAGAAAACCTGTAATTTCATGGTACATAAGTGCAAAGTTTAAATTGAGTAAAAACTGTAATACATTTTGTCCTTGCCCCGATGAAGACCTTTTTGGCTGAAATGCTGGAATGTTTTTATTTGCTTAGCCATGTACCAATAAAAGCTTTTTACTCATAACCCTCTTGAGTGCCTAAGACCTCCACCTAGAAGTTCAACCTAGATCCCTGAACAGAAGAGCACTAGACCCACCCAAGCAGCACTCCATGCACTTTGATTCTTGAATTAAAACTGCAATACTTTATCAAATTTTCAGCATTTCCAGCCCATTTTTGTCCCCAAATTGTACATGCATACACAAAGTGGTGACTGGAAATACACTTGCTGATGTATTGTGTCAAATGAAAAGAGCAGATACCCGAATGGACACATGTACATGTACATGTACACGGCTAAGCAGCAAGACAGCTCCATCTTCATCTTCTAATATTACAACTGTAGAACAAGGCTCAATCCACTAATCAAAGTGCTAAAATCTTACTGTATAATAAGATGTTCTAACTTCAACAGATGAGACGCTGCTGCTTAGTGACTGTGTGGTCTGAAGCTCATTGATCTGATGTCAGTGGAAACCACTGCTGATGTGAGGAAACACTGGGTGCTGATCAATAATTCACAGGTTTATTGGAGTTTGTATAGGCTGTTAGCAGAGTCGACTCAGGCAGATTGACGGATTAGAGAGCCTGAATTCATGTGCTGAACAGGAGCCGCTGTATCACTAGTGTGTGATAAATGATAAATGATGTGCAAAGAGTGATGAGATGAGCCTGTGAATCACAGTGAGCAGAATATTTACCGTGCGAACGAATTTGATGTAACTGTGACTGTAAAGACTTTTAAGCATGACAACAAGACTTGTTCCATGGCTTCTAGATAGCAGCAGCCCAAGAGAGGGGCTCTGGGCTTCATCTGTAAAATGTCACTGACAGAAACAAAAGAGAGATGCTTAAAGCTACTGTGGCTAATTTTCAGAAATTAGACTTGGACACTGAGACTGGCAACACTGACACAGTTCCTCAAAAGACACATCCTCAAAATGGTCATTAACTCCTTGAGTGCCACTAACATATATTTCCATGTCATTTAAAACACTGAGTGCCATCATCATAATAATATGTCAAAATGTTTTTTTGGCAGTGGGTCGACGATTGTGGTCTCCCGCAGCCTGTGAGTAATCTTGGGGCTTCTGGGAGATGTAGTTGGAACACAAAGAGACGGTATACATCACAGAGATCAAAGCAGGAAGTGGAGACGATCGAGATTAGAGAGCAAAACGGACGGATTCTGGACAAAAAGTGGTGATTTTGGTGAAAGTGTCCTCTACAATACAAGACAATGGAACAAGGTAAAAACAAGCAATTTTTCATGATGAAATAGAAAGTCTCTTCTTTCATTTGAGCTATTCAATGTTTTCAGAGACAAAGTACAAAATTCTGTGGATCTTGAAATATGACTCAAAATGGACAAAAACGCTGGAACAAGACATTTTCGGTTTTATAAAACGGCTGGCACTCAAAGAGTTAAAAATGTAAATAGCAAACAGGAATATTGATAGTATTCCCAGCTGTTAAGCTAAAAGCTTTTGGATGAAATGAGTGCAGGCCTGTCTAATCATTACATTTGGGCAAAATTAATGACCTTTTACCCTCCTGTGACAGCCACAGATACTGGATTTTCTTTTCATTCAGAGACTCATTTGGACTGATTGATTGCTGTTAGGATTTCAGTGATCATCACATGTTTAAAATGACTACAAAGAGACATAAAACATGTAACATGGCAACAAAGTTCAGACTCAAACTGCTGATACTGAAGGAACAGGGCCAGGACACCCCCCATCCCCACTAACCCTCTCCCTTCAGGCTGTAATCTTCTTGATAAAGTTGTTTTTTCTCTCTGTGGATTTATTTCCTCCTGATGCAGCTGATGTCGCTCTGATAGGCCTCGTCATTATTCTCAACATCATCCTGCCTGCAAAGCATCACTGGGGCAACGGTGACCTTGCCAATGGGACTCCTGGAGCCTACAAAACACTAATGGAGACTAGTGTGTTTGGGAGAAAAGAACAAAGAAATGAAATGCACAGTGATAGATTAAATCCATTGAAACATTTAAACAACATCACTGATGCAGTTTATGACGACTGAGAAGTGATTGACTGAGCATTTACAGTGCGTGTGGACAGCCAAGTTAGGGTGACATGCAACCAATGTGGGAGGGAACAGTGGAAAAAGAAATAAACAAAATAAAATTAAGAAGAAGAAAGACATGGCTCAAAAATAAAGGTTCAGTTCAGTAGCATTCCTGACCATCTGTAGATATTGATCACACTGACTCTGAGAGGAAATTTAAGACAAAGTGAGCCTATATTGACATTTTGGGGTTAATTTTCTCCAGAGACAAAACAGTCATTCTGTTTCTGTGTTTTCTCCAACTGTGTTTTTACAGCTGATCACATCTGCAGTAATCAATATCCCAACAGTTAATCTGACAAACTAATATTACTGATCAGCTCCTGATCCCATTAATCTTTTACCTCTGGGAGTCTGAGTTGGAGCTGTGGATGTTGACTGGAGCGAGAGAACAGACTGTTGGAGTGGTCCAAATGAACTGAAGAGGTCTGGATCCATGCAGAGGTCAGAGGTCAAGTGCTGAAACTCAAGAAGGGGCAGAGAGAGAGAGAGACAGAGAGAGACAGAGAGAGAGAGAGGATTCAGGGGGTAAGATACTGATCTGTGGCCAGAGGAAGAAGAGTCTGTTTCTGTGTGAATCGGGGAAAGAAGAGAAAAAATACTGGACAAATGCAGGAGTCCAGGAGACTAAAATAAATGATAAATACACTATTATCAAAAATTGAGCAAAAAAACATGACAAACAGTGGACTTTCGGATAACTCTGGACAAATTCAAGTCTAATATAATATAAGACAAATCCAGTTATTGAACCACCAGAGAATACGAGACAAATCCAGCCCTAAAAACAGAGAATACTAGGTCATAAACACTAGATAATATTGGAGAAAAATGGAACAAAAGCAACCAAAATATTGGACGGAACCAGGATTAAAACATTGGAAATATTTGACAAAGCCAGGGCTAAAACACCAGAGAGTATTGGAGAAATCTAAAGAAACTAAAACAATGGAGCATAGTGAACAAATCCAAACAACCAGTAATACTGGACAAAACTAAAGCAACAGAAAATATTGGACAAACAAGTAGCAAATCAATTGAGAATATATGGCAAAATCAGGATTAAACAAAGGAAAATACTGGGCAAAACAAAGTCATGAACACTAGAGAATATTAGACAAAACCAAGACTAAATCAACAGACACTAATGTCACCAAAGGGCAAAAATTACTGGCCAACTGACTGAGATGGGGAGTCTATTTGTGGATTGACTGAAGGAAAATGCTAGAAAGTGCAACAGAAACCGACTTAGTGACTAAATCATGTCCACATGACCTCAGTGAAACACCAGAGATAAACGTGCTGCGTTTTTCTTTCAGAAGATACTTTTCAATCTCCAGAGAGTCCTCTGCCTCCCACTGAGCATCTCCTGTCATGCCACTGCTTCTTCTCTGACATGAAACAGCTCTTTAAGACATCAATGAGTCTTCTTCTCCATTTCATATTCATGCTGAGTGAATACTGAGCAGACTGTGTCCAACAGCAGCGATTCACTTGTTCACTCAGTTGATCTACCTTATATGAAATGGAAGAATAAACTCAAATCACCTCTACTACACAAACTAGGAAAGAATAGTCTGAGGAAAATATGACTTTTTCTCTGTAGTGAGTGACTTTATCTCTCTGCAGCAGTGACACTATTAATATTGAAAAGTTCCACTTCCTTCAACAGATGGAGGGAAGGAAAATAAAAGAATTGACTCAAAGAAAAAGGCTGATTGAAGGATTTTTTTTGGTCTTTATTCACTGCTGGCATGCTGTGTTTTGTCCTGTCGCTGAAGAAATGGACTTCTTCACAAGCTGATGAAAACTAATGAATAAAACATAAATGTGTTTGGTTTCCTGAGGACACCAAATCATTAGATTCACATCAGCCACATGGCATTGAACGGTTCGTTTTTTTCAGTATAACTTTGCGTCCTTACCACCAATGAGAATTTCGGTTTCATGTCCCGCCAAACTAAAAGGAGTCCGAGGAAGATGTCTCATAATTAGTATATACACGTCTACACAGTCTTTCGAATAGGTCTAAAACATCTACTGTATTTGTACACAAGCTTTAACCAATTTATGGAAGAGAGAGAGAGAGAGAAAAAGAAGAAGTACAATATCTCAGAGGCCAATTAGCCAACTGATTAAGTAAGATTCAAAGATATTGATGAGTGTGTATTAAAAAGACTAAAGTTCCAAGAAAAAAGGTGCCTTTAAGGCTGCTGGCAGTTTAACAAAGAGAGTTTTTTCAAGGATAACTGGTGTCTTCTTCTAGCTCACACTGAGAAACGAGGTCAAAGGTCACAGCTGCTGGAGTGCTCTGTAAATGGATTACATGTATGTATCCAGTACCAGGATGTCACTTCTGACCTCCAACAGAGACAACATACAGATCTTTTTGACCTGGAAAAGCTGTCTCAGAGCTCTTTGCCACCTGACCTTGACGACAGAAACCTTCGGCGGCCACTGCTCGCCCACAGAGAGCTTTCTGTGCTGGTGGTAATTGGATCATGGTCTTGCTCGCTTCCCCCCTCTCTGTTCTCTCAGCTGGTGGTGTCATCATGAGCGCTCTAAAAGGCGAAGGCCAGGAGCGCCTTCAGCAAGTCATTATTCACAGTAATGACTTCTCACTGGGCTCCACAGCTACAGGACAAGTTATATCTGAACACCTTGCTGTGTTAGAGCTGATGCTAACAGTGGTTGGGTAAGAACATTTTTGAGGTACTTGTACTTGACTATTTCCATTTTATGCTACTTTCTATGTCTACTCTATGACATCTCAGAAGAAAGCATTGCAATTTTTTTTTACTACATTTGTCCAACCATGTATTTCTTTCCGAAACCTAAGTGGAATGGTGTTTTTGCCTGAACATGTGATGTAAGTGATGCTAAGGGCAACTATGGTGGCTTTGATACCCAAAACAAAGTGATGCAAAGGGGTTTTACAAAGCTGCGTATTGTGACGAGATAGGCTGAGGCCTCGAAAATTTGAGAAGCTTTTCTTCTTTTTCATTCCAAGAGATGAAGGAAGACATTTGAAATCACAGCATCTTGTCTTCCCAAAGTTTTCTCTGAGATGTTTTAGGACAGAAGATCATTCAGTTTTAAAGAGAGAAAAAAAGATCATCGGGCGGCACGGTGGTGTAGTGGTTAGCACTGTCGCCTCACAGCAAGAAGGTACCGGGTTCGGATCCCGGGCCCGGGGCCTTTCTGTCTGGAGTTTGTATGTTCTCCCCGTGTCTGCGTGGGTTCTCTCCGGGTACTCCGGCTTCCTCCCACCATCCAAAAACATGCATGGGGATTAGGTTCATTGGCTAATTTAAATTGACCGTAGGTGTGAATGTGAGTGTGAATGGTTGTCTGTCTCTATGTGCCCTGCGATGAGGTGGCGACTTGTCCAGGGTGTACCCTGCCTTTCGCCCTAAGACAGCTGGGATAGGCTCCAGCCCCCCCGTGACCCTACGAGGATAAGCGGTAGATAATGGATGGATGGATGGAAAAAAAGATCATGTGTGGACGAACTGGTAAAAATGAACCTTCATCAACATGCATAAATAAATAAAATTAACTTCCTCAAAACATCCATGCAGAACGACAGTCCTGAAGCTGTAAGTAAAAAGTCTCTGGGAGCTGTCAGTGTGCACTTTAAGACAATAAAGAAATTAAAGAGCAATGAATGATGAGGAGCTACTAGAGATGGTCTGAATTCAGTATAAAGAGGTTTTAATGACTTTAAGGGCCGATAAAGTGAATACATTATGTACAAGTTTTTTTCCTCTGTAATACAGTCTGCAGTCTTCTTTGTGTAACCTGCAGCTCCTGATCTGTGCTGTTGCCTCTGTGACTGATTATTAACTTTGAACAAATCCAAAACAACCACATGAACGAATCAATCATCACAAGTCCTGCTTCATAAATAAGCTGTATTAAATGAGTGGTGTCGGAGCTGCACTCTGGTTAAACGGTTCCCTTAGTCATTTGTTGAAACAGTATCAGAAGTGTCAGTTGCAGTGACTAAATCTTTGTTCATACATCAGCTGTTGTCAGGCAGGTTGCAAATGATCCATAACAACAGAACGAAGAAAAGATGCTGAATGACAGTCAGTCAGCTGATAGACCAGCAGGAAGGCTGAAGAACTGAGTTTTTCTCAGTCACTTTGGTGCTTCTCACATCACTCTTTACATTTGCACAACAGTTTATGCATTTCTCAAAACAATTAGTGCAAACTGCAAAACCTAGTAGATAACCTGCAAAAGTGCATCACTTGCTCAAAATGGATATTCCTCAAAAGCAATGAAAGTGTCAGTGTCATCAAGATGAAAAGTCCTGACACCGTTTATGAACTAGATAATCAAAACGCTTTGTCATGTTTTCATTATGACGGTTTACTCAGTGTTTCCCACTGCAAAAAAAAGTCAGATCTTAGTGAAACTACCTGAAAATGGTCAAGGCAGCACTACAGACTATTTACACAGTAAAGTTACACATTACTATGTTACACTAAGTATTCAGTGAGGTATTTCACATTTTTACTACATGTGCTCTTTGCAAATCACCATTTTTCACCATTTACAAAACATATTTTCACATATTTTCCACATATTTGGCCACATATTTTCATCTACATCAGATGAAATGTTTAAAAAATTGAATTTACAGTGGTTCTCCCAACATTATCTGCACCCTTCGATCAGCCTCAGCCATTGTGAGTCTGTGATTGATAACATGATCCATAATAAAGCCCTGATTTTATCAGGAATCCTCCCGTACTTGGCCTCTTCTTCCTCTCCATCTCCACATCTTCCTCCATGAGGCTACAGCTGCTTTTATTTTAATAAACAATCTGAAAATACAAAATTTAAACATACCATCTGAAAGAGTTAGTCAATATCATTGCTTTTTTTAACAACTACTTAAAAATTGAAAACTGATATTCAACCATTTCGCCCGCTGATGGTCGTGACAAAAGATTTTCAGTCTGACAGTTTCTGCTGAAATGAGGACTGCGTTAAGTTGAGGAAGGATCAGAAGCTATAACCACCTGGTGTCTTGGGAAGCCGTATGAATTACAATTACCGTTTCATGTCTCTCTTATCATAGCGTTTTAGTACATAAATGTACAGTCCATACTTCACCCTAATGACATTAACGTTACCGTGGTATTCATACTCATTCTCATGCGAACAGATTAACCCTGTTTACTGAATATGTGGACAATTGAGCTTCCCTCTCCTGAACCTCGAATTAAGAACAAGTGCTTGGTTTTCTCCACTGTATTTGCTATCTGAGTGGTTCACACTTTCAGAGTCTTACTGGTGGTTATGTCCTTTGTAATCCACCATGTTTCGACTGTTTTGTTTTGATCGTATCGTGATCAGCTCCCTTGCTCAGACAAAGTTTGTCTCTCTTCACTTTAATTAAAAGTCCAAGGAAGCATGTTAGTTTGTGGTCAGAGAGCTCCACTCCTACTGCCAACATTTCATTGTTCAGCTGCTGGCCAGGAGGAGGAAGAGGGAGGGGGAGGAATGTTTTGGCGGTGAGCATGAAGAATCCATTTTCTTCAGCCTGCTGCTGCAGTGGCGGTGGCAGCGGTGGGCAGTGACAGTGGCGGGGGGAGATTAGGAGCTGATATCCCGCCTCGTCATCCGTCGGCTGATAACACACAACAGGAGAATGGCTCTGCTGTTCCTGCTGCTGCTGCCGAGATGACGCTGGTTGTTATCTGACTGCTGGAATCTGCTGTTTAGAGCTCCAGGAGGCAACACGCAGACCAATCAGTCAGCAGCGGTGATGGATCCGTGGAGCTCCTGCTGGTTAACATTAGTGTCGGTGCAACTGCAGCCGGACAGGAACATCTGTCAGTCTGCCATCCCATATGGTTGCATAAAAACAGAGAAAACTGGACATTGTATGTTGTTTTTATACACATACGTTTGTATATGTACACACACACACACACACACACACACACACACACACACATATTTGTCCTTGTTTTTGGCTGTAGGTTCATTTCTATCTTCTTCTATTTGTTCTGTGTGCAGCAACATTGAGATCCAAATTCCTTGTGTACTTCATTAAAGCTGATTTAGTTTGTGTTATATTTCAAGAATTTAAATGCTAAAACAGACTCCTGCTGAGCTGTCCAGAGTGGATAATCAGTATGTGGGCCATTGGTTTACCTCCTGCTGTGTTTTTTTGCATCTTTATTTCCAGTGCGAGTATTTTTGGGTTCAAGTAGGCCTATCCATCAGGATTTTTTTCCCTCCCTCTGTTGTCTGAGCTTTTTGCTTGCTTGTATACCACTCAGCTAGGAAGGCGAACACTTTAATCCAAACATGGATTAACAATGGATGATGCACACAATGGTGTCATGTGGCTAACCTAGCAGCTGAATGTTAGTTACATAATAAGGGTGCAGTAAAATAAGTCAGCGTTGGTTTGGTTTCACACACGATTTACACTAGCTTTTTTTTCTGTGAAGTAGCCTTTTTCCCATATGTTATGTATAAAAACTGTTAGCCTACCCAAGCTTTTTGATCAGTGTAACCATGGCCACTGTAAGGGGTTGTCACTGGAAAGCTCGAGTTTTTGGCTTTTCATCAGGATGTACAAACATCGTCACAACAGTCAGTTAATGTGCTTGTGTCCCGCGTCTGAAAAACACCACCACACAGAGCACTTAATGAAGCTCACTGGTAGTCATAAAGTTTATCATACGGTTCACCTCGGTCTGCTGCTCCACACCTGTCCATTTGCAGGTGATAATGTTCCAACAGACCTGAAGAAGTAAATTTTTATGAAACTTATTAATGGTATTATTTTTAATGTTTTCACTCCTGTGAAGGACTTTGCACTCTTATTCTTTGAAAGGTGCTATACTCAATAAACTCACTCATTTTATGTCATCCTCACTATTATTAGTCACATGAATTTCTCTTACATGCTCAATATTAAACATGGTCTACTTTTATTAGCTTACTCTTAAATTCTTTTGGAACAGAAATCATCAAAATTCATGTTACATTCCTTAGAGCTTCTGAATATAGAGATTCCTTCATGTACAGCAGTTTTATGTGATGGTGGAGTTATTAAAGACTGGAGCTATTTAAGTCTTGTGCAGCAGATGTGCACTGATCCTAATCTCTTCTCATTACAGTCTCTTTACTCTATTTCTGAAACAAAACATTTTTCAATCTTTTAATATTTCGGCTATAATGTGATTCAGTCAGAAAATAATGGACAAAGCATTTGCCTTATGAAACATTTTCTACTTCTTGTTATTGGTCCTTCCTCCTCTTTTCGTTATGGATTCGCTCTCTTTGTACCCTATAATTATCTTTCCCCCTCCATCCGCTTTCTTAACAGTGTCTTATAGCCACTCCAGTGTTTACTTATATACATATAATGTTGTTTGATTTTACTTGAGAAAAGATTCATTTTACTTGATTAGCCCAGTCTACAAACGAACAAAAAAGTCACTGGAAAAAATGTGTTGTTAGATGAACAGTACAAAAAATATTCAGCTTGCTATCACAGAAGATGAACAAATCATCCCATATTCACAACTGAGAAGCTGGAACCAACTTAAAAGTGCTGAGAGATATTATGAAGTGCCCAAAATACAATTGAATAAGTAAGATAGAGGTTGTGTGCGAACAAATCATGTTTGGAAATAAATTCATACGCAACATTCATATCCATGTTATTTAGGCTGATATGATGAGGAATCCATCATATTGGCTTACATAAATCTATTTTCAGTGTTTTCCTTCTTATGAAGTTGCCCTTTGAACTTACTTACTTAAAATACTTTGGTGTCTGAAAGACTTTCTAGCACACAAAGTTGAGACTTCATTTAACAATACAAGAGGATAAACCATGTCTTAATTATTACAACAAATACATATCAGGGTTAAACCACGAAAAAAAATACATTAATATATAGAGATTGTTGTAATCACATGTAAAAGAAGCATATTCCTTTTCCCAAACACATATAACTTCCCTCCATAACTTTTTATTTCCTTTTTCCTGTATCGTCCATTCAACCCAGTGGAGGACGCTCTGCAGGATGCTTGATGACGCTTGCCGGCAGCTCGTTCATCTGAGGATGAGCAGTAAACAAAAGAGCAATAAGCGCTCTTCTCAGATAAGACTTTGATTCATCCTGCTTTCTTATCATCTGCTTCTCAGCATCACCTGCAGGCCCTATTTCCTGCTGACACACCGAGTCGCCCACCCCGTCGCCATTTATCTGAGGACTTTACATACAAGGCAGAGAGGAAGACGATGATATCTGGGCGTATTTAACTGACGACAACATACACGAGTACAAAAACAACAGAAAGTCACATCAATGAAGAGATGAGACACACAAAACTTTAATCACATGACAATTTTGACTTCATTTGCAGACCCATGATCCCCTAAATTTTGGTCATTTTCAGTGGTAGACTATAAATACACACTTTTACTCAAGAAGAAATTTGAGTAATCCATTTAAATCAATTTTATGCAACTATCAATTTCTCCTCCACTATATCTCTACATCTCAACTCGACTCTCGATCTAAATATTGTCCTTTTAACTCCACTACATTCACAGCTTTAATTGCTTTTTGGATTATAGTTTTTCATCTCCAGATGTTTTGATGTTGAATGTTTATGACAAACTGAAGGATAAAGTGTTCCTTTATGTGCTCAGAAAATCTTCCTGCTTCTCCAGCTAAATAAACTCTGAGAAATCCTCTTAAGTCGACTGGAAAATGCATGAAATCAGGGCTGTTTTTCGACACCATGGAAAGCTGACTTTTCTATGTGGTTCTGACAGGACAGCAACACCACAAACATGTGATGATCTTGTAGAATATGATATATTTCAGTAGATTAAACCTTAAACCATAACCTCTACCACAGTAAAATGCAACATACAGAACAGTACAGCAGTGAAACATCAGATTTAATAGTAAAACACAGAAAGAGAACATTTTACCACACAGTGACTACTTTTGAGTTTACTTGAGTGTTTGCACAGTGTGTTGTATTAGTACCTTTAACCTCATTAATGGATCTGAATACTTCTTCCACCACTGGTTGTCAAGTATATGTCATCATTAGCGCATTTCCGCTGAATCTCAATGAAATGATTCTCATCAAATCAGGTTAATAAAGTTGATAATATGATGATGACAAATGCTCAGGTCAGTGACTCGTCCACACACAGCGGCATGCAGCTGATTACAGCAGAGGGCTGAGTGTATACAAACCTGTGCAGCAGAGACTCGTCACTTTAATTTAATCAGCTGCAGCTTCATATTTCTTCAGCAGAGAAACCGTAGCAGCGGCTCATTACACAAATTAATTCATGGGACGGATCCAAATGAGCTTGATTTCTTCTTTCCAAATGGAGATACCCACCTCTTAAAATACTCCTGAAAATTAAAAACTTGATGGAGACACTGAATTAATACTAATTTTGCTTTTAAAGGAGGTCATTTGGAGACAAAAAAACATTTTTATAGACTGGATCTTCTGAACTCAAAGAGTGTGCCTTATTATTTATTCAGTAGTTTATTAATCCATTATGGTTTCCATTAAACCATATTTTTTTTTTTTCTAAACTAAGAGCAGAAGCTGGACAACGTACTTTTGTTTTGTCATTTGCTACTACAGTAGCAGTTGTACTCCATGAGAGTTCTCTCATGGATTTCTCACGGTTTCCCTCAGAACAGAATTGATTGTGCCGTTGAGTTGTATGGGAAAGTTTTTTGTAGGAGACATTTTTGTAGACAAAGTATATTTAAACTATTTTAATTTGGTTTGAAGGTAGCGTGAAAAGGTATGTCTGTGTTTTTATTATTATAACTCAGGAGTAAATATACCTTTAACTTGTACCTGGTTAGCACTGTCGCCTCACAGCAAGAAGGTACAGGGTTTGAATCCCAGGCCCGGGGCCTTTCTGTGTGGAGTTTGCATGTTCTCCCCGGGTTAATTGGCTAATTTGAGTTGACTGTAGGTGTGAATGTGAGTGTGAGTGGTTGTCTGTCTCTATGTGCTCTGCGATGAGATGGAGACTTGTCCAGGGTGTACCCTGCCTTCCACCCTAAGACTGCTGGGATAGGCTCCAGCCCCCTGTGACCCTATGAGGATAAGTGGTGGATAATGGATGGATGGATGGAAGTATATTTTCTACAATGTAGTATTTCGTCTTCCATCTCTGAATAGTGAGAATATAAAAGCATGGAGTGAATGTTGTGAGATCAAATACCCGCAGGTCGGCTCTGTTGAATCTTATTCACAGAGTCCTGCTCTGCAAGAAGGGAAGTGGATTAACCGAAGAGAAAGTCTGATTTCTGCTGTAATAACATATGAATGTCTGCATAAATTAACCTGTCTGAGTTGAAAACAGAAGGCAAAGTTCACCGTTTGTTCATGTTCACGGCTCTGTCCAGGTGTTTAATTTCCAGTCAGCCTCTGAGCAACGCACTGACCCCAGAACTGCCTCCTGTGGCAGGTCGAGCTGCTGCTGATCATCTCCGACTATGAACAGGCTCCATATGAGCTCTCACAAATACAATAATTACATCCCGAGTCCAGGTGAGAACATCATGAACGATTTGTCATGAAAGTGATCAACTGTAAAGTACAATCATAACAACCTTTATATAATTGTTCCTTAATTATTGGACTCAAATGCAGAAAAAAACGTATTTTCGACAGACAAAATTACAAAAGAGATGCACCTATAACGTTATCATTACAAACTGGTTCATTTACCAGCTAGAGAAAGGTGGCAGCAGATTTAATGTGACAGAATTGGACTTGAACTGAATCTTTGTTCACTTTGTAAAGTTTTTTTCCGCTAAACCGATTCATGAAGATCAGTTTTCTGCAGATTCCTCCTCCTCCAGTGTGATCTTCTTTCTCTCTGTTTGTTTATGGCCTTCAGTGCTGAAGATGGTGTCTGATGTAGGGTTGAGGTTGGGATAAAGCTTGGTGGCTAAGTGTGATTGTGCTGAGTGTTTGTTTAGATTGTGAATTTATGTCACTAACCAGCTCCATAAATAGCTTACCATGTCTCCAGCACCACCTGATTCACAAACATGTTGGGGCTATGAAGTCACTTAGTGAACTGGTCACTAATGAGGATTTTAACCATCAATGATTTTGATCATTTATAATTTAGAGATGCAATATGCAGTATCTGCTCTAACCGACGTGTGAAGAGGTTAATGTGCTAACATTACGTCACAATAACATTGTGTATTGTGTTGCAGAGATATCTTCTAAAATTAGCATGCTAATCAGCTAGCCCTAAGTAGTCCTGTCTTGTTATACCTCAAGAGGCAATAGTGAGTAACTGTAGTCATTTGTATAGCCCAATTGTAGCGTGGTACTGATGATAAAATAATGAAGTGAACTAATGAATGAAGGCATTCTCTAATTTCTCAGTATTTTTCCAGGAACTCCATCTGACCCTACATTTAGCACTTAAGTACTAAAGGCTTAGTTTATGACAAGGGATGGGACTTTTTTCGACAAAGTGACCACCAATCGATACACGCTCACCTTGACAAAAAAAATAGTGTGTCAAATTGTCATGGGCGGGGCTTGAGGGACGTCATTCTGAGAAAGAAATATATGTTTAAATGCAAAAAAAACTCCCAAAAATCAGAGTGTAATTTTTCGATGTCGATCCTTGCCTGTCTCAGGGTTTCCCGCAGCGCTTTATAGTTAAGGTGGCTGCCTTGACAACAAATGCTCCCTGCCTTGACTACGTGCCTCTGAAAAAAATAAAATAAAGAAATGCCACATCCCTGCATGCACAGACAGTTGGGTAAAATAAGGCTGCATCACGATGAGGCTGAATAGCGGCACCTGTGCCATCTATCACCTGCTGTGCTATGTGGTCAACATCATTTTTTCCATCAGGAGAGAAGAGAGTGCACATGGTGCATCGATTCGGCTGGTGCTGTGGTGGAGCACAGCCGGTACCGTGGCTTTGCCTGTTGCTGCAGCAGAGCCCAGCCAATACCATGGCTTAATAGTCTACGGGCTTAACCTGTTGCTGCGTCGGAGTCTGCTGCCATAACAGACTCCGGCCGTGGCTGGCATCTGTGATTCTTTATTGATACAATACATGCATATAATACAATACAATAATTGATTAGTTTAGAAGTGGCAGTGATTTACAGCTGGTGAGGAATGGTTAAGAAGAGGCTGAGTAACATGGTGTCTGATTTATTTAAAAAACGTGACCTCTTTCATTTTTAGGACTGTAAACTTAGTTCATTTATTTAAAAGTGAACTGTGAACATGACCTAGTTTATTTGATTAGTTGAACTTGTTCATATTGATATGTGTGAACTGAAATTTGAGCTGGTGATCGCCATAAAACAGGTGGCTTAAGAAAGGCAACTCAGAGATGAAAAGCCAAGTCATGTGAGCCAACCATGTCCAAAGATGTCCAGAGATGCCCAAAGATGTCCAAGAGACCCACTGGTGATGAAGCGACTCAAGGCAAAGTTGCCTCCGTGGGATCCAGCAGATGCTGCTCTTAAATAAGGAGATGGTGTCTGAAAGCAGGAGCTGGTTCCATGCAAGAGGAGATAACACAGGAGAAATATGTTCTGTTTTCCTGGTTCTGGTCAAAACAGGTGCTGCAGTGCTCTGTACCAGCTGGAGAGTCTTATAGACTTATTGGGGCAGCCTGCTAATAAGAAATTGCAATAGTCCAATCTTGAAGTAACAAATGTAGGGACTAACTTTTCTGTATCATTTTGAGAAAGAATATGCCTGAATTCTGCAGGTGGAAAAAAGCAGTTCTAGAAGTTTGTTTCATGTGGACATTGAAGGACATATCTTGGTCAAAAATGACCCCTAGATTCCTTACAGTGATGCTAGAGGCCGGGGCAATGAGTAAATAAGTCATTAGATAATTCATTTCTGAGATTTTGGGGACAATTAGAGTAACTTTGTTTTTGTCTGAGTTTTTATATCCTTGGCATCCTTGTTGGTTGGTTTCATCTGGCTTGCTTGATAGATATAACTGGGTATCATCTGCATAACAATGAAAGTTTATGGAGTGTTTTCTAATTTTATTGCCTATAAAGGAAGCATAGTGAATAGAAAGCACAGAATCTTGGGGAACTCCATAACTGACTTTGGAGTGCATGGAGGACTCATCATTAACATATACAAAATGGGATTGATCTGATAAATAGGACTTGAAGCAGTTTAATGCTATTCATTTGATGTCAATTAAATGTTCTAATCTCTGTAATAGAATATGATGACTGACTACTATGTAGTGTCCAGTTTGTCTTCAGTCCAACATCAAAGGACGAAGAAGTAGAGCTGTCAAGCTAAAGGCTAGCTAATCATGTTGAAGGTCTGTGTACGTTTGATAGTTTGTGTAGCATAAACAACAATTTGAATTAATTCTAACAAACAAATGATCAAAATGTACATGGGCCTCAATGCCCCTGGTTTGTGGCTCAACCAGGTTGCTCATGACATTAGTTGACAACACCTCATGTGAAGATTATGAAATAGCAGTGTTATTTTGACCAGCTCTCAGAGTTTCATTTTTGTTTCATTTATTTTGCATAATCTTGTCCTGCAATTAGTAGGTTAGAACATTATTATAATTGAGTACATTGTAAGTAAATGTTTAAGGAGCATTTTCAAAATATAGTACAAAATGTGAACATTTGATGTAACTGTCGTCTTTTATGATAGTAAATTGAATATTTTTGTTTTTTCCCTGCAGATCTGACAAAATAATCACTTAAAATTAGTCAATTTGGGCTCTGGTATACTGTGATGATGGTATTTAATAATTAGCTACCATTTAATTGGACAAATAATCATAACATTAATCAATGATGACAATAATTGATAGTTGAAGGCCTATTTCTGATGTTGCAGCTAATTTCTCTCTGACATCAACATGTTGTTTTTTTTTTTTTTGCTGTTGTAGGTGTCTAACACCTGTGTACTCTGTGCACAGAATAAATCCAGTATATGAAGCCTACTATTTGAAGGCTTGCTGCACTGCAGTGAAAGTGACTCTTTGTGGTACTTTATGTACTAAAGTGCTGTAGCCCCACACTGTGTTTTAACCACAGTGTGTGTGTCTGTGGAGGGAGATGAAGTGACTGCCTGGTGATGTATCACCGCTATGTTTCCTTTAATTAATCCTCCTCCTGTGCAGTAAAGTGAGCGTAATAATTCCACACAGGCCGCTCTGATCTACCTAATGTGCTGCTCTACCTCTGACTTAAAGCCGGACCATAAATCCAGAAGAGCCTTTAGAGACGCAGGTTGAATAATGTGGCCATTAGATGATAAGGAGGGAACGTGCTGTGGGGGCGGGTTTAGGGGGAGGGGCTTCCTCTCAACTCTGAGGTTCACCTGTAGGAGAGAACTCACCTGAAATACAGCCATTAACCTCTGTGGGAACATATGCACCTCTAACATCTCCACAGAGTGACCAGGTATAAACAGTATCTATCGGGTTGGAAGAAATATTCAGATACTTAAAGGTCCCATGTTGTTGCTCATTTTCATACTTGAATTTGTTGTTTCTGCTAGAGCATAATATTTAAAAAAACACTTTCTTTTTCTTATATTTTTTGCTTGAATATGACCCAGCGTGGCATATTTTAAAGATTTTGGATGATAGATAGATTGAAAACAATTATATTTCTATTGTCTGTCCTTTTTGGTGAAGGACTTCTGCAGAGAAAGAGGAACAAGGGATGAAGAAAGAAGTCAAAGTTTTAGTCCAGTTCTCTTAGATAGTCTCTTATTTATGTGTCGCCTTGGGAAACTGTGCTCTGCATAGCAATGACAGGGAGCAAAAAGGCAATTTCAGATTGAATTTGGATGAAATGTGCTCACTGCTGACCTGAGGCCAGATTCATTCACTTCATTCTTCCTCTTTTTATGTGAACATATTCCAGTTCTCTCTCTTTCTGCGTCGGCTGATGATCCAGTCTTCGTTGTTCAAGTTGTTTTACAGCTGCAATATCCATGGGAGAGATGGCTGTTTGAATTGTCTCTGCTTGTTTTTAAGATGGTTGGATAAAAAAAAATCATCACTCATTTTTTCCTGCAGGCAGCTGGGAACGAATCGTTTCATGCATGGTTACGTATGAAGAGATAGGAGCAGAAAGGTCAAGAGAGTAAAACTATCAAAGGCTCTTTTTAAAGGGTAACTTCTGTATTTTTCAACCTGGACCCTGTTTCCCCATGCTTTTGTGTCTGACTGACTACTGGGGATAATTTCTGACACTGGTCCGGTATTGAGAAAGAGCGCTGGAATCAGAAGCTGCAAAACAAGATGTGAAGGCAAGAAAGCAGCATCAATGTTATGTTCACTAAAGTTGCTTGTTTTTGTCATTGCCAGACTCACATTATTATCATGTGTCTGACAATATAGAATGAACCCTACAGAGAAAGAAATTATTTCTTTACCTTTCGCTTGATCTGTTGTCTCACTCAAAGGGAACTCTTATTTTGAAATGTGATTATCAGGAACCTCTGCACTCAAAAAGCCAAACTGGGTGTCTGCTACATGTTTGTGTAACATGTAGCTTCTACCATATATAGTCATTTTTTGTGGTTGAAGATCATTAAGTAATGTTATTTTAGCATGATGTGCAATGACTTAACATTGTGTAAATTAGTTTATGTTGACAGAACCTAATACATTTTGGGTAAGATAGCAAATTGCGTGTACAACTCCAGAGCAGAAGGTGGCAGTAGTGTGCGAGCCGGGAGTTTTAGAAACGTCAGGAAATTCAGCACACAGTTCAAAACACGGCAATGAAGATGGTAAACTAAGTCCTTTACTTGACTTAAAATAACTTTGACTTGAAAATACACCGTTGCACACATAACTTGTTATCGTCCGCTCTATAATTTTGAAAGATCAATTTCGTCACTGAATAGTGTGCTCACTAATCATAGCAGCATTAGCAGCTAATCAATTCAACTAATGCTGCTATGGTTAGCAATACTTCCATCGCTGGATAAATGTGTGTATTATTATTGAGTAGAACTACTTTCCATATTTTTTTATGTTCACCTAACAACTTTTTTGAGTGTGGTTCAGGTAAATATGGGCTGCTGTCGAATTCAAAGACCTCATCGACATGGTCAAAATCATCATTTCCGAGAATTCTAGACTTTTTGTTCTCTGACACTTAAAAAAATTAAAATAATCAGGACCTATCGAGGGAATACAAAGTTTTTTTAGTGGATCTAAATAACTGTGCCAGCAAATGGTGCAGTGTTCTCTTTCAACGCTGGACCAATTTCACAAATTGTTGTCTCCAGAAATTGTTGTAACCATAACATACCTCTTAACTTATTAAGTTAAGTTATTTAATGGATAAATAAATGTATTTCAGCATATTTACAACCTTTAACTGGTTATCGTTTCCTTTAATTTGGCCAATTCTATCTTTATATTTGGTGAGGTGAATTTATCTGAACTATCAAGATCTAGAGAGGTGATTTGACTTTCACACAGTCGGATTTCAGTTTGTCAGGGTGAAGCTGTTTCAGATTGAACAGGTTTTATTGTCTGTCTGCAATTTGATGAAGAGGAGGTTTCTGCATCTTCAGTATAATGCTTTTTCTCAGATGATGGATTAGTGCTCCAGGTTGGTCTCTCCCAATGTGGATACAGGGATTTGAACCTTGCGTGTGTGTGTAAATTCCACAAAAAAAGCCATTCACTGATATTTCACGTAACACTGGTACAATTTAAGGGACAACAATCCCTTAAAATATACAATTTAAGAACTTTCACCTTAATTAAAAAATAATTCAGTAAGTTACTCAGATTTCTACCTGGATTTTTCAATTAAGATGCAAATGAGGTTGGATGGATAAATTAATGGGTTGATGTATACAACAGAGTTTAACTTTAAATAATCCCTTTAAGTGAGATTATGTGCTTTAAAATAATTAATAACACAATCCTTCTCCTGTAAATTAAAAGTTAAATTCATAGGCAATTAAATGCACCGTTGTGCAGGATTTTTTTTGGGGCTGTATTGTTGTTTATATACATAATGTGGTTTATATAATAATTATATAATGAGAACAGGCCACTGTTCTGTAGTCTGCAGTGATTCACAAACTCACATGGTGATAAAATGTGTCGTGTTTAATCACCGACTCTTAAGTTTTTACTGCTGCTGCGTGTAATCAGGCTGCTGCTGTCAGGGATTCGTATTTCACACTTGGTCTCACATGCACTCTCTCTCTCTCTCTCTTTCTCACACACACACACACACACACACAAACACACACACACACACACACACACACACACACACACACACACACATTTTAATAATAATTATAATAATAATAAAATAAATGAATATCAGCCACGGCGACTACATCCACTTAAAAACAAGAAATATGTTTCAGAATAATTAAACACGTGCCCTTACATGGTGTTTATTCCAACACTAAACATCGGCCACACGCTTTATTATCAAATGACATTCATCATTCAGGACACCTGATTAAGAGCACATCTAAGATTTTTTTGGGATTTGAATCTTGATTGCCCTTTTTTTTAAACTTAACTTAAAATTAAGTGGAAACAGTAATAGAAATTTAAGAGAATGCAAAGAATTGCTGAATGAAGACAATTGCTGCCCATTTAGCATGATAAACCCTGGAGCATGTTTTAAATGAGGTGTCTCTGTGGTATAGAAAGAAAAGGTGTGTCTCAGTGTTTTGCAATGAATTGTTAAATTGAGGGCTCTCATTAGTAGCAGGTATGATCTTTCTCCACACACATTCTGCTCATGAACAGAGCAAAGCTTTCACTGCTGCTGAGTTAATTTAGTTCCTGGCGGAACAAAATAAAACCCAAACAGTGAAGAAACAAACAGAGAATATTGATCCTCGGCACGGAAATAGAGAAGATGATTTTCCATCTGAAAGAAATGAGGAGAGGCATTCTTCGTTATGAACCCTGCTGTGTTCCTCATGTTGATTTTGGTAAATTTACATTTGTTTCATGCTGACTGAAGTGTATCTTCTGCTTCTGTCATGCCTGCTGTAAATCACTGGAACACAGTTTGGAGGAGTAGGTGATGCATTCAGGTGTTTTAAGGAGGTTTAAACTTAATTCTTCACCAAAGAATGACAACAAACTTTGCTCCATTCATACAAAATTAAAAAAAAAATCTACCTCACTGCTCGTTCTGCAAACAACCATAAGACACTTGTGTTGACTTTGTTCAAGTTGGACTTACATGCTCCAAAAGAAATAGTGACTTTCCACCAGTGGGTCACAGTTCTGTGTGAAGAGTTCATTTCAGAGCCTGTCAAAAGGCACATTTCATTTCCTGTTGCAGACACAACGGCTGAGTCCTGACAGCGTTTGTTTTGATCTCTCTCTCCACAGACTCCTCTCATTCGATGCCTTTGGTCAATGACTGACGGCTCAGTGGAAAGCTAATCAATGGTGGGAAAACATCAGCAATAATCACCGCCGCCAGAGGCCCAGAGAGCGTAACCTTAGACAGTTCCCTGTCAGAGCAGGAGGGCAGCAGTGATGGAGTCTGTCTGACAGATGAGAGGCTGCTGAGAGCTTTGATAAGAGTCTCACGTAACCTGAACGATCAGTTGACTGGATGGTTTCATTCAGAGAGAAGAAACACTCCTGCTGCTGTCATTAAACTGCTCCATCAACAACCAACCAACAAGTCATCATTCATCCACAAACTGAACATGGAAGAGAACATGGTGCTGCCTGAAAATGTTTAGGTGATGTATGATAATTTACATCCTCCTACACTGAAAATGTTATCTAATTGAAGGTCTAAATTCAAATTCAGAGCACATCTGTGATTGAATGATTGCCTCCATACAGCTGCTGACAGGCATCTTAGGAGTGTTTTGTTTAGTGAGTTACATTAGTGACTTTTTTGATCTTTTTGATTTACCTTAACCTGGATGACTGAGAACCTACACAGACATTAGTGTTGTGTAGTTGAATAGTTGTGTCATGTTGTGTTCTGTATGTATTTTCCTTAGTTTATGTTTTAAGTGGTTTTCTTGTCTGAACATAACTACAGATATTTGCATACCGCTGACATGTAAAAAGTCTACAAGGCATGTTCCTGACATGTGGAATGTCCATGGGAGTTATGGTATTTATACGCCGTCCTCTCACTGGTAGGTTAGCCTTACTTCTTCACTGACAATGCCCTCAGTCACTTAAGTAAATGTATGTGAATATAATCACAAAATCCCAAAATATTAGAAGAAAAAGTACTCAATGTAGTGGTTGTACACTGTGGTTGTTATCGAATTGTTTATTTTATAAAATTTTTTACACTTGTCACGTTGGCTGAGGTGAAAAAAAAAAATCTAATTTATAGAATTTTAGTTGACTCAAAATGTCCCCACTTTTAAAGACAATAACTTGGTCCTCACAAATAGAGGTACAGGAGTGCGCACACACACACACACACCACACACATATATGCTCCCAGATTCAACATCCGTCATCTCAGAGAGAGGGAGCAGAGCGCTAAAAAGTCAGATGGCAAGTAAACACACCAAGATGGAGAGAGGAGAGAGAGACGGAGAGGTCTGACCCTGAATGCCTCATCACCCAGCAGGGAACAGTCAGTTTAGTGTGCCACTAAGTGGCAGTAAGTGTGGATTAAGTTCAAGCTTTCAACTGTGTCCAGTTAAAGTCAATGAATATATATCCGTGGATTTAAATACAACAAGTATTCAAATACAGTCTGCAGTTAGTTAAACGATACATCATAAAAATAAATAAATAGAAAAAAACAACAACCAAGAACATTTTCCTTACACATATTACAATTATTAATAATAACAATTCAGAAAAGTATATATATTTCTTGACTGGCATGCATAAATACATATACCAGGGGTAAAATTCTAATTATTGTTAGAATTATGTTACTGGTTTATAACTAATGAGGCGTTTATTCATGACTTTAATGTTGGAGCTACTATTTGTAATTAGGCTACTTAATACATTGCTAGTTGGATAAATCTATAATAATAGTAAGTAATAATTTAGCTGGTGATTATTAAAATGTTTGTAAAGTGAGTTAAAGTGTAAATTAACAGAAAAGTAAGAGATGCTGAAAAAACATGACATCAGGGGTCCATTTCAGTGACTCCCACATGCCAATTTTCTGCACCTGCAGTACCGCATCAGTCCCGGTGTCTTTTGCAGCCGGTGGATGGATTTATGGATTTAACACGCGTTATTGTAAGGGCTGTGACGTCAGAGAGAGAGAGAGAGAGAGAGAGAGAGAGATTTTGGACTCTGCAGATCGCGGCGGATCTTCAGACCCGGAGGCAACAGCTGCACCTCATCCTCCTCCTCCTCAACTCTTCACTACCGGGCAGCCGGTCCGCGGGTCGAGTACCCAGCGGGGAAATGTGCAACATGTCCGCTGAGCAGCTCCAGACGGACTCGGTGTCGGTTTTCCCACTTCTGAGAGGATTTACGCGGACGAGAGGACTGAGACTCCGGATGGATCCTAAGTGCAGAGGGCTGTAAGTTGGAGGCGGACATCTGTAAAACTTCATACCAGTGTATTTTTGATGAACATGCTGTGGTGGAAGGGATCAACTCGGGCATTTGCTGCTGCTGCCGGACGACGCTGTGCACAGTGACGCGCCGGGGAGCGCAGCGAAGAGCCCGGCAGCTTCATCCAGAGAGTCTGGGGAGGGGAAACTAAAAATCTCAGTGTTCCTCGAAAATCTCCCCTCACTGTGGATTTGTCACTCGAGGCTCGTGCGTGGTTTTATATATCCCGGAGATGTCATCCGTCTCTGGCCTCCGTCCTCCTCTGGGTCGGACAGGGATGGATGTGGCGCAGTGAGGAGGCACCAGCAGCCTGCGGATAATCACAGTTTGGACATTTGGGCTCGCGGATCTCCCTCATGCAGCTCCTCCGGCTGGCCTGGGCTCTGACTGCCGCTGCGGTCTGCTTCCTGCTGCTTCTGCTCCTCCACAACCAGGTCCTGAGAGAAGGTACCGCTCCATAGTCCGGTCACCGACTTCGTGTGTGTGTGTGTGTGTGTGTGCAAGGTCAAACTGAGTTTCTAAAATTCATCAACAGGTCACAGAAACGGTGTTAAATCAGTGATTTGTTCAGATGATTTTTGGTGATCTATGGAGAGACGGCAGGCTACATGTGCGTGTTTGTGCGTACTCGTGCGTGTTTTGCGCACCTTGTGTGTCGTGCTTGTGGATAATGAGAATGATAAAAGGCGAGAGATGGAGAACAGATAAAGCAGCAAAAATAACAAACAAACAAAAAACAACAAAAACAAAACAGTAAGCAAGTAGCAGGTTCGGAACGGAACAAGTCGGGCTCAGATTCAGCGTTTAGGTCCTCTGGTTTTACTGGATGAATCCAGAAAGATGATGGAGAGAGGAGAAACTGATTTTCCCACTGTCCACATACACGCACGCACACACACACACACGCACACACACACACACACACACACACACACACGCACACACGTTGACATTAATTGAATTAGAATTAGAATTAGACACATTTCTGTTCTCAAACCGCCTGTAAACCAGATGACTGCAACTAATCATAACTCATTAGGTTATACAGATCTTTTCATAAATGTCTGATTACAGTCATAAAAACTCCAAGTTAGTCTTCAAATGTCAAAATGTCAACTCTGTTGTTGTTTTGCAATTATATACTGAGCAAAACTTCCAACGCAACACTCCCGTGGTTTATGCATATTGTACCAAATTCAAGTGACATGCTAACAACACATATCAGATAGGAAGTTTTAATTTGAATGCAGTGTAATAGCGCTCTTCCCCATTGCAGACGGACATGGCGACGTGCTGGAGTCAACAGCAGACCACGACTGGGACGTCGGCTGTGCAACCCAGCTTCACGCCAGCGGTTGCGTACTGTTTGGTCGCTTATTCTGTTCTGATGTCGACCTCTGGTCTGTGCTGCAGTCACTGTAGCTGGCAGGAAACGGTTTCTCAGATATTGAAGACGAATATGGCGGTCCTGCCGAGGTGTGGTGACACGTGGCCTGGGAGCTCGTGGTCATTAGTGCGCCCTGTCTCATTATACCGGTTCCATAGACGTGAAATGGTCGACACATGAACACCCAAGGCCCTGGCAACACGTCTCTGTGCCATTCCAGCTGTCAGCATACTAATGGCCCTTTCTCTCTGATTTTGATGTAGTCAACTCAAGTTTATTTGTATAGCCCAATATCACAAATTATGAATTTGCCTCATTGGGCTTTACAATCTGTACAGGATATGACACCCTCTGTCCTTTACAAGTCGTGCCACGGACAAACGTTTCACCAGGACAATGCAGATGAGTACTAAAGATCGCCATTGGTACGGCTACTTATTGACCAGGTTTTAAAAGGACTGGCGATTATCTACTCAGTTTCATCAGCGGTGACAAATTCTAAGGATGTGCAGTCAAGCGGAACAACATGTAGGCACACAGCAAACAAAAGCAAATCCTTTGAGATTTCATGTGACATTTTGTGTGTTATAACTCAAATTCATTGTTTGGCTTTGTGTGCCCAAAATTTCTCAATCATGGGAGTGAATGTCTGCTTTTTGTTTTCATGCACACCTGTTCACACTTTCTCCTCCTGCCCAGCGGTGCAAAGCCTGCAGCAGCTGCTCCTGTGCCAGACTGTAGCCTACAATCTGTTCTGCCTGTTTGACTTTGTCTGTTCGTCCAGTAGATTTTTACCTCTCACCTAAACCCACCTGAACACATTTGCTCTGCTCTGTCTGTTATTAGTATCCAGATCTTTTACTGAAAGGAAACTTTGGCTTCCTGTCCGGAGTTCCCTGCCCACTGTGTGGCAAGGGTCCACATTCTGTATCATCAGTGACTGTTTATGAAGTCCATTTACACTAAAATGCTTTCATTCTTCAGGCACTTAGCTCTCCTTAATGACATTCAATAGAAAAGAAAGTGTTGAGAGAGGTGCTATCAACGATACTATATTGTTTTTGGGTGAACTTTCCGTTAATGTTCTTGTTGACAACAGGTAAAATGCATCTGCTTTCACAGGTTTAGTATAGTGCAATGACATCAAAGCAGTTTAAACAAGTAAGTTTAAACAAGTAAACCCACACAAATTTGTACATATATATGTGTAATATATATATGTGTATATACATGTTATTATCAACAATTGGGTTACAAAGAAAGTTTCTCTATCATACGTAGCTGCCCGAGAGGTTGAACAACTGAACACACTGTTGTCTACGTAAAAAACAGATTAAAATCATTATGCATGTTAACATATATTTGCTAAAAAACAGATTTATGCAGTACATGTGGAAATGTAGGACACAATATTTTTACACCGTACAGATGCTGAAGAAGCAACGCTTGCTTACATTCAGACGTGTTCACGCACCAACAATAAAGTCCTCTAGTTGCCGTAGGAAACGGGAGGAAAACAGGAAGTCAGGTGAGTTTGTACTAGAGTGACAAGACTAGAAAGTTTGGCATTGGGCGTGGATTTATTATTGGAACCATGACAACAAAAGCTTATTAGTAATTTTAGCCCTAAATCTTGTAGTGTAGTTTTTTTCAGCACTTATCTCCCTTTAAGAGTCGGAAGCAGAAACTCTGTGGAGTTTTTTTCTCCTCCTCTGATGTTTCAGATCAGCATCAATGCTGCTGCAGAGAGAAGAAAATCATAACACCCAGCCGCTCATTGAAATTCCGCTGCTCATTGTTTTCAGGTTTCCGGTCATACAGCAGAGACTCTTACTTTGAAGAGGGATGAGGTATCAGATCACTATGTCATTTTTTTTCCTTGGTCATTGCTTTATCATATTTTTATTTATGTTACACACACTGGCAGTCAAAGTTTCATTTTAAGGACATAGTAAATAATCCATTTAGAGGTGGCGTCCGCTGTTGTCTCCTCTTCCATTGATCATCTCAGTGTGAAAAGTTTTAATGAGCACAAAACCGACTGAATCAAGTTCCCCCACACTCTCTGTTTACTAACTTTCTCTTTTCTACTCTCCTCTATGCTCATAAAGCTCATTCAAGATCATAGATCCTGGAAAATAGCCCATTATGCAGCAGATACACTGTTGTGCCCACGGTAAAGAAAAGCTTACCTAAGGAGCATTCAGAGTCCAAATTAATTCTCAATGCTCCATTAAGTCGAGCATATATTCATGAGAATTATGAACGGCGAAGATCAGCAGGCGAGAAGAAAAAAAAAACTAAACACAAACAGAAATTAACGGAGCAGAAAGCTGCAGAGGGTGTAATTGGATTTGAATAAATTCATCTACAGCGTGCATGAAACTGAAGCTCTTTTTCAAATTTAAATCCCACTCACAGTCACTCTGCCGCAACACTGGCAGACCTCAGGATACTGAGGTAGGGTACTGATCTCATGTCACATTACTAATCTACCAAAAAAACCTGAGGACGGACGCATCAAAATGATCACCAATACTGATGGATCTCCTGTTTCTTCAAATTTAGATTCATCATGACAGGGAACCTGAACCTGTAACTGTATTTGAGCTCTGACCCTGCTGGATTCCTATAAATAGATGTGATTTTATGGTTAAAAGTTATAGTTCTGGTGTTTTGAAGTGGGGTTGTGAAGGCTTTTATTGTGTCGTGCAACAGAAGCTCCAATTCTCACTTGGCTTCTCACTCTGTCTAACATTCCTCTCAGTTATGATGACACGTTTCTCATTAACCTCAGTGCAAAGTTATGGAAAAGAAAGACACATCCAGTTCAGGCAGAGAATGATGGATGTATATTCGTTGTTTTTTGAAGGTGACATGTTACTTTGACATTGAGGTTCTTCTCTTCTTGTTCCTTTTGGAATATTTCTTTTAGAACAGATGTGGGAGAGAGGGAGAGAAACAGAGCAATAACGACAGCCATAAATACATCAAATATAATCGGCAATTAGCTTGAGAAAGGCTGTAGGTACAGCAAAAAAAAAAAAAAAAAGATAGCAAAAAGTGCTATCTTATATTATAGAGCTAAAAGTAACTGCAGCTTCAACTGCAGAGTCAACATGAAATATAACTCATTATTTTTAGAAATCAGATTGACATTATTAGTATTTTGCTTTATGATTATATTGTAAAAGAATACAAAATATTCGGATCCTTTACATGAAATAAATTTTGCATTACCAATCTAAAATTATTCCAAAATAGTATCAGCAAAATGTACACTAGGTACCAAAAGAAAAAAAAAGTATTTATAAGCTTGATTCTTTCATGTTATTAAAGATTATTCTTATTTAGCTTTTGTAGTGGAGGCATTTATTCCAATTCAATTTGCAAAACTGCTAATAATATATACTTTCTGCAGCAGCCCATTAGATCAGCTGACCAATCAATAAACACCATGTTATCGGCCAGTGACAAACATATTTCCTCACTTCTCTTCCCCCTGAAGAATCCTTGGTGGAGCTTGATTGATTCCTGGGTCACAGCCCGGAAGACAAATTATCGAGACTGATCTTTGACCTCTCTGTTTATGTCACTTCCTGTCTTTAAGCAGCTCCCAGTCATCATGTTAAACATGACCGACAGTAATGACCTTGACTCGCGTTAAGGACCTCTGCAACAGTTTCTCTTTCCAAACACCTTCATATAATTTGTGTCGAATTCGTCTCCAGCTGCAGATATTCAGTGTAAATCAGAGGATCAGCAAACAGTCTCCGTGTTGCGTCAAAACTAATTTCAGCCTCTCTTTCAGGACAAACAGTGACTCCATTTTTCCTGCTCTGTGATTGTTGCGTCCATTTTCAATTTGCCACGGATTTAAAAAAGAAAGAAAATCTGACTGACAATAAAAGCTCATATTAACCAGATGTCAGTTTCCCTTCCTTCCTCTTGATCAGGAATCACTTATCACTGTAATTGACAAAACGGCAGTTCGAACAGAGAAAACAACACTCTGTAATTCCAAGTCCTGCAGTAATGTGAGCGAGCTGTGCGGAGACGTTACGTTACATCTGTCATTCATTCAGCCGGATCACAGAGTCAAATAAATGTACAAGAGCTGTACTGCAGAGATCAATCCCTGCAGGCACGAAGTCCAGCAAGTTTACTGCAGTAAAAAAAGAAATGATGAAAATAATAAAGTTATACTAGATACAAAGAATTAAGTTTGATTTTATCTATGTGGTAGATTTTCTTTGTGAAGGTAATACAGATTTCCCTGCAGGTGGAAAACATTTATGAGGCAGATCAGAAATATTATATATATTTATTGTAGATAGTTTCCATTTGAAGAGCTCATTCGCAAAGCAAAAAGATAAAAGACATTCAGGATAAAGAATGAAAACAGAACATCATCGGGCAAACGACACTGAAAAAATAATTGTATTGTTTTTCTCTGAGTTTTCAACTGAATTTCACATTTTTCCTTTGATTATTTTCAAGAAAAGTTTGAAGTTACAGTTTATTACACACATTCATGTCCTTCAATACAATTATTACATTTTTACTGCTACTCAGTACATCACATAACTTTTTATTACTCCACTTTATTTTTAATGTGCTACACTTTGGCCCCAGATGAGCTCAAAGCTGTGCTGCTGCTGGTTTAAAACTGGATATGAAGACATAAAATGCAGAATATAGTGGGGTGCAGACCAATGTGAGCATTGTACATCTCAATTATTAATACTAACAATTACCATTTCATAGATACCTATTAACATTACAATATAAAGATGCTTAAAGTATATTATACTTATCAACTATATACAATTCTTAGCAACATTAATATACAATACTTAAATGTTTGTTAATTCCAGATTTTGTGACATCACAAATGGACAGAAATCCTGACGGCTTTTTCAAACGCTCAGTTTCTGAATAAGGCTGCGTGTATTTGTGGCTTGAGCTTTTTGATACTTTCACAGTATTTACATCGGATGTAAACCTGGTTTATAACGTTAAAGACATGAAATTCTCACTTTTTACAAAATTCAACCTTTAAGAAAGAATATAGGACATTATAGAGAATTTCTATACTGAGGTATTACTGTTCTTACTGACGTAAAGATGTGAGTTCTTCATACACCAGTGAATATACTACTGTATGTCTGGCGGTCATGGTATAAACATGTTTTGAAGCAGTTCATTGGGAAACAAAGTGATAAAACTCCTCCAGCCTCTTTCATAAACTGAAGTGATTCATGTTTGAGCTGGTGCAGCTTTTTTCTCCATGAAAGACGTCCTACAGCTGTGTAGCATCGACACTCAGTAATCAGATTTCCTTCAGTCTTTTCTTTTGTTTTTCTGATTGTTATTTGCCTGTTATTATTATGTCTGTCTCTTCAGTCATGTTTACAACGAATACGCTGCTGTGTTTTCTTCTCCCAGCATCCTCTGCTCAGACCGGCAGAGACGATAGACAATAGCATATTCCTCCTAGTGTGCTGCAGCAGACAGAGAGTTAAAGCAGGCTGGTGATGAGGTGCAGCTAACGAGCAAACAGAGGCCCGCCGCTTCTGTCTCTTCTGTCACCATCTCCTGTTACCATGGGATACCTGTTAGCGAGCAGCGTCTCTTACATCATCTACATGCAGACTGAGTCCCAATTACTGCAGAAAAGCTCTGGGGCTTCTTGGTTTCAGCAGCCGTGAGTGTTCAGGAACTTTGAAACAGAAAAGGGCGAACTGTGATACTCAACCTTTTGAGTTGAACTTTTATCTTTCACAGATTAATCATCACACTGATTTCAGCTTATGCAGGCCTGGTGGTCGTATCACAATATTTGGTACTAAATGTTCAGTGACCTATGAGAGCAGTAGAATACAGACTCTCTTCATCAGAATGTAATACAGCTCATTTCCCCAAACAACAAACTCTTCTTTATTGTTTATGTTGGAAGTCAGCGTTGACTTTTTCAATCTGTAACAGCACAAAACATCTATTCCCAACATAACAGTGTTTAGTGGAGCTTTAGTTGAGCAGACATTTGGCAGATAGTGTTATTAATCTGGGCAAGCATTACATCACTAAATGTTAATGTTGTAGATTACTGATATAATTTAATAATAGGAAACAGTTAAATAAAGACCTTTTTTTTTAGCAAATACTATCATCTTTTCTTCACTGTAGAGGTCAGCCTCTCACTCAGTCGTGGTATATGTGCGTGCTTGCGTCCATCCTGTGACCTGTGACCTTTGCTTCAGATTGTTTCACAAGAATGAAAGTCAAAGTGCTCTCTCCTCTCTATGTCATGTCACTGGCCATCTGATATGAAGCTCCAACACTTTCCACTGTGCCTTTTCAATCAGCTGATTTGAAATGAAAACACATAAAGCTGAGCTGAGCTCACAGAGGTCTAACTGTCAGTATTCATACAGGGAGGAGGAGGAGGAGGAGGATAACCGTCATCACAGCAGCTCTCAGACAGCGTTTATTCGCTTCCATGTAGCCTCGAGGCTAACAGGAGGGGGGAGAACACGTCAGACGGAAAGCAGAAGTTGTGTTAATGCAGGCTGCCAGATGTAATTATAAGCTTCATTAAAACTGCAGGGTCACAAAGATCTGAACACTGTTATGGTGCTTTTCCACCACACAGTAACGGCATGGCACGGTATGGTATGGTATGGCATGGCTCAGTTTTGGTGCTTCTCCATTACAACTGAGTACCTCATGGTACCTCCTCAGCGTAGGCGGGGTCATCATACGGCAGCGCAAAACTACATTTACATGTGATACACAAAGTGTTCATGTAAGAAATAGGGTTAGGGTTAGTGATGCGAGCAACAATAGTGAAGCAGTTGCCGGTTTTAAAAATGGCAGGGTGGAGTTGTGTTTGGTTTTTACAGTCTAGTCGGCTTCCAATGACAACACTTGTTGGCCAATCAGTGGAAGGCAGTTGGCTGACGTCACGTTTAATATTGCTTTGGCTCGCTTGGAACCAGGGCTGAGGAGGTATGGAAAAAGTACCGAGTACCAGGTACCAGGTATTAGTGGAAAAAATCTATTTAAAGAACTTCATGCAAAAGTATTGGTAGTGCAGTAAAAATGTTCCCCGTCAGTGTTTTGCCAGTAGCTAAATATTACTGCTGCATTATTGCGTATGTTGTATTTGACTGCTGTACATGTTTTATTCACATAGTTTTTATTGGTTTAAGCTGCTGCAATGTGCCATTTAATATAAGAGCAACATGCTGTGTGTCATCTGTGCAGTGGCTCCTCAGTCTTTGGTTTCCCTTTCGTGAATCGTTATGCTGAATGTTACATTTCCCCTGAGTTGATTGGAGGGTGACTCAGATCACCTGTTGTGAGGAGGAAGAGACTGGCTTCTAATGCAGAAGTGAGAGCATCTTGGTGCATTTCCCCTCCTGACTGTGGGACCATGTGCTTTCTTTTGGGCTTAATAAGAGAGGTGGAGAATTGCACACCTTGGTCGACATTGTCAAGGTGTATTTTGGGTTTCTACGAGAACATGTTAACATGCTTTACTGTTAAAGAAGCACAATATTTTTCTTGTACCATCTGGTTGACTATACCTGTATTCACTCTCTGTCTGTTTCCATGCTAAAAAAATTTGCACCAATTTGCACCCATGGTTTGCAAAGAAAAACGTGGTGCACCTTTGCCAAGGTAGGTGTGAGGTGGATTTTCATGAGGATGTCCCCAAAGCTCATTTCCTGAGAAGTAGAAGGATTTTGTCAACACATAAAGGAACAGTTCATTCTTCATTTTATCACAAACATTTATCATCAACACATCTGGATGGGAAGTAGATGGAAAAACTGTAATCTGTAAAGTAATTAAATCTGTCAGACAAATGTATTGGACTAAAAAGTACAATATTTACCTCTGAGAAACAGTGCAACAAAGTAGAATGACTCCAATTAGGATATTTGATGATTTTACTAGGGCTGTCTATTAATTAAAAAAAAAACCCCTCATTATTATTGACACAATTTCAGTAGTTTAATGTGACTAATTGTGTTTTTTGTCCATTTAAAATTAAATCATTTAGTATTTCGCAGAACAGTTTTTCAGATTATAGTAACAATGATTACATATACAATGATAGCAATTGACAACAAGCCAACCGGGGTATATTTCTTGTAGTGGTCTGCAGTCAGCTGACACCCATTTCATCCATTTAGTTTCATCAACAGTTTGTTGTGACTTGCTGACTCCAAAAAAGTGCTTCAATACTCCACTGATATTTTAATTGCGTTTTACACAAGGTGCATATTCAGTTCGATGTCTGGAGCTGTCTGGTGTAATAATAATGAAACTAATTATTCAGAAGAGTTTTGCTGTCATTCTTCTCCATGACTGCAGCAGGGAGCAGGAAGTAAGGATGCGCTGAAGCGATAAAATACCAATAGAAACAGTCGGCAAGCAAGGAAAGCCCACAAAACGTCACATCCGATTTGCACTGAGGGCAAAAATAAATCAGTTTGATGCTGCGGAGCTGCTGTGTGCCCTTTTGCACAACAAATAAGATAAAAAAATCAATATCTAAAGTTTTATATTTTGCCAAACCGAATTACAGCCTAGGAGAAGAACCGATTCAGGAGGATGAGTTTGGCCACCTATGGGATCCAAAATCCAAACGTGTACATCTGTAGTCATCACGTCATTACAGATATGACAATGTTATTCACACAATAACAGTGTTAGATTGTTTCGTAGTTAACATGAATGTTCAATTACTAGTTTTAATAGAAGTTAACTAACAACTACTTTATGCGGGCTACATTGCCTCGTTACAAAAGCTAACAAGTATACAAAGTCACAGTTATTCCAACAACACTGGTGGTAGTTTCAGAGCTTTCTGCAGTTAAAATTTATTTCATTATCTCCCCGTCTATCCCCTTCTCATTTCGCTAGTGAACTGTCTTGCCCTAGGCTTAAAAAAAGAGGCATAGCCCATCCAAACATACCCTTGCTGTACTACCTTGAAGGTAATTTATGATGAAGCACAACTCCAACAACTTGAAAAAAAGTTGTGTGCCTGCAGGGACCAATAGTTCTTTAGGCTGCTGTGTTTGTAAATCCCTGCGTGATTATAGCCTACCGAGTCGTCAATAACCAATGCAATGACACCCATTGTGTGGTGAACAAATTCACAAAAACGTGCTAATTTCCTTGTCGGACATAGGAATTATGTGAGGTTTAATGCATCAATTAATGTGATTTTTCCTCTTACCAGGTGATTCAACCAGGTAGCAGAAGATATCACGGTATGAAACTTCAGGCCATTCAGTCAGATCATTCGTCCACTCTTTAATAAGATACAGACGAGAATCCGATCCTATCAAAGTTATTTTTTAACATACAGTATCTATCCATGTCAATGGGCTGCAATGAGTCAATGTATGACCTTCATTAAGCCTCTATATCAAAATTTGAATCTGTGCGTTTAATGCACGGGGGAAGGATTGTTTTCCCCCTAGAAATGCCCCGCCCCCAACTGTGACGCAACACCGACTGTATCTATACATGATTGACTTTAATTTAATCACAATTAACACATTAATGTTGACAGTCCTTCATTTTATACTTTGATTTGATTTTTCTGTAGAAGTGGAGGAGCTGTGTTTTCCACAACAAAATACACGCCGTCGCCACATTAATCCTCCTGAACGATAACTCGCCTGACAGACAGCAGCGATGACTCTGAGCCGATAGAAACACACAACGCTGTGTCGTCATTCATGTTTCACAAAGATGCTGCTGACAGTGAAGCTCTGCTCACTGCATCCAAACCTCTCAGCTCCTAAGTGCTGCTGCCTCTACATCATGTTTCAGGCTGACAGTTGAAGCTTTTCACCCCAACAGTCAAGACTTCAAGCTGCAGAAGCTGCAGAAATGACAGAAGAGATTTTTTTTTTTTTTAATCAGCGCAAGGACAGAGTGGCCTTTAAAACTGCAAAATAATCCATCCATCCATTATCTACCACTTATCCTCATAGGGTCGCGGGGGGGCTGGAGCCTATCCCAGCTGTCTTAGGGCGGAAGGCAGGGTACACCCTGGATAAGTCGCCACCTCATCATAGGGCACATAGAGACAGACAACCACTCACACTCACGGTCAATTTAAATTAATCAATTAACCTAATCCCCATACATGTTTTTGGATGATGGGATGAAGCCGGAGTACCCGGAGAGAACCCACGCAGACATGAGGAGAACATGCAAACTCCATACAGAAAGGTGCCGGGCCCGGGATTCGAACCTGGTACCTTCTTACTGGGAGGCGACAGTGCTAACCACTACACCACCGTGCCGCCCCTGCAAAATAATCATTTCTACTCAATGGAAAAACTGTGTCAAAACATCCTCTTATAAATCAGCTTATCTGCTTGCTTTAAATAAGTTTATCTGCTTGTTTTTCCTCTTAACTAAAAATAGAAAAAAGTTTTACCCTAGTCAAGATTTTAAGAATTTTAAATGTGTTTTTGGGGAAGCCCAGTTAAATGTGCATGTTTGGGATGTAAACAAAATCCCTACCCTTATGGCTTCCATTTTGGCAAATTGGTAACACTTAAACTAATTCAAGTATCAGCAATTCCTAAACTATCACTGGTTGAAGCTATATCTCTGATAACTTAATAATTCTCAGGCAAATTCTGGTCTTTTTTCTGTTATTTCTGTGACCAAATTTATGAATGTTTATGTGGACATTGTATATAATAATGTGTTATGACTGTAACACATGACTGTGTAATGACTGTGTTATGACTCTGAAGAAGCAGTGTGATTTGTCACTTGCTGGTAAAATGTGAGTAAAATAAAATTTAAAAAAATTAAAAATTAAAATAAATTTAATAAAGTGTTGGAAACCCCACTCATTCTGATGAAAGCTGTTAAGTGGTGCACAAAGCTGAAAAAGTTTGATGCCCAAGTATTAAATTAACTGGATATCCCACATCAGTGAGCCCATAGTGAGAGTTTATGCTGGAAGGGATAAATAGGATAAAAAGAGCAGGAAAAAAAAAAAAAAATTTAAAGTGAAAGTAAACTGAATGTCATCAGCTGTCTACAGTGATCAAGTGACCCTCACCTTGCAGGTCGTAGTGCTCTTTGGATAGTCTCTACCCACACTACTTCATAGAAATCTGTTGAACCTTTTTAGCAGTTTGTGCTTCTTGGGAACACTAAATGAGCTGTGGTTGTTGATGTTGTTTTTCTCGCTCTGACCTCGCTGCCCTCCATCTTATTGAAGAACTGCTCCCTCTGTTCTCCTGACTCTGAGGTCCTGGTCCTCTCTGAAGAGGGGGGACGTCCATGGCTCTATTGATGTTAGCTCATCAGCATGCAGGGGGACCCTGTGCCGTCACCACAGCGACCAAATACAGCTTCTGTCCCCTTCTGATTCACCCAACATTCACCCCTCCATCATTCAGGCCCTGCCTTAGCTGAGCACAGTGGATATTTTTATTATCTGTAGCTCCACACTTCAATAATTCCTTCTGATAATTAATTACATGTTTAGTTGATGAAAATGTCCAAAATAGAGCCAGATGTCTGTCTTTGGTTCCTGAGTCTCAGGTAGTTTTTCAAACTGTTTTTAAGTCACCCTTGCAGCAAGGTTTTATGGTGTGTTGGTTGGTCATTGATTTGACATAAATCCAACATTGGTGATACCCTGACTTTTCCATGTTCATGTTTGTATATTGTGTATCACGCTGTTCACATTCATAGTTTTAAGTAAAATGTTCTTGGGATGGTTGGAAGGAGATCTGTTGTTGTCTTGAAAAGGTTGTGAAAATGGAAATGTGATGGGGACGTGTTATTGTTCATCAAAGATGTTGAAGATGTCCTGAGAGAGGTTCCAGAGATCCTTGAGGAGGTTCAAGTGGTCTTGAAGAGGGTCCAGGCTTCCTTGAGGAGGTACCAAAGATATGTAAGGTTTGTGACATATTTCATAAGCCTTAGTCCCTTTGGACTAACCATATTTGGTTAGATTTCACAGTGCTCAAATCAAAGTGGACCGAATCTGTGTATACAAAAGGAGTTAATTTATCTTTGTTGCCACTTCTATACAGGGAGTCATGGACTTTTCTTGGTTCTTCTCAGCCCAGATGTCAAGCTAACATCTGCAGAAGTCCAGGGCAGTCCTCTCCCAATCATGTTAACCTGTCATCCATCTCATCAAATGCCTGCATAAGCAGCCCATAATCCTTTGTTCACTTCCTGCTGGGATGGATTATGTTCTCACTGCAAGACCAAGCTAGTGTTTGCTTGGATATACCACCAGATTTTGAGAGGATGTTCTGTATGTTTCTAGAAAAACTGTTATCTGTCTTGGAAGAGGTCTTAGAGTCAGTGAGGATGGGCTTCAGGAGGTTTTAAAGTTCCTTGATTTTTAGATCCTTAAATGTGTTTTTGAAGAAGTTGTAATTGCTACTGTGGTTGCTACTGTTGCTTTGGTTCCCTGCAGTTTAACTTGAGCTCTAATTACTATGTTTGAGGTGAACACCATTTAACTTACTGAGTGCCAGCTCTGTTATGAAATGGCTTGCGCAAGTGTTTTTGGTCATTTTTAGTTATCTTTCATGACCCACAAAATATTTTGTACTATGAGTGTAAAAAAGAAAACAGCTAAATGATAGAAAAGACATGCTTTGTACCTTGAACCTGACCTCCATTCTTGTTTTATCTGAATTTAAGTAAGTAAGTTTTCTAGTACCGACTGCTCTGCTCTCTGATCCCGATGTCTCCACTTCCTGCTTTGATCTCTGTGGCTACTACTGTCTCTTCATGTTCTGACTACGTATCCCAGAAGCCCCAAAATAACTAACAGGGTGCGTGAGAGCTCCCCCTTGTGCCAGCTGGCAAAAAAGCCCACTTTGACGTATATATACATCATTAGCACCAAAGCTTTGGATTTTAAATGATGAATATATACGTCAATGGCACTCAAAGAGGTAGCGGGATGTCTCTCAGCAGCAATCAGCATGATTTTGATACCGTAGTATCAGTATTGTAAAATGTCAGATAGGTATGTGAGGATGTGGTGAGCTGAGTGACAGACTGACAGGAAACAATCAACCATGTGTCAGTTAAAATGATCGGCAGCCTCAAAAACACTAGACTGATAATTTAAGGCTTGTTCAGTGATGCAGCAGCAGACTGAAGGAAAATATTAGTGAATGCGGCGCCATCTTTCAGCTGGTGAAGACTGAAGATGAAAGTAGAATAAAAGAAAATAAAAGAAAACATAAAAGAAAGAAGAATAGATATTATTCACCTTCCAGCCCTTCTGTAAACTGGTGACAAACAGCAGCCGGATGTCAGATGTGATGCCAATGAGGGAAATAGTGGAACGGTATGCCTTTATTTTACAAATTCAGTTTTTGGCAGAAAATAAATTGGAGTGATGATTCTGTGATTCAGTGGATGACAGAATCACGGAATGTCAGATCCTCATCTAGTCCGTATTAAAGAGGACCTACCTGTGTTATGCTTTTGCAATTTTCCTTTCCATGTGCTACTGTATATATTTTTTGTGCATGTAAGCAGTATGCAAAGTTATAAAGCTCAAAGTCCACACCAAAGAGTTACTCTCCTCCACAGAACCTGAACTGCCTTAAAGCACCTCACTACAGGTCCAGCCTTTTATTCCATAATGTGATGATGTCACTCAGTAACACACTTTGTTAGCGAGTTAGGAGCTGCAGATGAGTCTGCAGTTAACCAATCACACCAGAATGGACAGTTGACCAATCAGAGCAAACTGGGCTTTTTGCTCAAAACATTTTAAATGTGTGAAACATTTTTTATCATCTACCAGAAACCCAAATTAGGAGCAATTAACAAAATGTATTCACATTCAGAAAATGTATTCACAAAGTGAATATGAATGTCATCAACATGCAAACCCTGGTTACATGACACACTTCTGTCTGTTCAGGTCAGCTGGCGGCGGGGACCTGCGAGATCGTGACTCTGGACCGAGACAGCAGCCAGCCAAGGAGGACTATTGCCCGGCAGACGGCCCGCTGCGCCTGCAGGAAGGGACAGATCGCCGGGACGACACAAGCCAGACCGGCATGTGTCGACGGTAAGACGCTTGGTGTTCACCAACGGACAAACACAAGAAAGTGTTTAATACTTCACCAGTGCTTTTGAATGAGCTACTTTCTTATGGCTAGGGAACCACAGACACTGCTGTTGATTTCAGATGTTTTGTGACCTGTTCATCCACTTTGACTTCCTCCTGACCTGGTCTTATACTGCATATCTAAAATTGCAATTGCAATACAAAATTCAAGGCAACACAATACTATGCAAAATATTGTCCTCATGTAAGTAATGGTTTCATGGCGGTATCTCCTAGTTGTTGTTTTTTTACCCTATTCACCCGTAGCATCTCCATCTTAGGTGTTTGTCCCATGTTTAGGGGTGAAATAAGAATTAATTAAGGGGATTTTAAATGATTAAATACTGAGTTAAGATGTCAGAATCGTCTTTGAGGATGAAGGTCAGCTCACAGCTTGGGGCTTAATGTGTATATGTAGAAGCAAACACACATGTATGTATACAATGTATCAGCAGCTTCCCCTCTAAACCCCATCTCTTCATCTGGACCACAGGGTTCAGAAAGTCGGTGCCCAGATGGGAACAGCCCAGAGTTGCATTTCATTTCATCACCGACTGTCCCCTCCTTTCTCTTTCTGTATCTGCCTGCCATCTGGAGACGATGACAACAGCTGGAGGGACTTGTTCTGCTCTGCAGGGATTTTACAGGCTCTCCTGGTGATTTCCAGAGACTGTGAGCTGTTGTTCAGAACCTGTGCAGTCTCTCCCGCTGCTTCCTTCTCTATAAAGCTCCAGCTGAAAAGAACTTTGTCTTCAGATATTATTCTTTTTTCTCACATCAGCACTGATTTGCTTTTGGACTATTACAATGAGGACAAACTGTCCAAAATTATCATATTCTACAAGATAGATTACATTTTCACCTTATCAGCAGATCTCGTTAATTGAACAGATCCAGTTTTGTCCTGCAACTGGATAGATTGGTGTCTAGTTTAGTAAATTGTAAGTCAGCTGCTCCTGAGTCGCACCATTGGTCAGTCAAGTGTTGGTGGTCGCTCTCTCTAAATCAGCGCAAACAGTCCTCTAAGACGTCCGCAGGAGGCTTTCAGGGCAGAAACATTTTCTATGCAAGGACGCACATCAAGCAGAGCGAGATTAATTTTAATTTTTGTTACATTCACAAATGAAGTCTGATTGTACAGAAGTCTATGAGAAATTGAACCTATTTCACACTTGATTTATCACTGTGGTGAATACTGTAAGCATGACTTTAATCACAAATTTCAAGTAGTTCAAGTAGTCAAGTAGATTACTAACGAGTAAATTTTTAGTAAATTATCATGGCATTTAGAGTGAAATAGACAATAAATTGGGGCGGCACGGTGGTGTAGTGGTTAGCACTGTCGCCTCACAGCAAGAAGGTACCGGGTTCGAATCCCGGGGCCTTTCTGTGTGGAGTTTGAAACATGTTTCTGCCTTATTGCGGCTCTACTCATTGACGCTAATTCCAGATCTGTCACTCCTGACAAAGGTGACTGGATGGATGATAGATAGATGGATAGACAGATGCCATGCAACCTACTGTTCTCATCTGTTGGAGCTGAACAGGTTAAAATTTGTGCTGTCAGTGATCAGAGCTGTTTGAACGTGCTCTGCTTCTCTGGGAGGATATTTTCAGTCATGGACTCACCGCCGCCAATCATTGCAACTTGTTTTCTGAGCTCCGACACTCATCAGCAGCTTCCTGTTTTTTTCCACTGTGACTTTCTTGGAAAAAATAAATAAAACAGAACTTGCTCAAGTCCTGGTGACTTCATTGCATGTGGATGATCAGCTGCTGCTGGTTGTTGTTAGATAGGAGACGTCAGATAGACTTCAGTCTGGAGCTGTTTGTCATAATTAAAATGTCTTCCTTTAACTTTTGTCAGTTGAAAAGGGGAAAAGTAGGGCTGCTTGAATGTTTTACTTTCAGCAGATTTTTCTATCATCTCCTCCTTTTGGAGGAAGAAACATGTTCAAGCAAATCAATGTAACTGTCCAGCAGAAAGACTTCTCAGTGCAAACTTTAGCCTTCACCTGAGTCTCTGTGTGACCTTTTTGAAGCTGTGTGTTGTTGGTATTTATGTCAGTTTGTGTTTTCCATGACTGTTATATATATATATATATATATATATATATATATATATATATATATATATATATATATATAGATATATATATATATATATACTTTCTACAATTATACTGCATTACTTTTCATAGCTCTGTGTATGAACACTGTCTGTATGAGAACTAATTCTTTTGTTTTGGTCTGAGCTCACAAAGATTTCTTTAGTCTATTATGTTTTTTTTTAAATTCTTTTTTCATGCTAAATTATTTCTTTTTACAAAACATATGAGCATAACTCTGGTAAACTCCAAATTTAAAGCAATGCCTTTTTTGTGATTCTTTATGAAGAACGATTTCTTTGGTTCAAGACCAAATGAGAACAGAATGCATTTTCATTTGCACTTTGCAGCCGCTTTGTTTTTTTTTTTTTTTTCCCACTTATTTTTATTTTCTTGTATCACTCTACATTGAAGGTATGCCCAGCATATTTATCTCCAGGATATATATAATCTCTGAGATGAATAAAATGTCTTACTTTAACTGACATATATTTTTTTAAAATGTGTATGTTCAGTAAGTCTTAAATAAAACCTTAGACCTCAACAGCCTCTCCGTTTGGATCTCTGTGACCTTTCAGCTGCATGTTGGTATTTATGTCAGTTTGTATCTGAGGTGGCTGCTTGTTTTGCTTTTGGTTTTTCAGCCTCTGAAATATACCAGGGAGAGCTCTTATCGATCAGACTGCATGCCAGCTCTCATCTTTGACTCCTTAAAAACCCTCGGAAACCCTGGGCCAACTTTAAACATGATCCCAGCATGCATCTCATGTTCCAGATAGAGAAACTTCACCAGGATGAGAATCTGACCACATTTGTTTTTTTTTAATCCTCACTCTGATAAGCAAAATAAAAATATGTCAGAGTACAGTATAACTTGCTGCCGTTTTTATTTAAAGGCGTCAGATTGAATTTTTTTTTAAAAAAAACATAAAGCTCTTGTATCTGTGACACAAACAACAACATACAAGACCTTTTTGTTCCTCATCGGGTGGAGACAAACTGAAAAGGTTTAGAGAGAAAGAAAATACTAACCCTAACCTAAATGTGGGAAAAAAAGCGAAAAAATATGTTGCAAATATATTTCACCAAAAAATAGAACTTCAGTTTTCTGGTATTTAATACTTTATAATTAAGATATTTTATCTCATAAAATACATATTGTAACATAATAACACATAATGACATTTTTGATAATGTAACATTTCCTCTTGTTCTTCGTTAAAGTGTACTTGAAGAAACTACAGTTCAGCCGTGACTCTAAGGAACGGAAATAAAAAGGACAAGTGAAGGAGGAAACTGATTAGAAGGAGGAGAGGGAAAAGAAAAGCAGAGCAAGCAGAAAGTGAGGAGAGTAAACAAAATGAACCGTAAGAAAAAAGAGAACAAAAAAGGTTTCCTGATCCACATCCTGTTCAGACCGTAACACAGTTTGTTTTTCGTCCATCTGTTCGTCCTTCGCCTCGTTTCCCTTCCATTGGTTCCTCTCTGGGGATCGAACCAGCGGTCTCTCCTCTAGGACGGCGTCTTTGATGAATGAAGTGATTACAAAATGGCCGCCTCCCTTTTCGGATAAATGAACTGCGCTGAGCGGTGGCGGACAGATCTGCGTTGTGGGCGTTCATAAATCAGTGCGACAATGCAGTGCTCGCAGGTGTTCAGGTGTTCACTGATAACCTGAGATTAATCCGCTGCGTCTCCATTACACACTGTTTGTTAATGTGAGAGTTTCTGACTCTTTTCTATATTTAACTTGTTCAGATTTTTTCATGGACAAAAAAGCACACGTGCAGTATTCCAGTATTCAAGAGTTTGTAGTCAGCTGTTACGTTGATGTTTTTCTTCTTTCTAGTTCAGTTCAGGCATCAACTGTATTATTTAGACTTTAAATAGTTTTTGGCCCCAAAGGAATCATTGAAGGATGAAGGAATCAGAATTAAATGATTCAAATTTCCATTAGTCCATGTCCCCACTGTGGTGCATGACAGGAGAGAATGTTACTGGAATTTGAGTTGTGAATTTTGTTTTCCAGTTCAGAAAGGCCTCAGTGACTCTTGATCATTACTGAACTGTTTCCTTGGTTATTACATTTAGTTTTTATCAGAGTCACTGTGTGTCTTGGTGTGCCCAGTCTTACCATTTCCTGTCTTAAAGCCTCACTGTGAGACATCTAATAAAACACTGCTGAGGTAATGGTGATGTTATGGAGTCATGTGGTCTGCTCCCTCAGCAGAGGCATCCCGACGAGAGACGAATCAACAAGCCTGGTTTTCTTAGGTGGAAGTGTGATGAGCGGTGATTTAACACCTGTTGTTCCCCTCAGAAACAGAAACAAGATGCTGCTCTTTCCTCCCAGTTTGTCTCAGAGGGGAATCTGAGCAGGGACGGAGGCGGTGAAGTGTTCCCATACAAGACAAACCTGAACAGGAGGAACACTTAGGGGCTTATTAACAAGTGTTTGGTGAATATTCTTGATGACATCATCATCTTATATCCAATTAGGCCAACTGTTTGCAAAATAACGTGATTTCATCTTCAAATAGTTTGCTTAAAGAAAGTTTCACCTCTCGCTCTGCTGCACAGATTCATTTTAAAAGCTTATTCTTAGACCGTTGTGTAGGTCGACCAAAAAAAGAGTGAAAAACGTGGTTCAAGCCAGTATATTAAAGGTCCAGTGTGTACAGTCTGACCATGTCAGCAGGTAAGTTTTGGTGCACTAAGATTCTGATTATACACTAAGGAAAACTGATCAATATTATATACCACTTCTGTAATAGAGCCCCTCCAAATGTGACATTCTGTTCATTAAAGAGGCTTGAGTCTGTTAACTCATTGAGTGCCAGCTATTTTATAAAACAGAAAGTGCCTTGTGCCAGTGTTTTTGAGTAAGAATATTTTATCCTATGTCTCTGAAAACACTGAATAGCTCAAATGAAAGAAGAGACTCTATCATTAAAAAAACATTTGTTTGTTTTTACCTTGTTTCGTTATTGTTTTATCGGAGATAGAGTAGAGGCCACTTTCACCAAAATCACCACGTTTTTGCTCTCTAATTGTGATTGTCTCCACTTCCTTCATTGATCTGTGTGGCATATATCATCTCGCACGATCTGATATCACCAAGTAATTAACAGTCCTGGACAACTAACACATTAGTCCTGGACCACTAACCCTAATCCTTACCCTAACTGTAAAAACGTTGACATTTGTCCAGGACTGTTAAGTACTTGGTGATACACTATATTGCCAAAATTATCAAAGCACCTGCCTTGACTCGCAAATGAACTTAAGTGACATCCCATTCCTAATCCATTGGCTTCAATATGACGTCGGTCCACCCTTTGCAGCTATAACAGCTTCAACTCTTCTGGGAAGACTGTCCACAAGGTTTAGGAGTGTGTTTATGGGAATTTTTGACCATTGACCTTCCAGAAGCCTATTTGTGAGGTCACACACTGATGTTGGACGAGAAGGCCTGGCTCTCAGTCTCTGCTCTAATTCATCCCAAAGGTGTTCTATCGGGTTGAGGTCAGGACTCTGTGCAGGCCAGTCAAGTTCATCCACACCAGACTCCGTCATCCATGTCTTTATGGACCTTGCTTTGTGCACTGGTGAACAGTCATGTTGGAAGAGGAAGAGGCCAGCTCCAAACTGTTCCCACAAAATTGGGAGCATGGAATTGTCCAAAATGTCTTGGTATGCTGAAGCATTCAGAGTTCCTTTCTGGCAACCGCAAAACCCAGACTCATTCATGAGAAGCATGATTCGTCCCTCCAGAGAACGTGTCTCCACTGCTCTAGAGTCCAGTGGTGGCGTGCTTTACACCACTGCATCCAACGCTTTGCATTGCACTTGGTGATGTATGGACTGGATGCAGCTGCTCGGCCATGGAAACCCATTCCATGAAGCTCTCTGTGCACTGTTCTTGAGCTAATCTGAAGGCCACATGAAGTTTGAAGGTCTGTATTGATTGACTCTGCAGAAAGCTGGTGACCTCTTCACACTATGCACCTCAGCATCCGGTGACCGCGCTCCATCAGTTTACATGGTCTACCACTTCGTGGCTGAGTTGCTGTCGTTCCCAAACTTCCACGTTCTTATAATACAGCTGACAGTTGACTGTGGAATATTTAGGAGCAAGGAAAGAGAGAGACCTCTTGTGCCTGCTGCCGAAAAACATTTTGACGTATTATTATTTCATCAATTGCACCCACTGAGTTAATATACTCACAGCCTGTGTTAGTAAGATATTAACATTTCCTCTCGATATTGTTTAAGAAATTACATGGTTATTATAAAATAAATTGCAGGTACTACACCTGTCAAAGACTGCATTGGGTTTTGTGTGGTCTAGTTTAGGTGGAAAAAGACCATTAATTCTAAGACCTGTTAGCTTAGTTGACCAACAGATCCACTGAGCTTGGCAGATGTCTTATAGGTCAAAAGGATGGTGACAAGCCTGTAAATAATTTTATACAACATGTGAATCACACAGAGAGAATGTTATTTCTCTTTTGATTGAAGTAGACTAGCAGACACGTCTGCTTCTTTGTACTTAGCCGGGTAAAATATGTCCTGGTAGCAAAAGTAAGGCTATGGCATGATCCCGCCCTACTTGGCCCCTGATTGACTTACCCTGATTATTCTGACACTGCTTATGCCTAAACCTAAACAATCAAATCATTGAAGGCAGAGAGTACTAGCCAAAGCAGAGCAAGGCAGCCATGCTTTGATGTAGCAGAATTCACAATTTAGCATCCTGGAGCTATTGACTTATTACAGCTCATAGATTAAAAGATTTACCTTAATGTTGAATATTAAGTTGTTTGTATGCCTTGTTTCTAAAAATAACCTTTACATAAGGAGCCGTTGAAATTTACTGGAGGATCCCTCGTTCTCCATCAGGATAGAGGTGTGAGCAATGTGAGAATTTAATTAAGTATCATGGCTGAGAGGAGCTGCTGCTGTTCAATAGGAAATTGGTTTGATAATTGGGGGCTAACGGGCTATCACAATCACACCGCTGCTCCGCTGCTCCAAAGGGAGAACTGATTACCTGGTTATGTATTACAGGCCTGTACAGACTCATTTTCTTCATCTTTCCCCAGGCTCGCAGAGTGTAATTTAGTGCTGGGAATGAGAGCGAGGCTGGAACAGCGGAAATGTATTGGGTCAGTAAAGTGTCACCCAAACAGCAGGAAATCCCTAAGAGTGAAGAATTCATTTTCATATGAGAGAGAGAGCCCAGACACAGGATCAGACAGTGCATGTGTGTGTGTGTGAGTGTGTGTCTGTGTGTGCACTATAAGTAAAAAAAACCCATTGCATTATTTGCGTTATGTTGTTTGATTTTCTTAGTGTGTATGTGGCATGGGTGTTGAGCACAAACACCTTTTAATAGCCATATTAATCTGCACTTGGACATGAATGATTGTATTGTACTGTGCTGTAATCCAGTTGTTACTTTGTGTAAAGCACATTGTGTTGCTTTGTGTTGAAGATACAGTGTGGATGATTCTAGTGGCGTCATTGCACTTTGAGTCTTTTCCTGTGTACAAAGTCTGTCGCTCGACTGGCGAAGCAAAAAAAGCTACAGTGGTTTTATCTAGAACCAGTGTTTGGTTTGTCTTGGGAACTGTTCCATATGAAGATATAAATGTCTCATTCTCAGATATCAAAAAAATATTTTTTTTAAAAAAAGAAAAGAAAATTAAATGATGGAGGCCATGGAAGTTAATTTTTGACAGATGGTTAGTTATTGTATTGTAATTTTAGTCATACTTTTGTTTTCCAGCTATTTTTTTTTACATTTGGCATGTATCTTCCTGGCCGGCACGGTGGTGTAGTGGTTAGCACTGTCGTCTCACAGCAAGAAGGTAACAGGTTTGAATCCCGGCCCGGGGCCTTTCTGTGTGGAGTTTGCATGTTCTCTCTGTGTCTGCGTGGGTTCTCTCCGGGTATTCTGGCTTCCTCCCACCATCCAAAAACATGCATGGGGATTAGGTTAACTGGCTAATTTAAATTGACCGTAGGTGTGAATATGAGTGTGAGTGGTTGTCTGTCTCTATGTGTCCTGTGATGAGGTGAAGACTTGTCCAGGGTGTACCCTGCCTTTCACCCTAAGACAGCTGGGATAGGCTCCAGCCCCCCCGCGACCCTATGAGGATAAGCGGTAGATAATGGATGGATATATCTTCCTTTTTCTGCAGCTTTTATGTTCCAACCGTGATTCATGTCAAATATGTGCACATATTTTCATAAGTCTCCATGATTTTTACTTTAGATAACTTATTAATTTTTGATTGGTTATGTTTTAGAAGAAGAATTCCTTTATTAATCCCTCAGTGAGGGAAATTTCAATTTACACTCTGTTAGTATTGTTTTTCAGTTGCACATCACACACAGCTTATGAAACATACATGCACATGCATTGGTGGAGAGGTGTCAGAGTGAGGTGGCTGCCCCTTATCTAGGCGCCCAGAGCAGTTGGGTGTTCAGTGCCTTACTCAAGGGCACCTCTGCAGTGCCCAGGAGGAGGAATTGGCACCTCTCCAGCTACCAGTCCACTCTCCACACTTGGTCCGACCTGGACTTAAAACAGCGACCCTCCAGTTCCCAGCCCAGGTCACTAGAGAGATACTGCTGCCCCCAAAACCTGTTTTGCCCAAACATCAAATAAGCAAAGTTATTGTCATGAGTTAGTACATTCAGTGTTATACATGCTGTATTTTATACATTTCATACATTCTTTAGAGCCAATTTTGTCCACTGAGAGCAACGATCATTATAATGTCAATCCAGTCTGAATTCAGGACCTTCATTAACCACATGCATTTGTTTCTGAAAGTGTTTCTCTGATTTATGTTGTTGTGTTTGAAGGATCCTCCATAATGAGAAACATCTCTTTCTGTTCTCTCTTGTGTGTGTTTTTTTCCCACTCTGGGACCAGCGGCCATATTTAATGAGGTGCACAACTGTACTTTTAATTGCTGACAGATGTTTGTTCCATATTCTGCAAAATGAATGAACAGCATATTCTTTGTTGTATAGTGTGTCGCATGTTAGAGTCACAACATTAAATGATGACGGTATGAAGAAACAATATTAGGTTTCTTTATGGGAATCGTGTGTTTTATTAGTGAGAGAGTGAGGTCATGTCTGCCTGACCCCAATGAACCTCCATTGATTCTCTTTATGTCTCGTTAGCTGTTTCCTGCTCAGTTAAACTCTTCCTCACCATGCTCCTTTTCATCATCAAACCCTCCCCCGGGCCAGTTCAGGGAGCCACGATATGCAAATGTGGTTGTGAGAATGTCCTATTTCTTTATAAATAGCTGCGTGTGATGAAGAGGAGGCATGTACAGTAAACAGATTCAGTACTCTAATGTAGGACTGACTTTAATTCAGTTCTTTGAATCGTGAGTTCACTCTTCTGTATTTTCTTTAGAGAGTTCAATAATAAAGATCATCATATTTTTCAGAAAAGTGTCATAATCTGATAAGAACTCATCTGTAGAGAAAAAAGTTTGTCATAACTTGAAAAAAGTCACTAAAAGAAAGTTCAAAAGACATTGAAAGATTTAAGTTAAAAAAGTACCAAATTGTGTAATTGGTGAAGCAATAGTTTATTTTTTAGTAAAATACTGAAATTGTAATATCTTTTCAAATTAATACAAGTATACTGTTAGAGGAAGTAAGAATTAAGTTGTAATTTTAAAAGAAATGACTTCCATACAGTGGCCCTATAGACTCTGATACTATTTTTGTCTGCACTAAAGTTAATCATTATAATGTGTATATATGTCACATATTGGACATTAGTTATTATAAAATGCAATTAAGATGCATGAACAGACAGTGGATTAGGAGGCACTAAGAGATCAGAGGGAAGAGGAAACAGATTAAGCTGTTTGTCTGCCGGTGGACAAGCTTGTTCTTTTAAAACATCAGTCTTAAAATGTGTATGATGAAGAAAATAAACTTATCCCGTGATTGAAAATAAAGTAGTTTATCTGAGAAGTGACTACTTTTACATAGTTATCTCATACAATTAAAGTAAAATCGGTATTTATTTATGATAAATTGAACATTTTAGGAGACTCAGGAGGAATTGGGTCACTGTGAGTCATTGTGGGAAGTAAATAAATAAAATGAAACATCAAAAATAAAAATGAAGATGAAACAAACTGTTTCTCCTCCTCTTCTTCAGTTCATATCGTGTTGGCTCGACAATGGTGCGAGATGTCTCCGTGTTTGGACGATGAAGGTTGTAATCTCCTGGTCAATCAGTCGGGCTGGACCTGCACTCAACCGGGAGGCCGAGTCAAGACCACCACGGTGAGAACAGAACGCTTCATACACAACCATGAAATCTCAAAGTTAGCAATAGATAATAAACATAACAGTCTAGAAGACTTGTACTATGAAACATAATTGTTTTAATGTAAGTAATCGACTGGGGATATGACATGCTGATATCTATTAGTTACACCAGTTACCATAATCATCTGTATTCTGAAGGTTTTAACAGAGGAATTAATTCATAGCCTGATTACAAGTCAAACATTATGTTCCCTGTCGTCCCCTTGAAATTCAAATAAAGGTGACAAAGTTTGTTTTGTTTTTCCAAATACTGGAGAACAATATTGGTGACAGAGTACTGGTGACCTCATAGAAAAATATCACAGTGCAGGTGAATATACTGGACAGACAGTAGATTAGATTGGATTAGATTATTGTCATTGTGCATATAAGGTCATGTGCTGAGAAAGCCAAATTCTCTTTATGTGTGTTTCAAACCAGAAATAAGAGTGGAATGCAGAGTAACTAATAGAGTATATACAATTACCAGTAAGAGGTTAATGTGAATACACTCAGGTACCGCAGACAGTACACTGCAGGGTATGATGTAATGGTAATAATAGGACATTACAGAATGAACAGCTGGAGATATGATGTTAATATATACACTATGATGAGATGAGGATGAGATATATGCAGTATGGAGAGTAGTATAAATATATATATACCTGCATATATGGTGCTGTTGTCCACTTCGTCTGCTGGCGGATTCTGAGCAAACACTGTTAAACCCCTTTAGGAATAGCTTCTTATATTTTCAAGTTTGTTTGAAAATAATCAATACTGTTCATTAGATACTTAAAATTATTTTTACTGTGTGGTTTTAGAACTTCAGGCAGACAGGAAGACCAGTATTAGAATTATAATACAAAAACTGATATGAATTACAAACATTAATATTATTTAATATGGTTATATTATGTGGCTCCTGCAAATTTCCTCTGTATCATCGCAGCAGTGGGTGTGTTTGATTCAAGTTCACACAATCAGAAATATTATTTAAAAAAGTAATGAAAATGCAAATGAAGAAAATGACGTATGTATGTTGTTTTGAGTTTGAGCCCTTCTTCCCTCTGTGTGTTTAATTTCAATCAAAGATCTAGTTTTCACAGCTTCAAATAATATAATAACATCTTCTAACGAGGATGCTATTGGCCCTTATTAAAATCACAGCTGGTGTGTGTGTTCATGTGTGTTGATTGAATAATTGCTACCCATGAGCACTCTCTTCTCCGTCTGTCACTCTTCACAGCGGCTGATTAACTGGAGTGCTTTCAAAAGCCTTCTTCATCATCACAACAACCAAACCTCATTCAAGATTTGGTGATTTTTAAAGCACACAGCTCTTTGTCTTCTTTCACTTCTTCGTCATTCTCACTTTAGCAGAAAGGCTGTTCGTCACAGTGAGGTTGATTACTGATTATTGTCTTTTGAAACCCTTCAGGTACTTTCAGCTGCTGCTGTGTGTTTTCTGCAGCACCATCTGTTCACCTGTAAACTGTTTTATGTTTATTTTTCATGCATCTGGATTTAGATTCATGTTTGGGATTTTGTGTTTCTTTGGCTCCTTGACTGCAGAATAAAAATCTATATTCCAGCCTATAAAAGGTAGGTTGAAAGTTTTTGCGGTTGTTTTACCACGTTATGTTGTAGCGTGGCCCTGGCCCCTGCATTAATATCTAGATAGGAAGAGCGCAAAGAAGCATAGATGAACGTGTAAATCAAAGAAAATGCATAATAAAAAAGAAATAATTAACCTTCATTAAGAACAAAAGATTCTCCATCCTGTCTGAGCTCCAGCTGAAGAACATCTTCTTCATTTGGCTGAAAGTTGGCAGCACATTGTTGAATAAAAAAAAGATGTATTTCTTTTTAAAAATGGGAGCGTCACACAAAGGAGCTCTTCTGCTAATGAAGGACTACAGATCTGATTGCCTCGCTGTGAGGTAAATTCAATCACAGATGCAGGGCTGCATGGGCGGACCGGCACAAAACCACCGTGTTTACACGAGGCGAGGAGCGAGCGTTCATTAAAGCTCAGAAAGGATGATCAGAGGAACAAATGGTGTTGAGCTGGCCCTGAGGAGGTTTTTGCATATGTACAGAAAGTATAGAGGATTTAATTAGTGACATATAATGAGTCTTCATACAGTCTGGTGTCTCTAAAGCAGTGTTCCACAAAGTGTGTGGGCGCAGAGCGACTGGGAGGAAAAGGTCCGTTTATGCACAACTGAAGTGCTGAACTGTTGATGCACACTACAATAAACTCACTGTGCTGTCATGGTCCCATCTCTAATTAATGGGTTCACTCTGCTTCATGGTGATTAATTGTCAGAAGCTTTTTTTTTTCTCCCTTTTCCTTCAAAAAATCTATGCACACCACTGGTCAGTGACACAAATGGAGAAATATTTGACCGGGACGAAACGAAAAACATGCGAACAGGAGACAAACAAGAACATGTCACAGTAATAGATTACTTTTAGCAGTAACACATCAATATAACATATTACTATTTGAATTGCAGCAATATTTTACCAGTTACTTTCGAAATACAATAACATTGAGTCACCACCCGGATTTAAGTGGCACAGTGTTTGTTTGTTTTTTCACACTGCTCATCCAACTCATCCAGCCACGACTGTTTCCTGCTGCAGCAGCGATGGCAAGTCAACAAACCAGAGTCATGGCAACAGATATTCTACTGTAGATAGATGTAATCCCATTACTTTCAATTCATCACAGAAAAAGAAAAGAATATAATAGCTTCAGGTTAACCCAGCAGCCAGATGCTACTTATTTACATAAGTAAAAATTACTGTTTTCTTTCAAGCAGCAACATCATGTGGTCCGTCTTCAACTTCCACATTCTGGTAAAATAAAATACACTATATTGCCAAAAGTATTCGGTCACTAAGCCAAATAATCAGAATCAGGTGTTCCAATCACTTCCATGGCCACATGTGTATAAAATCAGACTGTTTTTACAAACATTTGTGAAAGAATGGGTCGTTCTCAGGAGCTCAGTGAATTCCAGCGTGGAACTGTGATAGGATGCCACCTGTGCAACAAATCCAGTCGTGAAATTTCCTCACTCCTAAATATTCCACAGTTAACTGTCACCTGTATTATAAGAACGTGGAAGTGTTTGGGAATGACAGCAACTCAGCCACAAAGTGGTAGACCACGTAAACTGACAGAGCGGGGTCAGTGGTTGCTGAGGGACATAGTGTGAAGAGGTCACCAACTTTCTGCAGAGTCAATCACTACAGACCTCCAAGCTTCATGTGGCCTTCAGATTAGCTCAAGAACAGTGCACAGAGAGCTTCATGGAATGGGTTTCCATGGCCGAGCAGCTGCATCCAAGCCATACATCACCAAGTGCAATGCAAAGCATCGAATGCAGTGGTGTAAAGAACGTCGCCACTGGACTCTAGAGCAGTGGAGATGCGTCCTCTGGAGTGATGAATCATGCTTCTCCATCTGCAATCTGATGGAGTCTGGGTTTGGTGGTTTCCAGGGGAACGATACTTGTCGGACTGCATTGTGCCAGGTGTAAAGTTTGGTGGAGGGAGGATTATGGTGTGGAGTTGTTTTTCAGGAGCTGGGCTTGGCCCCTTAGTTCCAGTGAAAGGAACTCTGAATGCTTCAGCATACCAAGACATTTTGGACAATTCCATGCTCCCAACTTTGTGGGAACAGTTTGGAGCTGGCCCCTTCCTCTTCCAACATGACTGTGCACCAGTGCACAAAGCAAGGGCCATAAAGACATGGATGACAGAGTCTGGTGTGGATGAACTTGACTGGCCTGCACAGAGTCCTGACCTCAACCTGATAGAACACCTTTGGGATGAATTAGAGCAGAGACTGAGAGCCAGACCTTCTCGTCCAACATCAGTGTGTGACCTCACAAATACGCTTCTGGAAGAACAGTCAAAAATTCCCTTAAACACACTCCTAAACCTTGTGGACAGCCTTCCCAGAAGAGTTATAGGTGCAAAGGTTGGACCGACGTCATATTGAACCCTATGGATTAGGAATGGGATGACACTTAAGTTCATATGTGAGTCAAGGCAGGTGAGCGAACACTTTTGGCAATATAATGTACATAGCTCTGGCCATGCTAGAAGAAATCAGCCTCACATGATATATAGTGAACAACAACAAACTACAGAACATGATCATGTAATGCACTACAATTTATAGACAGTAATGTCATAACATACTGTGTTACATGCAACAAATCCAAAACATGATAATACTGAACAATCAATAAAATCTTTCCCCAAAAATATTTTATATCCTTACCTGACATAATACCTGAGATCCCAATTCAATATTTTAATGACTGTGTTGTAGTGACTACAACAGTGACTATTACACGTGCACACAAACATGGCAATATTCAAAATTTAATACAGGCCGTGTAAACAGCACATTCCATGCTTTGAATATTCTGAATACAGCCTTATTCCAAATGAAGCATTTTCTGGTTAAAATGTGGGATATGCCGATATCATTCAGGTTTTAAGAGCATTCTTTGAACATGTCTACATTCAGAATATGTGTCTTAATTATTAAATAACTTTGCGTCGTCGACGTGTTTGTGAATGTGCGCAAATATTGCAATGTCAACCTTCTCAAGAAGGTGGTTGAAGGAATGAAAAAAGGAGTCTGTATATTAAGGGAGTATTTGTGAACAGTTTAAAGGCATATTTTTCATGTCAGAATAAGGGCAATATTTTGTGCATGTAAGCGTAGTCTGTGTGTTCTTCATGGTCATGTTTGGTAATGACACAGGCAGCACTTGGTTAAGGTTAGGGAGAGATCATAATACAGAAAAACATCCCACAATGTGATTATCAGCTGTAACCATGTTCTTATCCCAAATCTTAGTGACATTATTATGTATTTACACTGTGGACCTTAATGTCCCATGTTTTTTTTGTCTAATTGACAAATGAGGATAGCAACACTTAGAAAGAACCCTGGAGATAATCGTAATCATATCCTCACCGTCAACTTGTGTCCACTTAAAGTGCTTTTTTTTGAGCCGCTCAAATTGTTGTACTTAGTGTCATAGCATAGAAAGGACTCTACAGATAAATTAAACATATTATAGAATATAATGACATAAAAACAAGTCTGGCGCTTGGCACACAGGAGAAGATGCAAAAGTTATAAGAAGTTATAACCTCCAGGTAGAGCAGCTCTTACAGCGGAGGCAGTGATGACGTTAATCATGTTTATGTGGCTGCAGAGAAGCTGACATCTCTTCACCTGAAGACTCGCTGTTGTGTTTCAGAGCCAGGTTTTTAATTTCTCAGGAGGATATCTATCTGCTCTGACAATATTCAAAATGGGTTTACAGCTCGATTTAGTATTTTAAGAAGCCGCCGCTTTGGAATATTAATGACACAATTTCTGGCTTGTTTTTCACTTTGGAAGTGAAACAAATAGTTACACAGCTCATTGTTTCTCCTCAGCGGCCGCAATACATCATAAAGCAATTATGCTGGAAACAAGACTGCCTGCTCTCCAGTTTACTCCCAGCTGCAGGTTTTATCATGGAAACAGAGGATAACGCACATACGTGTAAATAACAACACTAATTTCTGTCATCTCTGATTTGATGTCTCTGCAGTTTTTGTCTCATATTGACAGTAATGCTCTTTTACTAATGCTGGCCTCTGGTTGGTTGTTCTGTGGCATATTTTTACTGCACTCTGTCTTTGTTAAAAAAATATATATATATATATATATATATTACTTGTATTTAAACCTTCATCAAGATCACCATCAACGCAAACAGTGAGTTAATATAATAATCAGAATGGCATATTTTATCATTGTCACATCTTCCTATTTTTAGCTGCAGTGGTTGGAATTTACTCAAGTATTTATGTACCAATGTTTCAATAGTATATATTATATATTATATATTATATAGTATATATAATAGTATAGTTAATCCAGTGTGTATGTATATATTTATGGGTAGCCCTAGTTGGCTTGATATGAAATCCAGCAACCAAGTATTTTATTTATTCATTTTGTTCTTTCTTTGTTGTTCATGTAAACAATGCAGAAAAATGATCGATGAAATAGAGGCAGCTCAGTCTGCAGAGAAACAAAGTTGGCTGGATTTCTGTTCATTTGTGATGTCACAAATCTACTATAGTTAGACATTTTAACATCTATAAATGAGTCCCAGTTTATTTCACAGTTCAAGTGAATGATGTCAGCTGACAGGAAGTAAACATGGACCCAAGCTGTTGCCTAGCAATGCAATGCCATAGGAAATTTCTTTCTTTGAAATGTTCTTAAACTGTTTCAGACAATGGGTAAAGACAGATTCATTCAGACAGGAAGTATGAGGACAAGATTACAGCATGTACAGCTCTAAATACAAGTATGAATATGAAAATGGACTCATCATGGGACCTTTAAAAGCTGATGATGTGTTACACTTCACAGCTCATTTCAAGAGTGGCTACAACATAACTTATTTCAGGTTTAGGTGGCTTTGAAGTTAATGAAAACATGTTTTCTCTTTCTGGTGGCTGTTGAAGAGGTTGAACCTAAATCTCTTTTAGCTTTTCATCCAAATGCATTGAACATTTTGTTCCCTACAATTGTACATGATCATTACAGTTGGTGGAGCAAGGATGTAATTTGCTGTTGCAAAGGTGTAATCAGGCGCTGCAGCAGAAAGCAGAACTTATTTGTTTTTTGTTTTTTGTTTTCTTTTTCTATTCACAACCTAACTGTCCTTGAACACACGTAGTGTGTGACTTTACCAGTCTGTGTGTTTCTGTATGTTGGAGTAGGTTTGTGTGTCGAAGCTTTCCCTCTAGTTGACATCTGCAGAGGTGCTTTGAATTTATTTTTTCGGTCACACTGAGAGAGAAAAGACAGAGGGACAAATCACATTCTGCTCAATCAGACAGAAATCCAATTCTCCTTGGACAAGGACAGCTATTTACTTTGAATGTGAAAGCAGACTGGATACACTGTAAATTATTGCAGCTGATTTTTTTTCACCTTGCTTTCTGTTCAGATAGAGGTTTTGTAGTGTTTCTGTGTTAGCTTTGCATGTGTTACGTGTGAGCTAAGGCCTGGACCCCGGATGCAGAGACTGAGGCAGCGAAGATAACTTGAAGTGTTTATTCTCACCACAAAATACACAAAGTTAACAAAAGGCGAGGGCAAGAGCAGGCGATGGACGAGTGGCTGGCGTTGCTGGAGTAGTAGAGCTGGAGACAGGTCCGACGTACGAGTGGCGACATAAACAGGCTGCTGAGATGGGGTAATCTGGCACAGGAGTGGAGACTGGGCCGGGCTTAAATAGCAGGATGAATGAGTGGATGAGAACCAGGTGTGTCTCGTGAGAGAGCCAACCAATCACCGCCACTGCTGCACACACTGCCCTGGAGAGAAGGAGGGGAAGGGGAGACAGGAAAACACAAAAACATGCCACACAAAACAAAAAGGCACCTACAAACCTAACATTACCCCCTCAACGGACGCCACCATGGCGCACCAGGCTTGTCTGGAAAGTCCCGATAAAAGTCATTAATGAGGCCCGGGTCCAAAATCAAAGAACGGGACACCCAAGATCGTTCCTCTGGGCCATAACCCTCCCAGTCCACCAAGAACTGATATCCCGGCCCGTCCTGCGGACGTCAGCAGCAGCCGGACAGTGAAGGCAGGGTGAATTAGATCGCCAATAAGCCGGGGGGGTGGAGGGGGTTCGGCCGGAGGGCACAGAGCACTGGTGGACACAGGTTTCAACAGTGAAACATGAAAAGCTGGGTGAACATGCAATGCAGCGGGCAAACTGAGTCTCATCACACTGGGGTTGATTACTTTTTCAATTTCAAAGGACCAATGTACCTAGGGAGCTAGTTTCCTGCTCTCTGTCTGCAGAGGGAGGTCGGCGTGAAGAGAGCCAAACCCTTTGTCCAGGCTGATAGTGGGGGAGCAGGAGAGCGGCGTTGGTCTGCCAACCGCTTGTTGCGGGCAGCCGTCCGTGTGAGAGCCTCTCTGGCTTCACGCCAGACCCGACGAGCTGCCGAGGTGCTCCTGTACCGAAGGAACTGCCACTTCTGTCTCCTGGATGGGGAAGAGGGAGGCTGGAAACCCATGGAAGCCATGAAAGGGACATACCTGTGGCAGAGCTGACCAGGGAGTTGTGGGTATTCCACCCAGGGTAGGTGGGTGGACCATGAGGACGGGTGTCTCGAGGTGACGCACCGAAGGGCCGACTCGAGGTCCTGGTTGGCCCGCTGTCTGGCCATTAGTCTGAGGATGGTATCCAGGACGAGAGGCTGGCCGGCGCCCCAAGAGCCAGGCAGAAAGCTCTCCAGACCTGGGAGGAGAACTGAGGCCCCGGTCCTAAACAATGTCCTGAGGGATTCCATGAATTGAACACGTGTTGGACGAGGAGGTTGGCGGTCTCTAGAGCTGTGGGAAGTTTGAGCAGAGGTACAAAATGCACAGCTTTGGAGAAGCGATCTACAATAGTTAGAATAACAGTGTTACCCTCAGAAGGTGGGAGTCCCGTGACCGAAATCCACCGCGATGTGAGACCAGGGGACGATGAGGGATAGGTAAGGGCTGTAGGAGACCAGCAGGAGTCCGGTGGGAGGATTTGCCTGCGGGCACAGACGGAGCAGGCAGAGACAAACTCCTTGGTGTCAGCCGTAATGGTCGGCCACCAAAAGCTGTGCTGTAGCATGGTGAGGGTTCGATGGAAGCCGGGATGACAGGCGATTTTGGAGGCATGTCCTCCCACTCGAGCACAGGAGTCCTGGCGGAGGGTGGAACGAATATCCGGTTGGGAGGACAGCTTTCAGGAATGGGATGGTCTCGTTGAGCCTCCTGCACCACTTGCTCAATCTCCCACCTGGCCGCCCCCACCACACAGGAGGATGGGAGTATGGTCTCCACAGGTGAGTCTTCCACTGGCGGGTAAACTGTCGAGACAAGGCGTCGGGCTTGATGTTCCTGGACCCAGGGACGGTAGGTGAGGGTGAACTGAAACGGCCCAGAAACAAAGCCCACCGAACCTGCCGGGAGTTTAGTAGTCGCCGACCGTAGATAAGAGAGGTTCTTGGTCGGTCCAAACCACAAAGGGTGTGTGGAACCCTCCAACCAATGCCTCCACTCCTGGAGAGCGAGAACCACCTCGCCAGAAGCTCCCTGTTGCCTACATCGTAGTTCCTCTCTGTAGGTGTTAGTCGGCGAGAGAAGAAGGCACAGGGGTGCATTTTTGTGGTCTACCGGGGGCGCTGAGAGAGTAATGCTCCAACACCGGTGTGTCGGAGGCATCAACCTCTACCACGAACTGAAGTGAGGGATCTGGGTGGGAGAGCACAGGTGCAGAGGTAAACAGACACTTTAAATGGTTGGAAAGCGGCGTCCGCTGCCTGAGACCACACAAAGGGAGTTTGCAGGAGGTGAGCTGAGTGAGCGGCGCTGCTACTTGACTGTAGTTACGAATGAACCTCCTATAAAAATTTGCAAAACCCAAAAATCTCTGGAGGTGTTTTCGGGTGGAAGGGACAGGCCACTCACTCACAGCTTGAACCTTGGCAGGGTCCGCCTTTAACTGCCCTTTCTCCACCACAAAACCCAAAAACTGACGGAGGGGACATGAAACTCCACATTTCTCAGCTTTTACAAAGAGTCTGTTCTCTAGCAGTCTTTTTAGTACCAGTCTGACATGTTGAATGTGTTCATCTAAATCCCTAGAAAAGATCAAAATATCATCTAAATACACAAAAACAAATCTGTTGAGCATGTCTCTTAACACATCATTGATTAGAGCCTGAAAGACGGCCGGGGCATTGGTTAGGCCCAAAGGCATCACTAGGTACTCAAAGTGTCCGAGGGGTGTTGAAAGCCGCTTTTCCACTCATCTCCTTCCTTGATTCTGATGAGGTGGTAGGCATTACGGAGGTCTAACTTGGAAAAAATGGTAGACTGATGCAGAGGACCAAAAGCGGAATCTATCAGTGGAAGAGGGTACTTATTTTTTACAGTGATATCATTTAAGCCTCGGAAGTCAATGCAGGGGACGCAGAGTTTTATCTTTCTTTCCACAAAGAAAAACCAGCACCCACAGGGGAAGAGGATGGACGGATAAGCCCCGCCGCTAGAGAGTCAGTGAGGTATTGCTCCATGGACTCCTTTTCAGGCTTGGACAGATTGTATAGTTTTTGGGTGGGAAGAGGGGCATCCGGAAGCAGCTTGATGAATTGCAGTCATAGGGTCGATGTGGGGAAGGGGAGAGGGCACTGTCCTTATTAAAAACCTCCTGGAGATCATGGTAAACAGAGGGAATGGTGGACAAGTCAACAGGTCTCTGCGGCTCAGGTGGCGAGGGGACTAGGAGGACTAGCTGAATGGAGGCAATGTGAATGACAGAAAGTACTCCAATTGGTGATGACAGATGCAGACCAGTCAATATGGGGGTTATGTAACTTGAGCCAAGGGAGACCCAGAACCAAAGGTGACGTGGGAGAGGGAATGACCAACAATGAAATATTTTCCTGATGGTTACCTGAGCTGCAGGGTCATGGGAGCAGTACGGTGGGTGACACGAGCAAGTAACTGACCATTCAAAGCGAGCACATTCCTAGGCTCAGGTAGAGTCTCTGTGGGAAGATTTGCTTGGATACACAGTTCAGAGTCAATGAAGTTGTCATCTGCCCCACTATCGACCAGTACTTGCAAAGGTAATGTATTGTGAGGAAATCTGAGCATACCTTGCAGTTGAATACGGGCGGAGGGTGTAGGAGAGGAGATGGTGTGGCTCATCAGCGCCCCCCCCGGTAGCTGACGAGCCTGCTCTTTTGGCAGTTGTGGACAGAAGGCAAGGAAGTGGCCAGACTGACCACAGTAGATGCAGAGCCGGTGCCGAACTCTGCGTTCACGTTCTGCAGGAGACAATCTCGCCCTACCCAACTGCATGGATTCCTCCCCGCCATGAAAAGAGGGAGAACTGGAAGTTGGAGCTGGAATGGGGGTGAGGTCCCGGGGGGTTCCATGTGGAGGAGGTGCAGACGCCAAGGAGAGGGTTGCAGCAACAGGTGGAGGGACACCCTGTCTCCCTATTCTCTCCCTACGTCTTTCTCTCAGCCGGTTATCAAGTCTTATAGCTAAAGAAATTAACTCATCTAGAGACTGGGTCTCATCTCGTGCGGCTAATTCGTCCTTTATATTATCAGCTAGTCCCAGAAGAAAAACGCTTTGCAAGGCTAGCTCATCCCACCCGCTCTCGGCTGCCAAAATGCGGAAGTCAATAGCATACTGAGAGACTGGGGCAGAACCCTGGCGAAGAGAGAAAGAGCCGGCTGGCTTCTTTCCCTTGGACCGGGTGGTCAAACACTTTTCGCATCTCATTGACAAAGGAGGTATAGGACTGAGTTAGCGCAGAATTGCTAGAAATTGCCAAAGCCCACGAGGCAGCACGATCTGACAACAAACTCATAATGAAAGCGATTCTAGATCTATCAGTGGCGTGACGTCTGGGTTTGTTGATCAAACACTATGGAGCATTGGTGTAAAAACTGGCTACATGTCCCTAGCTCACCGGAATACCTGACTGGAGAGGGGATGAATGGTTCTCTGGAGAGACTGGGTGGAGGAGCTGAGGACACTGCTGAAGGAGCGTTGGAAGGTGGAGGATCCTGGGGGAGCCAAAGTGGAGATCTGGTTGACGGCTTGATCCATGCGACCACTGAGCTGAGACACACTGGTTGAGAGATTCTGTAGGGTTCCCAGAATCTCGTGGATGGCTTTGCTCCAAATGCCCAACACGAACCTTGCGTGGACAATGCCTGCCGAAGTCTATCTGTCTCCAGCGGGTCCATGTTCATGGCCAGATTACTCTGTTACGTGTGAGCTAAGGCCTGGACCCCGGATGCAGAGACTGAGGCAGCGAAGATAACTTGAAGTGTTTATTCTCACCACAAAATACACAAAGTTAACAAAAGGCGAGGGCAAGAGCAGGCGATGGACGAGTGGCTGGCGTTGCTGGAGTAGTAGAGCTGGAGACAGGTCCGACGTACGAGTGGCGACATAAACAGGCTGCTGAGATGGGGTAATCTGGCACAGGAGTGGAGACTGGGCCGGGCTTAAATAGCAGGATGAATGAGTGGATGAGAACCAGGTGTGTCTCGTGGAGAGAGCCAACCAATCACCGCCACTGCTGCACACACACTGCCCTGGAGAGAAGGAGGGGGAAGGGGAGACAGGAAAACACAAAACATGCCACACAAAACAAAAAGGCACCTACAAACCTAACAGCATGAGCACATTATACCTACATATGGAATGGACCATCATGTTTCTATCGTAGCTCAGAAGAGACAAACCAAACACTGGCTCTACTGGCTCTCTCACTCTGAATCTCTGGTCACCGTAGTTGTCCTACACACTTGGTACTCAGGAGACATTCAATTGGTTACACTCTGTATCCTCACGACCAAATCCTACACAATGCACCTTTAAGTGGAAATTCAAGGTGCTTGCACTTTGTCAGCCTGAAAGAGAGTGCAGCCCGAGAAAGGGCGTAGAGTGTGGTAATGTAGAATAAAGAGAGAAGACATTCAGTAGACTGCTGTGTCCTGAGTGTCATGTCACGAGCTCTTTTTGATGCAGAAAATAAAGCAAAAAAAATGGATGAGAACGTGTTGAACTGAGTATTTCCATACATGCTGCTTCTGCTCCACCACATGATTCAGTGACTTTTCAGAGTAGTTTTTCAACCCCTTCTGTCCACTAATGACCAACTATTTTATGATATCTAAATTGATTTATATCTGCTAATCCCCTTTATAAGACTTTTATTAACTCATTGAGTGCCAGCTGTTTTATAAAAGTGCCTTGTTCCAGCGTTTTTACCCATTTTGAGTCACATTTCAAGACCCACAGAATATTTTGTACTATGACTCTGAAAACACAGAATAGCTCAAATGAAAGAAGAGACTATATTTCATCATGGAAAAAAAAAATCATTTATTTTTACCTTGCTTCATTCTTGTTTTATCTGGAGGAGGATAGAGGCCCGTTTCACCAAAATCACCATTTTGTTTGCTTTGCTCACTAATCTCGATCATCTCTACTTCCTGTTTTGATTTCTATGGTGTATACTGTGTCTTTATGTCCCGACTACAAATCCCAGAAGCCCCAAAATTACTCACAGGCTGTGAGAGCGCCCTCTTGTGCCTGCTGCCAAAAAAAAAACACCAATGGCATTCAAGCGTTGGATTTTAAATGACATATAAATACGTTAATGGCACTCAAAGATTTAATAGCAAGTTGTCTGTTGATATACTGAAAATAAAATATAGGGCCACTGTTGTGTCCTCCAAAACAAGACTTGAAACTGAAACCAACTCACAGTTGTTTATGTTGTTTTCATTGTTCACTTCAGTTCAAGGATGACCTGAGCTCAGTGTATCACTGTGGGAATGTTCCAAACACACCTTCACCTTTATGTTTAATCCTCTGTTAGCTGAGCATTTAGCGCCGCTCAGAATGTGGAGGGTGTTTTCAGGGTGATGTATGGTTCTCAGTGTAATCCATGGCTCGTCCTTGTCTGACTCCTCAGGCTCTTTTAGAATTCCAGCTGAAGTCAAACAGGATGGACATGAATAATTCAGGGTTGAGGGGCTCAGAGGTGCTGCCTCTTCTTCTTCTTATGAGTCTTCACCTGGAAGCAATTACAGCCAGAGCAGTCTCAGTTTCCACAGAGGAGACACAAATGAAGTGTCCCAGCTCGTCCCCAGAGCTTCATGTTTTTAATCAGAGTCTCCAGGAGGACAATGTCCACACTCTATGAGACGCAAACTGCATGTGTAGTTCAGCATCGAAAACACCAAAGCTTATGATTTATTTAGGAAATTCAGCCTCTTTATATTTGCTAGTTAACATTACGGCTTCATTAATGACCTATTAAGTGAAAGCCCAGAGATATTCTTTATTTTTCCTCCTATTAATCACTCTAACAAGTGCTGTGTGTATCAATGCTTGATATATCTTCTTCCTCTGTTCCATAGAGGTCAATTAAAAGCACATCAATGAGCCACACTGCTGCACTGGGTGACATGTTCCTGCATTATGAACACACACACTGTAGTTTATTTAGATTCAATTCAACACACACACATCCTGTTGCCAAAAAAACACTCGAGCACGAAATGTGGATCAGTCCGCTGCTGAAAATAGTCCCCAACAAATATGCTGGGGCCACAGACAGGAAGTCAGAAAGTACTAAAAGGAAAAAAATGGTGCACCTTTGCAAAGTTAGTACTGAAGCTGTGGGTGGTATATTCTAATGAGTCTGTATTTGACATAGGAAGGGGAGCAGAATCTGAACGGCTTGTTGAGTCATAGTGTGAATTCCCTCAGCTCTCTGTGGCAAAGAAAAAATAATGAAAGTATTTCAGTGCAAACAGAATCTGATTCATTCTGAATGAAAATGGCAAAAAGGTCATAGAACATAGGAAAAATGTAATGAAAATTCCTGTGCAGCTTTATCCAAGTGAAATTATTGCAAATATAATTTCATCTGAAGGACTTTGTTCTGCACACATACACACAACAATGAGGATATCCAAAACATGCTCTGTTTTGCTGCCTTGTCATTAAATAGAAAACTGATGGACATCATAGAGAGTCTAGGGAGCTGAGTGTTGTGTATGTAACTATTCCTTTAAATACAAGTTTAATCTCCTAGCTTCCACAAACTGGTTCGCTCCTGTTTCTGGAAAATATAGTCGACAAGCAACTGACAACTTGTTAGAGAATATCCTTGTACTGTGTGTTGTATTTTTAGAGCTTTTTACAAATGATGTGAAGAAAAAAGATCAGCTGCTTTTAATTGGATGAAGGACTATGTGGCTTTTTCTGCTTGTCTGTGAGGTTTGTTTCCTCTAATGAGATGCTGGACATCAGTTGGAAGAAAACATGAAGCTGAAGAATCAAACTGAGCATTGAGGGATGTAATCTGATTATCTAATCTTATTACACCACCACACAGTGCAAGATGTTTGCCATCGTTGCACTAAATTAATAGTATTTCAGATTACCAAAATATTGTTTTTCTATAATGATTAATCTACCAGTATGTGTAAGCTCTTTAATCAAAATTATATCTTTAATGCTAAAATGATGTGTGTGAAGCAGGAAAAATGAGAAAGCATGAGGATTTGAGGGAGCTTGACAAATCTGACAAAGAGTAAAACAGTGATGGCTAGAGTTCTGGATCAGAGCATCTCCAGAACTGCAGCTCTGGTGGGCTGTTCCTGGTCTGCATTGGCCAAGGATCTATCAAAAGTGGTTCAAGGAAGGACCAGTGGTGAACCAGAGACAGGGTATTGAGAGGACAAGGATCACTGATGCAGGTGGGGAGTGAAGGCTGGTTCTGGTGGTCTGATCCAACAGACCAGAGAAGTTAAAGCTGCTGAAGATAGAAAGGTGTTGCACATGTGGCTGTTTCGGCAGAAAAAAAGGTAGTAGATGGTAATAATATTATGTGTGATTGGTGTATATACATATATATTTATATTTTGATATATGAAAATACACACACACACAGAGTTCAGAAGTGTTGGAGAAGATGCTCTGATTGGTTGTGATGGATTATTATTTGTGTCCTCCAGGTCTCCTGACAGCAGTGACGAGAACAGACGCTCCCCAGAGAGAGACTGATTCCCATCGATCATCATTGCCAAGTGGAGCATCCACTTCGCTGGTGACCAACCGCCATTATCAGCCTCCATCAGAGCAGAGGGGTGGGGTGTCACCACTTCCTGCCTCATGCTTGGGCAACCTGTGGAAACTGCAGCCCAAAATTTTCCTGCTTTCTTGGAGTAAAATGTTTATTTTCCCGGAAATTTGGAAAAAAATATTGGATTACTATGACACGCTGCTAAATGGATTTCTTTATGTTTGGCACAAAACTCTGTTTCGTTTTTACAGACCAAAGATGAACAGAGCTGACAATGAGACATTAATGGACACCATCACCATATCTATGTAAAGAAGCAAACACATTGTGATATTATACAGTAAGTGACTTACCTGAGCAAAGTAAAATTGTATATGAGTTCTGTATTGTATCAGTGTGAGGGGAGCTGTCAATGTTTCTGAGATATTCATGTGCTGAGCATCAGTCGGTGGAGAAAGTGAAAAATCTCATCTTCATTTTCACGGGTAGAACACAAAACTTTGTGCACTTTTAGCAGAAACCTGAGAAAATGTTTTAAAGATTAGAGTGAATCACGGCAGGAAAAGCCAGTGGTGGAATGTAATCCAGTTTGCATAAAAAATGTTGGCATTGTACATTTCTTCTAAAAACAAATGTCAAATGTTGATGTTTCTGACACCAAAATAAGGTTTTATACGTATGTTTCATATCAGAATTGAATCATGTTTGTAGAAAGACATAACGCTGGTTAACATTGGGCAGCGATCGGTTTGGTTTCAACAGCAAAAATACTTGATTAAAGTTAAAAAAAAAAAAAAGTCGCGGTCTGTGCTAAAATAGTGACCTATCCAAATAACTTTAACAACATTGCAACAAAATATTTTAATGAAACAAAACATGTTAACAAAATAACATAACAAGACAAATTCACAGAACAAATGTAACATAAGAAACATGATATACAAACTATAACAATGTAACTGGCGTAAATAAATAACAACGGCCATTACTAAACTTTCTTAGGTAATAATGATGTAACGAGTTGATTTTCTTGTTATACTATTTGTTCTCATACCGCATACCATCAGTAAAGGTCAGTTGATAAACTATGGTTCTGACAAAAACCCATCAACATTTTAGTATATCTGTGGTATGGTGCAATGTACAATGCCACCATTTTTACCTGACAACTGGCATGAATGTAACTAACTATATTTAGTGTACTGCAAATTTGAGCTACTGGTACTTTAATTAAGTATGTTGCCTCTTACTTTTTGCTATATGTTTATTTCACAGCTGTACCAGTAGAACCAGTAGAAAACATACAAACATGCAAATGTAAACAATTTATTTGGAAAGAAAATTAAATATAGTGCCTCCTAGTGGACTGATGGCCAAGTCCAACTTTAATATATTCTCCAGGGTGTGGTATCAGTGTGCAAAGTTTCCTCTCATCATCATCAAAATTGATTTCTGGCTCCTCTCCACCAGACGATGTTATGTCACATTCTCCGTTGCCACGTGTGGAACATACAGTCAGCATGGTAGGTTTTAATGAAACAAAACCCAAAACATTTCACACTAGAAGCCAAGCTGTCATGTCTTTTTTGGGGGGGAGGGAGAGAGAAGCATTAAATGTATTTTCAAAAGCTTAAAGTTCTATATTTAACAATTGTATACTGTATGTTGTATCTTTGTAGAACATCTTTATTTAACATGCTGCTGTTGAAAGCTCGCTTTCAGTTTTTAACAGTTCAAACTGTTTCTCAGCAGGGGTGGAGGAAGAGATTCTACACCATTTTCTGATAAGTCACTCTTTATAAAGCATTTATAAGTTGTAACTAATGGCCCTATTAATGGTTAATGAATAATGAATTATACATTTTGGTTTGCTAGGTAGTGAAAAATTAATTTGCAGCAGACTGCAAGTTAAACAAAACAAAAAAGACCAAACTGGTGTAGTGATAGAGGAGGAATTACCATTACCTTAACTTATTAACAGTAAAGCCAATAGTTACACCATATAAATCTTTTTTCTTTGAGAAAGTGACATTGATGACTTCAGTCATGTAGGCAATGTACACCAAATCCCAGAATGCAGTAGCTCATTGCCTTATGTCATGTCAGCCTCTATCAATTGGAAGAGATTAAGTCACTGTCTCTGTTTTGATGCTCTGCCAGGATGAATCATATTTTTCATTAAACAGAACACACAAGTTCATTTGTGTTTGATCTCAAAGGGTTTCTTCTCATGGCAGAATAAGAAGTTTTGTGCAGAGGACAAAGAAGTAAGAAGTCTAAAATACTGTGTCAAGGTGCTTTCAGGACAGTTGATACAACCATGTTCATGAGTTCACAAATTCACATTCTACCTTTTTGGGAGAAGTAAAACTTCTGCAGTAATTAGACTATAATTGTATTATATTAGTAATACACAGAACATGTTTCCTTTTCATCAACTGGAGCAGCAAATAAACAAGGCTGCGTAGTTAAGTCTGATATTGGCACTAAAGGCTACGCATGTCTGTAGTCCACTAGTGACCAATGGTGCCGCCAGGGGTTGTCATCCCTTTGAATTTGCTGGCCACCCCACTCGCCAGTGATGATATGATAGTCGTCTGTTCCGAGTAAAGCCCTTTCAGGAGAACAGCCTCTTGCTCCTTCCTGCTCTAGATGACCACCAGGAAGACACTTGTCGCTTTGCTTGTGTTTAGCGCTCAGTGGATCAGTGTTTCAGGCCAGCTCAACGCATGGATGTAAACGGCTCACATTACAGCACTATGTAGGCTTTTTGACTTATTTTATTGACACGTGGATCTGAGTTACATGGCTAATGTTAGCCACTTGTATCTATTAATTGTTAATGTTGATTTGCCGACATTGAGAAAAGCCACAAATATCTCTTCTTATTTTAGGAAGAAAGTTAACACAGGAGAGAGAGCTGACAGGGAGCAGCAGAATGAGGAGGAGGATGGAGGACAGAAGCAGATATGACAAGGATACACAGACTCAGTCAGCATCAATATCAGAGCAGTGACAAGGAAGAACACCAGACAGCAGCAGACCAGGAACAGACAGCGACAGCAATGGTTAAAGAAGTGACCAGGCAGGTGTTCGACCTGTTTCTGGAACAACAGGTAAAACTATGACAGTGTGGCCCTATAGTCATGAAATTGAGATACATCATCTGGAGAAATGTATGTACTGTAACACAAAGATGTAGCACAATGAACCAAATATATCAGTCTTTCCTCATAGTTTTCTGCAGCCTATATATTAGAACAGCAAAATAAAACTCATGAACTTATTGCTTTTTAGTTTTAGTGTGCCACTCTAACATGTTAGGTGGCCCCAGCCGGCAGGCGCCCCTGCTACCCATGCAGAAAAGAAACAAAAAAATAAAAAATATTTTTAAAAAAATGTACTGAAAAATGTACTGAAAAATGTCCTGAAATTCATGAATTTCATTTTTTTTTCTGTTTCTTTTCCATATGGGTAGTGACAGTAGATGAAGAAGTAAAGGTTGCAAGCCAGAAACAAAGCAAATAGCTTTAATATCTACAAGAAAAAAATGGACATTGGTACTTTGATTCAATTGGGCAAGTTAGAATTGCTCTTTTGTGTCATCTTCTACTGCTGTCTTAAAGACAATTAATATGTGGAAGATAGACAGCTGATTAATATTAGTATTAGTCACAATTCTGCAAGAAGTTTCAATAACCCATTTTCCTTACAGTTTTTCTAATGATGTCTCAAAACACAGCTATAGTTTGCCCTCACAATATACAGTATGTAGCTGTTCTGTGCACTATATGTACAAATGTTACTGCAGTTTTAACCTCTTCAGACTTTCTTTTTTCACCCTGGAGCTAGGAGATATTGTTCTGGAAACTCTGGTTGTACAGTAATTTATTGAAGGAATGAGGTCCATTTTTTGTTAAGAATAGTGTCACAACATAAATAAAGCAGCAGTTAATCATTGCATTAAAATACCACCTCAAAAGATTCATTTGAAGGCAGCATAAATCAATATTATCTCAGCTTCCCAACACAATATTCATGTTTAGAAAGTTATTAATTTGCCAATCAAATCTTTGCTTAAAGGAGTTGAAGGCCAGAGGAAACCAAAGTAAAGTGTGTAAACAAACTCCATTTTAGATACTGTTTGTTGTCAGCTCAATAGATGTTTTCCATGCTTACACCCTGTAATTACCTCATTATGTAGGACTTTTCATTATCCATGATGAGCAATTCCATATATGGATTCAGATCGCCTTCTTCAAAAATGACAGATTTACAGAAGTCACTGCAGCATCTCATTTCATTAATATTATATCATTTATAATGAAAAATATAATTTTAAAGTATGAATTAGTGTTCACTCTCTTACAGTCTTGTTGGAGCTGCTTTAAATTACTACTTATAATAAGTGGACTGTGCTGCTGCTGCTTTACATAAAAATCATCCAGCTGACTTTTATTTTGAAGAAGCAACACTGCTCTTCTGTTGTGCTGCTCAGTGAGTGTTTGCTGTAGTATTAAACTACTGTTACTCCAGAGAACACGGGTGTCATAACCCGATCGACCAGGACTGGAAGCTGGATGATTACATCTTTGAAGAAGTTGAAATGTCAATTAGAGTGTGAGCGGTAAAAGGAGCTGAGAAGTATGCGTTTCTAAGATAAGTGCTGTGTGAATCTGAGATGTCAAAATGTCAAGTGTCGGCCAAAGTGCTGAAGAGAGTCGAAATGTCACTTAGTTTGAGTGATTTGAGTTGGATGTGTCCAGTTAAATGTAACTGATGTAAGTGAAGATGCTGAAAAAAGTGTCATTTGCTGTGAGTGCTACAACCCAGTGAAGTTATAAAACATCTTAGTGTTTTACAACTAGTGGTTAGTGTTGAGGTTGGAGTGTAAAAATCAGTCAAGCACTGAAAGGAGCTGAAACGTATCATGTTAAATGATATGTTAAATTGAAGTGTAAGTTTAAGTGTAGGTGCTGAATGAAGTTGAAGTGTCCTTTAAATACTCAGAGAAGTTATGCAAGTTGAGTGAAGGAAATAAAAGGCACAGGTCAAACCTCATTTCAGGTGTCATCTGAAGTGCATAAACTAAAAGATCATTTAAGTGCAATGATTGAAATATCTCAATAATATCTAAATAATAAGTTGAAGTTTCAAAATGAGATAATGCAGCAGCTGAAATATTCATACAAATGGTTTGTTTCTGTAACATGTGAATTGTTTGAGTAAGAAAAGCAAAGTCCTGACCTTTATAAAGATAAAAAAAAAACTACTGAAAAGTTATGAGACAAATTTGGTTTTAAATAAGGTTTTACCTTGAGATAATGTCAAGAAATGGTTTGATATCCTCAGATAATGAGATAATTATTTGATAAACACTATAATCCTGTCCTGACATTCAGATAAATCCAAAAATTTTTAATTTTGGCTTCATTTTGCAGTGAAAGGTTGACTGTGGATATGCACATACGGTAACCAAACTCATGTGGATTTCTGTAAACAGGTGATTTGTGTCCTCAGACTGACAGGTGTTATAGAGGTATTCGTCTCCCTGTCAAACACACGTTTTCCTGCTGAATTCACAGACTGGATGTGTCAGTTTTCAGGCTTCAGAGGAACTAAAAATACTGAGCAGAATGTAGGCTGAGCTCTCTGAGGCTTCGCTGCTCTTACATTATCCTTTCTTATTTATTAACGTTATATCCTGGCCTACTTCTTCTCCCCCTCAGCACTATTAGCCCACTTTTTACACACAGAACTGGAAATCACTGAAATCTTCTACTCGGGATCATTGAGAGCTGAGAGGATGTCATTTTTATGGCTTTCAGGTTCATTTAGAGCAGCAGCTGAAATATCTTATCAATAACACAGCATCATGTCTTTGGTATAAATCACATGAATGTAAATGTTCAGACGTCCTTACACCTGCAGAGGAGCCTCAACAGTACTTTCTGCAGGCTTCCAGAGTCCCTTTATGCCTTGTTCATGCTCGTTGACTGGTCGTGCTGTTGACACCATGCCACTCTCTGTTGTCTGGTTGGGAGTCTTGGATTGTTCACACCACATGACTTCAGCAAACTGGATGTTGTCATGTCTTGTCATTAACTCTTTGAGTGCCAGCCGTTTTATAAAACAGAAAGTGCCTTGTGCTAACGTTTTTGCCCATTTTGAGTCATTTTTGTCATATATTGTGCTATGTCTCTGAAAACACTGAATAGCTCAAAAGAGACTCTCTATTTCATCATGAAAAAAAAATTGTTTTTACCTTGTTCCATTCTTGTTTTATCAGAGGTAGAGTAGAGGACACTTTCACTAAAATCACCACATTTTGTCCAGACTCTGTCCGTTTTGCTCTCTAGTCTTGATCGTCTCCACTTCCTGCTTTATACTCTGATAACATCTCCCAGAAGCCCCAACATTACTCACAGGTTGTGGCCATGTCTGGTGATTATCTGACTCCACCTTTTCCACCAGTGTTTAAATAGTGGCATCTCCCCTTGTCTTGTGACATTTTGTCTTGTCTGTAATGTCAAGCCTCCATTGTTAATTCACATTTTTATATTTTTTATACAGTGTAGATTTCTGTGTTTTTTTTCCTTCTGTTTGTTGATTGGTTGTCTCCTCCTTTAGAGTGATTTTCTGTTTATTTGTTTTCCTCTTAGTGAGCGCCCTCAGTTATTTTGTTAAAAAGCTTTGGTTCCCTTTTCCTTCCTTCAGAAATGATTTTAATTTGGTACTTTCTTCTTCCAAGTTTGGTTATATCAGTGTAATGAGTTTCTTGTTGAGTGTTTATTATGCATTATTGTTATCAATATATGCCTTTTTATTTTGTCACTTTATCTGAGTTATGCATTTTGCAGAGTTTTGCAGTTATGCACCACACCAGGTCTGCCCCCAGTCATATCAGACTTGATAAAAGAAAAAAGAAGAAAAGAAAATAACAATGAGGATCATAATCTCAATCGGTTTTAATTTTACGGTTGAGATGTTACATTGTCTCGCGGTCACAAGGTGTCATTTGTCATTGATTGGTTGTCTAATTTGAGTCAGACACATGGGGAAATGGAGAGAAATAGTTGAGAGAGAGATAATTTGTTGGATTTGCGGTGGGCGCTGAAGTATTTTGTCCATCTCTACAATTTCATTGTATCTAAATGAACTGAAAACAAGGCAGTTGGTGAAAAGAGTGACAACAGGGTCCAAGTAACGTGCATCCTTTGCTTGTTGGTGGCCTGTTAGTAGCTATTGCAGCCACATAGCTTTGTGGCAATTTTATTCTTTAAGGTCCCAGGTGCTGTGTTTATGAAAAGAAGTCTCTGTCACTTTCCTTTTTGTCCGTTTCATGTTACTTGTTCGCACAGTTTGTCCAACTAGACTTACCATCGCGGAAGCCTTAACAAAAGATTAACCATGTTAATGTGCTAATGTTGACAGCGCTAGAGAATCCATTATCTATCCTAATTTTAAGCACGTGGCATATAAAAAGAAATCTAACAGAAACAGTTCTTGATACCTCCCACTGTCTCTGTCATCATGGCTGCAGGGAGTTGTGCTGATGTCAGCCAACCATCAGGCTCCATTTAACATCACTAACAGCCTGAATCCATTAACACCTGCTGCTGTGTGTGTGTGTGTGTGTGTGTGTGTGTGTGTGTGTGTGTGTGTGTGTATGTGTTTTACTAACTGGGCAAATTCTCAGCAGATGAATTGATAATGAAGATAACCATGAGTTGCACTTGTCTGTTTCTCAACATCAGCCTCCTGTTTCCCACTTCGGAGTGTTGACACAGCCAAACTCTAGACCGTATAGTGGATGGAGCTATTCTGGCTCACAACATAACATTACTTATCAGTAAACAGTGCCAATGACTCCTCAATGAAGGAAACATGAGTTCAGATCATCAGTGCTGCTCCTCTTCAGGCTGTGATTGACACCAGAGACCTGTCAATCACACAGTAGCCACGTCCCAAAGCAGCTCCTGCTACAGTATATGTGTTGTTTTTTCACCATATATTTCACCATAATTCAGTAAATGGACAGCCTGTTGTAAGAGGCTTTGAAGTAATCATTCAGACTGTAAACTCATGTTAGCACTGTTTACAGATGTAATGGGGGAAAAGGGTCATGGCAAGCTGATAAGATAAACCCTCACTGATCCTCAGAGCAGAAATGCAGTTGTTACAACAGTGCAAGGTGAGAAAAGTTACATGGACAAAGTAATTTTGTGCCGTTTAAAGTGCTGTTGTGACCTCCGTTTATCGGTGTTACTATGATTGATAGAAATAGTGAAAGATCAATAAAAAGTTTTGCACACCTGGAAAAGCTCAGCAAAACTCTATTAAACCCTGCTAACCTCACTGACATGAAGCCACTAAAATGGAACCTGTGTTGTGAGAGGGTTAGTTTAGTGTGTGTGTGTGTGTGTGTGTGTGTGTGTGTGCTTCCTCACATTTGACAGTCCTGCAGTGTTGCTCAGTACGGAAATCTGAAACAGTTTTCGGCTCAGTCGGAGAAGAGAAGGGAAAACTCTGGATAATGGAGAGCAGCTAAGCCACTTTGATTCAGACTGAAGTATGAGCCATTAGATGGGGTGCTGTTCAATTTTATACAGACAATTGTGTTCCCCACAGTTTCTTCTAGCTCCAATTTCCATCCATCCATCCATTATCTACCGTTTATCCTCATAGGGTCACGGGGGGGCTGGAGCCTATCCCAGCTGTCTTAGGGCAGAAGGCAGGGTACACCCTGGACAAGTCTCCACCTCATCACAGGACATAGAGACAGACAACCACTCACACTCACATTCACACCTACGGTCAATTTAAATTAGCCAATTAACCTAATCCCCATGCATGTTTTTGGATGGTGGGAAGAAGCCGGAGTACTCAGAGAGAACCCACACAGACATGAGGAGAACATACAAACTCCACACAGAAAGGCCCCGGGCCCGGGATTCAAACCCGGTACCTTCTTGCTGTGAGGCAACAGTGCTAACCACTACATCACCATGCCGCCACGTCGTGGAGTCCTCCAATGCAAATGCGGGACACTTTTGGGGCATTTAAAGCTTACACTTTGAGATCACATACAAGTCACATTTAATTGGAAACGTGAATGACCTCGTAAAAAAAAAAAAAAAATCTGATTTCACAAAAAAATCTGAATTGAGCATGAAGCCCTGCAGTCTGAACTTATCCTTAGGACGAAAAGGCAGGGTACATCCTGGACAAGCCTCCACCTCATCACAGGACACATAGAGACAGACAACCACTCACACTCACACCTATGGGCAATTTAAATTAGCTAATTAACCTAAACCCCATGCATGTTTTTAGATGGTGAGAGGAAGCCGGAGTACCTGGAGAAAACCCACACAGACTCGGGGAGAACATGCAAACTCCACACAGAAAGGCCCCTGGCTGGGATTCTTGCTGTGAGGGGACAATGCTAACCACTACACCACCGTGCCGCCCCTATCCATCACCTCTCCACAGATATACTTGCAAAGAAACACAGCAAGCTCCATCATGCCTCTCAGCCAAATGTATGACCCTGTGATAGCCTTATCTGACACAGCAAACATCTGAAAACATTAAAACTGATCTTGGTAAAAGACAACCACAAAAAGAAATGGACTGTGCAGTGATGTGCCCTCTCCTTTTCCTCCGAGTTTATTCAATTTTAAATGTTCACTCTGCCAGGCGTGATTGAAAAAAAAAAAAAATCAGTAAAACAGGTCATTGTGGATATAAAACATCAGCTGCTGATCGGATCGCAAACATCCATGTGTATCGGTCTCAGAGTGGAGAGCTGTAATGGATGCAGGGGGCATGAAAAATGCAGCAGTTTTCCCCTAAAATGCTCATCCTACATGTGACATTAGTATGATGGGACACACACACACACACACACTATAAAATACATTATGTGTGTGTGTGTCAGAAGAGTTTCAGTTTGAATAATTGAAGCTCAGCTCATGTGATGCAGGAATACTTTCATATTTTAACTGTACACACACACACACACACACACACACGGGAGCTTGCTTCATGGTACATATACTGCATATTCTGTAGGCTATATTTAACTAAACCTGCATGTTTAACTTTGTGTTATTATGATTAATAGAAATAGTGGAAGATCAATAAAAGGTTTTGGCAGCACATGAACCGCCGTATACAAAACCGCCACACAGCCATTCACCTCACACAGAAATCATCCCTACAGTAATAACAAAACTTTGAGTAATGGACATCAGTATCACTGGTTGTCTGTATCGCCAGCTGTCGGTATTATTTCACGTTACTGGAGTTTTACAGACATGTCATTGAACTACAAGTGAAGACAAAGTTTATGATTTTAGGAACATTATTTTCGTGACTCGTTGGCTTCTAGTTCTCTGAGTTTTTGTCACACAACGATGAGTGAGATAGCTCTGTAACCAGCAGTTCCCCCGCTTTCATATGACATCTCGTTTGTGTGGTTAGCTTAGCGTGGCAATCCTAGCACCTATATCCGTGACTGTCAAACCCTTATTGTTAACATCATTTACAAGGTCCAGCAACAATAATAAAAAAAGGCACACGCCAACCTACCGTAGTACCGCGCAGCTGTGGCTCAGTGGTAGAGCAGGTCACTTAGTGATCAGAAGAATCCCAGTTCGCCATCAATGTGTATGTGAATGGGTGAATGGTATGAATGTAGTGTTAAGCGCTTTGAGCTGTCAGTAGACTGTAGAAAAGTGCTATACAACGCCATTTACCATTAGCTGAGCTGCTGGCTGATGCTGATTTGCGAGGACGTTTACAATTAATGAATGACATTTTTGTTTGAATAGCTTACTTCATTTTACCGGTTCATCAAAAGGCTAAATAAAAGTAATGACCCGCCCTTCTCTGCCTCCGATGGGCTCATTCGTCGTCGTGCCTAAAGTTAACCAATCTCAAAAGTAAGATCAGTCATGGCTTAACCATCCTAGGGAAAAGGAAAATTTGGCTCGCAGATACTACTGAATGTTATGCATCATTTAGAAGTGGCTATACCCAATGCTGACTGAAAAATAAGTAGGTATACGCGGTGAGCCTGCATATACCCTCGACCACACCAGTGGAATAAACATGTTAAATGTTAAAGTACCACACTGTGAAAATATTCCACTATAAGTCATCGTCCTGCAATCGTTAGTTTAATCAACAATGATGCATCATATTTTCTAAGACTTTGTTTGTAGCAGTCCCACGAGAAACAAGTATCTCTAAAAAGTTAGCTGTGTGTCGAAGCATTTTGAAGCTGATCCAAGATGCTTTTTAAATCATTTATTGAGTCTAACAAGTAGGAGGATTTTCTTAACACATCATTATCACAAACATTCAACACATATGGAGGTATGTGCTTTTAGACCTGTCAGACAAACAGAGAAGAAAAAAGTAGGGATATACAAAATTAAAAGTTCATTGATCAATAAAAACGCAAAAAAGACAGAGGCATCCTTTACCAATATGTCTGACATCGATGTATAAGCCAGTCACCTGACAACCTTAAAGAGACAGGGAGACAGGACAGGTGGGGTCAGGAGGATGGGGGCGTCAAGGAGTACTGAAGGACGAGGAGGGTCGTTGCTAACGGACAAATGAGGCAAGCTCCCAGGAGGAAGAGAGGAGGTACGACGGGTACGACAGGTCCGACGGGTACGACGTGTTGCCGCCTCTGAGACGTGTCGGGGGAACAGGCAGACGATGCTGCTTGCAGATGATTAATGCCGGGGTCAGAGCGGATTGTTGAAGGTTAGACAAGGCGGCCCAGGACCGAGGCGACGGTCCCCAGCTCGGCGCCATGACACCTTGCGGACAGGTACGCAGTGGCGATTCGCTCTGAGGACTCCCAGCAGGCCGCACTCCTCTCCCCTGAGCTTCTTCTCAGTTTTTCCTCTGCATGCTAAATCAGGCTACATCCCAAAGACATTTATCATCTGAACATTTTAAATGTCTCCTTTTCTTAGCTAAATCTCCTCTGACGTCAACAGATTTTTTAAAAACATTGTACAGTAATATCTCCTGCAGTGAGTTTGAAAACGAGTGCCATTCTTTTATCGTTTCCTGTTTCATTTTGATGGACTAACCTCCTGTCGTCTCAGTTCCTGCATCATCCACACCTGCCCTCAATTTCTTACCTGTCCCCGATTTTTTCCATTAGTCATTTATTATCTATTTCACTCAGAATCTTCACACTCATCTTCTTTGTACATATTACACTCATGTCTCTGGTCCAGAATTCGTTCAAACTTTATTTTAAATTCTGGAGAAGATCTAAAAGTTTACAAAGATGCAAAATCTATCATGATGTGTGTAAAATGATGCAGACAGTGTGCTTTATGGCAGACAGAGTTGGAATAATTACTAAAAAAAGTAAGTAGTTACATTATCTACATTACTTTAAGATTACACTTCTTTGTAACCTGAAGAGTTTAATTTTTATGGGGGGCCATGTGGACCATTTCACAATGTCTTTCAAATGAAAGCGTGTCATTTTTTTCCTGATGAGGATGAAATAAAACATGTCGTGGCTGTGCAGCTTTTTGGCTCATGTCTTAATCAAAAGCTGCAAGCACATCTGAACTGTCTGGCTAAATATTTAATACATATCACTGGAAAAGAAATCTAAAAACAAGATTGTTGTAACCACATTTCTTCTGTTTCCACAAAACATATATCCTCTATAGCTGCTATAAATATATGATGAACGAATACATCTTTAATTTTCTTGTCAGACAACGAGTCATGTGGGAAAACGAGTCTGAAGTGACTTCAGTGCTTCTTCTCCTCTACACTTTGTTGTCTGCTTTCAATAACTCACCTTCAAATGAAGAACTGAACAATATAAATCCCCAAAACTTAAACGAGAAAAAATAAACCTGTATTTATTTGTGGGAAGAAAAAGAAGGAGAAGAGGCAACACAGAGTGAAGAAAAAGGCAACCGAACACTGGAAGTGGGAAAGCAGGAAATGGAAGAGAGGAGGGAGAAGGAAGGATGCATGAACGAAATGAAGGAAAGAAAATGAGTGCAACAAATGGAAAAAGGGAAGAAATACAGAAACTAATGGAAGAGAGTCGGGAAGGGGAGGAAAGGGCTGCAAATGGGAAGGAGGACGGAAGACATGAAAGCAATAATAAAGGAAGAAGGAAGGAACAGTAAGGAAGAACAAAGAAAAGAAGATCATTAAGAAAAGCATGCAAATATTGGAAAAAGGGAGGAAAGTAAATGATGTAAGAAATGCAAGGAATGGAAAAGAGGAAAGACAGATGGGAAGAAAGGAAAGAAAGGAACAAAGAGCTGGAAGGAATGTGACAGGACTAATTCCCGTTAAAAATAAGTTGTAATATTTAGATCTGGGATGATTCTATATCTTCAACAGCTGTTTTCTTTCTCTTTCTCACTTCCTCATCATGTTGATCATCCTCAGGATCGTGATGGTAAGAAATGTGCCTGAAAGAAACATAAATTATTCGCTCTTCGTCTTTACAGGAGGGTCAGCGAAGAGCAGAGCCCAGCGGCATCCTCCATTCACAAGCAGCGAGCTGTCGGCTTTAAAAGGGAAAATGTGTTTCTTTCATTGGACCGTATAGTAATGTGAACTGATGTCACATCACATATGGAAATAAATCCACATCAATAAATAAAGCGTGGGTGAGCTGATGGTCGTTCAGTAGTAATCAAGAAATAATGAAGAGGAGCTGCAGTGTTTTTTTTTTTTATTTAACAAAATTTAAATAAAACTTGACATTAAGTTCTGTTCTTTCAGACATTTACATTATTATTAGTAGAGAAGTGCCAAGAAGTTTATTTTAATTATCCATATGGATTGACAAAAATTCTGTAATTTTAGTTTAACTTTTTAAGTGTTTTTAATTTCATTTTATGCATTAAACACTCCATGAAAATAAAGGTTCTTCTAATTAGAATACTTTACTTTAAACAAATTGATTTTACTTTCTTATTTTTTTAATATTTGTTGCTGTGTTATTGAGATTGTCCACAATGTTTCAGACTTTGCTCCTATCTGTCATCGGTGATGTCTCTGTGAGTCAGCTCTGTATTGAGTGCTGTTTAACCTGCAGCAAGACGCTTTGCCTCCTGGGAGATGTGTCCCATTCCTCTCCTACACCATCCATCATGGCCGCCCTAGGGAGGTGGCAGGTTGTTGTTTGGTCCCAAGAGGAAACCTTCCGGCGCTGCAGGTTTCTAGTTTAAATCCACACAGAAGGCCGCAGCGAGTTCCGGAGATAAATAAAACGTTTTGTGTTTCATCGTTCAGCGTCACAGGAGCACAAAGGATCCACACAGTGAGCGTTCTTATTCTATCAGCTGGAAAAAAACCCCCACCAAAACCAGGTTTAACTTAGTGCCATCAATCACCTCCGAGGAGAAACAGCGTTCACTTTTACTTATTTTTATTTATACAAGATGTATACAGGACCACATTCACTGTGCGGATGTCAATATGTGGATGAAACGTTTGCAAAAATTATTCACTGGCCCACCAAGTTTGATCGAAAATAAACATTGCTATGAAAACATGAAAACATAAAAAAGAAAAAGAAAAAATAAATAAATCTTAATAAACTTTCATTTATTCTCAACTTGTTGTGTGTAATATATTGTCCACTATACACAAACATTAAAATATATGTAGTAAATATTTTAGTTTTTAGCACTTCTGTCTTATTTGTGTGTCATTAAATCTCTCTTACACACAGTATTGGTATTGATAACACTAATCAAGGGTAACCTGGCTGGAGCTCTCACCTGAACTCAGGAATGAAGTCAACTTGATGGCTTCATTCATTCATGATGGTGTGACATCATTCCAAGCTCCAATGGAATGCAGCATCTGGACTGGCACTGCTTGCCCAAGCAACGTCACCACCATACCTATGGTCAAACAAAGTTTTTTTTAACGATATGACATAAACAGTCATTTTAACTCACTGGCACTGACAGTGACATTAGGTATGACTTGATGGTTGATTGCAACATTTCTGTTTTATTTTGAAAGTAACCCTGTCTCCCTCTCGTTTCAGATCTCTTCGCTTCCTGCCCCTGTGTTTCCCTCATCTGTGATTGAGAAACCCCGCCCTAATTGTGTCCACCTGTGTCCCCTTACCTCGTGTATAAATAGTCATTTGTGTGTTTGTAGCGAGGTCGTTGTCCTTTGTCTGTCTCCAGTCCCGTCGCCTTGTTCCAGCAATCCCTGAATCTCCAGCATGTTTTTCTTTGTAAGTTTCATAGCCTTAGTGCCCATCTTTTGTTTCTAGCTTGTCTCTGCATTTCCCAGTAGATCCTCAGTGTGAGTAGACGCTGGTTGTTAGTTTCCCCTGGTAGATCCTCTGTGCGAGTTGACCCCAGTACTTTAGCCTGTTCTCTCTAGAGTCTGAGGTCTGTATTGTTCTTTGGTAGTAGTTTATCCCAGTGTGCCTGACATTAGCATCCTTAGTTTTCTCCCTCCCTCTTAGTTTCCCCTCAGTTATTTTAGATTTTAGTTGTATATAATTTTTGTAGCTATTTAAGTTAGATTTTATTTTCATCAGGTAATTGGTTAATGTGTTTTTCCCCTCTCCACATTGGAGCGTGGTTTTGAGTTTTCCTCTCTTTTGTAATTGAGAGTCGTCATAGCAGGGTCTCCCTGGCGCACGCCTTCACCAGCTCGGTGACGCACGTGACTCTCCACTCCCCCGTGCTCTCCTTTACCTCTGTGCTCTTAATAAAGACCTTGCTGGCTGCTCCCAGTACTTGTCTCCTGGGTCACGCATTTGGGCTGTCCCCAAAATGGAGCCCTAACAGTGTACAGGGTTTTGTTTGGTGTAGGCTATGGAATTTATGATGATGTTTTGTGCATGTGGCAGCCATGCAAAAAGTACTATGATGTTAATTCTCTTTTAATTTAATTAATGATGCTTTAGCATGTCAGCTGTGTGAGAATATGCGGCCGCCCAACGTAGCCTCATGAAACAGTTTGTATGACTTAATACAAAAAGTGAGGCACAGATTTTTGTGCATATCTCATGAATCACTGGCAACATGAGCAATCAGGTTACAGGGTTAGGCATATGGAAATAAAATGCAATTTTCCCACTAGAACTTCCACAACTTCCAAAAATCCAATTTTAAAACCTTTTTTTTCTTTCTAGTTATTGCTGCTGATGGACAGTAATTGTACACCCTAGTGCTGTCAGCACATATTGTTAATTCAAATACATATTCTATCATGTTTTTCTTGAAGTCACTGAAATTTGAGAAAAACAATGTACATTTTAAATATATATGTTTCATGTATTGTTTTGTTTTTTACCATCAGACGTCTCTCTATGCAGATAAAAACTTATTTAGGAGGGTGGAGAAACAAAAACAATATTCTGTTGATGAAACTCATTTGAAGACAACGATATGACATAAACAGTTATTTTAACTCACTGGCACTGACAGTGACATTAGGTATGACTTGATGGTTGATTGCAACAGAATCTGTGAATCTAATGACACTTTAAGTTAACTATATCCAAGAAATAAATCCTCATGGAGTTTCAAAATACTCAAAACATGTCAGGCTGATATTTCCTCCGTTCTCTTTCTTAAAACTTAATCTTCTGGGTGAAAAGCTTCCATAACACTGTTTTTCCAGGTCACCTACATGCTAACATTAATTTGCTTCAGTAATTTAGAGTAATTTTACACAAGTTAAAAACTCTGCCATGCTGTGAACATCCTCCCTGCGGCGGTGAGAATATTTTCTAAAGACACCTTCCTCTTGTGGTGAAGAAGGTGTTGTGCGGTCGGGTGGCTCTCTGGATGAAGCTGTGATAGAAAGAGAGTCAGTGTAGCTTCACGGTGACACTGAGCCAATGACACTGAGCAGACCTCGCTCCCACAATGCATCAGCTGTCCTCAAATATCAATTTTGCACTTGACTTCACATGGCTGGCTCCTCCGGCTCGTTCCATCCTTTTGTCATTAGTAGATCATCAGCAGGGGCTGACACACATGCATATACACATTTTGATAAATACTGTATTAACACCACAGGCAATCATATCTACAGCACTGTTTAAACCTGAAAACAAGTAGAGATAGATTCAAACAGTTGAATGTCTGATATTCACTGAAATAAATGGAGAATAAAAACAAGAGTTGGAGGAAGTATTCAGATCCCCCCCCCAAAAAAAAAAAACAATTAATTGGCAATCTATTAATGAATTATTAATCTAGTACTATTACTGGTGTCTTTTGTCCTCTGACAGTAAACTGAATATCTTTGAGCCGTGGACAAAACGAGACATAACTTGTAACACATGTCACACAATGGATCCATAAGCTGTTAGAGCAGAAATACATGAAATGACCACAACCTTTCAACAAATTAGGCATAACCAACAAAATGACTTGGTTTGGTTTAGGTTAAGTTTAAGTTTGGTACATAACATGCACGTACGTAAGTTAACTCATCAAGTGCCAGACGTTTTTTAAAACAGAAAGTGCCTTGTGCCAGTGTTTTTTAAGTATTATTACAGAATATTTTGTACTATGACTCTGAAAACAGTGAGTAGCTCAAATGAAGGAACAGACTTTGTTTTTCATCATATTTGTTGTAACCTTGTTCCATTCTTGTTTTTCCATTTTCTGGTTTCACCAAAATCACCACTTTTTGTGCAGATTCCGTTTGTTTTACAATTTAATCACGATCGCCTCCATTTCGTATACCGTATACCGTCTATTTATGTCATGACTACAAATCCCAGAAACCCCAATGTTACTCACAGGCTGTGTGAGAGCGCCCTCTTGTGCCTGCTGCCAAAAAAACACGTTGACATATGTATATGTCAATGGCACTCAAGCGTTGGATTTCAAATGATGCATAATGGAACTGGATGGAACTAAATAAAAGGTTTGTGTATACCATTATCAGGAAATGGATTTTAGTAGTAGTCATGAGGGAAAGTGCGCCACACAGCGAGAAAAAGAACCTCTTAGGCAGAGCAAGTAAGAATTTAGATGTGGCAAGTAGGAAAAAAAACACAATGTCAGGCATCGCTTGAATTCCGTTTTCTAGCTACCAAACAGCTTGTTAGCTCTCAAATGGTAAACATAAGATGTGTTGTTTTGTGTGTTTTATTTAAAAACTAATATCCATATATATTTAAAATGATCTCTCCTGGAGAATTAGCGGTAGTTTGTCAGTGAATGGGAGGTATGAATAGCATGATGTCACACGACAACTGTTGGTAACCACTTAAAATTTAATAAAAACAAGCTATGATCTAAAGCTCAGAGAAGCAAATTTACCTGGAAATTCTTGGTTTTAAGGTTTTTAAGTTTTCCTCAAATTGTTGTGGCCTCCATTAGCTTTTGTGGCAAATGCAACAAAAGTTTGAAAACTCAAACAGATTTGAGCAGTTTGGTGTCACCAAAGAGTGGAGTTTTCGTTAGCCATTCCCTGTGCAGGCGGTTTGTCCTGCGGCGACGGCAAAACGCCATGATCAGCAGTACAAAAGGGAAAAATGTGACGTTTGTTGGTGAAGCCAAAAAGCCCCGTCACTTTCATCGAGTCACCTAATTATTCCTCTAGAGGTCCAATTAGCCCGACGGTGGCTGGACATGAAGCAAATCATTGGTCTAGCAAGGAGCTGTTGTCTGTATGTAGTGGGTACAAAAAGATGCTAAGAATACACTGCTTTATACTCCTCATGCAAATTCAGAGCCAATTGTATGGTTAAATCAAGAGTAAAAGTTTAAATTTTCTCTTGGTCAACTTTTAATTGTTATGCCGGTGGCAAATTGATGTAACATTCTTTTAGGGACAAAAAAATGGCACAACATGCTAAAAAACAACACAGAGCCTGTTGTTTTAGTAAACGATTGAATGCACTTCTGTCATTTTCGACAGACGGCTGAACAGAAAACATATGCCCGATCATTCCTAATATAGTTTAATATGATTATGTAACAATCAAACCTCATATTATGAATGTAAGCTAACAGAAAGGTTAAAAAAAAGCCAACACTAAATTAGGTTTTCATAGCTAGCATCTGAGTTTGATTGGTATTCATATCCAGACGTTTGTGATAAACACAAGTGCTTTTTTATGTATATCTTTGTTGGTGTGAATGTAGATTTCCTTCAGTGGTAGCATTGATAGCTTCTTTCTTGAATACGAGAGTAACTGACCTCTAGTGGCTGAACTACTCATATTGCAGCAGTGAAGTAGAAGGGTACTCAGTATACTGTGACATCATTGTTGGTAGGTGAAAAAAATTGAAATTTTGTGTAAATATTAGTAAGTACTAAGTAGTTCATCATTGCACAAAAACTTCATGCAACTTTCCAAACTCAAAGACATTTATTTTGGAAGAGAAAAGAAAATTAGATTATTGGCAAACAAACCCATTCATACTCAACACCAACATAAAACTGAAAACAAAAATACGTTGCGAGCTGTGCAAGTTGTGAACACATCATCATCATCAGAAGCTGTTTTTCAGTTGATATGATGAACTTGTTTGATCACGACCATTCATTCATCTTTGTGTCTGAGTCCACCTGATGAATGAAGTCCAGTATTCTCTCTTTTAGCAAAATGTTTGGCCTCCACCACCTCCTGGGGGAAATTCTCTGAAAGCCACTATGAGCTCTGTAAAGGTCATACTTTTTCAGATTATTGAAGGTGCGTCACAATGAGGGACAGCTTTTGCATTACCTCACTGTCATTTGAAATATTATTATTGGTATTATTAGTAACTTGTTTATATTTTAAATAGTATTATATAAATGGCACAATAATTCGCAAGGCAATTAGCATGCAATAGTACATGTTTCAGTACTTATTTTGCTTTGTTTCTGTACATATTTTCCTTAGTTTCCTGACTTATTTTAAGCCCATCTGTGACTTTATTCCTCAATCTAAGTTTGCCAAAACCTGAGCGTGTGCTTTTGTTGCTTGTGGACATTACCATAGTTTAGTTTCATGGCATAAAACTTACACATGGAAAGTCATAATGGTGTCCTGATGATATGCAGAATATCTAGTTAACATTGTGCTATTTCTATGCCTTCTGATGAGATCAGTTTGGAGTATGAGTTATTCTGATCAGCATCAGAACAGCATTTTCTCAGGTGACTTTGAATTTAAGCTGCTGGAAACCAGACTTCTTAATATCATCGACCCGAGCGAACATCCATCTTATCTTTCTTTGTCTCCTTCTTCTTCTTCCTCCTGGCTCTGCTGTGACCGACCAACATTCAGGACTGCATGTTAAGCAAAGTTTCTTTAACAATTGATACCGGTGAGCGCAAAGCACAGACAAATGAGCTGGGATGTGCATCATCCATCACACCCACAGAAGTTTCATTGTTTGCAGATTTTAACCTAGAGGAGTTCCTCCCATTCCTCTCCTGTGAGACCCACAAATCATGACCTGACAAGGAGAGCCGAGCCAAGCGGGCCGGGCCAGGCTGGGACGAGACAGGACGAGACAGGACAGGACAGGATGGGGAGCTCACAGCTTTTAAAGAGGAGAGATTGTTCTGTTATTTCCATGATCCACGCTTGAAAAAGAAAGTGTTCAGCTTCCTGCCTGCTGAACGACCTCAACAGCTTGCTAATAGCAGTTTGTTTAATGAAGAAAGCTTCAGTTAATTACCCAAAGCATTTTATTTTGCTTGGTCTGGTGGTTCACAGATGTAGCAAACGTAAAAAAGTAACTCTCTGACAAACAAAGTGGAAAATACAAATGTTGCTAAAAGGGTTTGACTGTTTAAAGGACAATGAAAACTTTGAACAACTGACAACTTTAAAAGCAGCATGAGTTTGATGTGGTGCAGATGTTGAAGAAGCAGCAGTTATGATGTAACCAGGATAGAAATTTACAGGGGATGAGGATTCCTTAAAACCTGGGAAGTTTCTCCTCAGAGATCGGAGATTGATGAAGATGCTGCTGCGGCAGTTCAGTGTGTCTGAATTAAGCTATAGATTGATCTCTGTTTCACTTTTTTCTTTCAATGACTGCTTTCCCAGTTATCTCTATTTTTGAGAGAGATCTATGGCCAAAGTTGTACTCAAAAAGTATTTGAGTCGTAATTTGTAGACTTGCTACTCCAAAACATGTCAAACTGGATCAATACATGAGATAGTGTATAATCTGTTTTACTAGTTTTTGTCATGTATCTTCCACGTTTAAGACCAGTCACATAACAAACATGCTTAACTTAACCCAAACCACAATCTTTCCCTAAACCATACCAAGTAGTGCACTTATGTAACAAGTGAAAGTTCAGCTGCTTTATTGAATTACTCTGTGCAAAACGTGTCAGAACGGCTCAGTGACTTAATGTCTTATTTAGCTGCACTTCATCACCACATCAGATGAACTGTGACTTGCTAAATATAAAAAATAGATCCAGCTGGACCTGGGATCATGAATAGCCTTCTTTGACTTTAGACATGGACTACATGTCTCACATTAGAGAACTGTTGGGCCCTATTCAACCTTCTATAGCACACAATCTGAAGTTCTTGACCCAAGTGCATTTATTACCTGTCCAGCTCTATTTTTACTAGATAGATGGTGCATGGTCTTCATGCAAAGTAAGGCAGGAGAGTTTCATTCATAACTTTGCTTTGGGAGTGAATTATTCCAATCAGAGTGTCATCTATCATTTCTTTTTACAGTTTTTCTCAGTCGCTTTGGTGCATTTCTCACGTCACTTTTTACATTTGCACAGTTAGTTCAACCTCCACAACTTTAAGTCATTTGTGCACATCATAGTATCAGTTTCTCATTCCAACAAATTGCAATCGCTTTCATACAACCCTCTGATCTTTTATATTATCCTTTGCTTATGTCATGTCAGTCAACATGAACTATACTTGTGAATGCTGAATAGTCATTCCCTATAAAACTGATCGTCCTCATTTCATTGCTTTTCATTGCTTGAGTCAACTAGTTCAACAAAAATGTTGAACTAGTTGTCAAAATCTATCAAGTAATATTATACTTTTTATCTTTTATGTTTTTTTCATGAAAATGTCCCCTAAATTGAACAGTTTCTCTCAGATGAACCTCAGCTTTCACTGATGAGAAGGACTGTGTGAAGCATTAACCTTGTGGAAGATGAGTGAGGATGTGGGGAGGAAGGGGAAGAGGAAGAGGAGGCCACGTTCAGGAGGATTCCTGATGACATCAGGGCTACAGTTATGGATCAACTTTACTGTAGTTTTCAAATAGAATAGAAAAATAGTCTGTAGTGCTGTCTTGCCCATTCTCAGGTAGTTTCACCAAGATCTGACTTTTTTTTGCATTAGAAAACACTGACAGAGTAAACTGTCATAATGAAAACATGACAAAGTCATTTCACTATTTCATCCATAAACAATGTCTGCACTTTTCATCTTGGTGACACTGACTCTTTCATTGACATGTTAACTTGCTTTTGAGGAATGAACTATCCATTTTGAGCAGGTGATATTTGATGTGAGAAGCACCAAAGTGACTGAGAAAAACTGTAAAAACCAGGTGAACCAAGCTACTACAGATTAAAAAATATGACTTACTGTCTGTTTTTGTTTGTTTTTTTTCAATAAATTTTGACTTTTGGGCTGTAAAACAGTTTGGAGTTTTGGCAAAATTTGGCTCACATAAGTCTGAAACAATCCCACATAGCCAACGTACTGGATTTAAACACAAAGAACAGACATGCAAAATAAAAGGAAAAATCTGTGCAACCGTTTGTTGCTGTCCAGCAACAAATGGGTTAATGTTGTCGGGCTTATTGTGAAGGGTTTATGCAGTAGATCGATAGATAGATAGATAGATAGATAGATAGATAAATTTACTTTCTTAATCCCGAGAGAATTCAACCAGCAGCATGTTAAAAATACAGAATACATACATTACTGACAAATATGGGTCTGAAAACAGAAATGACTGTTATGCTGCACTGTGCATTCACTCTGGCCCTGCATTTTTGACCAAAAAACATCCTGTGTCTGTTCCATAGTCTGTATAAAACTATAAGGTTTTGCTTCCAAAAATATGGAGAACTGTCTCATCCTCTAACCCGGAGTCCTCTCCATCCATCCCCTGATGTGATGTCAGCACCGAGCTGCTGTAATATCACTAAAGACTTTCTTAAAGAGTGGAGCAGTGGCAGCGGTCTGGTTAATATTCCCAGAGGGACGTCCTTTAAAGATGTGATAAATGATAGAGAACACTGCGTCTGACGCCTGCGATTAGCTAACATTCATCAACGGGAACTAACCACTCCCCTAGAAATGGCTTCCAGGAAACATAAGTCCCTGCTATAATAAATGCAGCCATCCCTGATCATAATTCACTGGGGGGGCGAAAGACAAATGAGAGTGTAAATGAGTGGCTGGAAGCAGAGTCTGCTAACACGAACAAATGATGAAGTAAAGATTTGTCCTGACAGGGAAATATTAAACTGCTCACAGCCAGACATTGTGGAATAACTACAGAAAATAAAACAACTTTATAAATATGAAGAAGGTCAAGTTTTTCTGCAAGAGGCTTGCTGGTAACCCATTTGGCATGAACAGCGCTATTTTCTGAAAACAACAGCAACCAGGTACGGTTTGTTGATCAAGTGAAGAGTGAATTACAGAATTAAGTCTTTACTGCAAGACATTTGAGATGTGATTGCAGGAGGCTAAATGGGAAATTTGCAGATACAATCCCTTCAAAGGACAGAAACGGACACGCAATGGGATAATGTCATTGTCAATGTCAGCCAACCAAACTGCTCTACAGTGTAACATAATCAACAACAAGAAGAACAGTAAAAGAAAACAGAGAAATAAAACAGATAAAAGAGTCAAGAACAGGTGACTCTACTCAGCCAAAGGCCAGAGTAAACAGGTGGGTCTTCAGACGGGTTTTAAAAATGGAGAGGCTATTCGCCGACCTCACAGAAAAAGCCGCCACTGCAAAGGCTCAATCTCCTCTTGTTTTTAAGAGGGATAGAGGAACATCCAGGACCGTCTGGTCAGCTGACCTAAGGGCTGTGGAGGGTCGATGCACCTTAACAATATAAATATTATATTATTATATTATATTTTATGAGTATATTATAATATCAGACAAACATTCAGGGACCAACCCATTCAGAGACTTAAACATAAAAGAAACTTAAAAACACCTGTAGCATAAATACTCTAGAGCAGATTTAATAGTCAATCATTAATTAATATCAAATTATGGATTTATAAACAATAACTTTAAGTTATTGGTCATAAACCATAAATGGTCATAAAAGGTGAAGGAGAGTTGTGACACTCAGCTTCAGGTCTAATACACTATAACTTTTAATAGTAAAAATTATCAGGGCGCCACCAAGGTTTGCTAAAACGGGGAAAACTTGTGAATTTGACATTAATTAATAGAGTCTCTTAATCTCAGGGTGCTACAGAGTTCTTGACCTAGTGAACAGTGATTCAACTGCTTTATATACACACAAATCAAATCATCAAGTTCTTTATAAATGAGATGTTTATTTGACAGACTACATGACCAAACTACTACCAGAAAATAATTAATAATAAATGATTAATTTGACAAATTAACGACCAGATTACCAGATTGAGTCTCTTGAGTCATTTCTGCAGCTTGTGTTTGATAGTGATGAGCAACAAACTCACTCTGAGTTCAGTGAACGAACCGGTAGAATCACTCGTTCGTCCATTCAGTCGTTCGTTCAGTGAAAGGGTCGCTGCAGCTTCCTGGTAGAATATACTGTATATGTAGGTGATTTGGTGCATTTGGTGTAGAAAACACAATTTTATGTGAGATCCATGACTAACTTTGGTAGCCATTTCGAGAAGTTTTAATAATGAATGCAGCTATTGTGCCATCCATGCATAACACACAGTCACACAGTCCCACTCTCAGATCACACACTGCAAATGAAACATGTATACCAATCCAGCTGATTCATCAACTACATGTCAAAGATTCAACAAGTTCAGCAGCGTGAGTGCGAATACACAACCATCAAGTAAGAGAAACAATATTTTCCCCAGCACACACCCTGATGTGCTGCTCTGTCAGTTATCAGGCAGATTAAATAGATTGTTCATGTTTCTTAAAAGGTAATCATGAGACTAATGCAGGTTGTTTTTTTGACTCTGTCAGGCTTTTTCTCCTCACGGCTGCCAGATTCCAAACCACTTAAAAAGTCTAAGACCACGATCAGGCTCACAGGGTATTATTAAATGATCCCTTGTATATTCTGTGAAAAATGTGTGTGTGCGTGCGTGTGTGCATGTACGTGCATGCGTGCATGCGTGTGTGTGTGTGTGTGTGTGTGTGTGTAAAATGCAACCAAGGCAGATTTTTAATCCAGTCAGTGCATTTATCTATACATATGAGGTCCACAAATTTCCCATTTTCACAGGAAAAAGGTTTTTTTTTCTCCATAGGTGTTGTAAAATGTCAAGCAAAAGCTGTGAGAGCTTCATCTCACAGGTCAACAAGCCTTGAGTCTTTAGCCCAAAATGAAACCCCAAAAAAAAACGTGAGTCTCAGTGACTGGAGAAAAACACGTTTATACTTTAGTTGTGAGAACATTTTGGTCATGAGGAGATTTCTCCATTCAGGACAGTTTTGGTTCTAAAAAAAATTGTTTTATGAAATCTACATATTATTTGAAAAATAAATAGCTGTGTTGCTTGTGAAATCAGGTTGCTCGCAAGGACAGCTGTGATTGTGAGAAAAATGGGAATTTCTTTATTAATCCCTCAGTGGACAAATTATGCTGCGTTCGTGTTGTATCGGAAGTCGGGAGTGGGAACTGGGAATGACGTCACAGCTGAGTTTATGACATTCGAGTAAGCAAGTCAGAAGTTTGTTGTGCTTGTCGGAATGTAGAAAGCTAATGCAGCAATATGAGGTCCTGAAACACAATTAATAGGAACAAAGCAGATGCGGAGGGTGTGTGTTTGTTCTCCAGCATAATTATGTGTGTGGAAAAACGTTTGGCTCTACTGTAGCCTGTAACGAATAATGCTACACACTGCTAATCCAGAGCGCTGCCATCTTTTATTATGACTTTGTGGTCAAGTTGGGGTAGGTGAAGAAATTATGAGTTTAAGAGTCATAAATCCAACTTCGAGGGGCTTTTCAGTTGATATTTACAACTTGGAACTCATAAATTACTACTTACGAGGACAACACAAACTCTAGTATTACTGGTATTTTTCTGTTGCTTATCACACAAGGTCATGAAACACAAGCATTCACGGACAGGTGTCAGAGTGAGGGGGCTGCCCCACATCCAACGACCCCAAGAAGTTGGGGGTTCGGTGCCTTGCTTGAGGGCACCTCTCCAGGTACCAATCCATTCACCTGGACTTGAACCTGCGACCCTTCATTTGCCAGCCCAAGTCACTACAGTCTGAGCTATTGCACCCCTCATGGCCCTGTTTGCTAAGACATTGTTCACAAGGACATGTTAGCTGCCACTTTGTTTTGTAGTCGTTTTCTTTAAGGTTTATATTCCATTAAGAACATGTCTGTGAAGATGTGTTGTCTGTGACAACATGTTGGTTGCGAGGACATTTTAGTTCCAAGTATTCATCGCCTGCAAAGACGCATTGGTTGTAAAGGCATATTTGCTGGGACAGTTTGGTTGTCAGGATGTTGTTCAGGAGGACACACTGGTTGTGATGTTAATTATTAAGACGTTGTGAGGACATTTTGTTGCAAAAACCTGCTATTTCTGCAGACACAGTTTTTGTGAGGACTTGCAGGAATGTGTTTGTCCTGTTGTTTGTGATGAAACTTTGGCTGTGAGGACAAACTGCTTGCAAGAACATGATGTTCTTTACAGAACATAAAGAATGTGATTGAAGCAACAAAAGTTGCAGTTAAAACTGTGTCAGCAACGTTGCCTCACTGATGTGAAGCATTTTAGGTCAAAAATCCCAAAATATTAAAAGATGTCTTGTTCATCCCACAAAGTTGTTTGTAAAGATTCCCGACATTCCTCTAACGTCTCTGGGAGCAGACGACAGCGGCGGACTCCTCCTCTCTTCTGAGGTCTGTGCTTCAGAAGGTCTTTGTGAATTTTAATGTCACGAGAGCTGAGAGCTTAACGAGTGGCTATAATTAGTGTTTGTTTGAGAACCAATGCAGGGGCATCCTTATTAGCATAGCAGCATTTAATGAGCAATACCATCACAGAGCTCTAATCACCAAGATATAAAAAAGGGAAAAAAGGAGAGGGGTAAAAAAAATCATCGTTGAATAAAACTCATCTGTGCTGTTTGTGATGGTTTACAACCAGACAAATTTGTTGTCTTCATTTAATTAGAAAAAGAGAGAGAGATTTTAAGAAAAAAAATATTTCTTAAAGAAAATCACAAGAAAATCATACGTATAACAACTTCATTTAAATATTGTCTTGTAATTAGAGACTGTGAAAGTAAACACTAATGAGACATATGAGCCCAAGATCAGAAAAGTTGTGTGACTGGTGTAGCCGGTCTCATTCAGCAATTCAATCTCTATGTTGTGTCTTTGAGAATGAAGCAATGACAACTACTGTCTGGTCAGTTATCACAAGGACATAGTAACCAATCATTTCAGAACCCTCCAAAGAGAGCATTTTTTTACCCAAATCCTAACCCTAAGTCCTGAAAATATATATAAATAAACAAAAATGAAATATATGGTAAATTAATAATGGCAGGAAAGTATTGGTTACACTGGCACAAAAATGCTCAAAGCAAGTTTTGTGTGGCCTGTTGGTTATAAACACATGTGGGTTTTTTGCAAGGACAGTTTGGCTGTGGGGACATGCTGGTGGCCAGCAGTGCTAGTGTAGTGGTTCCCAAGCATTTTATGCTGGGCCCCCCTTTGGTTGATGAGAATTTTTTTGCACTGTCGAAATTAACATTAATCCATCATCATAATAAACCTGATGAAAAATGCTAATTTTGACAGCCCCACTTTGAACTAAATAAAAGTAAACTGCAATAAGAAATTTGCAATCAACTTCTATTGAAATAAAACCTTGAGGTCACTCGCTGTCATGCCTCTGTGCTGATAAATCGTTTGGCAGTAAGAAAAGATTTAAATGTTAAAACTCACATGCTAACATCACTTCACGCTTTGTCATCTCACCCATTATCTTCATAAATCACCGATCAGATTTAATAGAAACAGTGCGAGCTGGAAACAGTCACACTGTAACACATTAGCATACTAATTAAAATACCATCACATCCCTCCGCATACAGATGCTCCCACTCCTCCCACTCGCTAACACAGCTCCCTCTGGTCTTTCTTTGACCTCTGACCCCTCTGTGCTGCCATGATGACACTGATTTCATTAATCCTCCGTGCACTCAGATGTAATTAACGAGCCCGGCTGAGCGGCAGGAGATGAATATCAATCTGGAATGGTGACGAGGTGGGCAGCAGCGGCTCTTCCATCCTCCTACATGTTCAGATGTTTCTGTTAGAAGGAGGATGTTAACACTAACGCCACCACAGACTCCCGATGGACTGTCGACAGAATCTGAGCTTGTTTTATGACGTGAACTTTAATTATCCCACAATCTCCACCATTCCATTTATGACGACAACGTGGTGAATGGGATATTATTTTTCAGTATCTTTTTCTTCAGGCAAACAGGCACTTTCCTGAGAGCAGTGATTCAGAGTTAGAGCTAAACCACTTAGTAACTCGACAGAGCAGGTCTGGCAGTTTTGGGATTCCACTACATTTTGAAGCACCATGTGTAGAGCTGCGGTAGAGACATACTTTAAAGGGTGGTGTCTTTTCTTTTTCAGCTTTTCCAAAACAAAAATTACAAAACCATAGGCTAAGGGATGGGCCTTCGCCATGTCAGCTTTTTGTACCCAGAAGTGCAGCATGAGGACGGAGCTAAGGCTTAGGTGACTGAAAGCGTTACAATTAACTTTGACTATGATATGACTTCACACTATGAAGGAGTTTAAGTTCCAAGATGAAAGTGAGGTCAACTCCTATCACTGGTGTAGCGACTTCATGAAGTTCATTCAGACTGTGTCCTCCCTTTGGACAGAGAGAGGAAGCAATACTCTGAGCAGAAACTAAGATGGGAAAAAGCTTGAGACAAAATAATCCTTTATTTGTTCCACAAATGGGGAAATACAGCAGTAAAGTGAAAGTATAAAGACCTACAAAAAATAAGAACCAGTGACAACTGTGTGTGTCAGTAAACAATGTATAATTGTAATATTTGTAATAAGGAACAAACCAAAATATATATATATATATATATATATATATATATATATATATATATATATATATATATATATTTAAAAATGCAACAAAGTCAGTGTGAAATAAAATTGGATGCAACTACTTTGTATACGAAAGAATGTTTTGTTTACTGCTCGTGGCTGTTGAAACTATGGAGCCACATTTTTCAGCTCAAACAATAAATTAACGTGGCAGACGGTACTAATCCCTGTTTTTGCATGTGTGATTCGTTAGGACATTGTTTGAAAGCTTTCAACGAGTTCTTTTCCATGTCGATTAATTTTTCCATTGTTGTTTTTATTCATTCATGTTCAGTATCATACCAAGTGAAGTCGCCCAATAAATTCAAATTAATATAGAAAAAAATACAATGTTGCGTTTTTAACGCCTCTTAGTGTATATAATTGAGCATAACGGACCAACTGGTGTAATACGATAACAGAAATATTACACATGTTGCACATTAAATAGTATGATATTGCACATAGAGAGGATGTGTGTTTTTAAAATGATCTCCTGAAGAGTGCGCTGCTGCAGAGAGACACTGAGGTGAACCCAGAATTCCTTTTACACTCTGTGCAGTGCTGTCTCACCTTTTAAATCGTCTCCATGTCAGCCTTCACTAATATCAAAGTGATATTTTGGCGGATTGGCTCGGTGCAGCCTCGGGGGAAAGCCGCTGCAGCTCCATGTGACTTCATGCAATTCATACAGATGAATCCTCTATTTCATCTTTCACTCTTTATTTCCTCTAATTACCCATCAGCATGGTATCACTCTCTGTATCGTAGTGGCCGGGCAGCAGTACATCCTTTTCTTCTGGCACCTTTTGGGAAATTAATTCATTTTTTGCTAAAGTGTCTTAATAATTACAGTGACATTGAGGTTAATTGCCTAATCTCTATTGCCATGGAGGCATCCAGTTGAAATCCCCACACAATCTGTTACAGAAACAGCAGCCAGAAGATCTTCTGTTACCAGAGGGGACTCTCTGACCTAAATAAAGTTTTTTCCTTTTTTTTTTTGCTCTAAACATCCAGCAGGTATGGCGGACGGGGAGCTCAAGTATGCTTGTTCACTGTCATTAATTTCCCACTTTGATTTAACGCTGGAACCTTGTTCTGGAGCAGAGGGAGGGAGGCTGTCTGAGCTTTCTAAAATATGGAGGACCACTGTACCAATGTCAGCCAAGGACTCCTGTTAGCACCTTTTCAAGATTTAAACACATTCTGGTAATTTTTCTGAATTATGCACTTTGTCTGTTTGAACATAAAGCTTTAACTTATTGGTCGGACTCGTGCTGTCTGTCTTTATTTTTAACTATTTCGACTACAGTCTTGTAAGGGTCTAATTTAATTTCACAAGGATGAAGTAACCAGGAAAAGATATATACTTATATGTATTTTTATTGTGCATACAGATATGGATGGATGGAAAGACATTTTCCAAAAATGTCATCGCTTTCCAGAAATGTCCTAACGTTCCCAGAATTGTCCTCATCTTCCAAAAAAAAAATCCTCACTTTTCATCCTCAATCTCTGAGGACATTTTCTGAATTCCCCAGTTTAAATATCAAAGTGCAACAGAATCTGTAATGGAAACATGCTTGCAGGGTCCTCATCACATATTCAGGTAATAGGTCAATATGTCACACAGAGACACACACACACTCCTAACACCCAGGAGGTGGGGCCAGCCTGTTGCCACGACGCCGATGCTCCACTGCTGATGGATGTCGACCTGCATCCAGAGGTGATGGATGTTGGTGTCATGGCGTGCAGCAGACCGGGGGTGGAGAGGGGGACAGGGTCATGGTGGACATTGGTTGGTACTCTGTCCAAGTACACTGACACCTCCCTCCCGCCCACACCCTCCTCCTCTCCCACCCGGGACAGTCCAAAGACAATGTCCCCAAACGGATTGAAAGGTCAGTGATCTGTGATTAATAAGGAAGAGCAAAGGGACGCCTGCTGAGGACAGACACTAAACTGACAAACACACACTATTGTCCACTGTACTTTTGAGGACACTCATTGTCCTCACTTAACAAAATTGTTTGAGCTCGCACAAAGGTCCTCAAGCTTTCAAATTTTCCCTAATTCTCCCTAATTTCCACTTTCTGGTCCACTTTCTGGAATTGCCCCAATTTTCAAAAGATGTCTCATCTTTACCAACATGTTTGCCCTCCTCCAAAAATGTTCTCACAAATGTTAGAATTTCCCCCAAATGTCCCCTACTTTACAAAAATGTCCTGATTTAACAAAAACAAATTCCACTTCTCCAAAAAAATGTACCCACTTTCCGACTGTCCTGTTTTAAATTAAAGTGACAAGGATGTGTGCATGTGCAGTACAATGTGCATCTTCATTACTAAATATATGGAAGTATGGTAGTTGTATAAAGTATAAAGTGACAAATGAGTACAGTTAACAAGGTGAAATGACTCTGGTCTGATGCCTTTAAAGCCTCTGTATGGTTTAGATTAGGAAGGCTGGCTGTTGCTTTAGTCAAAAATAATACAATGTTCATATGTAGATATTAATAATCAGGGCAGCAACTCTCACTCTGTCATGCGGTTGCATGAAAAGCACTGACAGCCGGAACGTGATTCCATCACCAACAAACACTCGGTTACAGTCAAGTGACATTTAATTTTTCACAGCCAATCAGTCGGCCCTTTCACATGCCGACACCGCGGCATTCTGGATTGTCCAAGTCGCAGTGTGTACATGTGTGCTGACGGGTCATTTATCTCTGTTTTGAAGCACAGCGTAGAGCCCCTTCGGCACTCTGACAGCAGGAAGAGAAGGTGAACAAACAGCTTCTCACAATGGAAAGACAGAACTTTGGTCAAAATGTCTGCCGTCAAACAATGCATTTAATTTAGAGTTTAATAGGTTGTCATAACATGGCAGATGGTCTGCAGGAGTGAGTGAATAAACCATTAGCTCCCCTCCTGCAGTGGTGGTGGTGTGTGTGTGTTGTGGGGGGTCTCATGAATGTTAAGTGTGTCTTTGACTGTAACAGCAGCGTGCCATACCTGCAGGAAAATCAACTGTCACCATGCTTCACTACATTTCAAAATAAAAGACCAAGTCTTTATGTTTTAACTTCAGCTCAGTCAAACATGTTAATAGTTTAACTTTTGTCCTGATCACCTTCAATATTCTTATGATTACTAAAATGTAGGTTCACAGTAGATAGTATACACAGTAACTGCCTTGTTTTATCAGCTATATTAGTTGTATTAGTTATATTTATTTGATTCACAGTGATGAAGTCTGTCAGAAAGAATATTAATCCTCTGGACTTCAGGCTGACTTCTCTTTTGTGTTTTGTCATGAACAAATACACTTCTAAAACTATTAGGAACACAAAATACAAGAAATATGACACAGTGCCTATACATTTCAGCATTGGCAGAAATATTGTTTTACTAATTGTACACACATGTACAGCAGAAAAATAAAACTACAATGTGTGTCAATCTATTCTATTTCACTTAGTGTTTCTTTCAAAAATACAATTTAATGATCACCAGCACTTTCAACTGTTGGCCTTGCTCGGCTTTAGTCATACTATTTATGCTGCCAGTAGTAACAGCTTAAACACCAAATACAACTGAAGTAAAAAAAGGTAGGAAAATAAAAGAAAATATTCTCAAAGTGTAATCTCCATCTTTTCTTAACCTTTGACCTCTGAACTTTGTAATTGGTTGCCTTTGTAAACGCTGCACTGTGTGGGAGAAGGAGATCGTTTTATTGACGCCTGCGGTCGGATGCCACCCACTTACTCTCTCGTTCCCACCACTAATTAGTGGTGACCTCAGACTCACGACTAACAAGGTCACCGGTTATGGATTGCTCTCATATTTGCTTACATAATCATGAGCTCAGAAGATGAATTACACCACAAACTGTTTCCGACAAGCCTGCTGGATATTAATTTATAAGCTTTTGATTCATATATTCATGACTGTATTGAGTTATTAGGCAGCAGAGGCAGGGGCGCCTGCAGAAATATTTCAAAGGGGTGGCCGGCTGGGGGCCGGCACTTAACATTTTGGGATGGCACACCAAAAATAAAAAAACAGAATTTCAGGAATTTTATTTTACTGTTATAGTATATAGGCTGACAAAAACCTATGAGATTGTGTTACATTTTACATTGTTATATTGTTATCATTACTAATGAGCTAATGTGCATAAACTAATAACCATAGAGTTAACAGTTTTAATAGGTTTTAATTGTGCCATGTACAGTATATGTGTAAGGGAATTCATTCTTTTTAAAACATGCATAGCCATAGAAAATTTTGATACTGTTTAACATAAAGCTATGAATTTCGACCCTTCGATCATTTTTTTAACTCCATGACATCCTACCATCTCCTCCTCCATTCGCTGAGTCACTGTTTGTCACGCTGTGCAGGCTGTCTGATACGAAGCAGGTGGACTGAACCATTTTACGTAATTAGAGAGATGGGAGCGTTGAAAAATGTTTGCAAAACAAATAAACTTACTGTTACCAGTACAATGTAAATAAAATGTACCTGTGACTGTGACATCATGTCATCACTGGTGAGTGGGGTGGCCAGCAAATTTAGTGGCGCCATTGAGCAGAGGAGGAAAGAAACATTGAGGAGAATTTAAAACTGAAGGGAGGAGGACATTGAGAGATTGGGGGGGTCCAACGTGGTCTTTCTCCCTTTGGGTAGTCTGGCTTCACTGATCCTGATAACTGGTGTGATGAGGCAGGTGATGATCAGGTGTGTTCAGGGTCCTATTGTAAAACTTCATTCCTATGCAAAGCACCTCAGAGCTGTGTATGAACTTGTGTTATCATTCAACCGGCTCTGAGTGACTTCAGCTATTTCCACCTGCCATAAAAGATTATACAGGCCTTTATTTATTTTTTTTCCCATCCATATACATCTCCTACTTTTCCGACAGAGTTACAAAAAACAGAGAATCAACTCAGGAAAGGTAGTTATGATGTGCTGTTGACCATGTTGGTGAACACAGCTGTAATTTTGCAGCATTTAGTTGTACTTCCCAGCAGGTCATTTCTCCTTTTGATGTGCTCCCTCTGAGCTTTTCTCTCTAATGGGTTTTGGGTTTTAGGTATGTTTGATGCATTTGGTAGATGGGTATGTTTGATTGCTGCGATGCGTTTGGTGGGGAGAGGAACAGATATTTATATGTTAAATTTAGTATGAATTTATTTGGATTTAATTTTTTTTACATGACACAATTTCCACCAGATACAAGAAAGATATTTGTGTTATGAATTTATTCAGTCATTTGTGGTTTAATTATTCTATTGAAATGATGGTCTTTCTTTGCTTCCCCTGTGATGGAGAGTAGATGTATCACCACCACCACATGCTCTTCTTCTCTTCCTCTAATAGATTTGTCTCCATTGGGAGTTTGGCTCTGATGTCTGGTTTCATCTTCTCTACTCAGACTGTTGGACTTGATGATCTGTATCTCTCCATCACCTGACCTCTGACCTCTGCAGCCACCCCTCTCAATCACCACTAGCCCTGGGTTGAGGTGTGGAGGTTAAAAAAGCATTTATCTGTCAGTCGGTGTTCTGCAAACGTCGACTGTCCTGCTGCTTTAACATCTGGAACAAGATGTTTCAGTACAGCTCTGCAGCAGCAGGGATTATTTGTTTGCCAACTTTGTAAAAAGCAGCTACATTGAGGCATTTATGACATCTGCGATATTAATAAAAGGGAACAACTGGATCTGGTCTGCACTGCTTTTGTCAAGATTAAAAGGAGTAATGAAGTTTTTCATCTGGCTCATGATTATTGTGCCTCCACGTTGTTCTTTTATAAATATACAGTGTGCACAATGTCATTGGCTGATGCCTTCACTTGCAGTGCAGAAGCTCAGAAAATCACACATTCTGTGTGAATGTATTCATGACAAAAACAACAGTTTGATGAGGAAACAGAGCCTCCAGAAATGAATAACGTCAAATGTACAACCACATCTGGCTGACTACTTTTTGTCACATTCATGGTCTTTGGAAAAAAGTTATGATACGCTTAGGGCAACTGATGTACCATAAAGAGCCAAACAAAGGTGGATTTCACCCAGAGATCTCTGTTTATGTCCATTGCGAAACCAAATAAATGAATTTAATTTTATGGTAGTTTTGTTCGTTAAGTTCCATACTTAATAGTATGGAGAACATGATGAGTTGAGTGGATGTACCGACTAGAAGTCAAAGTTAAAGAGCTGTTTTCAGCAAGTGTAGCTTCTATGAAAAGTGAAAAAACTTTGGCATAAGATGACACACGGACTGAGACGTCAACTAATATTACTATGTGGGGTGCCGGTTATTTACTCCTTAGTTTAAGGAGGCCAGATGACAGGAGACTGAAAGGAGATGATGAAGAGTGGAGGAGGAGGAGGAGGTGGGGAATTGAGGGAGAAAGTGTTGCACAAATAATAATCAGTGAAGGTCAGTCTGAGGCCGAGCCACTGACAGCGCCTTTTTAAATAATGAAAGCAATGAAAAATTGAAAATGAAGAATTTGATTATCTTCTCTTCAGCGCCCTCATTGATGCATTGAGGACAGGCGGCCTGTTTGCTCTTCATTTCATTACAGAGAAGGCGAAAAAATGAGGGCAGATAAAGTGAGCAGGTCATCGATTGAATATCGGAAAGATGACAACGGGCGGCGTCCTCGCTGGGAGATTGAGACCTCAAGGTCATCAGGATGTTTCCTTTTTTCTTCAAATATTTCAGAGAAAGAGAGAAAGTAAAGTTTGACTGAGGAACAATCAGAAGCATCTGATGCATCACACACACTTATAATGTAAATCATGTTAGTCTTATAGAGACATCTGAATTTAAAAAGACAAGCAGCAGATAAACCTGAAGAGCACTGAAGTCTACATCATTATGTTTTAGATCTGGTGTCAAGAATTTATAAAACATTTCATTTTTTACACAGAACAGAAATGTAAAAGCTTCACTTAGCTGCATGGTGATATAACACAGACACTGTCACATCATGGTGATACCACTGCTTAGACGATAACATCATCCCATCGTTAATATTATAGTAACTCTTCACCAGCTGTGCATTTTTGTTCAGCCCACTGAACAGCACTGCTGCTGTTTCGACAGTTCTCCACTTTCACCACATCAGCAGTTTGACATCACAACCTCATGAACCAAAAGGAGAGAAGGCCATATAACAATAAAGTTCTGCAGACATCCACAGCGCTTTATGACAGCGCTGCCTTAATTCAAAGGTATTCATCGCAGCAGTTCAGCTACAAAGTGTTTTTGAAAAATGGAAACCTTTTGGTTAAATTATGCCAGGTTTGCAAAGTAAAGATATTTTTGTGATTAGAAACTCCACAATTCTTTGTGTAAAATTTGAAATTTGAAATTTTAGAGAAGTTCATATCTTTGGAAAGTAGGGAGATTACTTAAAAATATATATATATATATATATATATATATATATATATATATATATATATATATTCTTTTGAAAGTGAACAGGAAAGTTATTGGAAACTGCAAACTTGATTTGGAAAATAAAATAATTTCTCACTGAGTAACTTGACGATAAGTGAATAACTGATAACTGATTTTGCAGAACTTTAAGAAGTTATTATGTTAACATTCAATGAGTAAATGAATATTGTGGGAAAAATTATTATTATTATCATTATTATTATTATTATTATTATTATTATTATTAATGTTATTATAAATATTACAATCATTTTCATTTTCACTGTTGTTGTTAGGTTAGACATGTTTTTAAAGCGACTATTGGACACATTATATGGAGGATTAAACATAACTTTTTTCTTCAGACAGTTTTTGGAAAAGAAAGGGCAGTTTGTGTATTTTTGTGTATGGATATTTATGAGGGCATTTTTGGAAAGTTTGTTGCTGTTCTTAATTCTTCTACAGGTTCTTCTAAAATTATTTTCAGAGTTAACATTAGAACCTATGTTTTAATTATTTAAGGGATCGGGAATATATCAATCTCCAGCTCCAAAAGACCAAAGACAAGCGAGTGTTAGAGTGATGCTGCTGCTAACGACTTAACTCATGTAAAGTTTAAATCTGATTCCTACCTACCGATGTTTTCATTTACTACCTGTCATATAGTCCATTACTTCCTCCTCTTCCTGATGGTGTCTCCTGTCAACAATAAACAGCCTGTGCAGCATCACACCTCATCTCAGGGCTCCAAGGTGGGGATGCTATCACGATGACAGCCTTGGAGTCATGCGTCACCCATAGGTGTCAAGTCACATTAAGGATCACATAAAGGACTGTGGGTTGGGGGCAGGTGAGTGGGTGTGGGGTTATCAGGCTGTCAACAGCTCCTTTTAGGGCTCATTTACTCTGCTCTGGCTCTTAAATCACAACACAGCCGTCTGCCACACATGAAACAGATGTATGTTGTTTATTGCTCTTAATATTGTGGATAGAGCTGCAAGATTACTCAATGGAAAATAATCACCAGCTGATATGTTAATAATCAATTAATTGTTACAGTAATTTTTCATGCAAAAATGTCAGAAAACACTTTTTTCAGCCTCTCATATATAAATTCTTGCATTTTCTCTGTTTTTCTCTGTAATTATGATACATTTTAATGTGAATATATTTTGAACCTAAAAAAGACATTTGAAAGACATGCACATCAAGAATATTGGGATGAATTTTGGGATGGACATCTTTGACTATTTTCTAACATTTTATAGACCAAAGAACTATCAAGGAAATAGTCACTTGCAGCGGTTGTTGTGGTGGTGGTGGTGGCAAACGTGGATGGGAGCAGATTTAAGAGGCCTGATATACGACACACTGGCACCTGAGAATAAAGGAAACATTTTCATTGAAACAACAAACAAATTTATATGATGACAAATTCTATCCATCCATCCATTATCTATCGCTTATCCTCATAGGGTCGTGGGGGGGCTGGAGCCTATCCCAGCTGTCTTAGGGCGGAAGGCAGGGTACACCCTGGACAAGTCGCCACCTCATCACAGGACACATAGAGACAGACAACCACTCACACTCACATTCACACCTACAGTCAATTTAAATTAGCCAATGAACCTAATCCCCATGCATGTTTTTGGATGGTGGGAGGAAGCCGGAGTACCCGGAGAGAACCCACGCAGACACGGGGAGAACATGCAAACTCCACACAGAAAGGGAATCGGGAATCAAACCCAGTACCTTCTTTCTGTGAGGCAACAGTGCTGACCACTACACCACCGTGCCGCCCCAAAGTTTAAAATGATAACAAAAAAAACTTGACCACTAAGTTTGACTCACTGTTTGTCATTTTCTCGTTGAATCAGCTCATTTGCATGTTGCCTGCTTAGGCGGCAGTTTGTAAACACACGCACAGTCGGTACCCTTGTACAAAGATTTATTTTTGCAAGCTCAGTGGCTAGTTGTGTCAGAGCTAATTGAAGGCCTGAAATATGCTAATGAGTGTGGTGGCTCTGACAGATACTCAATGTTCATTCCATCATGCAAATGTGGAACAGCGGAAAATTTTCCTGCTGTGTTTATGAATCAGCTGATCGATAAGTCATTTGAGTCCATGCTGTATGTGTGAGAGATTGACAGCTCTGTTAACAGATGACTGGTTTTATGTACCTACAGCACAGGTAAAAGCAGACTGAATCCTGATTGGATTCAGGTTTTGACAGCTTGATTGACAGGTCATTAAGCCCTCCCACTACCTGCAAAACAGAATAATATTGAAATAATAGTGTGCTTGTAGACATAATTTACACTGCTATTACACATAAGTCCTGCACTCAAAGTATTAATATGCAAATACATTAAAAGTACCAAAATTAAAAGTGGTGATCATGCAGAAGGGCCCATTTCAGAATATCATGTTATTAGATTAAAATTATTGATGTATTCATCACTTACATCACACATTTGGTAAAGATGGAGACAATGTTTTTCTTATTTCATAGTCATCAATAATAATACATCATAAAATATTTGTTAATTAAAAACTAAAAGAAGGAGTAAAAGTACAGTACATGTACCCCATATTGCTTGAGTAACTGTACTTGGTACACTCCACCATGTCACCTGTCTCCTTCATTGCTCATTAAGACGTTCTGCGCAGCCCTGTGTTTGGGCAGAATCGGCACCAATCGACCCCAGCGTCCGCTGGCCGGAGGAAGATGGATGGGGCATCAAAACTGGACCAGTGATTGATCTGCACTTTAGATGCAGAAACCTGACTGGTTTTGTCCCCAAACAAAGTTCACGAGTCTCTCAGATTTGTTTGACAAGAGCCGTACACAATCTTGGTTCTCTGTCATCTGTACTTTAATGTGATTACATGATTGTTACCTGCTCTTGCATTATTTCCTGCCATGCACATCACTTTGTTAGCTGTTTTATGATTCACTTTCCTTCCCTTGTCATGATTTTACATGTTGTTTGTTTTATTGTCACTTTAATGTCATGTAGTAATGTAACCTGGTAGAGGGACAGCAGATTTGAAGTTAGCATTTTGGCACATTTGCAAGACGCAATATCACCATACGTTGTGTATAATGAACATAAACACTGTCATTCCTTCCTATACACTATATGATATCTGTACAATAACTCATGTATCATTTGCATGAGCCACTGTTTGTTTATTTATCTCTTATTTTATTTCTTTATCTTGTGTGCTGCTGTCTGTTCCTTTTATATTTTATGTATGTACTGAAGTCTCAGGAGAAATATTATTTCTGTTGTCAAACACAAAAAATATGAGCCTGTCTGTGGCAAAAGTACCCAAAGTATATGTGTCAAGGGCTTCATTTCTGTCTGTTGACTACCTAAATACCTCTTTAGATAAAACATAACACTAAACATATGTCTGAGCCACTGCCACCCCCAATATCCTCTCTGGATTATCTGGGAGCTTCTTCTTTACATCACCATGTTTAACTTGTCTTCCATCATGAGACAGGATGAGTCTGGGATGTGCTGTATCAGGATCAAGAGTCACATCCACTGCATACTGCTGGACCCTCTTCAGTTCAGCCTCAGCGAGCAGCTTCTTCATCTGTTTACTGAGCGTTTCCTCCAGCCGATTCACAGCTCTGACCACAGTTCCCTCATATGAAGGTGGACGGACGCTGACTCCTGTCCAGTCCTTGATGGGGGGAGCAGCACTCAGGGAAGTGAAGCTTTGGAGAAGATCTTCAGAGCGTGACAGCTGCTCCACCTCAGAGCTTCTCTTCTTCAGCTCAGAGATTTCCTGTTGCAGCTCCTTGATGAAGCCTTCAGCCTGTTCCTCTGTCTTTCTCTGCTTCTCTTTCACCGTGTTGATGAGCTCGACCTGGCTTCTCTCAACAGACTCCTTCAGAGCAGTGAAGACCTGAACACCATCTGCTATCTCTCTGTCTGCACCTTCCTTACTGAGCTCCACTGAGTGTTTGATCTCCTGAATCTTCAGCTGTCTCTTCATGTCATGCTAAGGTCTGTTGGGGCACCAAGCAAGAAATCCCTGGTTTAAAACAAAAATTTTTAAATGTCATACCGAGTTGTGTTATTAACATTTCTACTTTTAATATGCAGTGATATCCTCATTATTGTTTTGACGTAACAAATAGGTTGATATTTTGCTTGTCTTATCTCATCCTCGCACTGTCTCCACTTCTCTCGAAAACTGGCAGAGAAGGAGGAAAAATAGTTAATAAAGAGCAACCACATCATCTTTGAAATGGACTTTTGGCAGTGAGATAAGTATATACCACAGGTATATTTAAATTCTTGTCCAGGGTGTACCCTGCCTTTCGATCTAAGGCTCTGAGAGCCGCCCACCCCCCACCGCGACCCTATGTGAGGATAAGTGGTAGAAAGTGGATGGATGGAGGTATATTTAAATATGTTGCATGAGTAACATTGATCAATTAATCAATCAAGTGTGTGTGGAGGGGGGAGACATACAGACAGTTGTTTGAGTGATGTTAGGTTGGTGCAGCAATGGAGAATCCAGTTTACAGCTGTTGTAAAGGTGGGATATAATGAGTGTGTCTGGATGGAGCAGAGAGATGAGGGAGGCAGCAGTTTAGCAGCCTAACTGCCTGCGGATACAGACTGTCGGTCAGCCTGGTGGTGGCTCATATGGACATTTACCTCCTACCTGAGGGCAGTAGATGGAACAGGTGATGCGCTGGGTGGTATTGATCCAGCATGATTTGTTGCACTCTCTTCAGACAGCACGTGGAGTAGATGCCACTGATCTCTGGTACAGTAGTCCTGGTGATCTTCCCTGCTGTTTTTTTTTTGCACCTGCTGGAGTGCCTGCTGATAATGCAGCTTAAGAACCACAGTAAAAATCTGTATGTTAAAACACTGCTGAGGGCACAGGTAAAAAAGATTACCATCAGCTGATTTGGGATATGAGAGCTCCTCAATTTCCTCAGGTAGTTACGGTGCTTTCCCCACAGATGTTGGTGCTCCAGCAGGTCCTCAGAAAGAGTTACTCCCAGGTATTTGAAGTTAGACACTCACTCCACAATCTCATTGACAATGGAGAGTGGTGTTATCGTGGAGTCCATGATAATTTTCCACCAAGGGAAAATTGTGCATGACAAGTTTGGCCCCCACCCCACTGTGCACACTGCTGTGGAGTACATTTTGGCAGCCCTGGGACTATTGGCCGGGGCCCCAAGCAACTGCCTGCCTTACCTGTCTGCAAGCCCCGCCCCTACTTCTGGATCATCCACAGAGTTGCAGCCTCTGTCTTCCTCAGGTCGGCCATCTTTCTTTCATATTCTTCTTTCAGAGGAACAACATTATATGTCTTGTGGTCTGAATAGGTGCAGAGCATGCAGATGCACATCTGGCTAGTCTTACAGAGTGACTCCAGCATTTCATCAGCGGTGCTACACATCCTGCCTTCCAGGCAGATGTCTTCAGGTCTTCAGTTTGGGTCACTAAATCAGTCTGACAAATGTAGTGGAGTGAAAAGTACAATATTTACCCTCAAATTTGAAATATACAGTGGATACATCCCTCAAGTCATCTTTCAAAGCTATTTTACATGTTTCATGTTTTTGTATTTGGATTCAAATTTCTGTGCAGAATTAATGTTGGTTTTAGTTTTAGTTTTATTCACATATCTGGAAGTAGATTCATGTTCTTTGGATCAATAGTTGTAAAAAAGTGAACTCAAGGTACATTTACTTGCTTTACACAACTGTCACTGTGAGAAAAACTATACAGATGATTCAGACAGGAGAAAATAATTCCATCCAATCAAAATTTTATAAGACTAATTTAATTATGCTGTTGTGTTTGCCATCATAAATGAGCCGAGAGACGATTGTTATGGGTTTAATAATATGGCTGGTGTTTCTCCAGGAAATATGTCCCTGCGTGCTCACTCACGATGCAAATCTTGTCTCATAAATCATTGATGTGAGGGGCTCTGAGGTGATTCAGTTAAAAAAAGAAACAGTTAAAAATACCCTCGTCGGCTCTGGTTTGTCTGGAAAAACTTCAGAAAGTTAGGAGGCCAAACAAAATTGTGAGCATGCTCTGTTCAGCCGTGACATCATGAGAGGATGATGATGTCACCAAATTTGTTGTGACTCTCATCACTGCAGACGAGTACACCTGAAAATTACTTTTTTCACTTCAAATATGTGACTGACTGTTGTTTGTTCACTTTTTTCAAAGGAAAAAGTGTTTACTTGTTAAATTAATGTCAGTATGTACATCTGTCAGTGAACACATCACTGGACGTTGTACATGTAGCCTACAGAGCACCTCTACAGGTGAGGGACAAGAGAGAGACAATATCCTCATGTCAACTAACATAAAGCTTCTTCTTATTATCATTAATAATAATAATAAACCTATATCATGCCTTTCAAGGAACCCAAGTGCGCTTTACAGGGAGGGCAACAACTAATTAACACAGAGAAAACTGTATGAATTTAGAGGTTGTGAGACTCGGTGAAAGATGGTGCTTGAGGCAGAAGGTGGGAGGAAGCTGGAGTGCCCAGCGAGAACCCACACAGACACAGGGAATCGAACCCGGTACCTTCTTGCTGTGAGGCAACAATGTTAACCACTGCACCACGGTGCCACCCATGGCTTACAAATGATATGCTGAAATCAAGTAATGTGTTTCTATGAAGTACTACATGTTTATGCAACTGGGCAGTGGTGTTTAATTCAAGCCTCCAGGAACAGGGCAAACACGATTTTTCCCACAGAATTACACTGGGAAAGAGACGTCTGTAACTCGGCAGGTAATTCTCTTTCAGATAAGTCAACTTCTAAGTATGAGCCACTTAAATAGCCCTCATTGAAGTCATTAGGTCATAAAAGTTGTGCTGAGTTATTTCTCAGGTTATTAGACCAAACACTAGAAGGAAGGGTTAAAGGAAACGCTGCTGCACCTGGGCCCAATGGATATTGAAGCTCGCCAGGAGATCTGGATAATTTAATACACATACTGTAAGTCACATTTTTCGGTTTCATCGGGACCCGTCTGCCACTGTATCCCATTGTCTTTATACATCCATGAGCTGGGTACTGTAAGTATTTTCCATGTGAGTGCCCTGAAAGTGGACTGGACATGTTTTCACTGTCAGACCATCTCCAATTCAGATGTTGAGCTTTTAAGAATCTTTTGAGTCTTTGGCACGAAAAATGTGAAACCACTTTTATGTTTTTTAAGTTGTCAAGTTGACTTTGAGCAGGCAGGAGGAGGGGAAGTGAATGAGAGAGGGGAGACGGTAGCAGCAGCTTTTCTTTCCTGCAGCGAAACGTGTCGCCTCATCGCTACTAATGTCCTGTCACAGTTAATGTTCGCTGCAGTCCGCTGTCATTTAGCTGTGGGGCGGAGGTTATTGTCAGAGCCTACCAACAATCCACTGGAAATAGAAATAGCCGGCAAACGATTGAATCAAAATGAAGATTGTTTTTTTGCTGCTGCTGTTCTTTGTGCCATCATCCTCCATCGCTTCCTGTTTTAAATCAGTTAACCTTTCTGTTCGAGGTTGCGTGGCGGGGTCCTGCACTGCAGATTAGCTGCTGATGCATTTATCAAGAGATGACAAATGAGCTGTCCTTCCAGATGCCTGATTACTTGACCTTTATTCCACAGGAGCTAGGCGGTTAGCAGGGATGGGGGGTCCTGATGGAGCTAAGTGGTGCCAGTCTTGTATTCGGCAGCCCGTTGTGGGGAGAACGCTTGGATGCAACGCCTCGTCACCGACGTGAACATGAATTAAGGAAGAAGTTATTAGGATTGGCCGCTGCTGAGGCGAGATAATTGAAATTCTCACTTTCTCCAGAAACCGGCAGAGACCCGGCACATCAGTTTCTATTTGAGGCAGAGAGGCTGATGAGTATCACACATTAAAGTCTGAGGAACAAAATCGTCCTTTTAGTGGCCTCTGATTTGAGATCATTACATGAGTGGTGCTGTGTCGCCCCCTGAATGTGGCATTTCATCTTCTTTTTTTCTTTCTTCTGCCAGCTCATTTCTGGATTTGTCAGGCAGCAGATTGTCATTTACTGCTCTGATTGTGTGTTTTCCTGTTTCTGCTCACTGCGAGAGGCCCGCTGGTTATCTCAGACCCACGCCACAGATGGAGATTCATTAAACTCTGCATGCACATGTCCAGGCTGCTGCTCATCAACTTATAGGGAACCTGCAGAACCTTGACTCCGCTGGATCTATCTTTACACACATAACAAGTTGAAATAAAATTGTATCCAAATCTATATATTAGGGTTGTCGAAATTAGCGCGTTGACGCAGATTAATCCATCATCATAATTAATCTGATTAAAAACTTTAGTGCAATGAACCCATCTGTTGAGCAGAATGACTCTGAATGTCTCCGGCAATGCATTTTGCATTTTTTGGGCATTTTACTGGCACAAATGGTCAGTTGATCTGGTAGTGGCAGAAAGCAGAAACAACCAGACTAGTTTCTACTCCAGCATCTCGTCTCAGTGGAGGCCTCTGAGTCTCTGCAGACCTCTAACAGACCACTTGATGCTCCTCAGTAGTTGGTCCACATCGAGGCTCTCTGAATGTGAGCGACGATGCAGCTTTTGTATTACAAACATCCAATGCAGGTTAATGTGAAAAATACATGCAGAGCAGTGTTTTGTGTGACTGCTTCACCCTGCTTTGAGTGCTCGTGGAGTCAGACTCTGAGTCTGTTCTGCCCGAGTATGTTCATGCCTTTATATCCACTAATAAACTCCATCAATCCCCCTCATTGTTCACTGTGGCTGCTCTGATGTTCACATGTTGCCGATCGAAAATTTCTGAGCAGTTTAGGAGTGTCCACAGTCACCAAATATCCACTTCTATAGTTTCCAACAAAATGTTAAGTTGTTTCAAGTTGTGTTGTTGAAATGGATGGTGGGGTGGTTGGGGATGGGCGACCCTCGTGTCCCTGGCCAAAGAAAAAAAATATCATTAAAAAACTGTACAATGAAACTGTAGAGCTTCTCCCTTTTCAGTGTAAGAGATAAGAGATTAGATAAGATAATCCTTTATCTTATCCTTCATCTTAAATAAGTATAAAAATAAGAAATAAGTATGAAAAATTTACAAGTTTACAAATCTTACAATGTAAATACAAAATAAGGATAAAATTGCTTTATATATAAATATGAATTTACAACAAGGATAAATACTGAGGGCGGCACGGTGGTGTAGTGGTTAGCACTGTCCCACCATCCAAAAACATGTATGGGGATTAGGTTAATTGGCTAATTTAAATTGACCGTAGGTGTGAGTGTGAATGTGAGTGGTTGTCTGTCTCTATGTGCCCTGCGATGAGGTGGCGACTTGTCCAGGGTGTACCCTGCCTTCTGCCCTAAGACAGCTGGGATAGGCTCCAGCCCCCCCGCGACCCTATGAGGATAAGCGATAGATAATGGATAGATGGATAAATACTGAATATATAAGCTGGATATGTCCAACTGTATTGCACCGGATGTGAGACTATGTACAGAATAAATAAATTATATTGCACAGAGTGTTTAATAGAACAGCAGCAGTGACTGGTGAAGGTGTACATGTTCAGTGTAGATATATTCCCTTTTTTCTTGTGTCTGTTTGCTCATGAAAAACAAAACGCAATTACTATAGATTAAAAATGAATGGTAATCAGTCATGATTAATCAAAATTAATCCACAAAAAGAATGAACACATATTGTTCTGTCCAGTCATCTTTAGAAGTTTGATTTCTACATCAACTTTCCTCATTTTAGGGCAAGTCATACTCTTACCACCGCCTTGTTTCTCCTCTCTGGTGAACTGGCAAGTGAGTGGAACAATTTGATTGGTTCTATTAAATGACACTATTTCTGTATTATTATTCATAAATCATGTTTCCTTTCTCAAAGTAATGGTTGTTCCTTGTCCACTTACCCAATGTTTGAGCTTCTCATCTTTGAGTGTTTCCATGTCAAAAAATCTGGCATGAACATCATGGAACATTGGTATTTGGTGCCATGGTGGGTTACCTGCAAAAAAGTGAACATACACTGTACAAAGCAATATATGCAAAGTTCATAGCAAATAAAACTTTCTTCATGTGGCATGTATTATTTAAATGTATGCACTACAAGCTGCTCCTCATTTTGTGAGGTCCAGCGACTCTTGGGTCTCTTCTGTCATCTCACAATAAAACTTTCCCTGCGCTGTCCATTGACTAACTTCAGCAGCTGTCTTCACTTTGAGTAAGAGGGGTGTTTTTTTATTTTTAATCCTGTGGGATCTGGAGAGTGAGGTCAGGACTTCATCAGGGGCCTCCGAGGCCCTCGGAGCCCCTCTCTCATCTCTGCAGCAGATGAGGGGATCAGCAGGGTGTGAAATGGCTGTGGTGATTGCTCCGAGGCCATGAGGCCTCCAGCCCATTCACAGCCCTGTCAGCACGCTAATGGAGCCAGTGGAGATTGGAGACGAACCCCCACCTCCTGCCTCCATCACAGTGTTAAAGGAACAGTCAACCATTAAGACTGAAAAAGTAGTGCAAAGTTTCATCAGTGTGTTGCCCAGGTAATAGGAGACAGCCACAGGGTTGCGACTAACAATTAAATTCATAGTTGATTAATCTGTTCATTATTTTTTTCAAATAATCAATTCGTTGGTCTTTGTAAAATACAAGAAAATGCTGAAAAATATGGACAAATGTTTCCCAAAGACCAAGATGACATCCTCAAAACGTCTTGTTTTGTCAACAATTCAAAGTTAGAAGGTCTTTTAAAAAATACTCAAAGCAATTAATCAATTATGAAAATAGCCATATTAATGTAATATTTGACAATCGATTGTTGATGCAGCTGCAGATAAATGACTCTCTGTAAAGAATTTCTTGTGTTAACACAAACAGTATTTATTACAAAAAGAGAAAAAGTGATTTTTTTAGATTTATTGTTAATATTATTTCTTATTAAAAAAAAATGGGGCGGCACGGTGGTGTAGTGGTTAGCACTGTCGCCTCACAGCAAGAAGGTTCGAATCCCGGTCCCGAGGCCTTTCTGTGTGGAGTTTGCATGTTCTCCCTGTGTGTGCGTGGGTTCTCTCCAGATACTCCGGCTTCCTCCCACCATCCAAAAACATGCATGGGGATTAGGTTAATTGTCTGATATAAATTGTCGTAGGTGTGAATGTGAGTGAGTGGTTGTCTGTCTCTATGTGTCCTGTGATGAGGTGGCGACCTTCACCCTAACACAGCTGGGATAGGTGACCCTAGATAATGCGGTAGATAATGGATGGATGAATGGATGTTTTATATTTGTGTGCATTTTTGAGCATGTGTGTATGAAATAATAGCTGTCCTTTGTAACTTATCGGTGGTTGAAAATACATAGTAAAACAACTATAATTTCAGTTGTATGAAATTGTTTAACAGCTTCTTATCTCGCTCTCAAAAATAAAAAAGAATATCCTCAAAATGTTGAACTATTCCTTTAAAAGAGGTCAGTTTTGTGTGAATTTAACAGACTGGAGCTACTGAGAACAACTAAGTACACTGTACAAATAGTTCTCAAATGACTTTTCATTCCAGATATTATTTATTATACCAATCATTATTATTATTATTTAAAAGCAGATTTAAAATGTCCTTCACAGGCAGGAAGTGCGCTGGTGGACAGTAAAGTGGGCCAGGCAGCTTTTTTGATGTGTGGAGTGTAAATATAGCCCTCCACCCTCCAACTAATTGTAGCTACGCTGTTTTCATATTGTTGAATCCCAGAGATGTATAATTCATCACGCAAATAATGTGGAACAAAACAAACTCCTCTGAGCTCCCGAGAGGCCGAGCGTCTAATGAGTTCACTCCATAAAATATTCATACCTCTGCAAAATATACTGTCACTTTCCCAGCAACAAACACACAAACCAACAAACACACACACAGTCCAATATCCCATTAGATATAATAGCAGGTTGTATGACCGTAAGAGCCCGTTGATCACTGTCACCAAAAAACACTGCAACCTCCCTCACTGTGTGACTCGCTGCAGTGAGGTGACCAATTACCCATGATGCACCAGGTGTTGTCCAGTCTTATTTTCTTGGTATAGTTTCAGGTAGAAAAATCTCTTAAGTCTTCCTGAACTCAACAGTTTGAACTGGACATAAATCTAAATAAGCATTCCAGCATTTCTCTTGATTTCTGTTCTAGAGCTTTTGATCATATCACAGTCGTCCTTCATGGGTGGAGTTCGTTGGTTGTCATGGAACAGGTATAGATTTTAGATTTTCCTTTTTAACAGTATAAAGTAATTAAGTGCAATTTTTGTAAGAACTGCAAAATGTTGAGCAGTAAGCTCAACTGTAAGCAGTCCCAAAGTACCTATAAAAGGTGTTAAATATGAGTAAGCATTCGGTTTATCACATCCTTTCAACAAATGCACAAAAAGAATACTGTCTAGAGATCAAATTTATCCAAAAAAGGCGTATTGGAGTTAACGGTAGACCAAAGTATGGCCTGTATGTGCAGAGGTCAGCCTCTCTGAGCCGCCTGCACTCTGAGCACTGATACAGGGTTGGTGACGTCCAGGTGTCTCAGCAGCAGTAACAGGGGCAGGAAGTAACTGGTCTCTGAGATGGCGAAGACGGATATGGTGATCCTGAATGTTGGTCGTCACACATGATCTGCCGCTGCGTGGACGATCTGAAGTGCTGTTCGTGACATGGAATCTGGTTCTGAGATGACTAATTATTGATTCATGAATGTTCATTGCCCTTCAAGATCTCGCACACTCATGCCAGCACTCCAATTCACGTTGGATTTGTGTCAGTCACGGCATCATTAAAAAAGCATTTAGAGAAAAGAACTTTTCCCATTTTATGCAGGTTAGGTAGACAAACAAAAGTGCTGATCCCATTTTCACACGCCAGGGCTCTAGTCATCTGGGTTGACCGCATGGGAATACGGCATCACAACACACACTTATTGCATTTTTGGCACATGTTACCATTCATGTGCAACCTTTTGTCCAAACAAGCATTTTCACATTGCTGCTGAGACAAACGGCAACAACTAGAATTCACTAGAAAACTTGTTTCTTTTATTGTTGTATATTTAAAAGCTTTAGTCACTTTCCAGATTCAGATTATCAATACAAAGTATAAGCAACACATTATGGTGTATTATCATAGATGAAGATAAGGCTTTATTGATCTATTGAAATTTAATAAGCTCCAACTTCACCAGTTACAACCTTAAAGCGACAAATGACTGTGGTAATGACAGAACATGTCACCCAGTGGCTCAGTGGTGCATTTTAAAGGAGCTACATGTGGGTAACAATATAATAATTAACTCGATTTAACTCTATTTAAATCATTTTGTTTACCATAAATCAACAATTTTAGATCTGTTTAAATCCTCTACCAGAAGCAATAATCTATTCAGAATTTACAGCAGATATTTTGTAGTTTTAAATTCTTTCCAGCCGAATGGTCCAGATTGGGATATTTCAGAGCAATGAGGTTTTCCCTGGTGTGAAGCTGTCTACAGGAAGCAGGACAGCCAGGTGGACCCGGCAGCTTCATCCAATCACGTCCGATAATGACCCAGGGATTGAGAGATAAGAGGGAAAATCAAAGAGCAGGTTCTCCATTTCATGCTGAGATGCCGCTGACTCATTTCTCTTTCAGAGGACAGAATTAAGTCCTGGGACATGCTCAGGAAATCATCTCTCCTTTTTAATAATCTCCCACCTTTGCATGGCTTCTCAGCACGTTGAGGTAACAATAGGTCAAGGACCCAGTGGTGTTAAGGGGGAGAGTGAGGCGGGAGGGGGTTGGCTGATTTTCATTAAGATGGACCGTGGCACGCTTGTCTTATTAGTGGGTCATTAGGCTCTCAGAGGCCGACAGATTGGCTGAACAGGAAGCAGGGGAGCAGGCAGAAGGTAATTGCACTCTGAGTGACCACACAGGTGCCCGCTCACCACGCACTCCTTGATTGGTTAATTAGCGTGCTGTCAATCAGCCCACGCCAGCAGCTCGCTCTCACAGCAGTTAAAAGGTGAGAGAGTGTTTCTAATGAAGCCTGAAACTTCTTCTCTTCCTGCTCGTTATGGCTGCAATTAAAATAACGGCTCAACTAAATGGAGGAGCAACACACACACACACACGCACACACACACACACACACACATACTCATACAGGTTGCAGCTTGCAACCAGAGAACCAGTAAGTTTATGCTATCTTTAAAGAAAAAAGTTTCAACTCTGTCATCTCTGTTTCACCATGCTGTCCCATACTTTGTCCATTACACCCAACGCCCCCCCTAGGGGCCTTGTCAGTGGTGTCATGCCTTTCTGTGGAGCCATACAGTGTGGAAGGAGTAAAGAGGTGAATAATATACTATAAAATAAAAGACAAGAAAAAATAAAGTGCAAATAAATTAGAAGTGGAAAACTAAATTAAACCCTGGCCTGATTCAAAATGTCCCCATCCTGTCTTGACATGGAGGCACCTCCTGTTAATTACTCTAAATACATTAGCTTATCTGTATTATTATTATTGTTATTATTATTAATTAGGCAAATAATATAAACACCAAAAATAGAAAAACACACACCTACGAAAACATATTTTTAATATTTTTCTGTTCAGCAATGCCAATAAATAATCCGGTAGTCAAAAAAAAAATCATGCAATTTTCTTTTTTGTAAAACAGTAAATTTGAAAATTCCTGGAGAACAACAACAATTATTTTTTAGCATTAAACATATATTTTGATTTTGCACATACTGGTGGATTAAATATTACAGGAATACTGTCAGTATCGGTGGCTGACACAAAAACCTGTTTACCTCCAACTCTGTGTGAGTCGAGGAAAGAACATTGCAACACTCTGATCGCCTTAAACGACGTAGACACACTGCTACAGCTACATGGCTGCAGCCGGCGTTCCTGCTGACAGGCTGAAAACCATTTTGTCTCCTCTCAAACGATAAACGGCAGCCAAATGAGACCTGGGAACACCAGTGTTCTGTGTCATATTTAGTCCTTCACTGTCATGCTTTCTGCACAGAGATCTCTCCTGTTAATGGCATCAAAATTTCAAAAGTGTGACGCGGCTGCCACCATGAGTCATGTAACTGACAGATTGTAGCCTCATATGACAGTATTTCAAGTCAGGCTCAATATTCATGTTTGAGTTTTTAATCTTGAAATTTTGCATCTAAAGTTTTATCAAACTTCATATTTCTACCCGAAGCTCAGAATTTACGAATTGTATCTGAGCCTCTTGAAGAGTCTCTTTTCAAAAGATTGAATTGTGGATTTGAACTGTAAAAATGTATGTCCAGTCAGAATTTCAGCATGAAGCAACAGTGGTTAGGTATTACGTTGTTGAAATGAGTGATATTGGCTTTTTTTTTTAAACTGCCATTGACGTATATGTACATCAAAGTGATTTTTCGACAGCAGGCACAGGAGGGCGCTCTCACACGGCCTGTGAATACTTTTGGGGCTTCTGGGAATTGTAGTTGGGACATAAAGAGATGTTATACGCCATGGAGATCAAAGCAGGAAGTGGAGACGATCGCGTTTAGAGAGTGAAATGAAAAAAATCTGGACAAAAAGTGGTGATTTTGGTGGAAGTGCCCTCTACTCTACCTCAGATAAAACAAGAACGGAACAAGGTAAAAACAAACATTTTTTTTGTCTTCTTTCATTTCAGATATTCAGTGTTTTCAGAGTCATAGTACAAAATATTCTGTGGGTCTAGAAATATGACTTCAAATGGTCAAAAACGCTGGAACAAGGCATTTTCTGTGTTATGAAACGGCTGGCACTCAATGAGTTAATGAGTGTGTAATACTGAATTGGTAGTGGTGTAAAGAAACATTTGCACATTAATGCATCAATAATTTTATTAATGTAGAAAAATAAAGTAATGTGATTCTGAGTTGGATCACATGAGTACTTTTATTTTTAGGATTTAAAGGTGCTAAATTATATTCAGAGCTTTAATGTAGCAGCAAACAAGTTATTGAAAGACTTGGTGGGGTCATGTCTGCCTGAGCCAAGACTGAAAGAAATTAGCCTGGAGCCAAGAATGAAGGCACACTCTCTGTATGTTTTGTAATCAGTGTTTATCTTTGCTTATATCCAATCTGATCTGAACACAGTCAACTGCTAACGTTTTCAGCGGGTGTTAAGCTTTCTTTTGTAAAGACAGACTCCACACCAGCGGCGTCTGCTGCATTAATTGCGTGTGCAGAGGAAATGTGTTTATTTATGAGCTGGACACTGTTAATTACCCCTCCTTGCTTGGATAATTACCTCCCAACTTCAAAGACATTTAACCCCCAGAGACCCAGAGTCTGCATGTGAGGCTGAGCTGGACGACAAGCTCAGGACGCCCAAAATATCTGCTGCTAATTAAGAAGAAAATGTTGAGTCATCAGCAAAATATTTGCAGCTATTCACAAGAAAAGGGAATGAGAATCTGCAGGGATTTTAATCAGCCATCCATCCATTTTGTGCCACTCGTCCAGGTTATCAGGAGTTGTTTCATCAAGATAAACAGTTCACGGAGAAAATTCTGTAGTCAGCATGCAGTAAAACAGTGCAGAAACAGAAGGTAAATGCCAAAAACACCTGCAGAGAGTGGTGAAGACTGCTGAGAAGATCACCAGGGGCCTGACATCTCAAAGCAGCGTACGCTGGGAAGCGTGGCGTGGACTGTGAATGAATATTGAGAATTTATTTATTTACATAGGTACACTGAGAGTGAGTACATGTCTTATAATCGTATTTCTTTTATCTGATGTACTCATGAAAGACATTTAAGTGTCCCTGTGCTCTAAAATTATCTCACTGCCATTTCAAAGATGTTGTGGTTACTCTTTATTAACTATTTTCCCTCCTTTTCTTCCAGTTGTCTTTTAGAAAGAGGGAAGAGGAGACAGCGCCAGGATGAGACAAGACAAAAAGAATAACAATTTCATTCTTTTTACCATCTCATCTCAAATCCCATGAAAAACACCTAAACCAAAAACAGATGTATTGTCTGCGCACAAATTCGTTGTTACCTCCACCAAGGACGTTATGTTTTCACTAGGGTTTGTTTATTTATTTTTTGGATTTGCAAAATAACTCAAAAAGTTATGGATGGATTTTGATGAAATTTTCAGGATTGGTCAGAAGTGGCCTAACTTAAAACTGATCAGATCTGATTCAAGGCGATCAAGGTCAAATGAAAGGTCACACCATAGTAATGTATGGGAGATTTCTCATATTGCTGAACAATTTTCAGCCAATCGTCACCTAATATGGTTTATAAACTAATATAGGAATGCAGAAGTCACCGATTCAGTAAAAGATAAAGATCAGTAAAAGGTCAAGGTCACCAAGGTCAAAATGAGTTTAAACATAACTTCATGTAGGAAGGAGCTAAAGCAATGTAACTGGTGTCAAAATATCCGAAAAAGAATTCTCAGTTTATAATCTTCATTCTTATAGTCAAATATTAATATTTTCCGCAATAATTGCAAAAAACTGTGAATAAAAGATAAAATCGCGGCTCGGAAATCAGTCAAATATTGACCTTTTGGTGAAAAGCACATTTCCCTATCGAAATTAAACAATCTATGGTTACTCTATTAAAATAAAATTAAGAGGAGAAGTTAAAGTATGTGTTTGCACTTATGGTCAGGGTTGTTCAAATGTGGAAAAAACTAAAGACATATCAACCTGGGTATTTGTTATGTTAAAACCAGTAATCAGGATATCACTGCATATTACATATTACAAGTACAAAAGTTAATAACACAACTCGGTGGAACATTTAAAGAGTCAATGTAGTAATTTTTTCCCCAGGGATTTCTGGCTTGGAGCCCCAACAAACCTTAGCAACATGAAGTTGACATGAAGGTCTAGTTTTCTCCAGTCACTGTCGCAGCTTTAGTCAAGAGCAGTGAAAACAGATCTAACCCGAAAGAACACTTCCTGACATCTTGGACATTTGTCGTCACCAGAAGTGGTGCAAATCGACACAGTGAGGCATCACCATTAGGATAAGAGGAAGGCTACAGGCAGAATATCTGGCTGCAGAGTGGTAGGTTTATGGCCAGCTGAAACTCTTTCTCAGGTGTTACTTACTTCCTGTCTACTTCCTGGTTTACAGAGACTGGGGGTGGGGCTTATGAGACAAAGGGAGACAGAAATGTTTGTGCATGGAAGGAGGTAGAGAAGGGAGACGGGAAGAGCAAGAAGGACGGCTGTAGGCCTGCTTTTGAGGGCAGGAAGATCACAGTCACTGGTTATGGTGATGCCTCACCCTCAAGGGTCCTTAAGGACTTCGAAAGAAGAGGACCATGACTCCTGAGAGAAAGTTACCCTGCTGGTTTTTTACGCCCCTGTAGTTCTTCTTTTTCATGGACTAATCCTCTTGGACATTTAAGTGGACAATAATTAATTAGTGAAATAAATTTTGTACTGTGGGCATGTAATTGATGTTTCTCTGGTGGTAAATCCTGTTTGACTTCAATTGAATCCCAGAATAGCCTCATCTCACCAGCTATAATTAACAATTATTATTATTATTATTATTAGTATTAAGAATAAGAAAAGACCTGAGGCTTAAAAAATTAAGCTGGTGGAATATTCAAGCTAAAAATGAATGCCACAGAAACACTAGAATCCTGGAATAAAACCTGATACGATACATTTTTACATCATAAAAGTCATAAAAAATGTGTGCTGGAATGGTTTAAAAACAATGATATTAATGCTGTGGAGTGGACCTGTGTCCAGAGCTCAGTCTAATCAAGGAATATTTGGAGGGAACATTAGAACATTTGCAAACGGGAAGTTTTAATGGTGCCAAAATGTAAGGAACGACCACATCCTGTTTATGAGCTGTTTAAACAGTGGCTCTACAGACAGAACAATACAACCACCTTGTGGTCACTTCGATACGTACACGTAGAGGGAAACCAAGTCGGTATTATACTGTATTTCAGGATTTGATGATCAGATTGAATCAGTATTAAGATATTTCAAGTTATGGTGAAAGGAAGTTACACCCAGTTTATTTTTAATATGTATTATTTATCCTCTTCTGCAGCTCAACAGATTTTTAGATTCAGATTTTAGAGGGTATTTATAATTATTATGATAATTTCACTCTTTCTTGTCTTCTTTTTATTTCATTACTGCATTATATGTTGCAAAGTATGCTATAAACAAAATGATAAAACTCAAAAAAATACAATATTATCTAGAAAATGGAATGGAAAACTAATATGAAAATTCACCTAAAATTGTTAATAATAATAATATGGATAGTAAATGAGAATAACATGGCTCATACAAAACAATTAAATTCAAATCATGATAATGAAAATAAATATAAATAATACCAGGAGACAATAAATCAGTGATTCAATAACATATTTTAATTTTTCAGTGTTTTAGTATAAAAATCCCACCGGCCTGCTGTCGGCTGGTTTCCGCTCCCGTTGGCTATAACTGTGGTTTTTCCCAGAGAATCAGCTAAAGTACCAAATCTATTTACACACAACAACAGCCACATCCAGAGGGGCCAAACAAAACAGGAAGTCTATCCATTGCTACCCCACCAAAATAAAACAAACACTATCACCTCACCTCTCAGATTTAATGCTATCAATTCAAAAAATAATAAAATAAAAAAGAAGAAGAGGAGGAGCATCTACATATGGCTCCTCGTGTGCCCGTGGTATTTTCTTACAATACTCTCTCTATAAAGTAATGCATATACATTTTCTGCTTTACAATAAATTAGTACAGGCACATTCTCTTCTCCCCTACAGTGGACTGTAGTTCAGTTTAGGTGGAAAAGATGATTTGTGACATTTTACAGAAGACTTGAATTCATCACAGCACACATAAAAAGGCTGAAAACCTGAAAAAAACCACAACTAAAATGTAAAAAAAAAAAAAAATAAAAAACATTAGTGGGAAATGTGGGCAGCAATTTTTTTTGGTTTTGGTGTGAATGATGCACTTCAGGCATTTTAAACTTTTGAGAGCATCTATATAGATTTTATATAAATATGTACAAACAGAAAAAAGTAGTCCAGTAAAATCATTCACTTAAAAAAAGATGCAAACACACAAAAACAATTAATGCCAAAGACAATAGAACTGAAGCTTGAGAACTCAATAACTTACAAAAACTGTAAAAAAAAAAAAAAGGAGTTGAAATAAAAATGTTCATTACAGTATGCATGTTTTTTTTTATTATTTTCTCTGTGTAGAGATAGCACCAGCAGAAACACCGACACCGTCAGTGATCGTCACCTCCGACTGTATAAATATCTGAACACCTTGTACCAAAACGAACTGAGGAAGTGAATAAATTAGTGTCAGGCCTTGTACAGGATATTTACAGGAGCTGCTGCAGTCACACACACACACACAGATGGACGTTTTCATGGCAGTGAGATTGTTGCAGCAGTCTTGCAGCACATTTTAAGGAGGTCAGAGTTGAAATCTGACACATTCGACAGGTTTACACCTGTGATTTTTAAGTCCTCGCAGCCCAGATTTGACTTCTCTTTCATCTTTTTGCACCCGCTAACCGAGTTGTTTTCGTTGCATAGCTCTTTGACAAAACAGGATGGACGTCACAAGCTACAGTATTTTGGATGGGAGGGGTGGGGGAGGTTGAAAACAACTGGGTTCCAGTTTGCAGGAAATGGTAAACATGACAAGTGTGTGTTTGTTGTGCGCATGAGGCAGAAACTGAGCGTCTCTGTTGTGACGGGTGTTCATGACAAAAAGCTGAAAGAGAAATGGATGAAGAGGATTACAGAGGTGGTGGGTTTCAGTCCGAGGCGGCAAGGCCGGCACTCTGCTCCAGCTTGCCAGTTGCACGGTTCAGGTGGTTCATGGCTCGGTCGAAGGCGAGCCTCACAGCTTTTCGGATGCCGGAGGAACGAGCCTCTGTCAGCTTGATTTTGTCGAGCGCTTGGTTGACCCCAAAAGGAGCCATTTTGGATCTAGGAAGCCATTGCCTGAGAAGAGAGAAGATGAGATGATGGCAATATTCTTTACTTAAGTAGAAATACAGATACTTGTGTAAAGAGACTCAAGTAAAAGTAGAAGTACCGATTAAACGCCTTCACTTAAGTAAAAATAAGAAAGTGCAGGTTCTGAAATTTACTTAAGTACGGTAAAAAGTAAAAATGACTTTAAAATCAATGATACATGATGCTATTTTTGATACCTATGCTATGTTGTTTTAAAATTCTGCCTAGTTTTCCTCTTTTATTAACAAGCTGCACAGTGCTGGGACAGAGGGGAAAATAAAACACTGGACACTAGTTTTGCTGCAGGCCAAGAATAATAAAATCTGAACTGGACAGAGAGAAAATAACATCAATACGGAGGAGACAACAGAAATTATATGGTTTTAATCACTAACAACTGGTTAATATGTAGCTTCAGCAGTGGCTGGCAGCTGTTCTTCCATCCTCCACCTATCGCCTCACCACTGCATTGAATGAGGTCCGTCTTTTCGGCACGTTAACATTCCGTTAACAAGATGAGACGCCAGCACAGCTAGCACATGGGGAAAAGGGGATGCTTGTTTACATTTTAAAAGTAAAAAGTAGTCAAAAAAAATAAATACTCAAGTAAAGTACAGATACCTGAAAAAAATTATTTGTACTTCGTTACTTCCCATCTGTGATGACAACATCAGTGATCTCACAGATTATGTTCCTGATGAATCGCTGCATTCTGCTGACTCATGTTAATGGTTCATATGACCAGTCCCACCATAGAGCTGAGAATGTGCTTCTCACACCTTTAAAAAATTAAATGTTGAAATGTGTAGAAAATGCAGCTTTTCACGACAATGTGTGACTCCTTCTACAGTTTGAGTCGGTGTGTTCCTCACCAGCTGCGCTTGCTGTCGAAGAAGTGGACGAGGAAGAGTTTCTCGGCGGACCTGAACTGCATCCGCTCTCCGGCTCTGAGAACGTCCAGTGGCGGCTGGGGAAGCTCCGCCCCGTTGTGCTGACCCCCCATCCTCCGCACTCTGGGCTCCATGATCTGTGACGGCCAACAGAAAAAAAGCAGGATGCAAACTGAGTGAAGCCATCTCCTCACAGTAACAGAGTGGAGTATTTCCTGGTGGCAGCAGCCGCAAAGAAGAAGCCCGCACTCAAGCAACACAAGCATGCAAGGCCGAGACGCTCCGAGCGAAGCGGTCGACTCCACACACACCAAGCAGTCCATGATCGGCCAGCTGGAAGCTTCCGCATGGCTGTGAGCACAAATCACGAGCTACAGCACGCACAATGGCAGAAGGGCAGATGGGTAATGAGACACAGAGGGGACTAGCACTCACTCACCAGGGCGGGGTAGGAGGAATATCCACTACATTTAGCCCAAACTAGTTTAAGAGGCTCCAGAACAAATGGAGAAGCAGCGGAGGGATTCCACACCTCTACAGGAACAACGATAAGCAAGTTATGAAGTATTCAATATAGGCCTGTCGTGATAATTACTTTAGCAACTTACCATACGATAAATATCAACATAATCTTGATCATTTTTACTGACTTTCTGTTAGCTATATGGTTATGACCTCAGTCATTTTGGTTACATGCACATTTGTTTACATGAGAAGGTCACCAACAATATATTTGACTATTTTTATGATAAATTACCATTATATCAGTCACATAAATGGTCTCCAAATGATAATAAAATACTTTATCGAACTATTTCTGGAACAACATATCGTCCAACAGAAGTAGTTATCGTGACAGGCCTAATTCAATGCAACGGACACCAGGACAGTCTGAACACAGCGACACACAGGAGGACACAAAGTAGACTTTTAAAGAGTGCCTTTAAAAGAGACAGTTGAAGAGACTCCTGACTTTCACCGGCAAAAATGACAAACATATCAGCTGTTGCCAATTTACTTAAATTCAGTGGCTAACTGATGGCGGGTCCATATTAAACTTGTCTCTTCTGTGGTTGAAGTCTCTCTGTTAGCAGATATTTTTACTTGTCAAAGCTTGTTTGTGATGGAAGAAGCTCCACTCTGTGACATCACTATAATTTGTGTTTCTGTTGTTCCAGGAAATCCAACAGTGAGACATCTTCTCTCAAGTGAGACGTCACCTTCAATAATTCACAAACGTAATATTTATTATATTAATATAATATTTATATTGAAATATTGCCGTCAATATTGTATATGACGAGCTGCACCACAGTGAGATCTCAGTAAGAACAACACACTTTCCCATGCTAAATGAAAGATAATCGTCTCTTCTGCTAAAGGACAAATAAAGTGGCTTGTTTGTACAGTAGTCATGATGTGAGCCAATAATTATTTGAACCCACACAGAAAATAACAGCCTTCACTTCACTTCCACCTTGTCCATCACAGATTTCCTGTTTAGGGAGCTCATTTACCACTTCCTTTACGGCTGAAACCTGCAGCTTCGAGTCTCTGCTGACTTCATCCAGGCCCTTAGAGGTCCCTGGACCACAGTTTGAGAACCAGTGAAGTGGAAGGAGCTGCTGGTTTGGTAAAATTCCATTTTATTTTTAAAAAGACTTCATTGTGCTTTGGGTCACACAGGCGGAACAACTGATGTAACGAAGAAATAATTAAAAAAAAATCTCACAAACATTAGTATTAGTGAAATTACAGAGCCTTTTTAATACGTTTTAGTAAATCAGCAAGAGAGAAGATTAGACCAATCGAAGCGTGCCATGCTGTTTCATGCACATTCATCAGATGACACCGAGCAGACGGACATTGCTCTGCTCACCTGAAGAAATCTTGGCAGCTTTAGTGAACTCTCCGTTCTCGATGCAGGTCATTAGAGTGCTTTTATCGTCCACGGTGCTCCTTCGGACTGCTGGCGACCGCCCTTTACCACTTTTAGACACAATAACAGTGCTGAAAGAGATGAGAGGGAGGGTGGATGAAGGTCCTACCGTTGATGATGTCATCGCACCTGCCTCAGAGTGAGAATGGCTGCAAGCACAGAGACAGACTTCTTTTCTTTTGTAACTCTCTGACTTTTGAGACATCCTGCCGTCTCCTCCACTCGTTAAGTCGCTGTCTGTCTGTTGCACTGTGCAGGCTGTCTGACGGAGCAGCTGGACTGAACCATTTTACGTAAACAGAGAGGGGGAGGGCGTTGAGAAATGTTTCCACAACAGTCAAACACCGGAAAACCGGCTATTACCATCAATTTAAAAAAAAATTTTTTTTTAAAAAAACAGATGCGCTGGACGGGATGTAAAAAGAGGATGTTTGGTCAGCCTATTATGTTCTACTCTCTTGAATATAGTCATTTGTTTAACAAGTTAAAATGATTGCGGTCGCAATGATAATTTACTTTAGCCCATCTATGCCGTTTTCCATTATGTGTTAGCATTAAGCTATCGGACTTTGTGTAGGGCTAATACTGAAGACAGTACTGAAGTGTTACCAATGTGAAGTTACTTGTTTTCTACAATTACAGATTTGCACGATACATTTTCTTGAAGTAATATTCTTGACTTACATGTTATTTCATAGTTTAAAAAATAACTTCCTGCTTGAATGCTTTTACCATGTGCTATCGTAACCTTTAAGAAACTGCTATACTGTAATTTACATACCAAAGTATACTGTGTCTACCGTCTATGGTTCAAATTATACCGCCATATAAATTTTAGGCCATATTGCCCAGCCCTATATCATTGCTACTAGAGAAAACTGAAATAAACTGAACTTTGTGTAGTCAGTGAACTGCATGGCTCTGGATCTTTCCTCCTGCACTCACCTCGTGCTGCAGAGGACGCTTCCACTGGAGGAGATGCTCGACTCTGAGGCACAACGCCGGCGAGGTTCCAGCAGACGGGGAGATGGTGAGATTTCCTCCTCCTCCACCACAAAACCATTCGCTATTCCTGAACGAAGAAAAACCATAAGAAACGTGTCTCAGTGTAGGCTTAAAGGCACAATGGAGACCATTAAAGTTGTTTCTTTAACATTTAAGTTATATGTTTTGTCTTTTTTTTTTTTTTTAAATAAAACTTGCTACCTGTGCCGAGGCGTTTTATTGGTGACTCCTCATCGTCGTCGTCCTCCTCCTCGCCATCAGCGCTGCTGCTGTGTCGTCTTTTCTTCGGCAGGAGGAGGGTCTCCAGTCGAGGGATCACCACTGACAGGAAGGTTTTGGCGCCAAGGGGTGAAGGCAATGCTGCAGATGCCTCTTGGGTCTTTGATGGTTTGTGGGGGCTGGTGCTCTTGGACTTGCGGAAGAGGATGTTGTTCTGTCGGTTGCAGGTGCCAGAGACTTCAGTTTGGATGTCGCCATTAGGAAGCGGTGGGTCTGGGACGTGCCCATCGGGGGTGTCTTCTGGCACTGAGGTAGACGTGTCGGTGTCGCCATCAAGGTTCATGGGAGCATGGTGCATGCTGGGTTTGGCGGGCTTCAGAGGGGGTGGCTCCGAGTCGCCAGGTGAGGTGTTGATCTGCGACAGTGAGGTTACCAGCTCCAACGCTGGCGGAGCTAAAGACTTCTCTTCTTGTGGCATGCAGGGTTCAGGTTCAGGTAGTGGTTTCTCCTCCGACTCTGTGGTGGTCGGGGTTGTCTCAGAGTTAGCAAGAGGTGGCTTTAGGGGGGACTTCTTCAGACTCAACTCACTGCGCACCTCCATGATGGTCTTTTTGAGCAGTTTGAGTCTCTTGCTGCGTGACGGGCTGTGCCTCATGGCCGTGCTCAGGTCCAGCTTCTCCAGCAGCTCCTTCAGCTGATCCTCCAGAGGGGTCAGCTGACGGTATGAGGGGCTCAGCAGCCGGTCCACTGAGGATGGTCACATGGCATCATCAGTATTATCTCCATTACATCCTTCCAGAAAATTTTACCAGAGCAAATAAGCATACAGTTAGTCAATAGAGTTTCTGTCCACTTACCATCCTCCCATGTGAAGGGGGGTGGCGCCTCCTGTTTTGGGGCTTCAGGCAGATGCAAACCACTAGGGAAGTCAAAGCCGATTCTCTCTGCCTCCCGACGGGCCCTGCGCAGGATGGTTCCTCCGTGGTCTTGCATCCGCTGAGCTGCCTTGTAAAAGAATGTGTCCTTGGCATTGTACTTCATGCAGTTGAAGATGATGAGGTCAAAGTCTGCCTCGAAGTCGTCCAGGCTCCTGTAGTCATGGGCGTCGATGCGTTTCCTCATGGTGGAGAAGTCCATGGGGTCTTTGATGTGGTCCAGGTAGTCAGGAACCTGCAGGAGAATGGGGTGGCAAGTTGGGAAGCAGCACAAGATTGACAGGGATTCACTTTCATTACAGATGTCATTTCTCATTTGTAACTAAAATGTGAAGGACAGTAAAGTGAATTGACAGACAAATGGCAGCAGACCTCTTTGATGCTGACAGGCTGAGCGAAGATACTGTACTGGTCCTTCTCCTGCAGCTGACTAAGCACGGCTCTCAGCAGGATGTTGAAGGGGGTCAGCTGGACCTCCAGCGCTGACTGCTGCAGTTTCATCTGGCCGGAGAACACAGAATTTGTTTCTTTCAGTGGTCAGTGTTTGTTGGTATGTATAGCACTAGTCAGTGCATTAGAGTGTTTGAGGAAAAGAAAATGGTTTGAGTGGTCAGAAATGAGTGCAACAACAGGAATGCAATTTAACTATGGAATCTGAAGTTTTTGTGACTCAGCATTAAAGTGACTCTACCTCCTCCCTCTTCAGCTTCTCTCGCTTCCTGATGAGCTCCAGCAGCAGGCGTGCTCTCTCCAGGTCATGGCGGAGGCGGTGCCACTCTTTCAGCTGCTCCTTCAGCGCCTGGTTAGTCTCTGTGCGGTCCTGCGGGAAACGCACAAGCTTCGGTTCAGCAAGGAGAACAATGTTAAAACGGTGACAACGCTCCACTGCGAGTGAGAATCTGCAGAACTGACCATCTGCTTGACTTTAGGTGGCTGAGGGTTGGCCTGCAGCCGGCGAATCAGCGGCACATTGTTCCTCGACTGCCTCTTCTGCACCCAGTAGCTCAGCACCCGCTCGACAAACGCTCGCTTCCTCTGAACTGCCACCTGGTTCAAGATTGTGTCAAAACTGCCCCACAGGGAAACAGAAGAGGATATGAATCAATAAATACCTTCAATTGAACAAGTCTTTATGACTGTAATTAGTTCTAATCCATAATGACTGCTTGTGTTTTGACCCATTAATTTCTTGATTCACCACATCAAATACATCAACTAGATAAGTACAGTGTTATTATTACAAAAGTAACACCCGTGTTGTAATGAGCCACAATTAACTTTAAATGCAGCTTATTAAAGTCGTTATGTTGTCATGGTTTTCTTAACGAAGCCAGGTTGGTTGCTTCAAATGTTTAGTCAAATGCAGGCCTGTGGAAAAACGCCTTTACAGATATAACTATCTTAAAAAAGGTTTATGTTGTATTCTTAAGATGTATTGCTCGTCTGCTGTCTGCGCGTAACACATTGGTTGATGAAACATTCTCAAAGGACTCCACTAACTGATTATTGATTAATGAGAGAAGCATTCTGGGAGTCTTGTTTGCCTGCCTACCTTGAAGCGGTGATACTGGGCCCAGAGTTAGTGGGGGTCTCAGGTTCTGGTTCTGGTTCAGGGTCTCGCTTACTCTTCTTCTTCGCCCAGCCCTTGGTCCGGGACTTCCCTCTCTTATCGGCCCTCTTGTGGCAGGCTCCGTTTTTTGGGTGCAACTCCTCATAGATGTTGAGCGGCCGGCGGTCGCAGCCTTCAGGCGTGTGGCTGCAGCAGTAGGCGGTCTTTTTCACAGAGAAGGTGGCAGTGCCATGCACTGTTACTTCTTTGACAGGCTCCATCTTCATGTAAAGGCCGACCTTCTGAGCACAGCTGACGTGGAAGGCGGTGTAACAGTTGATCTTGTCGCACTGAATACATGCCCCAGCGCCCTTTTCTTTGCACAGATAGCAGGTGAGCTTCCAGCGTGCCGGTGGGATATTACGGACGCCATCAATGGGCTCGATAAAAACCGTGTCAGAAAAGCCGACCTCTGGCACCCATAGAGCGCATGCTACGTGGCCCCAGCGGTCGTCATCGGTCTTCTTAAGGGCTCCCCCTCGATTGGGGCAGAAGATGCACTCCGCGGGCCGCGATGGACACTGCAGGCAGTGGCGGCACAGCCACTGGCCCTCAGGGATGTACGGCACGCCGTAACACTCCTGATGCACGGCAATGTTGCAGGAGTCGCAGAACAGGATGACGTTACTGTCTGCGCCATCTCCATCCATGCAGATACAGCAAACAGCGTCCTCGTCCACCAGTGACTGCATGTCACTCTGACCCTGTGTAGCCGAGTATGACTCCTTCTCGAAGCGGTCCATGAGGAACTCAAACAGGTTGTGCGACACCTGGCTGGTGCCCTCGCTCTTCCTCTTCTCATTGATGAGCTCCAGCCAGGCGTAATCCTCCTCGTCCATATCATACTCCACCTCTTCGTCCAGCTCCTCTGCCGTCCTCTCTGTGTATTTGTAATACGCTGCCGGTCGCTTTGGCACCACCGGAAGGTTGTATTCAACCGTTCTAACCTTTGGCTCCAACAGGCTGCCTGTGCTGCCCTGTGTGCCAGTGCTGCCGTGGGAGGCCATGAGTGCAGCATTCTTCTTCTGCTGGTTGTTTTTGAGACGCACCGAGCGCACCAGGACCTGCTGGGGCTTCTCGTTGTTCTCCTTGTTGCTGTTGCACTCCATGATCTCTTGCGCCGTGGGGTCATCGTCTGTAATGACATCCAGCTTGTCGTAGATGCTGAGCCGGTGCACGCGGCCATCCACCTCCAGCTCCACGATCCGCTGGGCCTGCGCATACGTCAACGTCTCCCGGTTGGGTGACGGCTTGATGGGAGACGAATCCCTCTTCAGCATTGCAGGTCGGTGATGTCGACTTTTCTTCTTCATTTTGGGGCCGTACGGACTCTGAAAACCGGACAAATGAAACTTATGTGATGTAGTTGTGGCAGCAACTGACCGTTTTTCCAAGTCATTAACTCTGTAAAGCAACAACCAGCACACAAGGCAGTGTGTGTTGGATCCAACAAAACCTGCAGTAATTATTAACAGCCTTAACCCTCAATGAGGCATTGCAGGAACAATGATTGCTGTTTACACAAGGATGTCACCATCTCTTCTGGTCTTTAATGTGTAGAGACAAAATGTACATCTTAGGAGACATTTTAGTTCCAGTGTTTTATAATTCTGCACATCCATCAGTGTCACATGCTACAGATAAGTCTGTTTTGCCCCAGAAATCTTTATCAACATCCACGTAGTGATGCTGATTATGCCAACGACCTGACTGTATAAGGGCTAGTTATAGTTTTATAGCTGTACCACAGATTCTGGACAAGAGAATTACTAGATGTATCAATGTAAATAGAGAGCAATGCCTTGGTTTGGTTAAGAGTTTCCTGATTTAAAGGAGACATTCCATGAAGGAATGGCAAGGAGACTAAGAATCTGACCAAACTTTTAATACTTCACTCTTTAAATACTAGAGGCTACTGACAAGTTTCCATTAATTCATTAAATAATCTGCTAATCATTTGAGCCATACATATTCAGTAGTGATGTTTTTTCTGTCATAGAGAACTGTGAAACCCAGCAAACTCTGGTCCTGTACCAAAAGAATGAAACTAAAGTAAAAGACATTTATTCAAGTGCATTACTTATATACAATTTTGAGGAGGTGCTTGTTATTTACTTAATATTTCTGTTTTACGCTGCTTTCTTCTTCTATACCAAGATGCAAATATTATATTCTTTACTCCACCGTGCATATTTGATAACTTCAGTTACTTATTATTTTGAAGATTTAGATTAGATTGGTAGATTCTTAATGCAAAATATACTGTAAATCAAAAAACATAATGCACCAATATAGGTTAAGCCACCTAGCAGAATGTAACGTGGTTAACAAGCTGCAACATTAGTCGTGTCTATGCACTAATAATAACAATCCAACGAGATGTGTATACACTATAATATACATACTTTGAATATATTTTAATGCTTAATACTACTTTTCTTGAATACAACACTTTACACCACTATGTACTGAAAGCGTTTTATTGCCACTGTGTGCCACATTCTTTAAACAGCAGAGTAAAGTGTTAACACGCTTAGTCATTAAAGACGTTACTAACCCTGCCCTGCCACTAAAACTCACAACAGTGTGCAACTGCACCCTGCAGTTCAGCTTACAGCTTTGAATGTTTAGTATCCGTGTCTGTTTGTGCAGCTTTAATTTATGACATCTTGTTTTCAGCTGGCTGCTGAATGTAGGTGCAGTAGAGGGGGGCGGAAACAGACTTGGATTGCGATAACGTTTACTGGATGAATGAAACAAGTGTGCCGAAAGCAACACACATCCACGCCGACTACAGTGAGTCTTTGGCCATTTCAGATGTCCTGCCTGCAGCCGCTGAGAGCTGGCTGTTGTTGGGTAACATTGACTACCAGCAGCTGCAGCTTGTTCGTTTTCTGTCGGTTGAATAGTGTATGCTAGCCACCAGCTAATGTTAGCTCATCTTTAACGAATATCAACGTCGATCTTTGTTATTAATTTAACCTGCTTTAGTATGATATACAAAACGCAAGTATGTCATAACAAAAGACGACCTCGTGGTGTCTCCCCATCAGGTGGCGACCTCCCCAGTGGCCGGTTAAACGCAAAAGGACAATCCGTCCACCGGCAAACGTTAGCTTGCTAACATTATACCTAACTGAAGGGGGAGGAAATATGGCGACCAACACAACAAGAAACTGCCTCGATTGGAAAAGGGGGCTTTTCCTCAGTGCAGCGCAGATTTTTTGGGGATTTAAACCAGCACAGACTTTGCGGGATTGCTATTAAAGCGATGAGGACAGGGAACGGTTGAACTTACCTCGGTATTTTAACGAATTCAGTTTATAAAAACAGCAGCAATGGCGGCGCGGCCTGCAGAGCGAAGCGGCAGTTAAATCCACATTCCGCTCATCCAACGGCGGCCGCGGCTCGCGCTGATCCGAGATAGACTTGTGCGTGACCGACAGGTATCCAGGGCGACGGGTCCGGTTTCAGAGTGTTATTACTTCGATCAGGATAATTTCTGATCAATATGACTGTGTACAAGCAGTTAGAAGCGGCAGAGCTCAGTGGCTGCCCGAGCTTCTCTTCCCCTAACAACAATGCGGTTGTGCGAGTCCTCCTTACGTAGTGACGTCACTACGTACAAACGAAACCACCATTTGTTAAGATGAGGGCTTTTCCAGTTTGGTATGTGCTGGCCGCTGCCATCATACACTCAAGTACTGTACTTATGTACAAATGCAAAAATAATCTGTGCTATACGCATCGATATTTCCATTTTATGAAAGCTACATCTCAGTATGTAAAAGAGATGAAATTAATCATAAACATCTACATCAGTAAAATGCAAATTGCAGACAAAAACATAATAGTGTAACCTCTTCAAATAGAACATAAACCACAGTTGGTTGGCCTCCTGGAACACTTTTATTTTTAAAATATAAAATTGTTTACAATTCCTCAACCCTGATGGAAAAAGTATCTGTCATAAAATAATCAATAAAATCAGACATTACAAAAAACATACTTGTGTGACTGGAAAAAACATCCAGTATAACAATCGGCCCACAGCATGTTTAGCCTAGCTTAGGACAACATTCTCCCTGCAGCCAGTCATGTCCAACCCTCATGGGACCCTCATGTGCTAAGCTAAACTAAATATGTTCTGGTTCAGTCTCTACTCTGGACGAACAGAAATTAAACTGATTTCCAGACTTCACTAAAATGCGGAACTGTTCCTTTAATTATAACTTCCTATCTAAATCTGTCAGATGAATCAGGTAGACTGGGCTGGTGGATCCCTCCCGTCTTGACTCTGGTTGGAACGGTTGGACTGATCATCTTCTCTGGACAGTAGGTTGTTTTTGCGGAGGTGGCAGGCCTGCTGGTAGGGGGGGCATATGGGCGGCTGGGTGGGGGGTGTATATTGGTACTGTTTACAAGCATCCAGCTGAAGAAAGAACACCATCAACAGGTTCATCAGAGATTATGTAGAAATTGTCCCACAAATTCCTCAAAATACCTTTAATTTACCCTTTACCTCTAAAAATACAACAAACACATTAATCTAGATCAAGGTGTTGGGCAGCCAGAGGTCATTAAGGTAAGAGAAATGAAATAAAACTGAATTGAATGAAATTAGAAAAGGAGTACGTCACTCCCACATATACATATACATGCCACAGATATCAAATTTAGAAAGCAAACGGAATAAATGAGTTAAAAATATTAACTCTTTGAGTGCCATTGACGTATTTCAACATCATCTAAAATCCAATGCCAGAGTGCCATTGATGCAATAATACGTCAAAGTGATTTTTCTGCAGCGGATTGCCGATCGCTGTCTCCAGCAGCCTGTGAGAAATTCTGGGGCTTCTGGACATGTAGTCGGAGCATAAAGAGACGGTATACGCCAGAGATCAAAGCAGGAAGTGGAGATGATTGGGATTAGAGAGCAAAACTGGCCTCTACTCTATCTCAGATAAAACAAGAATGGAACAAAGTAAAACAAACTTTTTTTTCCGTGATAAAATAGAGTCTCTTTTTTCGTTTGAGCTATTCAGTGTTTTCAGAGACATAGTACAAAATATTCTGTGGGTCATGAAAAATGACTTAAAATGGCCAGAAACGCTGGCTGTTTTATAAAACGGGTGGCACTCAATGAGTTAAAAATGACTGAACCATTTTTCTGATGTTTCTGAGTTTAACCAAGCAAAGGTAAACCTGTGTCTCCTCACCTGCAGAGGGTAGGTCCTGTCCGAGTCAAAGGCGCTGAGATCCCCGCATGAAAGGAAGGGAACAATGATGCGGTTCGGACCTTCTAACTGGTTAAAGTCCACATCTAAAGGACAGAAGCCACAGACTGAGAACATACTGCAGAGAACCCAGACCAGGACAAGCAGGGGAAATTCAGACAGACATCTGATTAATCTACAGAAACAGAGACTACTGGTATGTGACCTTTGACATAAGAAATAACACATTCATCCCCGTCCCTTTGAGATTCATAACACAGAAGCTAACGCTAGTAATCACTGTACACATATTGCTCTGTGTCTCTGATATTACCAAGGGGGAAGTTGTGGGTTCTCCAAGTGAGGACCACTTCCACGTTCAAAAAGCTGCAGTTCCCGGCCGGCATCTGGGGGCTGGCTCTCGAAGTGAGCAATTCTCCATTGACCGCAATGTTAAAATAGCCGACTTTACAACTTTAAAAAAAAAACTTATTTACAGCCTAGTACATTTTTATTTTTTTGGTCTCTACCGATAGTTTGCACCTCCGTAAACACTGGAGGGGGTCAATTTTTTTTTTTAAAACCACAGCCGTTTTAATGTTATTCTGGCTTAAAATTCTGGCATAGATTAGGGGATAGTTACGTTGATTGACGGGTTCACAGAAAGCTACTGGCAGTTAACTCTTTGCTAAAGCATTGGCTGGGCTAGGCTAGACCACACCCAGAGGTCCGCGGCTACATCCAGGGGTTAATAGGCACTGCAGTGTCCGTGTTTGTTTGCCGTGCAGTTTTGTGTGCTTTTTTTTCTGGCAATATGGCATATTGTGGGCAGCAAGGTGGTGCAGTGGCTAACACTGTTGCCTCAAAGCAAGAAGGTACCTGATTCCTGGCCTGTTCCTTTGCGTGTTCTCCCCGTGTCAGCTTCCTCCCACCATCCAAAAACATGCATGGGGATTAGGTTGATTGGCTAATTTAAATTGACTGTAGGTGTGAATCTGAGTGGTTGTCTGTTTCTGTGCTCTGTGATGAACTGGTGTCCAGGGTGTACCCTGCCTTTCACTCTAAGACAGCTGGGATAGGCTCCAGCCCCCCCACGACGGATAAGCGGTAGATAATGGACGGATGGCATGTTGTGCTGATGCCTGTACGAATCGACCATCAAAGGATTATGTGTTGCAATTTTTTTTCAGTGTGTAAATATCTAGTACTATTTTACCCACAGACTGTATAAAATAGATTTTACCTGGATGTTGGCACTTATTGGCATGTATTGGTATATTTTGCCGCTGACTTATAATGACTTTATTGCCGACTCATGGTCCCTGCTGATACAGACAGAGCATGTTGTTCAGTCTGTTTAGTGCTGGAATACAACCTTACTTCGTATCATTGTTCTGTTCAAGTCTGACATTGCATGGACAGAGATGCTCCGTTAGAAAGCGCTGCTGTTGTTTGTGTGCTGCTGTGGTGGATAACATTTCATAGTACAAATGAATGTCCCCCCACAACTCCATCAAACCCTGCAGCTCCACCTAAATCCTCTCAATCTGAAAAGATGATTTTTAAAACAGCAGCAGCAGCATTATGATCTGTTTTTGCTGCCGCAAGCTGCTTGTTAGCCTAGCCTAGCTGAATAGCCTTAGGCTAGCTCAGTTCGGCGCGGTTAATTCGAGTTCAGTGGGCAGGATCTCGGCTGGCTGACCCGTAAAGTTACTGCCTCTCCTCCAAATATGGAAAGTACACACCCACTAATATCCAATATGGCACAGTTCAAATGCCCATGATGGGAGCACAAAACGGACTCTCCTAAACCAATGGGTGACGTCACGGGTGCTACGTCCATTCTTTTTAGAGTCTATGGATATTACTGACTTAATTATTCTTCTCTATTTGTGCTACACTGGGTTTTAGTATTTAACATAACATAATTATCACTTGTGGCCACAGAGGACACTAATGTTACTTTAGTATCGGCAATAATGTAGTTTATGCAGATATTACGTTGTCCCTTTCTGTCTACTTTAAACACAGATCAACTAAGATGACAACAAGTGATCATAACACCTTTGCATGAACGGATCAGGCGCTTATAAACAGAGAAGTCACAAGTGAAGGGAGGAGATGCTTCTTTCTTCCAGTGACATTGGAATTATGAGCGCGGAGCATAATCAGACAAGGGCTCATAGTTACCGTATGAATGATCCAGCAGTGGGTTGGACATGTTGGGGACATAACCTTCAGGAGGAGAGTAGTTCTGACATACCACAAAGGCCTCTGCACACACAGACAGAGACGATAAGCAATTTGTCAACAGAGTTCATGAATCACAAGTCCAGCGTGTGTGTGTGTGTGCGTGCCTCACCAATGCTGGAGTTCCTGCTGCTGCGAGGCTTAGCACAAGTCACACCACTGAAGAAGATCTTCAGCTGAGAGTACAGCAGAGTCACATCTTTACCTCTGAAGATCTGAGAAACACAGAACAATAAGGGATTAACACAGACTCTGTCAATAATCGTTTTTTTTTTTGTTTGTTTTTTTAGCTTGAGAGGTGCTGGTAGGTGGTCTTAGTTTCTGTTGGCCAGGCTAACTGTTCCGCCTTTTCCAGGAAGTCAAATAAATAATTTGAGTAAAAGTTGAATTCACCTTGGCCACAAACGTCCCTCCACGTTTCAGGACATGAGTGGTGATGTTCAGAGCCTGAGAGACAAACAGGTGTCAGGGTGACGTCACAGAGCAATCGCAGAATAAAACACACCTCTGTACTCACAGCCAACAGGAGCTGAGCCTGGATGTACTCATCTACATCATGGAGTCCAGTTACTAAGGAAACAGAACAGGAAATAACTCCAGGCAGTCAGAAAAAGGAGAGACTTGAAAACAAGTGAGGACAGATAGGAACTGATAAAAATCACCATCTGGAGCTCCGTCACACACCACCAGATCGGCCGGCTGACCCTCAAAGTGACAGATAATCTCCTGAGCTGTGGACACCTGAGAGGAAGAAAACAACACACGTCAAGTGATGCACCGCCACACTTCTCCATGTTTAACCATGCAGGATGAGTTGCATGCTTGCTAATCATAAAGCATCCCCACCTTGGTGATGTCTCCCTGAATCTGGGTGACTCCTGGCAGAGGAGCCATTGCCTGCAGATCGACGGCAACAATCTTCACCTCCTCACCCTGATCACCCTTCTCCTGCCCTCTGGGGGGAATTAAAACAATGAATTACTTGCCAGGCTGGTTTGTTACTCATTACATTAGAAAAAACAATCAATGAAAACAATATTTAAAAAGATGTTATTGAAATTAATTAAATTTCTGTCCAAGTGAGTAAAAAACAAAACAAATTAAACCTGAGTTTCCGACTGAGGACCTGACTCCAGCTGCCTGGAGCTGCACACAGATCAACAGCTCTGTTCACACCTGAGAGAGAAAAGGACTAATGAAAAATTCATTTTTGACAAATGAGATATTTACAAAAGAGGAACACAGCCGGGTACAAAGACACGGATAGAGCCCAAATAGGTCTGAGCCAGTACCAGACTCAGGCCCAATCAAACCCTTTCCAGGAGGCTGTAATATAGGCGGAGACATGTTAGGTGTCTGGACCCCGTCGTCTCAGGTGATTCGTAGGTCTCACCTGTGAACAGGTTGAACTCGTGGTCGAGTTGCAGAAGTTTGAAGGCGCTCCTCGCTCTCCAGCCCTCCTCCTTGGCCAGGCGGTAGTAAATGTCCCGCTTGTCTTTGGAGGAGCGACCCATCCTGACCCCTGATGGGAAAATAAACCCACTGAAAGCACGACATGCAGTTTGTCTTATTCTGTCAGCCAAGGTCAATAGGGCCGTATAGCAAATGTGAAACTGTATTTGACCATCATTTATTTAGCATAATTATCGTGCTGAAGAATTGTTCACCTGGTGTAACTGGGTTTTTAAACAAGGCTTAACGTAGTGTGCATAGTTCATGGCTGTCTGAGCGTACTGTCGAAGGTTTCGTCAGTATATGTCTTTGGGTCGAATATATACAGTTATCTATTAGATGATACAGAAACAATATTTTAATTCATTGTTTAAACATGCTTTATGAACCATTAACAAACCGTTTACTTACAGTTCACGTGCTCTTCCGGGGTTGGTGTTGACGACGAAAGGACCCCTGCTGATAGCTGTCCCTGAGGCGCCTGTTCAAAATGACGTTGCCAAACTGCGTTGACCTACCATCTCTGTTAGAAGATTACATTAAGGTATTTAACTTTTTACATTACATTTATTCTTCAAGGATTATAGTAACGGTATTTTTTTTCGCATAGTAGTCGGCTACTTTCCAGTGTTTCCGGGCTTCTGTCTTTTCAGTAGTGGCCACACGATGTCGCTGCAGACGCATGAAACTGCTCTCTATATAAACAAAGCGTAAAAGCCATAGACATACTGTATATAGTACATAGACGCTGCTTTGGCTTAAAGATACTACATATAATTGTACAAACCGATTTACAGTCCAAACTGCATCTAGACGTATAGATGTATGTAAACTACTCACATTCTTTACTTAGGTTATAAGTACAGATACGTGTGTAAAAAGAGACTCAAGAAAAAGTAGAAGTACTGATTCAACCCTTTCAAGTATATGTCTATGGTAAAAACACCCTGAAGGAAGATCACACAAAATGCAAGTAAACATACCTTTTTAGTTTGTGTATGAAAGAAGAAACACACACAAATATAGAAACATTAATTTAAAGCAGAAATACTTTACTACTTTAAAAATGTCTGCAAGTTCTATTGTAAATCTCAATTATTTGCTCTTAACGCACGTAAAACTAAAAGACAGTGAGGATCAATAAGTTAAAACATTTTTACTGCCATTTCTGCGTACTAGTACACAGAAACAAACTGTTGCTTGTCATGCTAATATAACAAATATTTACAACAGAACAAAAACAGAACTATTAAGCAGGCCTACTGAACAGAACTAGTATGGCAATCTGTGTGTGCATGTTGGTATGTCGACTATGTATTTTGTACTATTTCAACTATATATGTCAAAATGATACTGATATTGGCACAACAGGTGAGACGTGGTGGTTATGTGGTGGATGGCAGCAGGGTGTTTAAGTCTGACAGCTTCAGGGGAAAAGCTGTTAGAGAACTGTGTAAATTTGGTACTGATGCTCATGGCAGGAGGGCAAACAGGCAGTGTGAGGGCTTGGAAGGGTCCTTCATGATGGAGGAGGCTCTACCTGTACAGGGCCAATTGGAAGATGTCAGCTGTCCTCACTATGCTGCAGGGTCCTGAGCTCTGATGCTTTGCACAGTGATGCAGCTGGTCAGCAGGGACGTCAGTGGCTAACCCCAGCCAACCAGCGCTTCTGTCAGTCCTATTAGCCAACATTCACTAACTGGACAACAAAACAGACTACCTCAGACTCCAACCAACCACTCAGTCTGAAAAAAGAGTGAACAGCAAACAAGCTGTAGCAGGAGTCTTCAGCCACGATAATCTTAAGACTGTAGCACCGAAGTTTCACCAACGTGAACTTTGCATGTTGGACTGTCTTCACATAAACATCCAAGAAGCATACAAAGTGGCTCCTAAGGGCACTCTCTAATGCTACTCCCTGCATACAAACCACTGCTGAAACACCCCAGCCCAACAGAAGACTATCAGAGTCCAGCTGGAAGGAGCCACTTCAGGCCTGCTGGACTGTTTTGAGGACACAGACTGGACTGGAAGCAGCTACTTATGGACAACACACATGTAGAGGAGTAGCACACAGACTCTGTGACTGAATATATAGAGAGGTGCATTGCGGATGTCACTATTGTGAAGCCCATCACCAAATGCGACACACCAAGGCTAACAGCTAAGGTCAGTGCCCTGCTGAGAGCTTGACAGAGGGGCCCTCAGGTCATCAAGGGCTGAGTTTTCCTGTGTCACCAGGTTAACAAAACACCAGTGTGCATATGGCAGAGCATCCAGGTCCATTGGTCAACAACAGTGACCCTCACCTGCTAACCAGCTGCCTCAACATCTCTGAGCCAAGCTGTCATCCCTGCAGGCTTCAAAAAGACCACCATCATTCCAGTGCCAAAGAAGTCGAGTGCAACATGTCTCAACTGCCCTGTGGCTCTGACCATGATGACCGGATGAAGGACCATCCCACCTCATTGGAACCTCTACAGTTTCCCTGCTCTGGACACTCAAGGAAATAATATCAGAATGCTGTTCATAGACTTTAGCTCAGCATCCAACACAATCACCCCCCAGAAGCTGGTAGAGAAACTTCCCCTGCTTGGCCTCAACACCTCCTCCCTCCCCCTTTCTGACAGAAAGGCCACAGAAGGTCAGTTTGCTGACAACACAACAGGGCTGGGCCTCATTAGCAACAGTGATGAAACATCCTGCAGAGAGAAAGTGAGCCGACTGGTGAGCTGGTGCAACAACAACCTGTCTCTCAGTGTTGACTTAAGAGGTGTCTTTTTCTCATGTCAGTTCATCATCATAAACATTGGATTTTGGGGTGAGTCAGGTGCAGTGCTCAATAAGGAATACATTTTCCAATTTTGTGCACTGGTGACCCAATATAATTCTTCAAATTTAAAGAATTTAAATTAAAAAACAAACAAAAAAAAACAAAAGAAGTAATTATAGCGCCAATTTTCTCTCTAGATTTTTCATATACTTATATAATATTATATAAATGGTTACAATATTAAGTGATTGTTGAATTACAACTCAACTGTAATGTGGATTGAATTTACTTTCCGCCTGTTAAGCACTCCCTGAATCAATAGAAATGAGGTTATCATTATTAAGAAAAGTTAATAGTATTGGATTTAAGAGCAAACATATCACAAAGAAAATCAGCTTATATACAAACAAATTTAATTCAGAAGACTTCCATGAAAAACACCAAAAACTAACTCAAATGTGAATCATACTTGAACCTGATATTCTCATTTTCAAATTCAAAAACGTACTAAAAACATTTTACAAAAGATTCGACAACTTAAATAAATAACCAAAGGGTGAGTAATAACTACTAAATTAAATCATACATATAATATACAAATATATAAAACAATAAATAAATACAGTACACACGAACATAAAAAAACTGAATATTTGCATTGACTGTGCATTTTACACTCAGGAGAGAGTGAGAGGACGCAGGACAAACTGATGAGATATCACTGTGGTATCATTACTGAAACTATGATATAAGGATCAACATATACATCCAAAATTTTCAAACAATAACCAGCTCTGCTTGAACAAAGTAAACACTCAACAACAGTCTCAAGTATCTTCAGTGAGTTAACCTGGAGAGAAAAATCAGCTGCCAGAGAGAACTGTCAGAATTGCCTTTTTTTTTTTTTTTTTTTTAAAATCAGATACTTAAAAATAGAAATTTGTTTTTTAGTCCTTGTCTATTTGTGTTAAGAGAATAGGCCTCCTTACCCAATTTCAGTAAATTTGCACTGTACTCTCCCTCCACAATTGAGCTTCACTCTGACTAATTTATTAAGCATGCTTGGGTTATTGTTATTATAATTTTCAGCCCAGTAAAGTATCAAAAAGTCATGTTTTGGTATCAGAATGGAGACTCCTAAGTCTACAGAGGTGTGTGTGTTGAATGTGTTATAAGTACCCCACTACATCAGCAGGTGAGGGTTCTTCACCCAAGTCAACGCTGACATCACAGGGTGGTCCGAACATTTAAAAATATTTCAATTTACTGAGACATTTTTGGGAAATCCTGCTATTCGTTTTTTTTTTTTGCTGAGTATCAGATGAGAAGACCAGTAACACTCCTTTGGAAGAACTTGGCTGTTTTTTTTCAGTGATTCAACCACATTCATCTTTGGATCTCTGAACTCCACAGATCAGCACAAGATTCGCCGCCCACATCATCTTTCAAACTCAAGGCACTCTGGGGCAAGAACAGCAGAAAGGTTCTATTGTCTGTGAACAGGAGAGGGCACTGTGGAGCAACGCAGAGTCAACATCTCCCTGACGCTGACCACCACTGGCCCCTGTCACCACCAAGCACTTCCTCACAGCAATGAGGCCATCCAATCAACAAATCAGAGGCTCTGCTGGTTGGAGGAGGTGGAGGAGTTAGCTGTGATGGCGTGGAGCGTGATGCCATCGTTGCCCGCGTGCTGTCCATCACTGCCCGTCACCCAGGAGTGCAGGAGGATCTGCTCCAGCGTTGGCCGGTCAGAAGGCTGCTGGCTCAGACACCAACCAATCAGCTGCTGGCACTCTGTGACAGAAATACAGAAGAGATTAGGAACAAACTCTCCTATTTCTTTCACGGACATCAATCTGAAACAATGTAGTCAGAGTCACGTCACACTCGGACTGTACCTTGAGAGATCTGGCGTCTGAAGTACAACCGGCCTCTCAGGATCTCCTCGTCCTGTTCGAAGGGGATGTCTCCACAAACCATGTTGTACAGCAGCACGCCGAGAGACCAGACGGTGGCTGAGCGACCGTGGTACCTGCGGGACCGGATCCACTCTGGAGGACTGTATACCCGCGTACCTGGAGGGAGGGGGGACATGGCATTAGACAATATTTGATAATATAAATCAGCAAATACTGCTTCAGTGGTTATGACAACAGGAATAATAACAACCTTAAACCTAAACTCAAGTCAAAGTACTCAAAAAGAGAGTTGGATGGAGTCCTCAGTGTCAAAAAAACATCCCCATCTTTTAAGTGTTCCCACCTTTACATAATTATTCCCAAAAGAAAATATCAAAAAAGGAAAAGAGGACAGAGAGGCGAGATATTTGCTCTCATAATTATCCAGTGTGTTGATTACAGTTCAAGATACGTAATTTTAAATAGCCAAACAAACTGAGAAACCCCCCCCTTCCTGTGTCAATGTTTTATCGTGCCAACAGTATAAACCACGAGCTGCACTCTTTGGTTCTGTGAAATGGTCAGACTCACCATCAAACTCTGTGTAGGCAGCATCTTTGAGGAGGGCCCCTGAGCCAAAGTCGATGAGTTTGATCTGTCCGGCCCTCAGGTCCACAAGCAGGTTCTCGTCCTTGATGTCTCGGTGGACAACACCGCAGGCATAACAGTGGCGCACCGCCTCCAGCACCTGCAGGAAGAAGTTGCGTGCTGCCGCCTCGTTCAGTGCACCGCGCTCTGTGATGTAATCGAACAAGTCCTGTCCCAGCTCAGGACGCTCCATCACCATCAGCCAGCCGTCTGCCCGCTCCCACCAGTCCAGCAGCCGTACCACGCCGCCAAACGCCCCGCACACCTTCTTCAACAGCACGATCTCCAGAGGAACCACCACACCGCACTGATATACAAATATATAAGCAATTCACAGCCTATTAATTATGATCAGTTTCGTTGGTTAGACTATAAACAATTAATATGGGCAAAAATATGAAGTACTGTACAAGCACATACTTCCATATATTATCGCTCATTTCAGACCAAGTGCTCTTGAAGTTAGTTAAATCTAACTTCTTTATTTTAATTTTTTTTTATAAACAACTGTTTTTCGAAACTTGTCAAAACTACTGTAAGCTAATTTTCAAGATTCAGCTCGCTGCCCACATTTCGAAAATAAATGACATTACAGATATTTGAGAATCTGTCTCACTTCAAACATGGAAAACCTTAGTTTGTGTTTCAAATTGTTTTTTTCTAGTAAACAAAGGCATTCTCAACAAGACTAATTATCGGTTAATGTGACACAAATGTGTTATTATATTTTTAATCTTTAGATATAACCTCACCAGAGAGCCCCACTCGGTCACCCTGTCCCTGCACACATGCTTCACCGCCACCTGCATGTGAATATTAAATTAAAGAAAAAACACAATTAACACACAGCCTGCATATAGTTACATAAAACATTTCATATAAAAGTGTAGAAGAACTGCAGTCTATATTGAAAATTCAAAATTAAAAGGTAGCCATAACACGTGTGACTTTTCACAATAACATAAAGCCTTTTTCTTTAAATAATGAATTTTAAAATTCATTATTAATTTAAAAGATTTCCCCACTAGATTAGAGTGATTTCATAACAATATTATCAAACATAACGCAAAAGTGGCAAGATCATTTTTCAATACAGATGAAGCTCCACAGACCACGTTTCTCTGAAAACAAAGACCGCATGGCAGGCAGAACTGGCTGCGTCAAGCTACACAGCTGGCAAGAGCGAAACAGGAAGTAAAGGAAATAGGCCCTGCCTTCCAAATAAAAGCACGAAGTCAACGTAATTTTGTTCTTACGTCAGAATCAATAAATTGCTTTGGTGCATACAATTAATATATTAACGGGAAATAAAACAACAAGCAGTTACTAAATTTTGTACATCTGCTGTTAGGCACAGCCACCGTTCAGTGGTGTAAATCTGGGTTTTTTTTTAATTTGTCTTTACTAAAATGAAAGAGACTAATAACAATCGTGATGTATACAAATTCCGGCTTTATATTTGAGAACAACAAATATGCTGTCAATATTGTCTGCAGATCTAGAATCTCACAGTTGTGTTTTTTTTCCCCCAAGGATAGATGGCTATGAGTATTACTAGTAACTTTGCGGTTTCATTTTTGTGCTGTTCAGCATACATGACATAAAAACCCCAATGTATGAAGAAACTGGTAGTATTCTGCATAAAATTCCAGTTTCATTAACTTTCATTGATGTTTCCATCTTTTCGGCTTTTATTTTGAAGACAAGACCCGGAAACGCAGCTGCTTGTAATGTGACGCTTGATGCCTCGAGCCGCGGCCATGTGCTGCCGGGACCAAAACAAAGCAACTCTCAGTTCTTACCGGCAACCCGTCTGCGAGGCGAACAGCCGAGTAGACGGTGCCGAATCCTCCGCTGCCGAGCATCGAACCAAGCCGGTACAGCTTCTCAAATGGCTGTTTCTCCCCTTTGACTGAAAAACAAACATAACACATAAATTAACTTCCATGTGATTTGAAAATCTGTTATATTGCGCCAAAATCTGTAACCTCACACACACACGCAGCGACTCTATGGCGGCATGTCCCAGAGTGTTGATTTCACAGTTTTTACCAGTTACTTCCTAATATAAGAGTTTTAATGAAAATACCTTATTTAGCTAAGAAAACAACTAAAAGCACTGAGATAACACGCCGTCCTTAGACGACCCCTGTTGTTCTCGTGACCGCCGTTTAAAAATGGTGGACCGTCGAGAGCATCAGCATCATATTTCCAGTATCAACTAACGGATGTTAGCTATGTGATTGAAATAAAAACAGATACTGTTTCAACAGAGGGAATATAGTTGCTAAAAACACGTTGAAAAACGTCACATTTTGGCACTTCACCTGGTTTTCAAAATGGCCCCAGACTGTATTATTTAAAGGTCATACTCACCACTTACTGGATTTGAATGATTATTTGGATTTTTCCTTGTAAAGATATCAGACTTTAGCTAAGTGTAACCTTCCACATGTAAAGATATGACGCTTTGAAACCATCAGTAGAGTACATTTGAAAACATTTGGGTTTTCATGTGATTTTTTTTTTTATCAAATATAGCAAGAAACAAACCGAACAATAAAGTCTAGAACATGCTTGTCATTTTACGTAGTCTTCACCGCTTAAATTGCAGGCACCATGCTGTTGTTGTTGTTGTACCTTGCTGCAGCTTCGCCGGCAGGTCCATGCTCGATGAGATGGAGCCCAGTTTAGAGAGCAGCATGCTGCTCGCGACTGCTCCCAAAAAAAAAAAAAATACACGTGAAAATAGTCCCGTGATAAAGATCAAATAATAGCCGAGTCCTCGTTTCTACAACAGGCAAAATGAGGCGTTCAGAGGAAGCTGTCCACCGGTAGTACGGTCAGGAGGGACAGTTCTCTGTCTCAAGCTCCGCTGATGCCAATATTTACAAAGATCAGATATCCTTCCGCCTCCCGCCTGCTGCACGTTACAGAACCGTCTGCTTCCTACCCAACCTAACACATGGACAAACAGCGGTACAGCAACCGCTATCGGTTCACGGCGAAGCTGTGTCGGTGACGGGTAAGGGGAGCTTAAACCAATGAGAAGGCAGACGAACTAGTTTTACGTAGTAGGACAGGCGTAGGGATTCGGAGAAGGCCACTTCAGCAGTGCTGCGGCTCACCAGACACAAGAGAAGAGAAGCTTCAAAATAATCACTTCTAAAATCTTAAATGATGAATCTTATCTAAATAATAAAACAATACAATACATTTTGTAAATTAAAACAATAACAGCAACATAAATATTTTGATAGTGAATATGACAAAATGATTGTTTACATGCAGGTGAACCCACTGACCTCAGCCTGATTCAGCTGCAGAGGTTTCCTACATTTCCCAGTATGCCTTTCAAAACACCTAGCATATGAGGCAAGATATGCTGCGTTGTATTTACTTCGGAAGTTGGATGTCAGAGCTGGGAATGACATCACATCCAAGTTGACGGCGTTCCAGTTAGCAAGTCGGAAAACCAAGATGGACGCCTCCAATGAAAAGTTTGTTGTGCTTGCTCTGTCCGAATGCAGAAAATGCAGTAATGCAGTAAGATGAGATCTGCCTCAAACACAATTGATAGGCAAAAAGAAGACACAGAGGGTGTATATTTGTTTTCCACTGTAATAATGTGTGGGAAAAACGTTTAACTCTACTGTAGGTTGTAAGGCGTAACATTACATGGCACTAGCCAAGGGCGCTGCCATCTTGGATTATGGTGTTGTGGTCAAGTCAGGGTTAGTGAGGGTCGTCCGACTTTCCGAGTCGGAAATCCAACTTCAGTTGAAAATTCCGACTCTGAACTGGGAAATTCTGACTTCCGAGTACAAATGGAATGCAGCAGCAAATGTGAGATACACTGTAACGTGATATGTCATTGCGCAACTGTACAGTCGCCCGTGTTCTCCTGCATACTCATTCATTATTCTCCAATCACTCTTCTCTTCTGAAAAGTGATTCATGCTGCATGCTCTCCTTATGTAATGTTTATAGAATCAGAATACTTTCGCTATTGTTACATGACCTGTCTTACTGCATTTACGGCAAGCAAATATAAAGAGACAGAGAACAGATGTAAAGACACAAACAGAGAGCTGCTCTTGTTCTTCTGAACTGACCTGAGTTCACTGTCGCTCACAAAGGTCAGACAAATCATTATTTTTATTTGAGGTCTCAATTTATAACTGATGCCTCGATATGACCCATAAGCAAACAAGAATGTGAGGAAATTGGGTATTTCCATATTCTTAATGCTTGATATTGGTGCCAACAGCCACATGAGAAACTGTGTAGGAAGACTTTTAGGCCCTGCTACAGTACAACAACATTTTTGGTGCTCATAGGTGGAGTTTGTTTTCTTAGTTTGGACAGAAGCTGTTTCTCCTTGTTTCCATTCTCAGTCATCTAACGCTCTGCCAGAAAGCAGCTTTATTTTTCAAATGCACAAACAATTACGGGCACAGTTGTTGGCAATACGATTCCTTGATCCTATCGCTCTTCAACAATGTTTATATTGGTGTCATATCTTAAAATCTGAAAAGTTAATCCAAAAAATGACTCAAGTCAGCAGGATCAATAGGACATGAGTCAGTGCAATTTATGCTGCGTTCGAAATGTCCTCATAAGTTGTAATTTACGAGTTCCGAGTCATAAATATCAACTGAAACGCCCCTCGAAGTTGGATTTCTGACTCGTAAACTCGTAAAGTCTTCACCAACCCTGACTTGACCACAACGTCATAATCCAAGATGGCAGCGCCCTGGATACGCTACAGCCTACAGTAGAGTCAAACGTTTTTCCCACACATAATTACGCAGGAGAACAAACACAACCTCCTCGTCTTCATTGTGCCTATTAGTTGTGTTACAGGACCTCATATTGCTGCATTAGCTTTCTGCATTCTGACAGAGCAAGCACAACAAACCTTTCATTGGAGTCGCCCATCTTGGTTTTCCGACTTGTTTACTCGAACACCGTCAACTCGGGTGTGACTCGAATCTCGACTTCCGTTACAACACAAACACAGCATCAGAATACAGTAGAGTAGATCAAATGGTAGAATCTGCCATGTGTTCATTTCTGGAAATTGTAATTTGATTTGACTAAAGTTTATGAAGCATGGATCGTTTTCGTTGGCGCTATCTTCTACATAAAGCGGTTCCAGTGAGAAATGTTCACACTGAAGTCATGAATACTTAAAAGAAAACTCAACATTACATAGAAATACGTGTTTGTGTTTTGTTTGGACTGACCCTTTATGTTTGTAACAGCAGATATTGCAAACACTGTGTCCACATGTTGCCTATAACATGAATGTGACTGGAGTCATTTATTCGCTCCTCTATTTTTAACAGCATCTATTTTTGAAAGCTGTGAAAGAACTGAGAGTGAAGCTGCTTTAGACTGAGTCACGGCTCCTCTCCAGCACAGCTTTTGGAAACACTTCCACCTTTGTTTTTTTCATGGAGGATCATTTTCTTGTGTGTCAGTGTCAGAGAATTGCAATGTTTGCATGTGAATCGGAGGACAGCAGCAGCAGTGAGGAAAAACATCGGCCATGTTGCTCCTCAACTAAATTAACTGTTGTGGTCGAAGACACTCACTTCTCTGTGGAGAAGGCCTCTCTTGTTCAGAGCTGTGATTATTTCCGAGCTTTGTATCGTTCTGGGATGAAGGAGTGCTGGCAGGATGAAATCCACCTCAAGTCTCTAAATGCTCGAGGCTTCCTTACTACCTTGGCAGTGTTACATGGGGAGATGCCCGACTTGGATGGTGACGGCATAGTTGAAGCTATTGAATGTGCTGCATTTTTGCAGGTGGCGCCGCTCACGAAGTATCTCATCAACCTCATTGACTCTGACAGCTGTTTGCTGATGTATCACACCGCCGCAAACTTTGGCCTCATGGATCTTTATCACGCTGCTGCGCTATTCATCCGGAATATGTACACTGACCTGGAGGTGGAGGTTAAGAAATACTTAACGTCAGAGCTGATCTCCTACGTGGAGTCTCTGACCCCGAGTGTTTTAGTGGCTGTGGGGAGCCATTTGACCTGTGGCATGGAGAAAACTGTACACGCTGCCTCCAGGACAGTCTGCTACTTGGATGAAACTGGAAACCGCTGGAAGGCATTGACAGATCTTCCTCTAGAGGCCAGCACCTCCATGGCAGGAGTGACTGTTTTAGACAACAAAATTTACATTGTCGGAGGAGTTCACGGACTTCACAAACAAGTCGTTGACACTTGTTTCTGCTACATTGTTGAAAGCAACAGCTGGAATCAGATCTCCTGTCCGGCACAGCTGCGATACAATCTCAGCCTTGTGGGTGTAGACGGTCGTCTTTATGCCATTGGAGGAGAGTATGATCGAATGGTGATGTCATCTGTGGAAATATATAATGTAAAAACCGGGAGGTGGGGGTTTGCTGCAAACTTGCCTCGCCCAGCGGCAGGAGCAGCATGTACTAAAGCCATGGGCAGGATATTTGTGTGTTTATGGAGGCCGATGGAGACCACAGAGATCTACGAGTATGTCTCAAGGGAAGACAAGTGGCAGCTGGTCACCACGCTGATAAGACACCAGAGCTATGGCCACTGCATGGTCGGCCACAGAGACAACCTGTACGTCATGAGGAACGGGCCATCAGACGACTTCCTGAGATGCCTCATGGACTGTTATAACCTGAGGGCAGACCAGTGGTCGTCCTTGCCTGGACACTTTGCCAACAGCAAAGGGTCGCTGTTCACGGCAGTGGTGAGAGGCGACTCAGTGCTCACACTCAACAGGAGTGTGACGACGGAGTTCACTATCGATGGGAAAAACTGGAAGCCCCGACGGCAGATGAAGGGTTTCCCCAGAAGTGGATCTGTGTGGACGTTTCTGCTCCAGCTGCCAGATGCTCTTATGTTACTCTAACAGCTTCTCTGGGATTTACTGGACGGTTGCTTCAATGAAATGAAATGAGAATTCCAGTTTATTACTTCTTTGACTCAATGCTTTTAATGTTTTATGTTTTGGTGCTTTTAATGCTTGATGTTTTTGTAAAGCACTGAATTGCCAAGCCCATTACCACCACCTTCTTGTCTGACCTAAGTGCAGTAAACTGGAACACATTGCAACACATTCGATCACTACAGTAGTAGTTTCAGGAAAAAGCATCATGACTGGACGTAAAAGGTTTGTAAAGTGAAAGTGAAACTTACCACACGGAACAGCAATATTCTAGATGATCATCTTGTGTTTGTTGGCCTATTTGTTGTTATCATAATTTGTATACATTTTTTTGAATTTACTTCTATTTGTGCATGTTTCTGTTTCCTTTTTTAATCTATTTTGAAATTAGAACTGTTTTTTGTCTGATTATATGGCACTCATTGCCCAGTAAGTGACACACTTAACCTTTTAACTCATTGAGTGCCATTTTGAGTCATATTTCATGATGCACAGAATATTTTGTACTATGACTCTGAAAACACTGAATCGCTCAAATGAAAGAAGAGACTCTCTGTTTCATCATGAAAAGAAAAGCTCGTATTTACCTTCTTGTTTTGTCCATTCTTATTTTATCTGGAATAGAGGCCAGTTTCACCAAAAATCACTTTTGTCCAGGTTCTGTTTTGCTCTCTAATCTCGATCATCTCTTCCTGCTTTGATCTTTGTGGCGTATACTGTCTCTTAATATGTCTCGACTACAAATCCCAGAAGCCCCACTATTACTCACAGGCTATGTGAGAGCACCCTCTTGTGCCTGCTGCTGAAAAAATACTTTGACGTATATGTACGTCTATGGCACTCCAGCTTTCTATTTTAAAAGACATACATATAAGTCTTTGGCACTCAAAGAGTTAAGACCCACCCTTTTAAAAGTCAATAAAAATGAACCTAACCTTAATACCATCCTTCAAAAAGAATTGTTGGTCATCATTTTTATCCCTGAAAACACAGATGATGGTAAACATCCTGAACATGAGCAAGATTTGAAATTAGAAATAATCACTACTCTAAGGGACCTAAAAAGTTTACTTATTTTTAATATCACATGTTGTGTGTGATGTTATTCATGTTTGTTGGAACATAGAGATTGTAATTGAATCATTTGTGTGTTGGGACTTCAGGGTCATGTTTGGTGTTCAGAAGAGTTTGGCTCAAAGGTCAGAAACAGGGTGATATTCTCCTTTATGGTCAGATAAAAATAAATGATGGCAAATGATATAAACTATAAAATCCTTGAATAAAGCTGTAATTTATATGTTAAAAGCAATTTAAAGGACATTTAAGTGACTGTAAGAGATTATTTTGACTACCTCTTCCATCATCAGGGTCTGTTTTATAAACATCAGTCTGATTCCTCTCATGCAGTCGGCATGTCTCTGGCTGCTGCTGGCACCATGTGAACTGCACTGTTTGTCCTCACACAGAGCTTCTGTTTCCTGCAGCAGCCTCTGTTTCCTGTTGGCACAGAGCGCCACCGATAATGATGGAGGTCAATGTCAGGCAGAGCCAGGCACTGCGGGCAGCCGGACGGGATGCCAGCAGCCTGAAGTGACACTAAACCTGACCTGGAGTCAAGAGAGAGGCAGGGGTCAAGCCAGGAAACTGGCCTTCACAACCTCTGAACTGCAGTCTGGGACCGAAGCCAAGGATTGGAGCGCTGAATCAGCAATGAGTGAGTCTCTATCCTGGACATTAATCAGGTTATCAGAGTCTGACCACATGTTGCCAGGGGCGGATGTCTTCACTAACACACTCTTTTAATTATCTACTTCTGTCAAAACCTTTCAGCTTCACCTTATTTTTAACAGTTCTTCTGTGACAGGCTTCTATTATTATTATTATTATTATTATTATTATTAATGTATGTTTTATTCCATTTTTTTAATTATTTGTTATTATGCTACTTAATACTTCTATTTCACCACATGACAGAGGAATAAAATGTACTTTTTACTTCACTATAGTCACCTGACCACTTTAGTAAGGCCTACTAGTCACTTTAATATAAAATACAGTATTTGAGAACATTTGCTTCTTTGCTTTCCACCACTGATGTTAATGTTGTAGCCATTTTTCCACCAGTCTGTTTAAACTTGTGGAGATATTACGTTTAAGAGGGCTATCAGATTCCTCTGACGTGAACGTTAAATACTGTTAATGCTGTGAACAAAACATTAGCCTTGAAAATGTTATGAGGAAATCATGTCAGTGAGGTTTTCCACTTCTCATCTTGAGTTTAGATGCTGACAGAAACTGACAGATTGATTTTCTACATATCCAGCCTTGAAACAGGAAGTGTGAGGGTGATGCTTTCGTCCTCTTCTTTTACGTTCCAAGCTGACAGATAGCAGCATTAAAAAACATTCCGATTTTCTGAAAACAGATGAGCGTCTGTTTGTAGGACGGCTAGGTGACGTGCACATTATGAACTGTGTGTTTACAGGTGCTGTGAGAGGAAATGGGTCAGTCTAAATACAGCCTTTACACACACACACACACACACACACACACACACACACACACACACACACACACACTGACCCCAGGTTGATCCCGGGGCGGCCCCTGATTCTCACCCTGACATCTCAGGCATTCAGTCGAGGTCGACCCCTCGCCAGGCTGCTGTCACAGTGAAACAAGAATCCATTAAAATATCATTAATCTTTTCTTCATTTAGCTTTAGAAATATCTTACAGACCTCTCAGTTTAATAACCAACCCTTTAAAAACATCTCAATTCAAAAAGTCCCTTATCAATAAATAAATATAAAACAGAGCCATTTCTATCTTAATTTACATGTTAATTAATCATTTTATTTGAAATTGATCATTTAAAAACATAATGATTTCTGGTGTTTTAGATATTCAAACTCTACATTTTGAGATGGAAATGTTCTTAGATCCCTTAAATCTCTTGCTACTTTAAGGGGTTTTGTACCTCTTAAAACCCCTCACAATGTGCAAATACTCCATTAATAACTACATCTCACCACATTTTTGGAATTATAAGATAGAACATTAAAGGATTCAGTTTCATAGTTTTGTCTATGGAAAGGTGAACAGCAAAATGCCCCTTAACTCTGACTTAAAGAAAGAAAGTGTGTCAGTGCCAGACACACTTGTCTGGCGAAGTAGTTTGACATAAGGTAATGCATGTTTTACATAATTAGAGGTGATTTTCTCAGCTCTGTACATCCAAAAATAGAAGGAAAGAGTTTCATCCATCCTCCTCTTTACAGCCTCCTTCACAAAGATGAGTGTTGTCTCCTCCTCACCAGGGTTCAGACTTTAAATGGTTGTCTCAGTCTCACTGGAAAAAAAGAGCCTATTCATGGACTGCAGCATGAAGCTGGTCTTCCTTAAACAAAGGTGACATTACGAAGCCTCAGTGGTGGAGTTCAGACATTTTACTTAAAATGATAAAAATAGCAAAACTAAATCAAATATGAAAATACTTAAGTACAAGTAGGTGTTGTACAAGTAAGTCCTAAATTCAAAATTTCATTTCATTGAAAAGTACAAAAATATTTACAGCAAAAAGTACTTGTATCAAAAGTAAAAATATTTATTAGTCAGCCAGTCATTACAGTGATGCTGTATGATATTTAATTTTATACAATTATTGTACTGTACAAACTACAACAATTCTATTAATGTTGTAGCTATTACAGGTGGAGCAAATTATCATAATTTATTATGAAATAAATAAATAAATTTATAATTTATTAAAATCAACCATTAATTTTGGAAGCACATCAGTTTTCTATGTAATAAAAATCTTACAATGATGATTTTTCAGCGGAGGATCACAGCCTCAGTTCACTTCTGATTTTTTTTTTTTTTTTTTTATCAAAGGTTATAGTAAAACATTTTGATAATATCTCGTTTGTTTAATCTGTTTAAAAGCAAAAGTATAAAAATGACTCATTGTGATTTTGTCTTGTTTTCCATGTTCTGAAAAACTGTTCATGCAGATCATTGGCATTTTATTTGACCCAGTTTTCAACTGTCTCTGATATTTCCCATGTTAAAATGTCCTTGAATTACTCAAATTTCAGCCAAAACACATAAGTGACCTCAGCCCTGGTGGGACCAGGTGTCCCCTCCTTTGTGTCTCTTTGTTGTGAATAAGACACCTCCCAACAAAACACCACCAACACCCACTTCACTCTTGTCAGAGTAAGCAGACAATGATGTCTGACTTCCATGAATATTAAATATTTGAATGGATTTTAAAGCAGCGGAGGGTTTCAGTCTGTGTCCTTAACAAGTCTCAATGATTTAATGTGTGTGTGTGTGTGTGTGTGTGTGTGTGTGTGTGTGTGTGTGTGTGTGTGTGTGTGTGGACAGCCGGGGAGGCGTGGCTCAAGACATTTCTCATCAGGCCAGGAGACAGCTGACCTTTGACCTCTTAACTTGCCTCAATATGTTTTTTCACATTTCGTTGTTATTAGCATGATTAGCGTGGTAGCATCCAGGAGGCTGCTGGTAGCTGAGGGTCGTTCATCATCACAGCGTGGTGTGTTCAAAGACAGGCTGCTGAAATAAATCAAGGAGATCAGCAGACACACATTTATCTTTGTCGTCATGTAGCATCAGTTGGAGTTTCTTCTCTTACTGTGGCTGGTCTACATGTAGTTTAGCAAGCAGCTAAATAGTGTAGCCACCATACCAAAATAGTAGTTTCTCATTTTCTGAGGAAGAATTCAGTTTATTTCCTTTTGGTGGTGCCAGATGAGAAGTTTAGCAGTGGCACTTTATCTGGCTTGGGTCATTTTGTAGGATAATGCATGTGGCTGTACAAACGAATAAATAGAAGGATGTCCTGAACCGACTGTACTTCCCTACTGGATGCACAGACATGACGTTGCAGAATATATTAAAATAGAAATATAATATTAAGAATATACCATAATAGAAATACTAAATAATATTTTGGTTTTTTATTTGTTGGTTTGCAAAATAACTCAAAAAGTTGTGGACGGATTTTGACGAAATTTTCAGGATTGAGTTATTTTGCAAACCGACAAACCAACAAACAAACAAAGCCCGATGAAAACATAACCTCCTTGGCAGAGGTAATTATGGTGAAACTGTGTGTCTTGTATGGGTAGTTAGATGACGTTGAAGAAAGCCACTAGATGAGCCACTAGGTGAGTCCTCAGATATTGATATTTTAAGAGTAAAAGCAGCCAGCAGCCTTGACTTTGCGATCGCCACTGCTTTGTTCAACAGGGCTGAAACGGCTCACACACTGATGGTGAATTTTGAGAGCTTCCTCTGCTGGGTCACAAATCAAATTGTTTTCAAACTGTTTCTTGCCTTTATAGACTGTACATTTTAAATTCAGACAGTTGACCAACATGTGATGGAAAGACAGAGTGACAGCACCGCTTAACTGTTGTCTGTTTTTTTTATTTCTGCTTGTCAGTCTTTTCTGCAATATCACAGCGAGTGAAGTGTCTTGCTTCTTGTGCAGCATCAAATCAAGCAGCACTATATGAAAATCAGAGCTTAATTTACAATAAATCTGGTTGATTATCAGCATACACAGTTATAACTGTGATGTCTGGCACTGCAGTCTGGAAACGTGTTCCCGGTCAATTTGGATCTCAGGTGTGAAGTGCTGTTCTAATTTTAATATAAAATACAAAATCATGGAGGGAGTGAACATATTGTGGTGGAAAACATAATTGGAGTCAAGGCCTTTAAATGGTCCAGATTCTGAAAAGATTTGAGCGCCACATGAATGACAAGAACCCAAAGAATCCAGATGTATGTTACATGGACCTGTTCTGGCTGCTTATAATGTCAGAGGGCCCCCAAGGGACAGATGGATGACAAGTAGCCAACAACACTTTGTTGTTGTGTGCTGGGTTGGTTAACAGCAACTCCCCTTTCTCTTCAGAGGTCAAAGGTCAGAGGGTGCATGGGGTCGCCTGGAGACGTGAGACTGTGGAGACTGTTGTGTTCATTTCCAGCAGCTTAATATGTTCATACAAATGTTATCTGTTCAGATGTATTACTTTAGCCATTTGTCTGGTCATTTATATTCTTACAATTTGAAAATTATTTATTGCTAAAGTCTTAAATGATTCACCTCTTTCCATTTTTTCCTAATCAAGCTGTAACCCTGATTATAACCAATAAATATAGCAGTTCACGAATATATGGGTGAAATGGGTGCAGAAGAACCAGATAAATACACCTTTTTTGTTTCATGCCTCCTGTCCCCAACACAGTGGTGAGGATAATTGGTCCTGCCTGTTCTGGAGAACGTCTTCCACTTTACATTTCTTGGTGTTCTCTACAGTCAGCACTTTATCACCATCCTCCAGGGAATACTCTCTGATCTGCTTTCCTTTCCTCTCTCTTTTTCAGCTGACTCTGTGGTCTCTCGATGTTACTGAGAGCCTAAAAGATCAGTAAGGTAGCACACTAAAATGCATGCAATTGCTGGCGTCCTTTTGGACAGAGCTTTTCACGTGTGCAGGTCATCCTCTGGGTCCTGTTCTCCAGACATTACTCCCATAGGACACAAATTCATCGCCTCTGGGAGACGAGGATGTCAGAGTAAAAGCAGAAATTATAGACTGTACTGCGAAAAGCTCTAATTTTTAAGAGGGTTTTTAAAATAAACTAAGATTTAACTCATTATTTAATAGTTCTGAAAATGATGTATGCCGCCGACAAAAGGCTGTGCCACTAAAGTGTGATTAATTTGTGGTTTTAATAAAAAAAACAAAAACATTGTAAACAAAATGTTATTTGTGATATTTGGGCTAGACAAATAAAATTGACTTGATACGCCTTGTGTACGTGATGATTCCTATGGGAAGAGTTGAAATGAGAGCGAAAATTAAAGAGTGTGTGGAGAAGAAAGCAAGCAAAGACACTATTTCTCTTTTCACCCCAAAATTAAATTAAATTAAATTAGTAATTTACTGTCAAGGAAACCGAAAAGATTCAGTGAAAATGTGCAGATTAAGATTGGGGCACTGTGGATTAAACAATGATTTATGCATATTTGGGAAACATGGTGCTGGGCTATGTGAGTGTGGACAGCCTGAGACAGTGAAAATTATTTTGCTTGACTGTAGTCTCTATTGTGCTGAGAGGAGAGAGCTCTTTAACACATTAACAGATTTGGGGTTGGTCTCATTTTCTATTAGAATGCTATTTGGCCTCCATAACAATCATCAACAGATTGAGACAGCATTTTTGCAGCTCCTGCGCGATACAAGACTGTGACTCACGAACTAACCTGAGGAGGGCAGTAATACGCCGCGGAGCGTCGAAACTGCTAAGAAACAAAAGAAGAAGAAGAAGAAGAAGAAGAAGAAGAAGAAGAGTCGGCTCTCCTCGTTCGCTACAAACAGTAGATTCCACTATATAGTTCGGGAACAACAGTTGAGAGCGATGACTTCTTTTCACCTGGTGTAGGGTTTGATTGTGTCAAACGGGATGTGAATGTCATGACTAATGACAAGTTTAGCATGAAAGACAGTCTTCACCCAAGATGGCACATCTTTATTTAGACTGGTAAAATCCATCAATCACCCTGTCTCTGGTGCTAGGATTGGTGTGACACTTTATAAGTGCTGCCCGCTTTTGTTCTTCCGCCAGAACATCAAACCTTCCATACTGCCTGCTGGGTCTAATACAGAATAAAGAAAAAGAAAAAGAAAGCGACACCTGGACAGTAGCGAGAAGTGGCCAAGAAAGCGCAACAACTAGCGAATACGTGAAGAAATCACTTGATAACTGTACCACAGTAACGTGTGCCGGTGAGTGTTGGCTGAAGTTTCTTTAACTTAGCTATGCTAACTGGCTAATGCTACCGCTGGCTAATGATAGAGCTATAGATATATGATATGATGATGATAATGGCTAATGCTACCATAAACCAGGCTTTAGGACGTATCGTCCGCCCAGGTTATTTCCTTCCGTCCGGCCTTTCCAATCGAAGATGACACTTTACTGCTCTCTAGATATTAACGGACGACTGCGTAGGCTTGAGTCATAGCAGACAGACTGCACTTCGCCGCCAGTCCAGACTGTATAGAACGAGTTTATCGCGAGAGTTCGACAATTTGTGCGTTACCTTTTATTCTAGACATGACCTATAGATAGATAGATAGATACTGTATGATAATATGGAGGTAGACAGACAGACAGATAGGGACTTAAAACTAATATTGAAGTAAACACCGTCTGAATAAACAACAGACCAGATGAAAAACTGTCAGTATATATCCAACAAAGGTACTGCATACGTTCATGAAAAAGTCTGTTTCTTGTATACTGTATGCTGGCTGTGCTCATATGAGATATTTGTGGACTTTGGACATAAAGCTTTCACAGGTTTCACAGGTCAATCATACACTCAGTAGAAGCAACTTCTCTGTCTGTAACTCTCTTGAGGTGGTGTTGAAGGTGAGTTAACACCAGTGGTGGAATGTTACTAAATTTACAGATATATTTGATATATCAGTAAAATTTACATATTTGCCATTAATTCAGGATGTTTCCCAAGAATGGAAATGATCAGAATGTATTCAGGACGGAGGGCAGTGAAAATGTGATTGTTTTTAAAAAAGTAGTACGGTGTCTCGCTTTACCCCCTGCTTAGGGGTAAACTGAGACAGACCAGAGAAATCAAGGGGGTAAAATGATCCACTTACTTTTTCCACTCTGAGTCTAACTTAACAACACACAAAACCTACTGGAGCAGCCTGGGACTCAGAACTCAAGACTAGACCCATCTGAATTACAAACCTCAGCCTACTGTCATGCTTTACAGCGAGGCCTAGTCTACACTCCAGCCCTGGAGGTTACAGGGAAAGAAGTGGAGTTTCTCTCTTCAGCCACATTATCAAGTGGGACAGGGACATCACTCTCCTCAGAGCTGCTAACTACAATTTTCTTTTTGGTTGCTTTCTTTTTTGGTTTTCCCTTCTTTTCTTTGCTATTTTGCTTTTCCCTGCCAGTTTCTTTTGTCTTTCTTTATAAGCATTTTCAATTGTCTGTGTCTCAGGAGTATCAGTTAGGATGGCTGTCTTCACACACTTTCATTCGGTTTGTGTTATGGGGGGACATTTGGGAAGTGATAGGATTTCACGAGGAGACACACATCAAGGTTGGCGAGGATCATGCGCAGTGGATGGATTAGCATCAATTGGGTCTTGAATGGGCCATACGTGGCCACGTTTGGAGGCTGCATGCGATGTGGGACACTGTCTCACTTTGCCCCATCGCATTTGTCTCACTGTACCCTACCACCACCATTTTATAATTAACAACCTCTCTCACCAATTCAGGCTAATCTTCAGCAGCATCATTTTATAAGTTGGTAGTTCATATGTGGGATATGAAGTGTGTTTCTACCTGAATCAACAGTTGATTAAGTTGACAGCAAGAAAATTAACTTTTTCATACAAAAAAGATATTTTTGTAAAAAAAAAAAAAACATGTTTAACACAGCACCATGAGGTCAAAAGGGACATGGGGGTGTCTCACATTACCCGATGTTTCACATTACCCCACTCTCTCCTACTATATCATCACACTGTTTTATTTTGTTAATGATATATTTCAGTTACATTGATTAATGCATTCATTGTATTATATGTAAAATCTTAATATGATGGAATGTAACTTAGTCTTGTGTTTAAGGATTTTTTTTTCATTTGTCCTTTTTAGACTTATTTTAGATTTTGATTCATTCCTTTCTACCTTGAATTGTAACTGCTGCACAGCTCTTTCCCTCTGGATAGATAAAGATCTTTGCTGTCTTAAACTGGTAAAGGTCATTTTTCATAGTTGATACAGGCTGTATGGTAGTTTACTGTAATATATAATGGTAAATCACTGGGCAAACACAGATGATGCACAATGGTTTTTGTCGTCAGAATCTTCTTCACTGGCATTTAATGCATCAGTGACAGAGCTTTACCCAGAGGTGGTTCACCATTTCTCATATCTGTCTCTTGTCATTTCATATGTCTGCTCAGTTCAGGATGGACAGGAAGCAGTGTTGTGTGAAGCTGTCGGTCCAGCCGTCCAGAGGGATGGTGGATGAGAAGTTTATTGTCCTGGTCCAGAACGTTCCACCTGGCTTCCAGCTGACCGTCTACGCCTCCCACCAGTGTGAAGACGGACACAGCTGGGAGGCGTTCGCTCACTACACCGCCAACACTACCGGGACCGTGAACGGTATGTGGTTCGATATGTAGCCCTGAGAAAAATGTTTGTGATGGCATCAAAATGTAACAGTATGCAACTATTTAGAATGAACATGTGAACATCATTATGGGAAATCATTTTTCATGCCTTTTACCTTACAGTTTCAGAGGATCTCAGTCTGGGTGGGACATATTGTGGGGTCGAGCCGATGGGTCTGCTGTGGAGCCTCAGACCAGTTCCAGGCAGCAAACCTGGACTCAGGTAGGCCAACAAGAATAGAGATGTTAAGATGACACCAATCAATACAGAATCAGCATCAGACTGGACTCTCCCGCATCATCGCTCAGGATGAGGAAGATTAACGTCCAGACTCCCATGGAGGTCAAAATCTCAGTGTACCAGGGTCACCAGACTGAGGGCTTCATGGATAACGTGCCACTGGCCAGTGTGGTGGTGGAGCGCTGGTACATGGCCCCTGGCGTCCGCAGGATCCCGATTACAGAGGGAGGACTCACTGCGACGCTCTTCCTTCCCCCAGGTAGGACCAGAGGATGTCTGGAGGGAGATGTCCTCTGAGTGGACCTCAGGTGTGACATTCTTGTAACCAGGATTCATGTTAGCTGGCTTTTAGATGATCAATGACCAATTTGTCTGTTGAGATATATGCCAAATAAATTAATAGCATAATCAATAGCCCAGTAAGGGTGCTATGATGCAGCAATGATTAGTGCTGTTGCCTCACAGCAAGAGGTTTGAATTTTGTGTTCTCCTTGTGGGTTCTCTGTTCCCCTACTGTCTAAAGGGATGCAGGTTAGGTTAACTGGTGTCTCTGAATTGCCTCTGAACTGCATATGTGAATGTCTGTCTGTATCTGCTGGCCCAGTGATGATCTGGTTATCTGTCCAAGGTGTACTCTTCCCGACCCTGAATACAGGATAAGTAACAGATATGCATAACATATGCATAAGTTATGTTACCAAGACAACTTAAAAACGTTCTCACTGTCCGTTTTGTGCATGTTTGGACTTCAGACTGATAATACAGCTACATTGGCTGTCAAGAATAAGTCTGGTAAACTTTGCAGAGACTTGTGAAAATATGAAAGCAAGAAGATGTAACACCAGACAATGTCAGAAAGTGTAAAACATGCTTTTACTCGTGTGAAGGACCAGGACCTTTCCCTGGACTCCTGGACCTGTGGGGAGGTGGGGGGAAGTTGATGGAGTACCGTGCAGCACTGCTGGCCTCCCACGGCTTTGCCTCCCTGGCCCTTGACTACATTACACCTAAAGTCACTTTGGAAACTGGGAAGGTGGTGGACAGCACATACTTTGAGGTAAAACTGAAAGAATCGGACATGTGTATGTTGTTTTTATTGTCCTGAAGGAAAATTGTGTCCTCACAGTTTGCAACTGCATCTGCTGATGCATGCAAAACAGGCTGACAGTTGTAATGTTCCCTGCTGAACAACGGGACTATAGAAAGGACTTTAGAAATACTTGGGTCCAGTTCGCTGACCTGATAGAGCGGGCATCCAATGTACAAAGCTGTTATCCCCTCTTTCTCTCCCCCTTTCATGACTATATTATCTGTATCAAAATAAAGGAAAAAAGCCCAAGGAAAAAAACCCAAGTAATGCTCCAAAAAAGGAAATACTGAGATCATGTCAAATCATGTGAATAATTGGAAAAAACTTGTATATGCTGTAACATATTTACTCCTGAATCGATCGGTACCATGTCTGCTTGAAAGGAATGAAGCTGAATGTTAGCTTCTGAGGAATAACACTAACTAATGTTACTCACTAAGTAAAGGTATGCTAAATTTTGGTGAATTTACATTTTGGTGAGGTAAAACTGGTATTTTCAAAGGCACTTTTAGACCTCTGACCTCAGACATGTGACTGAAAAGTCTGGGATGAACAGAATAAAAAATTGTATCTGTATTAGACAGATGTAGACAAACTGTATAATTTGCTGAAAGCTGAAAAAAGGTAAATCACAATATATCTCACGATTGTATCGTGAGATAAGTATGGTGATAATATTGTGTCATGGGGCCACTGGTGATTCCCACCCCTCTACTTTATCTACTCTACCCTCTACTTTATCCTCTACAATAAGGAGGACAACCTTGGTTGATATACATGTTGATATAAAATATGAAAATTAGAGCAAACCCAGTTCTGTGTAACACTTGTCTGATATGTTTTCTTGCTGCAGAAGGCCTACAGACTCATAGAGCAACATCCTCAGATCCTTAGCAACAGGATCGCCGCGTTGGGTCTTTCCTTTGGCACCAGTGTCACCCTCAGAATGGCAGTTTACTCCCAAGTTATTAAGGTGAGACAGCATGTGGAAGTTACTTTCATCATCTTGATGCAGCTGGTCTTTACCAGTTGTTCCCAATGACTAGGTCGGTACCCACAGGTAGGCTAGTTTTGCAGTCCAAACAAAAGCTGCCTATTGAAATTAATTGAATTTCTCCTTTGTTTCTACAATAATGAACTGATAGTGTAACACTGTTCAGCATTTTTTCAGTAGTATTTCTGCTCAGTGTTCTGGTTGCTTATGAAGCTATTGATTATTGTTAGTGCTACCCCATGAAGTTGTTTTATGAATTGCTGCTTTGTCACTTTTTTAACTTGTCCATTAAATTTAATTGTGATGTCAGGTTTCTGTCTCAGCTCATCATGTATAATGTGTGTGTGTGTGTGTGTGTGCATGCATGCATGCGCCCCCAGCTCAGGTGTGCAGTGTGTATCAGTGGGAGTCATGTGCAGCCTGTTGATGGATCTCTGGAAGATATAGCTACTTTCTTGAACGAGTAAGTCGATCTGCCTTCAGCTGCTGGTCAGATTGCTGTTAAATATGCCCCCACGAGAATGAACCTTAGATTTTAATGGTCTTTTGATTCTTCCTCTAGTGCCACCCTCAGGACAATCTTTTAATCATTTTTCAGTTTCAGCATTTGTTGTTTTGTCCAATCAGAAAAGCCAACAAAATGCGTCTGGATGAGGAGAACAATGAGATCTTGCGAGATCAGCTGCTGCCCCTCCCCACCGACCCATCACTCAAAGTAGATGTGAGTCCCACCAGACAGAACCTCTCTCTGCCTTTTCCTCATACAGTTATTTTTAATTCCCTAATAGCCTGATTTCAAATTTCCCCTTCTGATTCTTGCTATGGCTTTGTTTTCGCCAACCCAGCTGGTTAGAGGTTGACTTCACATTAGGAGGGCGGCTGTGGCTCAGTGGGTAGAGCGGGTCATTTAGCAATCTGGTTGGAATCCCAGCTCCCCCTAGGTGTTGAAGTGTCCTTGAGCAAGATACTGAACCCCAAATTGCTCCTGATGAGGCGATGAGTTGGCGCCTCTGTCATTAGTATATGTGTAATGTGGCATATAAAGCACTTTGAGCCGTTAGTAGACTGGAAAAGTGCTGTACAAATGCAGACCATTCACATTGTCATAGGGTGGTACTTAGTACTTGACATACTGTACTGTAGATGAACACAGTATAGGACCTAATACCCTATACTATAGATTCTATAGATTTTTAAGTTCACAAAAAGTTCCACAGACAAATAAATCCAGTTCCACAGGAAATGACAGGTGACATTTTGAGGTGAAAGCCGCTGTTGGCAGGATTTTTTTTGTCATATTTGTTTAACTTTGTGATGGGATTCTGAAAGTAGTACATGAAATTGCCTATTAAAAAATTCCAATTTCTCCATCTCCCTCCAAAGCCTGTGATCGTGTTTACAAAAATCGTAGTGCTCCCGGGTAGTTGTTTGTCAATCACAGCTTGTGCACAGGCTGACGAGACCACTCCTCCCCAGGTGCACACTTTGCGTAGCACATGCACAAAAGTTGTCCCGGCCAGAGCAGCTTGCTTCTCAAGAGAAATGGTGGCCGGAGAATGAAAAACTGGCAGTGGAGGATGGTAGTACAGGTTGAGGGAGGGACCTGAAAGTTGAATTAAAGTTTTTAATTTTCTGTCTAAAACTCAGAATTTCGTACACTTGCCGACTACAGATTTGGCTGTTTTCATATTTCATGTGCTACTTCCAGAATCCAGAAGGTATATAAGACAACAAGAATTCTGCTGACCGTAGCTTTAAAAATCAATTGTTTCTGCTCAATCTTCAAAATGTGTTTGTGGATAAATTTGCCTTTTCCTCTGAGAAATGTCACTAGAGACAATAGTTGATTGAAAATACAAAACACAGCTGAAACACTGCTGCTGTTTGTCTCTCAACAGGTGGGACGCCTCCAGTGTCCTCTGTTGCTGGTGGTAGGTGAGGATGATCAGAACTGTCCTGCCTCTGAGTCTGCAATAGACGTGAGTGTACTGACATCCTGTGTGATTATGAGGTTTGAAGCTACAGGATTAAACTTTACTCTTCACTCAGAGGAAACTGAATAGGTTCTGGCATATATGGAATCACAAAGTTGCCATTGTAAAATACAAAATAAGACTGTAAAATGATTACATCAATAATAAATACAGGACTTTAAGTGAAGCATCATGTTATGAAATCAATATTTTTTGTTTAACATATAATTTAAATGTCTTATTATTTTTTTTATAATTTTATAAATATAATTAATATTAGTATTGAATTTAAATAAAATGTAGAATTAAAGAATTCATTTATTTGTTAAAGGGATTTTACAATAAATAGAACAGCATTACACTGCTTGTACACTGCTGTGTAATGTCAAGTCTGTTTTATTTGTATATCCCAATATCTATGTCTATGCTTTCTCTGTCAACCAAACAATGCAGAGTAGTTACGTACACACCTCTGCACACAAGAAGCTCAAAAAAATATGTTGTTTTTATGCTGAACTGTTAATGTTCAAAACTATATATTTATATTTAGTGAAAAGCTACATTCTGGTCAGACATTATATGAAAAAACTGCATGGTTATACAAACAACTCAATATTTTAAAAGACATTAATATATTTAGCTGGTTGATCAATTCATTAGTTCGGGAGTTTCGAAAGTTTATGAGTCAGATGGTCATTTCTAATAGTTCTCTGAGTTTTGCTGTCAAACAAGCAGCAAAAGGCCACATCAGCAGAAATATTTTAATTCCAAAAATGTCTTTTAAAATCTTACTGTGACTTGGTGTTGAGATTTAATGTCTGTTTTGTAAAAATCCCTACCAGAAAAAAAGTACATAATTATGGATAATATTGAAAGAGTGCAAATAATATAACACATCATGAAACCATTTGAGGAATATGACTTTAGTGTTTTTACTTCCTGATTTTCAGATGAAGGAGATGATGCAGCGTGCAGGAAACAGCCACCTGCTGACTGTCCTGTCGTACCCAAATGCTGGTCACCTGATCGAACCTCCCTTCACACCTTTCACCCGAGCCAGCGTCCTCAAAAGAGCCATCACACTTCAGAAAGGTATGTTCAGGGCAGAGTAGGATTTTATGATGCCAACTTTTGGAGGATGTGGCTCAGTGGGTAGAGTGGTTGTCTCTGAACCCCAGGGTCGTGGATTCACTCCTACTGTCTATATGTCCTTGTGTGAGAAGCTTGACCACCTACTTGTTCCCCTGTGCTTTGTATAGCAGCCCACTGCTCTCTTACAGGATGGGTTAAATGCTGGTAAATAGCTGGTTTAACGTGTGTTTTGCTGCTGCTCTCGGCTCCTCTGTCCAACTAAAACATTGGTAGGGACAAACTGATGCCCTTGGGTCTGATGGCTGTTTCAGTGGCCTGTTGTCTTTACAGTGATGGCTCTGTGGGGCGGAGAGATGGTGGCACATTCTCACGCTCAGGAAGACGCCTGGAGGAAGACACTGGTCTTTCTGAGGGAGAACCTGTACGGTGGCGCAAACCCTGGGATACTTTCTCATCTGTAACCAAGAGAAACCAGAGATTCCAGTGCTTCACAACATTGTACATACAGTATGTATTTTGTACATGCACTACCAATCAAAAGTTTTACTTCCTTTTCTTCAATAATAACTTAACTCTTTGCGTGCCATAGACATATGTACGCCAATGTGGTTTTTCGGCAGCAGGCACAAGAGGTCACTCTCACACAGCTTGTGAGTAATATTGGGGCTTCTGGGATTTGTAGTTGGAACATAAAGAGACTGTATACGCCACAGAGATCAAAGCAGGAAGTGGAGACGATCAAGATTAGAGAGCAAAACAGAATCTGGACAAAAAGTGGTGATATTGGTGAAAGTAGTCTCTACTCTTGTCCAGATAAAACAAGAATGGAACAAGGTGAAAACTTTTTTTTCATGATGAAAAAGTGAGTCTTCTTTGCTGGCACAAGGCACTTTTGGTTTTATAAAAATGGCTGGCACGCAAAAAGGTAATGGAAATAACCCAGTGGAACTGAGACAAAGATATATTATGTATTTGAAATATGTCTACTCAGTGGTTAGGTGATTCAGCTGATATTCCCATAGTGCTAACCCTAGAGGAGTCTTGTGCTTCTATTGTGAAGTTTGAAGAAGACAACAGCTTGTTCGAGGCTGCATTATTGTGGTATTTAACAGTGAAACAGCAACTTGTACCTGTTTGAATCTGCAAAGGGTTTCTTCTCCATGGAAATGGTGGCCAAGGCTCATGGGTAGTGTAGTAGTTAGTGCTGCCCAACACTATATGAACAGGTGGCAAGGCAACGCTTTTAGTTCTTTCCAACAGCCAGCAGGGGGTGATTCCCCTGGCTGCAAAAATAAGTGATTGTATTGAAGTCTATGAGATAATGTTTCATATGTTGCATCAACACAAATGGAACTGGAATAAAGTTTTTCGATTCCACGTTTGTTTTTGTCTGTTTCTATCACACACACACACACACACACACACACACAGTGCTATAGATCTGCTAAAATTGTGTCTTATTTAACTTTTCAAACTTCAATCCCCGCAGCGCAGATTAAAAAATGTGTGTTTGCTGTGGTGATGTGGTTGTGTTCAGTTGTTCATATAGAAAAATATTATAATGTTAAAAAATAGAAGTGTATATTTTTGTGATGAGGAAAAATGCATAAACATTGATGACAAAACTGAATGAGAAATAAGAATTCTTAAGAATAAGAAGAAGAATCCCTTTGTTAATCCCTCAGTGGAGAAATTTCTATTTTCACTCTGTTGGTCTTATGTCTTAATCACAAATTACACAGGAAACGCACACATGCACCAGTGGAGAGGTGTCAGAGCCAGGAGCTTTCATATAAACGTGCTCTGAGCAGACAGGGGTTCGGTGCCTTGCTCATAGGCACCTCAGCAGCGCTCAGGACAAGGAACTGGCAACTCTCCAGCTACCAGTCCATGCTCCAAACTAGCTCCGACTTGGACTTGAACCGGCGACCTTCCAACTAACAAACCATTCATAATTGCTAAATAAGGCTAAAATAGAGGTCTCAGAGTGAAACCAAATGAAGAGCCATTTTGGAGTCATAAGAGCTGCCTTTCCCTGAGGGAGTCAAGACAAAAGAGGCGAATTTTGAAAAGAGTCGGGCTTCCCATCACTGGAGGTTATTAAACACAGTCAGTGGGTGACTGACAGGCGCCATCTTGTGTCCGTTCACAGTAGTGTTACTGTGGGAGGAGTTGAAGCAGGCTGAACTTTAGACATGACAAACGGCTGTCGGTCGGTGTGTCCGGTGCAGTCACCGCCGACGAGACGACAAACCTGTAGTCAACACGTCTGGAGGCCTGACAGTAAGTGGTTCACACACGACCCTTTAACGATGTTGGAGATTTGAGATGTTTGTGGGCTGGAGAGTGTCGTTACAGAGATTATCGTCATTCATATACATTTCTCAGCCCTTCGTCACTTTTCTGTAAATGAACGACAGGTTGCGTTGAAGGAGGTGGAATATAACTAGCGTACTTAATTTCGTGACACTACTACTACTACAGTCAGTGGTGGAGAAGGTACTCTGGTCCGACCACCCTGTTCCTTTCTAGTGGCACAAGTAGAGCAGACGAAATACCAATCAGTAAAAAAGGAGTAGATTTACGTACCTGTAATTACATTCCACCACTGAATACACTCACACATCTATAACAAGGCAGTGTGCGCCTTCATAAATTGATGTTTTCATTGTATTGCATGCCGTATCCTAAGAGTGTGACAATGTACGGAGGTACTCGAGTACTTGATTTGCTCAGTGAAAGTAACAATACCACAGCAAAGGTTCTGCACTCAAAAGTACATTAAGTGTATTAAAATCAAACTATGCTTTAAGTACCAGCAGTAAAAGTATTCCTGAAGTAGAATGACTCAATTCAGAATCCTTTATATATATACACACATATATATATATATATATATATATATATATATATATATATATACGTATACGTATACGTATAAGTATGGGATGTTAGCAACCGCTATCGCTAACAAGCTGGCTTGATTAGCGATGAGTCTCCATAATTAACATGAACTGTGATATTAACTGGAATGCTAATTGTGGCTCAACATAACATTACTTACTGATAACTGGGATAGGCTCTAGCCCCCCCTCTGACTCTACCTAGGATAAGCGACAATGAATGATTTTTTTCTATTTTTTTTTTTGTAATTTAATTTGAGTTGCACTGAACAGTTGCTGCACAGCAATCAGAAGGATAGATGGAGTTGTAATGGGTACATTATCTTGCTGAGTTTTAACTACTTCATATGTACAGAAATCTATAACATTACATCATAAGTTATTTGTGAATTTCTATTTTGTATGAACAGTCTGAATAATATTTTTGTCTTAGACCATAGGAATAACGTGGATGAATTTTTGTGACACTGAAAGGTTCAGAGATGGTGTAGGAGAGCTGTTGGAGAGCAGGTTAGGGTCTAAAGACGGGAGGTTTTTGGAAAGGGAGTGCTGTTAAAGGAGGTTAGAGAGGTATTTTGGAGCATGGGCATTTAGGCATTTGTGTGTGCAGGCATATTTTGAAGATGGTGGGATTGGATGGGGAGCCAGTGAAGGTGGATGAGGGTTGGGGTGTTGTGCCTCCAGTGCTTTGTATGGGTGGACAGATTTGATGTGCCAGTGGAAAGACAGTAGAGTCAAGGATGATGCCAAGGTTACAGACTTCAGGGGATGAGGAGATGGAGGACTCATCAGTGTCCAGGAGGAGAACTTTTAAGCCCTGAATATACTTCTCCAACTGCGTAATACGTTATCTAACTCTGTAACCATAGAGACCCCTGGAGCCCTCGCATTTCTCCATCGTGATGCAGGTGTTGTGCCACAGTAAGCACCCCTGCCGTGAAATGCACCCCCTTGCAATTCACCTTAATATTGCAGACAAATTTAGGGGAAAATACTATTTTACAAATTAGTTATTTGTGAGGGAGATAGAAGAGAAGAACATGGGTTGCTTAAGAGTGCAAATGTGAATGTAATTGACTTGCGTTTCACAAGGCAGGGTGAAGGTGTGCATTTCACAGCAGGGGTGCAACTAGAGAACCAATCACAGCCCTTGCCATCTCCTTTTTCTCCTGATGGATTGATGGACAGTTAAAAAAAATATTTCATGCACCCAGAGAGAACGCAGAGGCTCTCCGACAGGCTCTCCAGCGATGTAGAGGGTTCTCTGTATCCATCTACAACAATTTACGGAGTACTATGAATTGGCCTTCACTCCTTATATGACTTGTGCACTCTATGATCAAATTTTAACTCAAGACAACAGCAGCGTCCACCTGGTCATGGTGAGGCCAGTTGTGTGGTAATCTGTGTCTGATGAGGCTGGTAAATTCACTGCCTTGATGTTCCAGAGCCTTTATTCCCATCTGTGGGGGGGGCATGGTGGTTGGGGGAGCCTATCCCAGCTGTAATTTGCGAGCTGAAATTTGATATCTGTCTGGTAAACTCAATCCATTATTAGGAATAAAACTCTCCATTCTTCCCTCTATTGTTGTCTGTCCAGTCTGACAGATTTGGTTTCATTATTTTGTCACGTCTGCTCAGTTCAGGATGGACAGGAAGTGTTGTGTGAAGCTGTCGGTCCAGCCGTCCAGGGGGATGATGGATGAGAAGTTTATCATTCTGGTCCAGAGCGTCCCACCTGGTTTCCAGCTGACCGTCTATGCCTCCCACCAGTGTGAAGACGGACACAGCTGGGAGGCGTTCGCTCACTACATCGCCAACACCACCGGGACCGTGAACGGTACGTGGTTCAATGCGTCGCCCCCGTAGCCACGTAAAATGATGCAGTTGTTTGGAAAGAATGAACATCATTATGGGAAATCATTTTTCATGCCTTTTACCTTACAGTTTCAGAGGATCTCAGTCTGGGTGGGACATACTGTGGGGTCGAACCGATGGGTCTACTGTGGAGCCTCAGACCAGTTCCAGGCAGTAAACCTGGACTCAGGTAGGCCAACAAGAGTAGAGATGTTCAGATGACACCAATCAATACAGAATCAGCATCAGACTGGACTTTTTCCCTCAGGATGAGGAAGATTAACGTCCAGACTCCCATGGAGGTCAAAATCTCAGTGTACCAGGGTCACCAGACTGAGGGCTTCATGGATAACGTGCCACTGGCCAGTGTGGTGGTGGAGCGCTGGTACATGGCCCCTGGCGTCCGCAGAATCCCGATTACAGAGGGAGGACTCACTGCGACGCTCTTCCTTCCCCCAGGTAGGACCAGAGGAGTGTCTTTCATCAACCATGAAACCTTGAAGTGCTTGAAACTTTAATTAGTTGGGATTGTTGTAATAAACCAGAAAATAATGAAGGCAAGAAAGTGTAATCCCAAAGAACGTCAGAAATAAATAATATCATAATGTAACCTGATGATACTCTTTTTGCTTTTTTAATCATCTGAAGGACCAGGACCTTTCCCTGGACTCCTGGACCTGTGGGGGGGTGGAGGGAAGTTGATGGAGTACCGTGCAGCACTGCTGGCCTCACACGGCTTTGCATCCCTGGCACTCGACTACCTGACACCTAAAGTCACTTTGGAAACTGGGAAGATGGTGGATAACACATACTTTGAGGTAAATGTGTGAGGGTCTAAACTGTACTACAACAATAAATCAAGCCTCATGCTGTGTTCTCACCATGAGTGACACACCCTAAGGCTTCAAGTCATTTTCAATTGAAGTTGATAACATGAAGCTAACAGTGACGTCGACACCTGGGATATATAAGGCAACAATTGAACATTTTGATCTCAAAGATGAACAAAATAGTAATAATGGGAAAGATTTGAGGAGGTTTGACAAGAACTGTGATGTCTAGAGGACTGGGTCAGACAATCTCCAGAACTACAGCACTGGTGAGGTGTTCCTGGTCTGCATTGGTCAGGATCTATCAAAAGTGGTTCAAGGAAGGACCAGTGGTGAACCAGAGACAGGGTCATGGGAGGACAAGGATAACTGACGCAGGTGGGGAGTGAAGGCTGGTTCTGGTGGTCTGATCCAACAGACCAGAGAAGTTAATGCTGCTGAAGGTAGAAAGGTGCCAGAAACACAGCACACCTTCAGGGCTCAGGTCATTGCTGTTCTGGTAGCAAAAGGAGTACCAACACAATATTAGGTAGGTGGTCATAATGTTGTGCCTGATCGGTGTATATGTGCCTTTAAAGGACCCAAATTAGTGTATCGGATTGAAATTGGAGTTCAACCTGCTTCCTTGTAATCATCATTTATTTTGCCTGTGAGACAGCTTCATTGTGAGTTATTTAGGTTGAAAGTCTTGTTGGAGACACGAGGATAGGTCTGTTATCTTTGTGCCAGTAAACCCATAAAAAAGTACTTCAGAGGTTCATTCACCTTTCCAGATAAAACGATTTAATGATAAGACATAAGACAGACAACAAGAGGAAATGTCATTCAGAGTTTTCAACAGTTAACCCTAGTGGTGGAATATAGTCATACAGTGTATTTGGAAATTTTTTACAGCGCTTCACTTTTTCCACATTTTATTTTGTTACAACTTCATTCCAAAATGGAATAAATACATTTTCCCCTCAAAATTCGACACACCTTTATGACAACATGAAAAAGTTTTTTTTTTTAAATGATAGCAAATTTATTAAAAATATAAAACACATAACATGTACATAATACTCACAGCCTTTGCTCAATACTTTGTTGATGCTCTTTTGGCAGCATTTACAACCTCATGTCTTTTTGAAAGTGATGCCTCCAACTTGGCTCACTGATCTTTGGGCAGTTGGGCCCATTCCTCTTTGCAGCACCTCTCAAGCTCCATCAGGTTGGATGGGAAGTGTCGGTGCATAGCTATTTTCAGATCTCCCAGAGATGTTCAATCGGATTCAAGTCTGGGCTCTATCTGGGCCACTCGAGCACATTCACAGAGGTGTCCTGAAGCCACTCCTTTGATAACTTGTCTGAGTAAAATCAAGTCAACAGAGCAGCATAAACAACAATGGACAGTATTACATAAGAGGGGTGTGTCTGCTAAAGGTACCGGGTTCGAATCCCGGGTCTGGGGCCTTTCTGTGTGGAGTTTGCATGTTCTCCCAGTGTCTGTGTGTGTTCTCTCCGGATACTCCGGCTTCCTCCCACCATCCAAAAACATGCATGGGGATTAGGTTAATTGGCTAATTTAAATTGACCGTAGGTGTGAATGTGAGTGTGAATGGTTGTCTGTCTCTATGTGCCCTGCGATGAGGTGGCGACTTGTCCAGGGTGTACCCTGCCTTCCGCCCTAAGACAGCTGGGATAGGCTCCGGCCCCCCCGCGACCCTATGAGGATAAGCGGTAGATAATGGATGGATGGATGGATGGATGGATGGATGTGTCTGCTATAAGCACTTACTATTGAAATTGAACTCCGACTGTTTATGCAATGCTTCTGCCTTTTATGCCTGTGTTTTATGTGTGTTATGTATTCTATTTAATAATGAGAAGAACTGAAACCTCGAAATAATTCATAATAATGAGAAAACAAAACAACCCCCTGCCCCTTAGGGATAAAGGGGTAGTAGGATGAGCCGGGGTGTTGGAGACGTGTGGAGACAGCTTTCAGAAAACTGGTGCTAGGCTAGCACAAGTCAGTGGTTCTAGTTTAGCCTGCCATTAAAACAGTCTAACCCACTGCACAGTGCACCTGAGGCAAATCAGTTATAACCCAGACTATTGATGTAAATGTCTGTGTTGATAGAATAATTTTAGACATAAAACTAACCTTGCATTTTGAAGACAGCAGTGGCGTACTATGCTCCCTGGTAGTAAGCTTGACAGCGGCGGACTGATATCACCTAACAGCTAGGTTACTAGATCTAAAATAGTTTGTTTACATGCAGCTGTCATGACGTAGAGGACACGGAGAAGCCTGTTCTGACGACCAGTTTTAGCCACGTTTGGAGGACTTTCCGATGCCTTTGAAGACGACGATGAGGAATTTTTTCCAATGAACCGTACCATGACGAGCGAATATACAGACTAGAGATGCGCCGATTGCAAAATTCTTGGCCGATACTGATTTCCGGTTTTAAAGGAGGTCTGACCTGCCAAAACCGGTTTTTGCGATACGGATTTTCTATCTAAGAAATAATTAAAATCATATAATAGACACCGGTGCACGCACATGCGGGTCAGTTTGCTCGGGGAAAATTAGCAAATTTCGACAGTGATCGGCCGGTCACCAGTTGGGGCCGATATAAAATCGGCTTTTTAAATCAGCGGCCGATTGATCGGCTGAGAGAGCTGAGAGAGATGGATGCTAAAAGGGAAGAACCAGAGAGAGAGCGTCTGTAGAGACAGTCCCCACTGGAGCTGCAGAAAACCAGGACAGAGGAACCAGAGACTGGTGGTGCCAGTGCAGACAATGCACACAAATGCAGACGGAGGAGGAATGCAAGGTTAACAAACTATTATAGCTCCGATAACCTAACTGCTAGGTGATATCACTCCGCCGCTGTCGAACTGGCTGCTGCTGCTGAGACATAAATCCTTCAAAATGCAACATTAGTGTTATGTCTGAAATTATTCTATCAAGATAGACATTTACATCGATAGTCTGGGTTATAACTGATTTGCCTCGGGTGCACTGTGGAGTGGGTTAGACTGTTTTTAATGGCAGACTAAACTAGAACCATTGACCTGCGTTAGCCTACCACCAGTGAACTCTGCAACTAGAAGGACTGAATGAAATTTGTTGAAATCTGTCTCCACGTCTCCAACACTCTGGCTCACTTGGAAATGAGGCCCTATGTCCAAAATCCTGAAGTGTCACTTTAGTGGACTGGCCTGCTGCTGAGCTGTAGTGTGAAAAGTTTTGTTTCTCCGTCTAGCTTTAAAAACAGGATGTTACGAAATATTACTCTTTGTATTTCATATCAAACACGTGCACCCCTGTAACTTTCAACAGCAAATATATAGAGATATGTATTTTTATTATTTTACAGTAATATTGTGGTGATGACGGTAATGAGCTCAACACCGCAGTAGGCACAACATTGTCGGGAAAAGGGTGTAAAAAGTGTGTATCCACAATTATATATGAGGGCTCTCATTGGTGGATTGCTGCAGAGATGGTTGTCCTTTTGGAAGGTTCCCCTCTCTCCACAGAGGAACGCTGGAGCTCTGACAGAGTGACATTTACATTTCATTGGGAAAGTTTTCTGGACCCTTTTTCAAGTTTGTGCCTCAAGACAATTCTGTCTCTTATATAGACAGGTGTGTGCCTTTCCAAATCATGTCCAATCAACTGAATTTACCACAGGTGGACTCTCAGTGATGATCAGTGGAAACAGGATGTACCTGAGCTCAATTTAGAGCTTCATGGCAAAGGCTATGAATACTTACAGTATGTACATGTGACATTTATTCTTCATAAATTTTGGAACTTTTCAAAAAAAAAAAAAGTGGGTTAAGGCTGTAACATATCAAATTGTGGAAAAAGTGAAGTGCTGTGAATACGTTCCGGATGCACTGTAACTAGTTTGGCAATTTGGCAAAAGGTTTCATTCACTGGAGGTGGAATAGAGATTTGATTTGTCTCTAAAACACATTGTTGTCCAGCTGTGTCGAGAGGAAAATCAACACAGAAACGATCCGTTGTGGACAGATGTTTGAATTCTTTTTTGAAGAGTTCAGAGAAGGAGCTACCAGACACTGAGAGGAAAGCAGAGAGTCACAGATCACAGCCAGATTACAGCAGCGTGACAAGAATGGCTTTGTTGAAATGTTTTGCAAATAAAAAATATTTCAGGTTTGAAACACATGCAGAGATGTATTCTCTACAGCAAGGAAGACAATCTTAGATGATACACATGTTAATATAAAGCATGTAAATTAAAACAAATCATAATTGTCTTATTGTATGTTTTCTGTTGCCTGTCCAGGGACTGCGGATGCAAAATAGCATGGTTGCTATAATATGGCATATTTACGTCTACTTCTTGTTGAATAGATGTACATTCATGTGCATTGTCCCTATCAAACAAATGAATAATTATGTCAACAATTTGTGACACTTGTCTGACATGTTTCTCTGTTGCAGAAGGCCTACAGACTCATGGAGCAACATCCTCAGATCCTTGGCAGCAGGATCGCTATGTTGGGTCTTTCTTTCGGGACCAGTGTCACCCTCAAAATGGCAGTTTACTCCAAAGTTATAAAAGTAAGATTGTTAGAAGTGTTGCTGTGGAGAACACAGAGATCCACATCTTTGTTTAGACCAGAGTGTATTAAGACCAAGACCTGACCAGAGTCCCATGCTGCCTGCAAACCATGATCACTTCTCATTTTGATCTGGAAGATCAATACGAGGAGTTGTTTGTGCTTCCTCATGAAGTTGTTTTATACGTTGCTGCTTTGTCGCTTTTTGGATCTAGCTTGTCCATTAAAATGTATTGTGATGTCAGGCTCATCATGTATAAACTATGTGTGTGGCCTCCCAGCTCAGGTGTGCAGTGTGTATCAGTGGGAGTCATGTGCAGCCAGTTGAGGGATCTCTGGAAGAAATAATGGTTTTCTTTGACAAGTAAGTAAAGCCCTTCAACAACAACTCAACAGCTACTGTTCAGGTTGTCGTTAAATATGCTGATGTGTTTCCTGCTCTCCAGAGAATGAACCTCAGATTCTAATGATCCCGTAATCTGTCCTCTAGTAGTGCATAGTCTTTCTATTTTTGGTTCAATCAGAAACTCCGACAAGTCTCGCTTTGACAAAGAGAATAATGTGATCTGGCGAGAGCTGCTGCTGCCCCTCCCCACCGACCCCTCACTCAAAGTGGATGTGAGTACCACCAGGCACAACTTCTCTCTGCCTTTTCTTTGTATGCTTAATTTTTTAACTATTTGTTCATTAAAGTTTATATGGCATTTTACCTATATTTAATCACACAATATTTCCCTGCCGTTTTTTGAAGATTATGTGTCACTTGCTTGACTATTGTGCCAGTTCATAGTTACCAACAGCAGCTGTAGCGCTTACATGAGCGACTTTGACTTTCAGAAATGATGTGTCACGTTCACTCGCCTAACAAGTTCACAGACTGTTGATAATCTCAGTTTCCGTATTTCACAGGATACAGTAGAGGTGGTGTCTGAAAGCTGCTGCTGTTTGTCTCTGAACAGGTGGGAAGACTCCAGTGTCCTGTGTTGATGTTGGTAGGTGAGGACGATCAGAACTGGCCCTCCTACGAGTCTGCAATGGATGTGAGTTTATTGATATGATGTCATAGGATTACTTAGATGCACAGTCATCTCTTGTCATAGTAACAGTTTATTGAAATTGAAATTCATTTTGTAACTTTTGAAATCATTCTTCATGTGTTTTTTTAATGACAAAACCATTGAACATAAAAGGATATCACAAGGATTACAGAAAGTGATTGTAAGAGCTTACTTACTCTTTCTGTGGAGTCAACTAAAAGTCAGAGCATTTTAGTCTTATTCTAGTCAGAATAATGAATGACTAGTGTTAGTCGACGAAAACTGATGTCATTTTAGTCTTTAACTTTAGTCAATGAAAATTGTATTTTAATCTCTTTTCAGTAATGTAATTCTGTTTAACCCAGTAAATATGGTATATTTACCTAGTATAGTGTAGAGGAAACCAAATTTTTCTTTTAGTCAAACCCCTTTCACATCCAACATGGTTCTTTTTATTATATAGTAAATATATTAACTCAAGAATAAATCCATTCCAGATATGGAGGATGCTTAGCTCAACATATTTATTGTTGAACAACCATACATATAGGTACACACACATAAATTTAAGTAAAATAAATAAATGAAAATAGCATCACAAGACTGACAATACCAGAACAAAAAAAAATATCTTTATTAACATACCTTAAAGCATACCATACAGAATGTAAATTTTTTTTCAAAAGTCCAGTAATTGAAACATCAATTGATTTTACAAAAATGCTACATATATGTTTAGGGGGTATTCTCTGTAATTATCCACAACATTTGTTTAATTAGTTAATCAGCTCATTAGCTTCTGGAATTTTGAAAGGTTATAACAGAATCATTATTTACAATAATTCTCATTGTGTCAAACTCAGCTCTCAGAGGATGTTTGGCAGATAAAAGATGAAAGAAATTTTAATTTGTCTGTGAAATTCCAAAGACATCTTTAAAATCTCACACTAACTTAGTTCTCAGGCCTCGTGTCTGTTGTTGTACAAAAATCCCTTCCGGACAAAACAGTAGATATTTATAGATCATATCAAAAGAGTGCAAATAATATTAATCTAAAACAAGAAAGACATCATGAAAACCATCCCCGCTTTGCTAGACTCAATTAATCAGTTTAGTTGCATCTCAGGATATACAATTAGTAACACAAAATCCTCCATGATGCTACTTAATGAGGACAGTAATGAAAACTCGCTGCCAGATGCCTCCCCATTCAAAGTGGTGGACCAACTTATGTACCTGGCAATACATATTGGACCAAGACTTGATTTGATGGCTAAAATTAATTATGAACCTTTAATGGAAGAAATATCACAATCAATCAGTGGATGTATGTCCCTGCCTTTGTCCATGATTTGTAGAATAAACATTTTAGAGATGAATACCTCACTTAAAAAAATGTATTTATTCCAAAATATTCTGCTGTCCTCACCGAATGACTTCTTTCACAAAATTGGTGGTGTAGTGGTTAGCACTGTCACCTCACAGCAAGAAGGTACCGGGTTCAAATCCCAGGCCCGGGGCCTCTCTGTGTGGAGTTTGCATGTTCTCCTCGTGTCTGCGTGGGTTTTCTCCGGGTACTCCGGCTTCCTCCCACCATCCAAAAACATGCATGGGGATTAGGTTAACTGGCTAATTTAAATTGACCGTAGGTGTGAGTGTGAGTGGTTGTCTGTCTCTGTGTGTCCTGTGATGAGGTGGAGACTTGTCCAGGGTGTACCCCGCCTTCCGCCCCAAGATAGCTGGGATAGGCTCCAGCCCCCCCCCGCGACCCTATGAGGATAAGCGGTAGATAATGGATGGATGGATGGGTGGATGGAATTTATATGGGAAAATAATCGTGCTAGAATTAGACTGTCATTGCTAAGTTTATCTTATGAAAAAGGAGGTTTGAAAAATCCAAATATAAACTGGTATTATTGGGCTGGGCCATTAAGAACAATTAAATTCTATTTTGCAACAGGAGATTCCCGCAATGGACCGAAATGGATTCTGAAAAATTTAAATCTACCTCTCTCTATATATTTATATTCAGATATAATGTCTAATCTAATCAATCAAACTGCAAACCTGTTAAAAATATGAGTGTGGTTTGAGGTGAAAAAAATCATGAAAGAGCCTAATGTACTGTCTCAGTACAGTCCTACTTGGGGAAACCAAGACTTTACTCCGGGGAGAGCAGATGCTATATTTAGAACATGGGCATCCAAGGGACTGAGAAAAAATCAAGATCTGTATCCACCTGATTCCAATAATATGATGTCATTCAAAAGAACTGAAAAGTAAATACAACATAGATAAGAAATATTTTTTAAATACCTGCAGCCCTGAACCTTCATCAGGATGAGTCGAAATGGCCCTACAACTAAACCCTGAGAATCGAACTTGGAAACACTTATATCCAAGAACAGTCTAAGCAAGGGAGCATTATCTGAGCTGTATAATTTATTGATGCCATGGGCACAAGGAAACTCAGATGATAAACAGATGGCATGGAGTAGGGATCTGGGTGTAGAGGTTTCCCCTGGGGACTGGAAGTATATTTGTAATAAAACTCACACTCAGACAGTTAACTCAAGATTACCACTATGACAATATAAATGGACAATGCAAACCTACATCAGACCTGTTCAATTAAATAAATGTGATAGTAATGTCTCAGATTATTGTACAAAATGTACAGAAGATATGCATGTATAGGATCCTACCCCACAGGTCATAACTACACCCCAAATGAACGAATATTGATAGATTTGTGCCTTTTGCATGCTAAAAAGTCAATTGCACTATTTTGGAAAAAGACAAGTAGACCAAACATTACTTTCTGGATCAGGCAGATGTTAACAACTTTACCTCTGGAAAAAATAACATGCAGAGAGGGAAAGCAGACTTGTTTGAGAAGGTTTGGAGACCGTTTACTTTGTTTGTTAAGGACCTGGATTTAGTGGAAGAAGAGGACTGAGTACTAACTGATGTAATCCTCTCATGGTGGCTAAAAATATTCTAAAATAATGTGCACATGTATATGTGTGTGTGTGTGTGTGTGTGTGTGTATGTGTGTGTGTGTGTGTGTGTGTATATTTACTTGTTTTCTTTCTTGGCTGACTGTTTCTTTTTTTTATGTTTATTTGTTTTGAGTACAGTTCCACTAAATTTGAATTTCTGTTTACTCAAACATCTATCGGATAATTCTGAAGCTTGTTTAGTGTGGAATTGCATTGCTATACTGCTGCAACATTCTTGTATTTGAGAAACAGCACTAAAATTGTACTGATGATGTGTAATTTCAATAAAAATATATTCAAAAATATGTTTAAAAAAAAAGACATCATGAAAATATCTGATTAATATGACATTAAGGTTTTTTCTTCCTGTTTTTCAGATTAAGGAGATGATGCAGCGTGCAGGAAACAGTCACCTGCTGACTGTCCTGTCGTACCCAAATGCTGGTCACCTGATCGAACCTCCATTCACACCATTCGCCCGAGTCAGCACCTTCAAAACAATCTCCGCCACACCTCAGAAGGGTAGGTTCACCTTCAGACTGGGCAGCTGCCTTTCTGAATGATTCACAGTTCAGGTGCCTAAATCAGGAATTCAGATTAGATTTCGTTAAAGGAGAACTTTGGCCGATTTCTACATGCAGCTGTATTGATCAAGCTACACTAGACTTGTCAGTACCCAAAACGTGTCAATTTTTGGTGTTTGGCTCATTGCTAATGACAGGCTGTAACATGGTCAGCAATGTATGAACAGAAAAACTAAAATGGTGGAATACGGTTTCTGTCTGCAAAACTCCAGTTTGTGTGAGGGATAATCGCAGACTCGATGGATTGACTTGTTTGGACTAATGGAAGACAAGGCTGTAAACAAACCGGTATGTGACTGCTTGCACAAACACATTGATTTAACCACTTTTCTACTCATTTTGAGTCATACACGCTACGGTGCTGTGTTGTTAGGTGTCTGCTGATGTTGCATATCTTTTGGGGTGATATTGCAGTATGTTAAAACACATTTAAAACACACATAATGAAAATAATGCCCCCATGGGTTAGCTGTCTGGGCTACTGCGCCGCTCAAGAACGCTGTTAGGGTCGGACCAAAAATTGACACCTTTTGGGTACTGACAAGTCTAGTGTAGCTTGATCAATACAGCTGCATGTAGAAATTGGCCAAAGTTCTCCTTTAAGAGGTCTGATGGCCTGTTGTCTTTACAGTGATGGTTCTGTGGGGCGGAGAGACGGTGGCACATTCTCACGCTCAGGAAGACGCCTGGAGGAAGATGCTGGTCTTTCTGAGGGAGAACCTGTACGGTGGTGCAAACCCTGGTTCTACTTCATTTTCCCACCTGTAACCAAGACAACAACAACTAGTGATTATAAAGTTGCGACACAGGAAAAGTTACTTTGGGAGCCTCTGGTTCAGGAAGAACCTGTGCTGAACCAGTACCCATAGATAATGTTATGTGACTTAAGTTGATTACAGCTTTGATTGACATGAAATGGTCCCAGAGGAATCAGCACAAATCAAAATAACTGTGTTAGAAAAAAATGGAAAAAAGGGGTGGCTGTAGCATGAATACTTTGCAGCGGATTTAATAGTCAGTCATTAATTAATATCAAAATAGGTATTTATGACCAATAACTCAAGTTATGAATCATAAACAACGAATTGTCATAAAAGATGAAAGTGAGTGATGACACTCAGCTTCAGGTATAACCCACTATTACTTTTAATAGTAGAAATTATCAGTTAATTAATATTAATCTGTCTTCTAGATTAGCCCTAAATTTGTTTATTTAATTAAGTGGTCTAATCATCAAAACTTTAACATCTGAAAATGTATCATATCACCGTTCGTAGATAGATGGAAGGTGTTGCTGAGGAGTGGCTCCAGGTCCTGTCTGGACCTCAGTATTTTAGATCTGCTGGATCCCACGGAGATGACTTTGGCTTGAGTCGCTTCATCACTAGTGGCTCTATTAGACATCTTTGGACATCTCTGGACATCTTTGGACATGGTTGGCTCACATGACTTGTCTGACAAGTTTTTCCATCTTCATCTCTCTTTCTCTCTCTATTCTGTGCAGCAGAGTCGCTGTGCCCTTTCTTCAACCCACCTCTCATAGATGGAGGGTCGACTGGCATCATACCAGTTAAACATGTCTTCTGTAGACAGTCTTTTCTTCTTTTGAAGGTTCTTCATGGAGACTGGATTCATTTCTGCAGCCTGTGTCTGGCAGAGGAGCTGGCTCATTTCATTTCAGGGCAGAGGAGCAGAGAGATGGTCTGGATGCAGGATGCAGAATTTCAGGCATGTTAGAAGGTCTGGAGAGGCTGTCTCCCTAATTGTATGAGGTGTTGAGCCTGATGGTGGCTGTCCAGACGGCATAGCAGCATGTCTCAGTCTTTGGATCATCCATCCTCCCCTCTCTTTCTCCTGTATGTTGCCCAGAGAGAGAGGGGAAGAGCACAGACCAGCACTACAGCTCTTGATTGTAGTTTTTATGTAGTCTGTTTTATGGCCCAGTGTGGTCAATGGCCACTCCCATCCAAAGTTAACTGAAATGACATGCTTTACTTAGCATATTTTAATGTTAATACCACTTTGCTTTACTTTATTAATTCTTCTCTTATTTGAAAGTTTCTCCCTCTCAGCTGTAGAATGACACCAAACAACAAAATGATAGAAAACCACCAAACAAACTGATCAATTGAATTGAAATTAATGAATCAATTACACAACACAGATTAATAATAGCATGTAGGCTTACAAATAATGCAACAGGCAGGTCTATACATAACTGTAAATGTAGTCTTATTCCACAGTAAATTTTAACGTGTGCCACATCGGTCTGTATCAGAAGGAGGGGAGGAAAGATCATCTGTCTGTGGACTGACCTTTGACATGATAAACTTTACTTATATGAGTTATAGACTGAAGAATTAAAGCTGAGTTGACTCTTATAAACTTAATTCCACTACATGTTGTTCTGAACAGAGGTAAAAGAATACAACTTCAGGTAGGTTGTCAGGTTCTGCATGTCAGGAATGTAGCCATAAACCCTCCCCCTCTGGACCTCAGTCCCCATCCACACGAGAATGGCACGACAACACTTGTGAGAACGTTGCCGGAATTATTTCCGTCTACATGGCAACGCGACAATGAGTGACAATAAATATGCCACGCCAATACATGGCGCTGCAAAGAAACACAGAGAGAGACCCATGAAAAAGAATGAAAGTCTGCAATGAGCATGAGCATGAAGTCACCTTGTTTACTACTCCTTCTGGTCACATGATGACGTGACGTCATCGTTAGCAACAATGCCAGGTACACTGCAATTCCAAAATGGCATTGTCAAATCTTCTCACTCTGGAACCCATTGTCAGAAAATACCGTTTTGGGTCTCCGATAACACCAGAGTCGTCTGTACGCAAGGCGGAATCGGTGTTGAAGTTTGTTGGATTCACAAAATTCTGTTGTCGTGTGGACGGCACCTCAGTGTCAGTGTTGGGGAGGATGGTCCTCTCTGTTCAGGCCAGTCAGGTCAGGTCAGAAAATTACTGAGAAATTAGAGAATGCTTTATTACCAGTTCAGGTCATTATTTTATCATCAATAGCATGCTACATAGCAGTACCTCAGTCAGTCGGGACTTAGCCTGGGAACTGGAGGGTCGCTGGTATGTGGACAGGAGAGGTGCCTGTTCCTCTTCCTGCTGAGGTGCCCTCAAGCAAGGCACCAAACCCCTGTCTTCTTGGGGTGGCCCCTCGCTTGGACATCAAGTTGTGTGTGTATTCTGACCTGTGTGCAATGTGTTAAGAATATGTGAGTGAAAAATAAATTTCCTCTCTTGGATTAATAAAGAATATCTTCGTCTTCTAACGTCACCTGGTGATTCAGTCAATTACACTGGTCAACACCAAATTATTGTCTAAGTTCTTTTATCTAATTTAGGACAATTTTGATGTGCTGAACCCAAATATCACATTGGTTTTGCTCAATCAGGTCAACTTTTAGAGCTATGGCGAAATGTTATTTTTGACGTTTTGGCTTACAGTACATATACTGCTGACTGCTACTTGCTACTGGGATCAAGAGAAAAACACAGAACATCTGATCTGATCTTCAGTCAGCATCTCGTCCTGTAGCTCACTGTGGTAAAATTGAAATGAGTCGTATGAAAACTTATCACTAATATGCTGACTGCTCTCAGAAACCTCAGATGCAACATGAGCATCAAATTGCATTATGTATTCTTGCATATGGATCATTTTCCTAAAAATCTGGGATCAATGAGCAATGACCAGGGGGAGAGAATCCATCAGGACATGAAGGAGATAGAGACCAATTACCATGGTCATGATGGCTGATTTCTGTTGGACTCTGAAGAGAAGCGTCCCTGTTGCTGAACTTTCTAGTGTTTTGAAAAACAACGTTCATGTCCTACGTTTTGAACGATGACATAACATGCAACGTACATGTACTTACCTTTATCAATGTCTGCTATTCAATTTACAGAAATCTATTTTTGTATCATTAAATGAATAATTGTGCTACAATTTTTTTTTTCTTTTAAAAACTGTTTCGGACAAGAAATATTAACAAAAATCACAAAAATGCAATCAATATACTCAGAAGATCAGATATTTAAAAATCTACATAGCACAAAAACCTGACCTGATACAGAGAAACAGATGTCGTTTTCGGATTCAGTGGTAAAAAGTCATCCAAAATCAGTTGAAAAAACATAGACAACTTACAAAAAAGTTTTGTAACCCAGTGTTATGTGTAGATGTGGACGGATAATTAATAATCGGCAACAGTGTTAGGTGATTGATAACTTGACCCACGAAATGTGTTTTTTCACACAGAACCATTTGACAAGCTGTCATTGGAAACTGTTTGTAAAAGGGTGGGTGCTTTAAAAAAAATACTTGTCATGTGACTGGATGACTCGTCTGTCAATCAAACTCTTGCTGAAGCCAGTTGGGAGAAGAGTGGAAACATCTGCTCCATTGAGAAGATCTTCAGTCAGCCTTAAGTGCTTGCAGTGTTAAATTTATTAGTAATTTACAGGTTTCATTGTTTGAAATGTAGAGAATTATAAAATATAAATAATCACTTTTACACAGAGATTTGAGCTCCTTATTAGTCGTGTGATTGCAAATAGCATTAGGCATTAACTGAAGTTAAGTCTTGTTCACACGACACGTAGAGTCAGAGTCGTAGACTCTCCGTGGTCGGTGATGGGAATGTTCACACTATTCGACTCTCCATCAGCATAAAGGAGTATGCCTTTATTTTTCTTCTGGGGGGAGATCATCGTCTCAGATGCCAGCATCTCTTCTTGAGATCAGTCACTACACTGATCTCCTCCCTGGCGTCTGAGTGCCAAAAATTATTGTTTGTACAATGAATGTTCTTGCACCTTTCATACAGTTCTATATATGTTAGCTGTCATCACATGGAGTCGGACACTTTCATACATTTCTATATATGGAGTGTTAATGTGTTTCTCATTATTGTCATTCTGTACACATGGCATCTATTGCACGTCTGTCCATCCTGGAAGAGGGATCCCTCCTCTGTTGCTCTTCCTGAGGTTTCTTCCATTTCTTTTCCCCGGCCTTTTTTTTGGGAGTTTTTCCTCAGTCAATGTGAGGGTCGTTTGTAAAGGTCAGAGGATGTCATATGCTGCACAGATTGCAAAGCCTTGAGGTAAATCGGTAATTTGAGATACTGGGCTGTACAAATAAATTGACTTGACTTGACACCTTCTAGCTCTCTCTTTTCATCTCTGTCCTGAATGAAAATGTTGCCTTCCAAACACTAGAACGGTAGCCTGGTCTTACCAGACCCTTGTACCATTGAGCGGAAGATTACGGAGGGCTACGGCCAGGTTACCAGAGCGAAGCCTCTTCTGCTATCTTTGAATATGGATTTCAGTTGTTTCAGTGATAACTGTAAACACACGATCATTTGCTCTAGAAAAAGACGAGCGGCTCATTTGACCAGGAATTGTTCGAGGAGGCTGACTGGATCACAGCTTTTCATCACATGGATACAGAGCAGAAAGCAACCCTCCAGGTTGTTTGTGTGCTACCATGTAGTGAAAAAAACAAAAAGGGAAAAGTTGTTATTGTTGCTGCTGCTGACACTGCTGCTCCTTTCAACCATGTCTGCAACGGCGACTCGACCGGATATTTAGCATGCTAGACATTCAGTTTTCGTCTGTGACTCAGAGTGAGGATGTTGGCGAAAAAAAACATTAGAGGGCAGCTATGCACATTTTCAAAATTCATGTTAGTCCTGTGGACTCAGACAATCCAGCTAAACATGAACTATACTCTTTCTGCCAAATCCAAAACTTGGAGAACTAAAACTCAAATTTGTAATGTCATAGAGTTTCAAGTGTGCTGCATTGACAAAGAATCATTGTCAATCAATCTGGCTTTGAGTGTTGCTTATTCACAAATAATGGTTGAACTGTGCTCGGCCAAGTAAATCACACATTGTAATTCTAAATAAAGATGTTCCTTTCAAGGTTAAGCATTGACCTCAAATAGTTAAGGTTGTCAAGAAACAAGTTACCTTCTGTACATCAGCCTCCACACAACCAGGTTGCACGTTAGACCAAAAATTATTAAACACAGTCAGTCCTTCAATGTGCTGGTGCAGAGTTTGATTTACACAGATTCAGCCACAACTTTGTCTCCTGCTGACAAGGTGACAAACCTGAAGACAACATCTCCGAAGGCCTGACGGTACGTGATTCATACACAATCATTTTGCTGTGTTGGAGGTTTGAAATGAGATGTGGACTGGTGAGTATCGTTACAGAGAGTCACATAATGCATCCAATGCTTAAAAATTTATTAGACCACCACCCAGCATGAGGTGTTTGCCATTGCTGCCCTAAATTAAAAGTATTGCTGATTACCAAAATGTTTTTTTATGTTTCTATAATAATTAATCCATCAGTATGTGCACGCTCTTTAATCAAAATGATGATTTTAATGCTACAAAAAATATTGTTGTTGTCCATGAATTTTCAAATGAAGTGTTTTACAAAAAAAAGCAGAAAAAATGGCAAAACATTTTATTTTTTTAATTGAGATGCCAGAATTACAGTATTTACTGTCGTTTCTGACTAAATCCATTATTAGGAACATGGAAGTGTCCATTCTTCCCTCTATTGTTGTCTGTCCAGTCTGACAGATTTGGTTTCATTATTTTGTCACGTCTGCTCAGTTCAGGATGGACAGGAAGTGTTGTGTGAAGTTGTCGGTCCAGCCGTCCAGAGGGATGATGGATGAGAAGTTTATCATTCTGGTCCAGAGCGTCCCACCTGGTTTCCAGCTGACCGTCTATGCCTCCCACCAGTGTGAAGACGGACACAGCTGGGAGGCGTTCGCTCACTACATCGCCAACACCACCGGGACCGTGAACGGTACGTGGTTCAATGCGTCGCCCCCGTAGCCACGTAAAATGATGCAGTTGTTTGGAAAGAATGAACATCATTATGGGAAATCATTTTTCATGCCTTTTACCTTACAGTTTCAGAGGATCTCAGTCTGGGTGGGACATATTGTGGGGTCGAGCCGATGGGTCTACTGTGGAGCCTCAGACCAGTTCCAGGCAGTAAACCTGGACTCAGGTAGGCCAACAAGAGTAGAGATGTTCAGATGACACCAATCAATACAGAATCAGCATCAGACTTGACTCTTCCGAGTCATCGCTCAGGATGAGGAAGATTAACGTCCAGACTCCCATAGAGGTCAAAATCTCAGTGTACCAGGGTCACCAGACTGAGGGCTTCATGGATAACGTGCCACAGGCCAGTGTGGTGGTGGAGCGCTGGTACATGGCCCCTGGCGTCCGCAGGATCCCGATTACAGAGGGAGGACTCACTGTGACGCTCTTCCTTCACCCAGGTAGGACCAGAGGAGTGTCTTTCATCAACCATGAAAGCTCAGGTTTAGCTAGTTGGGATTGTTGGAATAATCTATGGGTGGCCCGGGGCCTTTCTGTGTGGAGTTTGCATGTTCTTCCTGTGTCTCCAGCTTCCTCCCACCATCCAAAAACATGCATGGGGATTAGGTTAATTGGCTAATTTAAATTGACCATAGGTGTGAATGTGAGTGTGAGTGGTTGTCTGTCTCTATGTGTCCTGTGATGGACTGGAGACTTGTCCAGGGTGTACCCTGCTTTTAACCCTAAGATAGCTGGGATAGGCTCCAGCCCCCCACAAACCTATGAGGATAAGCGGTAGAAAATGGATGGATAGAATAAACCAGTTAAATTCTGAAGGCAAGGAAGTATAATTCCAAAGAACGTCAGAAATAAATAATATCATAATTTAACCTGATAACTCTTTTTGCTTTTTTAATCATCTGAAGGACCAGGACCTTTCCCTGGACTCCTGGACCTGTGGGCAGGTGGAAGGAAGTTGATGGAGTACCGTGCAGCACTGCTGGCCTCACACGGCTTTGCGTCCCTGGCACTCGACTACCTGACACCTAAAGTCACTTTGGAAACTGGGAAGATGGTGGATAACACATACTTTGAGGTAATATGGATTAGTGTCTTAACTGTACTACAACAATAAATCAAGCCTTAAAGTGACAGTTCAGGATTTTGGACATAGGGCCTCATCTCCAAGTAAGCCGGAGTATTGGAGACGTATGGAGACAGATTGGAGACAGAAAAAAAAAAATCATTCAGTCCTTGTAGTTGCAGAGTTCACTGGTGCTAGGCTAATGCAGGTCAATGCTTCTAGTTTAGTCTGCCATTAAAACAGTCTAACCCACTGCACAGTGCACCTGAGGCAAATCAGTTATAACCCAGACTATTGATGTAAATGTCTGTGTTGATAGAATAATTTTAGACATAAAACTAAGCTTGCATTTTGAAGGCAGCAGCAGCGTACTATACTTCCTGGTAGTAAGCTTGACAGCGGCGGACTGATATCACCTAACAGCTAGGTTACTAGATCTAAAATAGTTTGTTTACATGCAGCTGTCATGACGTAGAGGACACGGAGAAGCCTGTTCTGACGACCAGTTTTAGCCACGTTTGGAGGACTTTCCGATGCCTTTGAAGACAATGATGAGGATTTTTTCTCCAATGAACCGTACCATGACGAGCGAATATACAGACAAAGAAAACCAGGACAGAGGAACCAGAGACTGGTGGTGCCAGTGCGGAAAATGCACACAAATGCAGACGGAGGAGGAATGCAAGGTTAACAAACTATTATAGCTCCGATAACCTAACTGCTAGGTGATATCACTCCGCTGCTGTCAAACTAGCTGCTGCTGCTGAGACATAAATCCTTCAAAATGCAACATTAGTGTTATGTCTGAAATTATTCTATCAAGATAGACATTTACATCAATAGTCTGGGTTATAACTGATTTGCCTCGGGTGCACTGTGGAGTGGGTTAGACTGTTTTTAATGGCAGACTAAACTAGAACCATTGACCTGCGTTAGCCTACCACCAGTGAACTCTGCAACTAGAAGGACTGAATGAAATTTGTTGAAATCTGTCTCCACGTCTCCAACACTCTGGCTCACTTGGAAATGAGGCCCTATGTCCAAAATCCTGAAGTGTCACTTTAAGCTGTGATCTCATCATGAGTGACACATTTTCAGATTAAAAGTAATAGCAAAATTAGAGAAGACAATAGCAGCATCATGGAGTTCAAGCTGCTTCTTGGTAATAGTAATTTATTTTGCCTGTGAGATAGGGTCACATTACCTCAGCTTCATGTTGAGTGTGTCGCTTGAACGTCTGGCTGCAGACACTAGGATGTGTGTCTGTTATCTTTGGGTTTATGTGTCAGTAAACACAAAAACATATTTAAGAGGTTCATTCACTTTTCCAGATAAGAAGATTTAAAGATAAGACATTAAAGATAAAAAGAGGAATCTGACAGTGTCAGTTGATGCAATATCAATGATTAACCTCAATGGTAGAATATTGTCATAACTAGTTTAACAATTTGGCATGAGGTGTCATTGGCTGGAGGCATTAGAGACAGTTTCTTAAAACATGATTTCACAACTTCAGTTGCTAGACACTAAGAGGAAAGCTGAGAGTCAAAGATCACACCCAGATTACAGCAGCCTGGAAACCACCAAGACATGATGAGAGTCGTTTTATTGAAATGTTTTGCAAATAAAAAAATATTTCAGGTTTGAGTTACTCTCTGAATATTCAACAAAAGAATATAGAACTGAAGAAATACAGAAACACATGCAGAGATTTCTCTGTAGTATTCTCTACAACAAGGAGGACAATCTTGGATGATACACATATTCATGGAAAGCATGAAAATAAAACAAATCATAATTATGTCAACAATTTGTGACACTTGTTTCCCTGCTGCAGAAGGCCTACAGCCTCATGGAGCAACATCCTCAGATCCTTGGCAGCAGGATCGCGATGTTGGGTCTTTCCCTCGGTACCAGTGTCACCCTCAAAATGGCAGTTTATTCCCAAGTTATACAGGTAAGATTATTATTATTAAGTGTTGCTGTAAAGAACACAGAAATCTGCATCGTTGCTAAGAACAGAGTATGAAGACCAAGACTGTGTCCCACGCTGCTCTACACACTTTGGCTAAAATGTGGATCCTGCCTGTGTTGTGCCAGTTCATACTTACAAAGAATTAGCTCAAAGTTCAGTTCAGACATAGGAAAATTAACTAGTTCACGTTCATTTGTTACATTTTTTCAAATAAATAAGACACTATGTTACTCAATAGAAACTCTTCTTAACCATTCATCACCAGCTGTAAATTGTTGCAACTCCAAAACTAATCATGTATGAATCAATAAAGAATCACAGGTAGCACAAACCAGACTAGCTCGATTAGCTAGACTTGTGGGCGCCGGCTCCGAGGCACCGACTGTCTCTGCTGCCTAGCTTCATAAAACTCCTTCTGCAAAACGGGCTTTGGCATGAGCCATACTGGACTGTCACAGTGCCTGTCATAGTGTTTGCCTCAAACAGTGTCGTAAAACCAGAAAACCACTTTCTCTTGCGAGTGTTTTCAAATGAACGTGAGTGGCGTGTGCCGCTCATTCTCATGAGAGTGCCGCTCCTGTTGATGCTCATGATTTGAAAACTGATCCGTTCAGTTCACAGTTCACCCAAAATATGAACGCGTTCAGTGAACTTTGTTCATTAACATATTCGTGCCCAACACTGGGTCCTGCAAACCATGATAACTCCTCATATTGATCTGAAAACAAACACTAAACAAGTAAACAAATGAATATTTGAATACCTCTTTTATTGCCATGTGTCTTAATAAAATAGTAATAAAGGCTTTGCAGAGGTAAATTTTATGTGTGACTTTTCCTGTAAGCTGATGGTGAGATAATAATAATTGTTAGTACGTCTTCATGAGGTTGTTTTTGGATCTTACTTGTCCATTAAAATGCATTGTGATGTCAGGCTCATCATGTATAAACTGTGTGGCCTCCCAGCTCAGGTGTGCAGTGTGTATCAGTGGGAGTCATGTGCAGCCAGTTGATGGATCTATGGAAGAAATGATTACTTTCATGACCAAGTAAGTCAATCTGCCTTCAGCTACTTTCAGATTTGTGTTCAACAACCACAGTTCAGATTACTACTGAATTTTCTTCAGAATAAATAAATCTCTAAATATTTTTGTATTTTTCCTGATCTCCAGAGAATGAACCTCAGATTTTAAATCTTTCAGTGCCAGCCATTTATAAAACAGAACATTTTGAGTCATATTTGAAGACCTGCAGAATATTTTGTACTATGTCTCTGAAAACACAGAATAGCTCAAATGAAAGAAGAGATTCTCTATTTCATCATGAAAAAAGCTGTTTTTACCTTGTTCCATTCTTGTTTTAACAGAGGTAGAGGCCAATTTCACCATAAACGCTACTTCTTGTCCAGAATCCATCTGTTTTGCTGTCTAACCTCGATCGTCTCCACTTCCTGCTTTGATCTCTGTAGTGTATACCATCTCTTTATGCTTTGACTACAAATCCCAGAAGCCCCAACATTACTCACAGGAGACCACGATCGGTGACTGGCTGCTGAAAAAACACTTTGACGTTGAAATATGTCAATGGCACTCAAAGAGTTATTGATCCCATAATCTGTCCTCTTGGTGGTGCATTTTTCAGTTTTTCTATTTTTGGTCCCATCAGAAACTCTGAAAAGTCTCGCTTTGACAAAGATAACAATGTGATTCGGCGAGAGCTGCTGCTGCCCCTCCCCACCGACCCCTCACTCAAAGTGGACGTGAGTACCACCAGACACAACTTCTCTCTGCCTTTTCTTTGTATGCTTCATTTTGTAACCGTTTTTTTTGTAAAAGACTTTTATATGTGTAATTTTGCCTATATTTAATCACACAATATTTCCAAGCAAGAGCTAAACCATGAACATTGCAGCAACCACTTAACCACCATGGTACCCCATAAATTCTTACAACAAAACGGATCTGGACACATCTGTTTCATGAAGTCTCTGTGTGGAGTTTATAGCATGTGGATTTTTGAGACTACACAGCAATGGAATTTCATCAGATGAGGCTCAAATGTCCACTTGGACTCAAGGATGAACTCAGATTTTGGTGGTCAAAGGTCACTGTGACCTCATGTCCATCTCATTCCTGTGAAAGCGATATCTCAGGAACACCTTGAAGGAATCTGGCACATCCACAAGGGCTCTTTTTCATATTTGATCAGCTCTGCAGTAGAGACTGCTCAACTCTGATTGGTTATTTTTCAGTGAAATGCTGCTGTTTGTCTCTGAACAGGGAAGTGGGAAGTGTCCTGTGTTGATTTTGGTAGGTGAGGACGATCAGAGCTCTCCTACCTATGAGTCGGCAATGGACGTGAGTTTACTGATAAGACAGTGTGAATAAACAGATGGGTCCAGAGGTTTGGAGTCATAGGATTACTTACATGGATTTCTTGTCATAAATAATTTTTCACGTATTTTCAGTTCATAAAACCAGTGAACATAAAGAGAAATAACAAGGAGTACAGCACACTGTGTGCAACAGCTTATATGCTTTTGTGCCAACAACTCTATATTAAGTTTTTACACAAGTATGCACACAAGAATCTCAAAATGTTATTCTGGGAGAGCTTGGCAAACATTTCACTATGGGGCCATTGTTGTAGCAAAACCATTTGCGAATGTGTATCTCAGTCCATGTGTGCTCAATCCAAACTGTAAATGTGTAACACAGTCTGTAAAAGTGTAGTGAGATTTGTGAATGTGTACACAAACCTGCAAATGTGTGTTCAGGATTTGTGTGTGCGTAATCAGATTCATCAATGGGTAAAAAAATGTGCACTGGTCTGTTTGTGGAGAAAAATCTGCAAATGAAGAATGTATATTAACACAGTTGGACTGGTGATTAACCATGAAATTCACCTCTGTGATTAATGAATTATTTCTGCCCAGCCTTAATACTAGGCTGTAAGTTTAAAATCACTGGGTGCTAGCACCTAACTGGTGGTACATAGCTCTTTAGCCAAAGAGGCACACAGACAAATCTTCACCTGCATTTGCAAATCATTGCACACTCTTGCAGATCTGCAGAGGAAGAGGAAGCAAAAGTCACGTGTAGAAAGTCAGCCAATAGAGTTTAACCGATCACTTGTCTGTATTTCCTGCTCTTGCAAGCAAAAATACTTTGACTTTTCAACCATTAACATACAGTATTCATTTGCAGATTTTCTTTTAAACATTCAGATTAGTGCACACATTTGCAAACCTGAATACACATTTGCAGATTTGTGTGCGCATTCGCAAATCGCACTTCACATTTACAGATTATTTTATACATTTACAAATCAGATTACACACACACACAGGGATTGCAATATTTGAAAAATAGTTTTGATCAATAATGGTCCCATATTACACACCTTAAAACAAGGGTTAGAGAAAGTATCAACTGAAATTCACTTCCAGGAAGGCCTTGACAAAAACAAGATATGACAAGTTAACATGCAGCTAAGAATGAAACTGAAAACTGAACTTGACAAAGGATAAAACATTATAGTCAATTGATTTAGGCTTCTTGCTGTTAAACTCAATCAATTCTCAAAGACAGATTTTATTTCTGTAATCCATCCAAAGATGTCTTTTAAAATTTCCCACTCACTTAGTTCTTGAAACGTCTGAAGTGTCTGTTATTGTTGAAAAAACAACACACTGTGATCAATCATATTCCAAGAGTGCTAATGATATGAATCTAAAAAAGAAACACATCTTACAACCTTCTGAATAGTATGACATGAAAGTTTTTACTTCTTGTTTTTTAGATGAAGGAGATGATGCAGAATGCAGGAAACAGTCACCTGCTGACTGTCCTGTCGTACCCAAATGCTGGTCACCTGATCGAACCTCCGTTCACACCATTCGCCCGAGTCAGCACCCTTGCTTTACCTCAGAAGGGTAAGTTCACCTCTAGACTAGATGATTCACAGTTCAGGTGCCTAAATCAGGAATTAAGTTCAGAGGTCTGATGGCCTGTTGTCTTTACAGTGATGGTTCTGTGGGGCGGAGAGATGGTGGCACATTCTCACGCTCAGGAAGACGCCTGGAGGAAGACACTGGTCTTTCTGAGGGAGAACCTGTATGGTGGTGCAAACCCTGGTTCTACTTCATTTTCCCATCTGTAACCAAGACAACGACAACTAGTGATTATAAAGTTGCTACACAGGAAAAGTTACTTTGGGAGCCTCTGGTTCAGGAAGAACCTGTGCTGAACCAGTACCCATAGATAATGTTATGTGACTTAAGTTGATTACAACTTTGATTGACATGAAATGTTCCCAGAGGAATCAGCACAAATCAGAATAACTGTGTTAGAAAAAATGGAAAAAAGACAAAACAATATACACTTAAAACATTATGATTCAGACATCAAATATATTATATATGTTATATAAAGTTTTGATCCCAGAAGAAGAAGAATTAAATAATTAAAACTTCCTTATATCATAATACTGCTAGAACTTGATTTTTTTAGTTTTTCTGTCCAAAAAAATACCCCTTGATCATTATTAAGACATTTTTTCAACTGGCATTATGTCCTGCTGATATTCCAAAAGTGAATTTGCTAGTTTTGGTTTCACAGTGCAGAAAACAGAGTGCGCAAAGCTCAAATTTTACGAATGTGCGCACTCTGCTCCACACTGGTGTCACACAAAACACTGCTCGCCATCTATTTTTCACATCGACCAGCTTTTAATGTGACACTGATCTTCAGCTTCACCGAAATTTCACAAGAAACTACTACTCGGCAGTACACTCGACTACTCTGGTTTGTCCTCTTAGCTTTATCCAGAGTTTTGTCTTTCAGTCTTTTCTGTCTCCCTCTTTCTTCTCTTTTCCTGTTTAGCAGGGTGAGCCGTCAGAAGTAACACTGGAAGTGGTATTTTTGGCTGCATTTTCTCTGACGTTGTTACCTACAGAAAAGATTCTCCTGCTAATTCTGTGTTTCTGCAGCGTAATGTGCTGGATATTTCTGGCAACAGTTTGGGGGGTGTGTGAGCAGGGCAAGACATGAAGGCATCTGATTGGTTCTTCCACTCAACCTGAGTGTCAGTTGATCAGCTGCCACAGAGGTCTGATTCTTTTCCTTCCTTTTTCTGAACACATAATATATTGCAGATATGTGAACACAAAGTAGGGAAAAACACTTCCAGAACCAGAACACTCACTCAACACTCACTGCTGCAGCTCACATCCGGTCCTTGACTCTGGTGTTAGTCTGTATGGCAGTGCAGCCTGACAATCACAGCATTCAACCTCTGGATGTAGCCTTTTCACACAGACATGACCTGCTAAAGACCTGTTAAAGGAAAAGCATGAGATAATAACATTAGTGATGGCTTCATTCCATTAGGTATACCATTAAGCCGTGACAGCGATTGAGCTCAACCCATATATTAAAAATGAGAAATAAAACATTAACTACATTAAACATGAAACAACATCTCAGCTATTTATTTGTGGGTTTGCCCTATTCAATGTCTTTTGGATCTTTTTTCCTTTTTTATTGAAATTGAAAATACTGAAATTGAATTACCAGAAGTGAATTTGAATTTTTAGAACTGAATGTGGAAGTATTTTAGTAAGGATCAAAAACAGTTTCAAAGCAACTGAATTTAATTTCACAACATTATATTCAGTCTCAAGTTTACTGGAATTCAGTTACTAATAAATGAAATTCATAATCATGCCATTCAGATTCAGTTTGTTGCTTTTGCTAATCTTCATCCAAAAGTTATCCAAGACTTTTATCACCACGAGTGTCCTTCCCCTTTCAATTTGTTATATAGAAAAATAATATTTTCTACAAAATAATAAATAAATTATATTTTGTTATGATTGTAATAATAATTATTAATAATTAAAATAATTAGGACACAAGGGCTCATTAAATAATAACTAGATTGCTTTAGGGCCCTGAAGTCAGTGGCAACAAACACTGTTTTCTCCAGCTTGGCAGTAACAGAGCAGAGTAGTGGTTGATGTGATTAGTCAGTCACAATAGGCCCTTTTCACATTGTCCATTTTCATGTGTCAATGCAGGGTAAACACAGATGGAGCCTAATTAATATTCGTTAGGGCCCTGATCCAGTATAGTATACCAGGAGGTTTGTATCATTGTAGCCAAAAGGAAAGTGTGTGTTCACTGCTAAAACATTTTAACCAAAGGGGCAATTATATTAATAAAGCAATATTACCAAAAGTTAGTGTGTGGAGACCATAAGATGATCAACTTTTTTTTAGGATAAGCTAAAGCTGAGTCCCATTGATCCCCAGCAGAACGAGGACAGACAAAAATATAGATACATAAAAAGAAATGATGAGAGACAGGCTGTATGAAACTAAAATAGAATAGAAATAAAATTAGGAAAACAGCAACATTACAAAACAAAAGAAGCGTGACATGTATTGACAATAAATTGGAATCTAACCTGTGTGTGTACTAAAAAAAGGAGTAATTTAAATGAAAAAAACAGACATATACATATATCTCAATACATATGTCATGCTAGTATCATTCAAGACACCATACCATTAAAATTAAAAACACAACAGACTATAGATTCCTTAAAAACTAGTTGGTGAAGTCATTAGGAAGTGCAGTGTGTAGCGGTGGTGATGATCCGCTAGGGGGCGACCCTGCTCCACCTGTGCTGCACCTGTTTCTCTCTGACAGGCTGCACGATGAAGCTCATTAACTTACTGTTACACGTGTGCGCGCGCTTTCTCCACAGACACACTTTTAGTTCCCATCAGGACCGATATCATATCACTCTACCTCTAAACCACCCCCCCCAAAAAACAACAACAAAAAAAACCAAACAAAAACAGACAAGACCAGACTCCCATCAGCCCGGACTCGGCTGGTGCTGAACCTGAGAGCCTCCTGTGGTTCTTGTGACGTAGGACAGCCGCGCAGCACCGCAACGCGCACTTTGGATAGCAGAAAAACAGAAGCGCGTCTGTGACTTTGGCTCCTCTACCACTCGATGTAGATAGTATTTAAGGCGGTGACACTGATACGAGAGGAAGGAACCCGGGCTCTGGAGCGTCATCACCCGACTGAGAGGCGGAGGGAGTCGAACCGACACCTGCAGGTGATCCGGAGCACCAGAAAGCTGTTGAGTTATTTACTGGTTCTCACTCAGTGACCGTGACCACATGGGCTCTGTAACTGCAGAAACACAAAAGTGGATTTGAGTTTCCTTTCTTTTTTTGGTTGATGGATGGATGCTGATGCGGAGTCGGATCGAATCCCTGCGGAGGAATTTAGAGGGAAACGTTTGTGTGACGTGACAAACAGCTGGAGACGGAAAACATTTGTCTGACCTGTGACACCGAGAGAGTAAACATCTGCTTCTGCTGCGGAGAGAAAAGGTACCTGAACAAATTACAGGATATCAATCAATCGATCAATCATTCTTACTAGTTATTAAAGCGGTATTTGTCTAGTTATTCCTACTTTCTTGGAATGGGACTGTGTTGGAGAGATGAACTCTCATTGTGACAGAGTGCTGCCTTGTTTTAAATCCACCAGTGAAATCAATCAGTTGATTTATCGATCAGCCCATCAGTCATCAGTCACACTGCTGTATGCTGTTGTGTGTTTAAACTGCTTTCAGAACAGATTCCTTATTTCTGAAATGAACAGATTCTGCTGAAATGCAATTTGAGCTCGTGCTGAATAGCCACGGCGTTTGTTTAACGTCTGTGCTCGTGCACACTGATGAGGGTGGATGTTTGTGCACGTGGGTGTGCTTGAGATCGTCGTGGTGACTATGAAAGCTGCGGGTTTGGCTGATGATGAGTACATGTTTGAGAAAATATAAGATATGAGAGAGCGGGAGGTTCATATGTGGAGTCAAAGTATATTCAGAAGCCTTTGGACACTGCAGCCTTGTCAAACATGTCATCCTCCAGGATGGATTGGTGTTTCCTCTGGCTCCAGGTCAGCTCCAGAGGTCAGGGAGAAGGACAGGTCAACAAAACACCAGACTTATACAGACACACAGAATGTTTCCATCCAACAGTCAACCTGTTTATTATGTTAAAAAATGACCTGTTTCCACCTTTAATTGGACAGATGAGTATGTAGAGGCAGACTGGAAGTGAGGCGAGAGAGGGGGTATGAAGACCATGGTTTATAGAGAGAGCTGGGTGCAGTGTTGTTGGTGGAGGCCCGTTCAGTCCCATCAAGGCTGCTCAGTGGCCCAGATATTCCACATTCCTGGGGCCACAGAGCTGCTAGCATGTTCCTTTAACCCCGCTGTGAAGACATGAACAGCAGTTCATTCACACAAAGGATTTGGCTGTTAGTGGTTTAAAGGGACACTATGTAATTTTTTAAAGTTTTTTCATTACCTCAAATCAACATCTTCTTTCATAAATATATCCTCGTTGGTGTAAGATAACCTGTGCCAACAATGTGACTTATCCTCCTGGGTGAAGAATCAGTTATCTGTCTTCACATAGAGCGGGACGCTCATACGGAGGCTTCCATGTCTTTCCGGTCTACAAAAAACTACAAACTGCCGAGAGGGACATAAAGCACTACCTGCTAGTACCCATAGGACAAAATGCATTTCAGCATTTTGCGATTCACTTTTCACCAGAGCTCCAGGCTGGTGATCTGTGGTGAGTGGCCGCCCGGGAGTGCTCCATGCCTGGCCACGGCCGGCTGGGGCCCGCCGGGAAGACGTCCGGACCAGAGGAGGGCTGTGGAGGTCCGGGGAAAAAATGATTGGAGCTCCGGGCCGGAGATCCGTGGTGACAGTGGCCGCCCGGGAGCGCCCCTTTCCGCTTACCATAGTTGCTAGTTACTAGTTAACCACTAGATGGGAGAAAAAATTACACAGTGTCCGTTTAAAGGTGCTATTGATAATATTCAGCCACTAGATGTCACACCATGTTACAAGCCTTGTTAAAACCAAACGTTGGATCGACAAAATATTTATTTTACCCCCACATTTTTTTAAATGATTAATTCCCAGCTGTGATTATTTTTTATGTTAAGCATTCCTTTTATTATTATTGATTATTAATGTCTGAATTTGTAAATATTTGTCAACATAAAAATGCAATCAATATAACCTTTAAGTATGGGCAATTTTAAGTGTTCATACTGGGAGGCAGATTTACCTCCCCAAAAAATTGATCCCTGATTCACATCAAGTCTATTTCCTAATGTAAGTCGATGACCCAGAAGTTGTAATTCCTTTGTTTGACTCCGATATTTATTATTTTAAACTTGATGAAGTAGTGTTTTTTTTTTTTTATCATAATTTTTTGCCGTTATTTGATAGTGTGGAGAATTCATGCTCTGGCACCACAGACATCTGCTGCAAATTTGGTGTCAATCCATTGTTGAGCTATTTCAGCCTTAATTGTAGCCTCAGTAGTGGACCAAGCTAGGTAGCTTGGCTAAAACATGGTGAAGTACAACTAAAAAAAAACAACAATATCACAAGTACAGGAACATTTTTACCTCATATCGAGTAATAAATAACATTTTAATATGTCAATCTTCAATCACATTACTTATGTTACTATGTTGACCATAATGTTAAAACTATGTGACCAACTGTGAATATTAGACCTAAACTACTGGCAACTTGATTCAACCCAAAATATAAAAGTAGAAAATATTTACACGTGTTTTCTAATCATGATCAACACTGACGATTCAAAATAATCTGGATATAAATAAATAATTTTATTCCCAGCCTGTCATAGACAGTTGGTCTGTCCCACGCCCTGCTTGTAGAGTCCTGGAGAGTGCCGTTTTAACTGTTCCTGTGTTTTGTTAGAAAACTCAAACAAGTATCCACAAAACAGGTAAAAAAAAAAAAAGACTGATATCCAACATAAAGTTGTGATTCAGCATTTGTTTGTGCGCAGACTGAAGAAACAAAACACAATATGAAACTTAGTTAAAATACTTTGAATAGAAATGAGTTGTGTTAAATGTCAAACATCTGAAGTTATATGAGAGAAAATAACCTTACGGTCACTGTATAATACAACACATACTGTACATGCAATGTTTGTTTTGGTATAATTATGAACCACTCACTATATTATGAAAATATTATGAATCGAGGTGTGTAAAGCAGAAGGCTGAATTGGAAACCCTGTCGGGCACCTGTGCTCCAATTCTCTGCTTTATTGATCATGTATTGATCATTTCCTCCTCCATCTGAATCTCCCACAGGTTTCAGAATGTGAAACTGGAGCTGCTGAGACCCTGAAAGTCCATCTCCTTGTCTGCAGACAGATATGTCCGACACAGGAATCTGTACCACAGGAAAACCTCAAGGCCAGTGTCTGTAGGTGGGACCGCCCACCGTGGTTAACCCTGCCCTGGGTGACGGGGGACTCCATGGTCTGGCTCGTCCCGTCCCTGCCACACTGCCGCCGCAGCCACCTGCCTGTTGATTGCATTACATCATCACCTTTCCCCACTGCACGATTCATCAGAAAATGGCAAGTGGTTCGAAGTCCCCGGGCTTCCACTGCCTTCTCTCCCTGCTGGTTTTCAAGAGCTGCTGGCTGCTGTGCTCCAGCTCCCAGAAGCCCACTGTGCTGGCAGACTCCCAGCAGCCACTGCAGGAGTACGCCCACTCTATCCGGCTGGATGGCGACATCATCCTGGGTGGCTTGTTCCCTGTGCATTCTCGTGGCGAGCGGGGTGTCCCTTGTGGTGAGCTGAAGAAGGAGAAGGGTATCCACCGGCTGGAGGCCATGCTGTTCGCCATTGACCTCATCAACAAAGACCCGGAGCTGCTGCCTAATGTGACGCTTGGGGCACGCATCCTGGACACATGTTCACGGGACACCTACGCCCTGGAGCAGTCACTCACCTTTGTCCAAGCACTCATCGAGAGGGACGGCTCCGACGTGCGCTGCGCCAACGGAGACCCGCCCATCTTCGCCAAGCCGGACAAAGTAGTGGGCGTCATCGGTGCATCGGCCAGCTCTGTGTCAATCATGGTGGCCAACATCCTGCGACTGTTCAAGGTAAGAGGAAATACTTGAAGATAAAAATGTCTTTGTTGTCGCTCCTTTTCTACTCTTGGTGGCCCAGATGAGTTCAAATGTTTCGCATCTCTTAGCAGCTGCAAACTGCCTCTGTAGTCCATCAAACCTTTCACAAAACGGTCTCATTGGAAGTTTCGAAAACAAGAATTTGAAGGACATACCTGTTTGCAGGAGTATGCTGTGTCTTCTCATGATCTAATCACTAGCAGTTTTAAAAGTGCTCCTCAAAAATGTGAATACAGTTTTGACACACTGAAGCTGAACAAGTAGAGAATCCCCATTTGTCCTATGACTCTGAAAACAGTGAGTAGCTCAAATGAAAGAAGCTGTTTTTACCTTGTTCCATTCTTGTTTTATCAGAGGTAGAGTTGAGGCCACTCCCACCCTAAACAGCACTTTTTGTCCTGATTCCATCCGTTTTGCTCTCTAATCTCGATCGTCTCCACTTCCTGGTTTGATCGCCGTGGTGTACACTGACTCCTTAAGCCTGGTTTATGCTTCTGCATCGCGGCGGCAGCGTAGCTACGGCGTAGACCCGACGCCGTCGTTGAGCATTCGAAGCTCTGCATCGAGGGAACGCGTTGCTCTGCAATTCACTGCCAAGCTGCTAGGGGGGTGTGTCTGTGTCTTTGTGTGGCTTCTGGGGGCTCATATCGGATTCCTTGGTTTTCTTCCGACAGTAAACAATGACAACTGAGATGGAGCGGGTGTTTCTGGAGATGGAGCTCATAAAATTTAAAAAGAAATGTTGTTGCTACAAATGTTGAAGCACAGAAGACGTTTGCGGAGGAGGTCTGTCCGACTATTCCGTACCGCTCGTGCCGCTCCACAAATAGCGGTGTTGTTGAGCTGTTGACCGGAAAAGCAACCGTCGGAAATTACGTTCTGAGCGCACCAATCACAGTCCTTGCCGTTAGCATCTTGACGTTGACGCTACGCGTTGACGTGACGCGTAGTCAGGATTTTTTGGAAGTGCACGTCAGGCTAAGGCGTAGGGTCCGCGTAGGGGTTCGCGTTGACGCCGTAGCTACGCCGTCGCCGTGACGCAGAAGTATAAACCAGGCTTAATGCTTTGACTACTACTATCTCCCAGAAGCCCCAAAATTACTCACAGGCTTCGGGAGACTGCGATCGGCGGCCTGCTGCTGAAAAAACACTTTGACGGCAAAATACGTCAATGGCACTCAAAGAGTTAACATCACGGCATATAAACATGTTTTAGTATGAACCTGAAACTGTGCAAAATATGTTTGTTTTTCACACTAAAAACAGGTGAAAGGTTTTCTTTTGAGGTGATGCTCTGACAACATGGCTGTATATAAATCACCTGTCTGCTGTCATTCGTAGAAAAGTGCAGTGACCTTTTGTTGGTTCAGGAAACATCACTGTTACTTTATTGCGATATTTGGGCTTCAGTGTGCAGAATGATGTGCAGTGTTTTACATTCATCTGCTGAAAAGTCTTCATACAGTGCCAGCCTGTGCATAGCGGAAGCAGGTAAGCCACACGCGATCCGTGCACAGCTGTCTGCCGCTAGCCAAAGAAATAACACACATCATGTGTGGGGAGAAGGCTGCCAAAAAGTTAGACTTGATGCCACTTTCGAATGACACTGTAGAATACGCAGAATACGGTTCATGTCCGATGACGTTCAGAAGACATTAATGGAATGCATTAAAAGTAGTCACTATTATTCCCTCCAGCTAGATGAGATGACTGATGTTGCAGGTTTGGCAAACTTGCTTGTGTACGTGAGATATGAATATGAAGGTGCAGCTCATGAGGATTTTTTTGTTCTGTCAGCCACTGGAGGCCAGAACTACATATTTCAGCTGCTGAACACATTTGTCCAAGAAAGTGGGCTCGATTGGAAAAAGTGTGTCGGGGTCTGTAGAGACGGCGCCAGGGCAATGACAGGACGCCACAGTGGAGTAGCAGCCAGGATTCGCGAGATGGCTCCTGAGATGCAATGGACACACTGTAGCATCCATCGTGAGACACTTGAAGTTAAAAAGATGCCTGATGAGTTGAAGTCTGTGCTTAACTCAGCTGTAAAAACTGTGAACTTTATTAAGGCTCGACCGATGCACTCTCGTCTGTTTCATGTATTGTGTGATGAAATGGGCAGTGAACATGTCCAGCTGCTTCACACTGAGGTGAGGTGGTTCAGAGGGAAAGTGCTCTCCAGACTTTACGAGTTACACAAAGAGGTCCATCTGTTTTTACAGGACAAAAACTCTCCCTTGTCACATGTTTTTGACGTGCAGGATAAAATCAGCGCAATGCTGAAAAAGATGGAGCTGTTCGAAATCAGAGTTAAATCAGGCAATGTTTCAGCTTTCCCTGCTTTGGAGAGTTTTTTGTCCGACAACGACTTGCAACTTGATGACAATGTCAGGGATAGCATCACTGCTCACCTCATCTCCCTCAGGCAGCAGCTCAGGGAATATTTCCCAGGAACACCCAAAGAAAACAACTGGATGAGAAACCCATTCAACATCGACACCTCGGTCATGCCCGTGGATTTTACTCTCGGTGAGCAGGAGAGTTTAATTGAACTATCTTGTGATGAAACAGTGAAATCTAGTTTCAGTAAACAGTCGCTGCTGGATTTTGGATACAGCAACACAGGGAATACCCCGCACTGTCGGATAAGGCTGTGCGTGTTCTCCTTCCTTTCACAACAACATATCTTTGCGAGAAAGGTTTCTCTTCACTGGCTGTCATAAAAACAAAATACAGATGCAGGATGGATGCTGAGCCAGACCTAAGACTGAAGCTGAGCTCGATTGAGTCAGACATCAAAGGACTGTGTGCACAGAGACAGGCATGCCCCTCTCATTAGGCCTGTAAGTTCTTCTTACTCACCAACATGCTGGTCAGTTAATATCTGTGAGTGGTTCATTGTCTCGTTATTCTGTTATAGAGCTCAGAGGGGTGTTAAAGGAGGACTAAAAACTGCATTTACTCAAAAGTTCAAACAGGTGATTGCTTTTGGTCTGAGTGACTTGAAATACTGACTAAGTAGATCCTCATACTGTTCATACTGGAAAAATGCAGTATTTTTGTCATTTTCTGTACTCAATTTTTTGATGTTTCACATGCATTTTGCTGAGAGAAAAACACTTGGTGTTATTTGTGAACCAGATTAGAAGCATAATTTGTTGGAAAGTATAACACTTAAGGTTCTGTGCAATATTCATTCAGCTGTAGGGCAGATGCAACAGCTTGTGAGTGTGTATTTGCAGTGTGTGTATGAGAGAGGAAGAGTGAGAGAGAATTGTTGGATAGTCTGATTCAGTGGCTGTTAACAGTTAACAATAAATAACCATCACATTAGGAATAAACATATCTCCTGTATTAACTGGTGGAATAGGGAAGGCCTATGCTGTTGTATTCTAATGTTGGTCGTCATGGTGGTACTCAGAGAACTCAATATTTTCTCAGGTGATACAGCGTATAACAAGTTTGAGAACCACTGGAATATGGCATATACTGTACGTTATAGCCCATGACTTTTTTATTCCCTGAAACAAAATGACAGTGGTGAAGGGAACATGCTCAGTCTCCAGCATCATCAGCTTGATCCTCCCTCTCAGCTGGATGCAGCGTGGATAACATTCTCAGGCGGACGCTTCTCGTTGACATAAAAAAAGTCGATCGCAGCTGTTGCTATTCGTCTTTTGCGTGCACACAAACAAGTTGTGTCTGGAGGCGGCTCGTTGCAGCGCACGGCAGAAAACAAATTCCATTGCGTTGAATTAGTGATGAGCTGTATGATTCACACGTATGTGTTAGAGCACAGCCAGCTTAATGAGAGCAGAAAAGACTCGACAACATCACTTATCTAAAATTAGCCTGGAGATGCCTCTGGGAGGGGGTGAGGGGGAGAGGAGGAGGGTTAGCCAGATTTTGCTGATGTGGAGGTTTTCCTCACCCTTCTGCCGTTCACCAGCGCTGTCACAACCTTCAGCTGCAGCTCTGACAGATAACCAGGACCGACTGCAGGAATCCGTTCACTCTTAGTTAGTTAAGACAAGTTTTCTGAAATTATATGCTTAAATATACAAATGAGGCATCAGGAGAAATGTACTGATGCAAACAGGCTGTGTAGGATGACAGCTTTCAAAGTCGACTGAGATTCCTTTTGTCGATTAGCTTTTTTTAGCTGAATGACTGGTTTATCGTAAACCAAGGAGCATGGTAAGAGCATCTTGTTTCGGACGTACATTTCTGAAAACATGGAACCATGGATATTAAATTAAACTGAAAATGTAACTGAGATGTCCCAGCTCTTAGAATAGATGAATCAGTTTCTGTCCTGTCTTAATTTGGAGGAGTTTTGCTGTGAAAACTCTCTCTCTGAAAGTGTCAGGGGTGAAACTGTGATGTGCTCCTCAGTACATTTGCATAATATTTGCACCTCCATTTCGCACAGCAACACGCAGTCTGAGCCCGGCCTTGGTCTCCAGGAGGACGCTCCGCTGCGACAGGCGCTCACGCTGCTGTGTTATATTTCCATCGCTGCGTGGGAGGGACAGAAACCACGGTGTCTCTGTTTATGAGCTCGCTGCAGGCTCGGCCAAAAACCGCAAAATGAAAAATGAAAGAGGTGAAAAAATAACAGAGGGAGGAATGAAAACATAGGGAACCTTCTCCCTGCATCGTTCCACATAAACTGTCAGAGGGAGGACGAGAAATGAGCCTCCAGCAGAGCGCCTGCCTCAGACCATAGCAGGAAAAAAGTAGCTCTGTCAGTCGATATCATCTGTGACAATGTGTTATGCTGAGAAGTGTTCCCAGTGGTCGAAGAAGTATTCAGATCCTTTACTAAAGTAAATGTGTTCATACTTCACTATAAAAATACTCCCCGATGAGTAATGAACACTTGTGTAATGTATGTAGTAATGGGAATGAAGTATAAAGTTGCATGCAAATTGAAATTCACAAGTGAAGTACCTTTTGAATTTGTGCTTTAGAATTCAATATATTGTCATACAGCGGTTTTTATGACATGGTATGACAAGTTTTTTGTTTCCTATGAACGTTCAGCATCAATTTCGACTTCACATGACATGACCAAAACTCCTTAGGTTTTAATACTATTTAGTTAGGCTTAGGCAACAAATCTGCATAGTTAAGACAAGACAACAAAAATGCTTCGATAAGTTTAGACAGTAAAACTGCATCATTAGGCAAAGGCATCAGGCTGCTTTGTTAGGTTTAGGGCAACAAAACTGCTTAGTTAGGTTTAGGCATCAAAGCTGTTTAATTAAGAAAAGATCGTGGTTTGGGTGAAAATATCACCTGAAGTGGGGTAACTTAAATAAACAGTATGTCATAATAATAATAGTAAGTTGAGTGACAGAGGAATCGCTGTGGTTTGGTTGCACAGGACATGAACAGTGGGCTCCTGGGTGAGATGGATTGTTGTTTTTTCACCCACCCGTCCACTCGGGACTCCTCTCTAAGCAGTTTGTCACTCTTTATACTTCTTAGTTCACAATTACATGTAGTGTTGTGCCAGTTCATACTTAAAAAAACTAACTCATAGTTCAGTTGACACATATGAAAATGAGCTATTTCATGTGCATTTGTTACATTTTTTTAAAAATAAATCAGGCACTATGTTACTCAACAGAACATCTTTTAAACCATTCATCACCAGCTGTAAATCACTGCCACTCCAAAACTAATCAAATTATCCTATCTATAAAGATTCACAGGCGGCACCGGGCTCCACCATGAGTGAACACCGCTCCCGTGCAAAAGTGTTCCGTTCAGTTCACCGAAAATATGAACGTGTTCAGTGAATGTTGTTCACTGAACACGTTCATGCACAACACTGATTACATAAAGTACATGGGATAAATACATATATATGAATTGTGATGCATCTGCTTTTTATAGGTATAACGTATGAGACCAGCCTGACGACATACTTTGTCTACATACTGTACAAGTATTTCTAGCTAGGTACTTCTAATAAACTGGCAACTGAGTGCAGACTTATAGTATTTCACGGCTGTGTGAGTAGGTTGGCCAGTCAGATGCTGGTGACAGCTCAGCTGCTGAGCGTTCCCAGTGATGCACACATTATTGAAAGATTTCCCAGCAAGAGGACAGCGGATGATGTGGAAAAGATGATGTGAGGCATTTGTTACCTCCTACGGCTTAGTATCGTCCCACTGGCTGATTCTCTTTGTTTCCAATGTGTTCTTTCTCTAATTTGACAGAATGAGGTGATGAAGATCAGCAAAAAAAACAAAATTAACATTATTATAGTTCTTGATGATCCAGAACATTTCAGTTTGAGGTAGAAACCCTCTGTGAGCGCTGCAGTGTCTGAGACAAAGCTCCTCACAAATGTTCCCCTCTTGTTTTCAGGCAGCTGGTCTTTGTGCAGTCAGAAGATGTGTGAATGTCCAGGCTGGTTTTTGTATCGCCTCCTGAAATCACACCACTGTGTGCAAACACAAACAGCAGATGGCTCACATGAGGGAATAAACACATCATCTGTGGGACAAAAGTGAAGCAGGGGAGGTCAGGTCCTTAAATATAAATACTGTATGTCAGGAAATACTGGCTATAGTTTGCAGTCTGATTTGAGTGACTCCAGCAGAGGCATCCAATTTATGAACTGTTTTAAGTGTAACACATGCCTCATGAAAGGAAGACAGAGGAGGTAGTTGAGGTACAGCTGTGGAGTGAATGTGGTAAATTGCTGACTTTCTGGGGAATTAATGCATCAAAGTTGGGGACATTGGAGCAGATGTTTTAAGAGGTGTTTGTAACAAAAGATGCTTAAATAAGTTGAAACTTAGTTATTTGAGTCATGTCTTAATTACTTTAGACTTTAGAGGACCAGTGACTTTGCAGAAGATGGTTTTCTGGTCTGTGTCCTGCTTTATTTTGTTTTTCTTTCTCTTCTTATTTTGGTTGGGTTGAGTCTGAAACTTAGCATATGTGGTGCTAGTTTGGTCCAGCTACATAACATAATTTCAGTTGCTTTACCTCAGACTCGTCTCAAATTAAATAAAACCTCTCAAATGACCTGAATGCTTTCTCAGCTCAGGAGTCTCATTAGCTGATCATGTGACCTGAACCTCTGATCAACAGCATCATGTCTAATCAGCAACCCTGTATCATCTCAACCTCTTAAATTAATGTGTGGGGCTGAAACCGTTTTAACTTCATTTTATGAACGAGTTGTCAACCGGCGGAGTCATCTCGATTACCTGATCACTCTGTTGTTGGCGAACAAATGTAATTGCTTTTGAGAGAAAAAAATGATGGCGAGGTTGGATAATGGAATTTAATTGAGGGGAATTTGCTCATTGTAGCGGCAATTCATTAGTGCGACTGCTCATAACAACCTCATTAAGCTGTCTGAAGCCATCATCCTCATTGTTTTTTGTGTTTTATGTTCATTTTGATGCCATCAATTTGTAAGTTATCCAGTTTTCAGTAATCCCCTCTATAATTGAAAACTGTTAGACCGCATTGCTGTGTGTGTGTGTGTGTGTGTGTGTGTGTGTGTGTGTGCGCGCACGTGTACATGTGAATGACTTGACTTATAACCACTGACACAAGGTTGGACTTGGACTAGGCCAAACAGATTTTGTCATAATAGATCTGATCCACAACTTTGAGTTATGTCACAAGAGAAATCTGTGTCTTTTTTGGACTGTTGGTGGAACAATGTTTTGGCTGTAATACAGAAATTTACAGCCTCACGGTGAAAGCTTTCAGCTCTCCATCCATGTTATCCCTTCATTTTAATGATGCAAATAAAAAGGTTGTTGGTCTGCCGTCAGATGAAGAAATCCGATCCATAAAAAAGCTCTTCAGATAATAATCTGATATTTAGAGTCAGCATGACTGCTGCAGAGCATCATCAGCTGAGCAGTGATGGAGGTCAGAGGTTTAGCTGGTCTCATTACCAACAGATTCCAGAAAAGTGGGGGTTCATATAGTTTTATGACACATGCAAGAAATGATTATATTTTTTAATGATGATGACATGATGAAACAGGAAATGTTTGCATCTCAAACATCTTCCCACATCATGTCTTCATGGGGTGGACAGAATAAAACAGAGTTTTTTTAATGACTTTTCATCAGGTGTTGTTTTCCCTGAACTCTGCATGTAAAGTATGTTTATTTCTAAAACCACTGAAGGAGCAGGAGTTAGATCATAGGGCTGGATGGATTTATTGATGGAAAATTCTAATTTATGACTGGCTGGGAGGTGTTACATGTATGACTGCCATGAAGTCCAACTACCAGAAACAGGTTTCCTTTTAACCTTTCTTCCAAAAAATATTCACCTGATGGTTAAATGTCAAATTTTAAGTGAATTTTAAGCAAAAATTGTTCTTGGATTCAGGGTTGGAGCAACAGTGGTCAGAAGATCCCATCCATATTGAGATTTTGACATGTCATTTCAAGCCAGTCTGAGCAGTAGTGACTGTAGCAGTGACTGCAGCTGCGGTGTCAAGGTCCCGCCTAGATGCACAGCCACAGCTAGTTACCTGTCTATGTGGTGTTTTAAAACACTTACTAAAGCAACTGATGCTAACTAACAAGTCTCTGACTAAACTGTGGGTACTACTGCACTTTGACTATCAGTGTCCCACAAAAAACTTATTTTAACCCAAATTTAATCAAGATATTGATACATTTTGACCTGACTTCCTCCTCCACTACTCCTAGTCTCTCATCCTCTTCCTCGTCTTTTTAATTTGCAAAGGAGAGTCTCAACGGACTCTTCCTATGGGAGTTGAACATGCTTTGTCTCATGTCCTTGTGAATGTCAACACTACTGCAGCGCATTCATCACTGACCATCTGTCTCCCTTTAGATCTGCTCCACAGTATAGTCAGTGGAGATGTTCCTCTGTCAGCTGCACAGAGCTTCAGTGCTGCAGGAGAGGTTTTCTATAATTTCAGAATGAGGGATGGCAATTCACTTTGTTCCAGAATGAAATATCTAAGAATTTATTAAACAGATTTCCATGACATGATTTTCTGCTGACGTTATTTGCATGAGGGAAGAAGAAGCAAAACAAAGTCCAATTGATTGATCACTTGATTTATGAACTCTGTAAACAATGCAAATATGAGTTTATTGTCTCAATTGCTAGTTTCAAGTTTTCGTCAATACAGAATGACGTTCAAGCATACATGTTCATTCATTCATGTTCAGTAAATTATGGTCCCATTTATAGTCAAATAGACTATAAAGCAGGGGATTCTTTAGGTCGTGGTTACCAGGTCTCTACCATGGTGTTATGTGGTCTTAGAGTTGTTCATGTTTTTATCTTAGAACTTTGACCCTTTTGCAGTGTGTTTCTTCTTGCAACATTTTACTGACCTACAAATGTCTACCCTCTCGTGTCCCTCTTTGATGATCGCAACCAAAATGCTGAACTTGAGGCTTTAAAAGGGTAGTCCACAAACTAATGAGTGATGTCTAGGGCTGAGCATCCTTCAGATTTTTTTGATACGATGCCAATTTTCACACCTACTTTCTTTGTTACCTCAATGTGTTATTTTTATGTAATTTGGGCTTTTAATCGTGGTAGACATACCAGATAATGGACAGTTCATCTTTAGGACCATGGGGAGTGAGAGTGGTGTGTTCATAGGAAATCAGAACTTGGAGCTTGGCTCAATGTAACATCAAATTTGAGTGTTTCCCAGCCTTACAATAAAATATGTAACTACTGTACGTCAGTAGCAGATAGCATGAATTCTATATTGGGTTGGTGAGATTAACCTGACTCTGGAGATCTGAATTCACAGGGGGGTTTCTGATTGATATTCTGGCTTGGAGCTTGGAAATTCTGTCATTTGTGTATAGCTGGAATGCACCATGAAGCTGAACACATGCTGCGTTTCCAAAGCTGCTGCAATGACATAAATCCTCTGTCTTAGTGACAGTTTGTCCCCTTATGCTTGGAAATTGGGGGGGGACAGATCAGTGTCTGTGAATGAATCTGAAGGGGACATGTCCCCCCGTCCCTTGATGTGCACAGATGTGCCATCTGTGCACATAGAAAAAGCGATTCATTTTTTGACACCCGATAGGATCAGAGCTTTTTGGTAGGTGCTATAAAAGTATTGCACTTCAGTACCCAACCTTAGTGATGTCACAGTAGGTATGTCCATTTCCCATATACAGTCTCTTATGTGTGTGTGTTAGCTTGCTAATATGCCACATCAACTTTACTTTGAACTATGTGCTTTCTGTTTTCTTTGATGAGAACATCATCATCTTCTGTTCTCTTTCTTTTTCATTTAGTATTCTCTTTGTTGTCCATTTTGTTGAACAAAGCCAACACTCAAAACATAGCTGTAAAGTAACATTAAAGCGTGATGATGAATCAAGCGTAACCATGGCAACAGTGCACACCTATTGTATTATGACAGCGGCTCTCATTGAATGCGTTTAAGTCTTCACATTTCGGTGCAAACCCATGTAATTAAACCCTGAGTTTGGGGAAATATTTTGCAGGAACTTGAGGTAGTTTATGTAGTTGGGCTCTTGTCTTTATCGTGATCATGTTTGTCAGTTGGCCTACACCCTTTAGCAGAAGCTTAAGGTGGGAGGCTTTGCTCAGAGGCTTCCAGGCAGCAGTTTTTATGCAGTGGCTTTTTGTTTGTCCTCCTCTCTGCCCCCCTTTTTCCAGGTCAGCCCGAGGCTCCTCACTTGTCTGCTCCGACATGTGAAATGCGTTGGTGATGCGCAGCATGTTGAGTCACGGTGCGAAGCGATGCTGACGAGCGCAGACGGTAGCCTGACATTTATTGGGCTACAGATGGAAGTTGTTTTTTGCCTGAATGAGCTGGTCGGACAGAGGAGGAGCTGTCGTCTCGGGAGGCTCGCTCATAAGTGGAGGAGCCATCTTCCTCTGTACAGACTTCATGCTTCACTTGTTTGCTGCACACTCCTACACTCGTCTCTTCCTCTCTGCTGCTCAGCCGTCACTTCTCAGTGTGTCAGCAACTTTTCATTCTGCATGCACTGCTGCCATTTTTATCATTTGGTCATCTACTGAAAGAGGACAGGAGAAAAGGAGGAAAGGCAAAGGTTTGGTGAGGAGAGACGAATGATTTGTGGGAACATTTACCTTAAGTTAAGTTAAGAGATAATATGCAAAAGCCCTGATTTTCTTCACATGAATCTCTGTGGTTCTTAGTCCCAGCATTGTTGGGCAGGAGAAATATAAAAGAGCATCTTGCCCTCTGTTTTCATCAGATGGCAGGTTTTCATGTGGCCACATTATTAGGTACACCTTGCTAGTAAAAGTTTGGACCCCCTTTTGCCTTCAGAACTGCCTTAATTCTTCGTGGCACACTTTCAACAAGGTGTTGGAAATTTTCCTCATAGATCTTGGTCCATATTGACATGATAACATCACTCAGTTGCTGCAGATTTGTCAGCTGCTCATCTGTGATGAGAATCTCCTGTTTCACCACATCCCAAAGGTTTTATTTGATTGATCTGGAGTGAAGTGAAGTCATTGTCAAGTTCAAGATACCAGTTTGAGATGAAATGATCTTTGTGACTTGGAGCATTATCCTGCAGGAAGTAGCCATCAGAAGATGGTCCACTGTGGTCATTAAGGGATAGATACAATACTCAGGTAAGCTGCAGTGTTTAAACCATGCTCACTTGGTACTAATGGGGCCAAAGTGTGCCAAGAGTATATCCCCCACCATTACACCAGCAGCAGCCTGAACTGTTGATACAAGGCAGGGTGGATCCGAGCTTTCATGTTATTGAGGTCTGACTCTACCATCTGAATGTCGTAGCTGAAATCAAGACTAGTCAGATCAGGCAGCATTTTTTGTTGTCTTATTTTGTGATCCTGTGTGAATTGTAGCCTCAGTTTCCTGTTCTTAGTTGACAGGAGTGGCACCAGGTGTGCTCTTCTGCTGCTTCAGTGGTTATTTCAGTTGCTGTTGTCTTTCTAACATTGACCAGTCTGCCCATTCTCCTGTGACCTCTCACATCAACAAGGCATTTTCATCCACACAACTGCTGCTCACAGGATATTTCCTCTTTTACAGACCATTCTCTGTAAACCCTAGAGATGGTTGTAGTAAAAATCCCAGTGGATCAGCAGGTTCTGAAATACTCAGACCAGCCCGTTTGGCACCAACAACCATACCACGTTCAAAGTCACTTAAATCTCCTTTATTCCCCATTTTGATGCTCCGTTTGAACCATATGATTGGCTGATTCGCTTTCTCTGGCTTTCTGCACCATATTGTCGGCATGTTAGCATTTATTAGCATTTATTTGGAAACAAAGCCTCACAGACTTACTTATCCTTCCTTTTTAGGTGACTTAAAACCGGTTATTTCTGACTGATTGATGTTGGCTGTTTCTGTTTTTCTTGGGAAGAAGAATCAGACTTCTTCATGTTGTTGTTTATGATGCTAGGAAAATAACTATCAATAGTCTCACATTTTAAAGCTGCAGGTTTTGAATCATCTGTCAACATGACCAGTCTGCTGGTTAAATCCTGAACCTGGACTGAAGCTCCTCCACACTGATTGTTGTCTGTTAAGCAGCCCTTTATGTGTCTGGTTCTTTTTTTATTAAAATGCTTCAGGGGGAATGAAAATACCAAGTAGTTCAACAACACAGAAAAAACCTTTAACAGCATTTTTCCGAACAGCCAAACAAATCACGACTCACCCTGCGGAGCTTCTAGCGTTCAGTTAAATGGTTTTCTTCCTGTGCGGAGGAGGCTATTACCTGCACGAGTCCTTCAGTGACGGTTTGATTACCCCTTTTTTCAGTCCAGGTTTCTCACACATCAAACTCCTTCTAGTTTTCTCTTTGTTTCCTTAAATAACTTTATCAAAGTAATCAAAGTAAATTAGCACGGAGGAAACAGTAGATTATGGCCAGCTTTTGTATTCATATATACGTAAATTTAAGATCTGTGTCAGACTAAAATATTATTATGTTTGATTAAAATTAATTTGATATTTTTTTTTATATTAATCTGGATTTTAACTTTCATGCCAGATTTGAATGTGATTATGGATGTTTTAGGATTATTTTACTTTTCAGATTATTCTTGGTATTTTAAGGTAATTCTGCACTTCATATTTTTTTGGCTTCTTCTCTTCCTAAATTGTCATTTCAATATTCTCAGAGATTTTTGACATTTCATCATTCTCCCAGGCTTTTCAGGATTAGCTATGAATTTTCTTGATTTATTCAGTACCTCTCCATTCCTCTGTTGTTGTGCACTAGTTTATTGGTGTTTCTCTCTTGGAAACCAAAAAAAATACGCGCTGTTAGCATTGTGTAAATATGTGGCACTCACATTACTAAGAAATCCCTAACTAAATATGCATGAAAAAGTTGTGGCAATCACTTGCCATCTCCTGGTTGGCTTGTCAGTAGCTTCTCATGTACAGAGTTTCTGGGTTATTCTGGAAATTCAGGGACAATTTAAAATGTTTTTGCCAGAATTTAAACAATTTCTTCTGATGGTTTAGCTTGATTTTTTAGGGTTATATCTGACTCTGATCTGTCTGGACTTTTCTGTGTTGTTTTCTGGATATGTATTAGAGGAGACATGGTGTCAGGCTTTCATAGAGTGTTTTTCATCCATAATAAGATTTTGCTATTGATATGTTTACACAGTGTGTCTGTCTGCACCAGAATCACTGGATGAATACTGGGAGACTCTGATAAGATGAAATATAAATCTGTGAGCACGAAGGAATGGAGTTGGTTATCTGACAGCTTCCTTTACTTCAGAGGCTCCAGAGGAAGATGAACCTCACAAACATGAACACATTGTGATGATCTATACTTTAATAAACATGCTGACACAAAACCTAACAACACAAATATCAACCTCTTTCTTTTGAATGGTATAAGTTCCTCAAACACACATTTATCCAGATGTGTTCATTCACCTGCTGTGACTCTGAGGAGCTCTTTTGTTCTGGACAAAGAAAGTTTTTCTTGACTTTAAGCTGACGATGAGGAAAACCTCTGAACGTGATTTTATTTCATTAGTTAGAATATTTTCTTTTTCATTAGTCCTGTCTTTACAGGGGCTGTGGCCAGTTTTAGTTGTGCTGGCTTGAAATCTGGTCAGAATTTATTTGCACGAGCCAAAGTGTCTGAACCCTGACGTCCGCAGCTGCAGGCTGCAGATGGTCGCAGGACACAGGGTCAAAATGAAATCACACCGCTTCATTTCTCTTGGAAGCCTCGGGATGGTGATGTCACAGCATGTCTTCGCTAACGTTCTTCTAGATTATCGTCAAGTGGTTTCTTCGATCGTCTCTTTGTGTCTCTCTGCAGCAGCTGAGCGTCGCCGTGACATTTTGGGGTTAAGCTGTGGGAGGGCGGTGCTCCCCGCTACGGTGCAGGATGTGATGGTCACCGACAGGCGCCCGTCGACACCGAACTGCCATTCAGCCATCATGTTGAATTGAGCTCATAAAGTGGGCCGTCTGGTGTATAAAATATTTCATGTAGCTCTTAATCTGTAGACCTTCAGTTTTTTTATATTTGATGCAGGGTGTTTCAGGATTTCCTCTCGATTCTCTGGCAATTTCCTTTTAATATTTATTTTGGATTATTCTTGATCCATTTCCTCCCATGCATTTCTAGATCTGGACTTTTCAGAGTTTTAGTCCTGATTCTAAGGTTTACATTTTCTTTGGCGTTCCCAACTGTACATCACACCCTGCTCTACTGTGCATGTCCTCTGCAGAAAGAGCAGCAACAGCCACAGTCATCTCTTGTTGTGCTTTTTGGATGCACAAACCATTCTGCAGAATACTATCAACTCGCGTCCCTTTGAAGGCAAACAAGAGACGTTTTTGGTTGCAAACCATCAGAAAAAGTGATAACAGCGAGCAGATTAAAAATGAGTTAACAGTTAAAAGTTAAAAGAAACAGTTAAAAGAAGCCTTGTTTGGTCTCATTCAAGGAGTCCCGTGTACCTGGAAACCTAATAAACCTGGTCATCTGCTGCGATGTGGCATTTATCTGAAAAAAAGGTTTGGAAGATCTCAGCTGTAACAGCTACCTCCAGCATCTCCAAATGGAAATGCTGGATAGGCAATATGTTTGAATGGGAGTTTTCCCATTTATTCCAAAAATGCGTTCTTTGGGTCTTACAATAATGCAATAACCACAGCCATGTATGTGCATTTACAAACACAGAGTGTTTGCACCTCCTTTTGAGATGTGTTAAATCAGAGACCTTCTATATTGTAGAGACAGACCACTCACGACATTTTGAATGGAGAGGTCTGTAAACGGCAAAGATGGCGTCTGTCCCGCCTCCTTTCACGAACAGCCAATTGCTGCATTGTTACAGCCGAACCGGCAAAGTTATAACCCAATCACGTTGTTTCACCAGCACATGTGCACAGGTAGCTTTTTACGACAGATCAACCTACCTGGTGGCAAGCAGAGCCAGCTGAAAGATCGGCCACAACCAGATCGCAGATTGCAGCCATAGAAGACACACAAACGTGGCATTTTTTTTTTAAAAAATTATGTATCCTGTCAAAATGATTGCTGTATTGTTTTTGTCGCCAAAATATTGTGCGAACATAAATTGTCACGGTATGCTCTATAAGTAGCTATATGTGCTGAATTAATATACTTACACAAGCACAATTGTGTGTAAACACCCCGTATTGCATTTTCATTGCCATAAATGTACTAACTGGATGCAGACACGCTATTTTGCACCTTTTAAGGACCCAACCCTTAGTGTGAACTGTCAGTAAATCAGTTTGGACATTTTGTGCGTGTGCAATGAGTTTGCACACAGTTTTGTACATGCAAACCTTTAGTCGGTCTGTCCCTTGTTGTCTCAGGTAAGAAAGGATAGAATGGAATAGAATAGAAATACTTTATTGAACCCACGCTGGGAAAATTATGTAAAGAATGCCACTGAAGACGAGGCCATTTTTTCCTCATCATCCAATCACCTGCATGTAATTCAGGGTCATTAAAGCTGTAGTCTGTCATTCTGTTCAAAACACTTTTTGCTACTGTATAGTGGGTGCAATGGTCCTTCCATCCTGAGAGCAGTCAATAGGCTTACATTAAGTAGAGTCAGAGTCAGACCTCTGGCAGCTGCAGGACTGTAATAAATCTGACCAATCAACTGACACTCGATCCGAATGGAAAGAACCAATCAGATGCCTTCACGTCTCGCCCTGCTCACGCCCCCCTCTGTCCCTCCCTCCTCCCCACAGTTGCTAGAAATATCCAGCACACGGAGTTAGCAGGAGAATCTGTTCTGTAGGGAACAATGGCAGAGAAAATGCAGCCAAAAATACCACTTCCAGCTTTACCTCCAATGGCTCACCCTGCTAAACAGACAAAGAGAAGAAAGAGGGAGACAGAAAAGGCTGAAAACTCTGGATAAAGCTAAGAGGACAAACCAGAGTGAGCATCGGAGGAGACACTGAGGCATCTGAAGGGACTGAAACATGTCTATTATATGTGTATTAGGGTTTGTCTGTTTCAGGTGTGTCCGAAATGATCATCCTTTACATTTCTAGCTCTGAAGTGTGTCTTTGATTTGATTTTTCAACCCTGAACTGTCGATTTCAGACAGTTTCACTGGTGAGGATCCACTGCTGATCCCAGGTCAGATCTGCTCTCTGTCCCATCATCCTCTGCAGCGCTCCCTCTGTGCTGATGCTCATTGGTCGTGACAGCTCCCTGCTGCTGATTGGTTAACTAACCCCCCCCCCCCCCCATCCCTCGGTCCTCGGGGTGATCCTCCCGCCTGAATGCAGATCAGCTGAAAACCTGCTGCCTGTCATCACACTGTCACTGTCACACGCACACAAACACTGAACTCACCAGCACTATCACATTTACATTTAAGGAGATACTTCTATGTCTTGACGATTTCTCTTATTACCTCCATCAAGTTCAGTATGTTGTTGTCTGTCTGTCAGCACGATTATGGAAAAAAATGGCTGGCCTGACTTTTATGAAAGTCAGAATGTGTTCGCAAGGGCCAATGATGAGCCTATTAAATTCTTGATCAGATCCAAATCACTGTACAGATACACATTTTTTTTCACTGGGTGATGCAGGGTTTGGCTTTGGCAAAGGAATGTCTTTCTTTCTTTCTGAGAGTGAGATGGAAAATGGACATCAATCTCATGCTAGGCTCTGTTCAAAGCACATCTAAAGCTGACCATGTGGTATACCAATACTTTTTATTTGTTTACTAGCTTCTATTTGGGGTATAATCATGCTCAATGTTTTAGAACTACAGTATGTATGCAGGAAGTATGATGTTACCGTGGTTTTAGTAAGTTACGCTGTGCTACAGCTTGATCAGTCAATTTGTCTACGAAAGTTGGCAAGTTTTTAAAAGTATGCTGATTAGCTATTAGCAGTTGTTAGTTGTTTGCAGTGCCCCCATGGATGTACGGACAACTATCACTGAATTACTTTGATGCTGAAGGAAAGTTATACAGTTTTATGAAATATCTGAGTCACACTGAATGTAAAATATCATCATCATATCCCAGAGTGTCCCAAACAGATACAGTATCTCAAGATGGAAAGCACTCATCCAACTTCTGTGTATGTAATTTAATAGTCAGCGATTGATTGAAGGTCTGATTGGTCACATCGTTATGCAGCTAAGGGAGTAGACTACAAGTACATAATGTCACTTCCTGTGTCAGCTCACCTCCTAACTCGCACTAACAGTCTGTACAGATCAAGCAGCTTTTTGTGGCCTTTTCCTTTAAACTGACCTCTGACCCACGCTCCGCCACCACTGATCATTTGAAAAACACATCATTAAGAGAAGGAGTCGAGACGGGTGAGTTTCCTCCGCTTTCCCACAACGTGCTAAATTAAGAGCCAAATATAGAGAGAGCAGAGTGGTGGCATTTCAATGGCATTTCAGTTTGTTCTCCGGGATAAAATAAACACTTTTATACCGTCAGCAAAATCCTGCTGACTGACTCAGATCAGGTTTATTCATCAGAGACATTAACGTCTTCATTCCTGTGACACATGAGCTCTAGGCAGACGCTGCAGAAACCACTCATGGAACGATGTGTGTTTTAGCAGAACGCACAAGTAGTTCTCATACTGCATGCTGGGGGATATTTAACTCAGTCTCCGAGGTTTCAGGAAAGTTTGATTTATTTCAGGTGGTATTTCCACATTCTTTGCTTATAGAGAGACTCAAAATAACAACTGATAAACAGCATAGCAACACTTTCTCAGAGACAGACTGCAACTTGTACATAACATAACTATGGTTTACATAAAAACATCACATATACCCCTTTTCCAGCGGTGTGGTCCCAGGGCTGGTTCGGGGGCAGGGTCTGACTTAGCACCAGTTCTTGTTGTTTTTACAGCCTAAGCACTGGCCCCTGGTGCTTAAAACTGGGGCCAGGCTATAACAACTCACCCTTTTCTCTTCAATTGCGCTCTTAATACACACAAGGGATTCTATTATGGAAAGAAAGCTCTAATCTATTAAGCGGGTTGTATTATCAAATGTGTTGTTCAGTAAGTGACAACATTTTTAATAACAGATGAAATAATACTAAGAGTCGGCTTCTAGGTGTCTAATGAGGGAATCACAGAATAAACACCACCGCTCCTGCTTGTTACGCGTGGCTACAATAAGGACACATCACCAAACTCCTGTTCATTACGTGCACTCGGCGCAGTGTATTATTATCCCAACACAACCCATATGATTCACAAACAATGATCCCCCTTTCCCCAGCCCGTGTGCAGTCCACTAAATGACCCTAAAAGTCCAATATAAATGCAGCAAAACATGCGCGTAATACAGTCAATCCAGGAAGCGTTTGAGAAGGCCGCAGCCTCGGAGTAGTCCGACGTCGGAAGAAATCAACAAAAAATTATAATCCACAAAAATGGGCAAAAAAATCACATGTACCCGGCCGGGTATATCCAACACAAAAATCACAAAAAGCTTTGATCTCACCGTAGTAGGAGAGGTAATCCTGGCCTGGCATCACAGTCTGTTGTGCCCGCTTGGTAGCGCACCAATACGGGGATCAAGAGGCAATAGCTCCGTCATCAGTTCATCATTCCCCAGATGAGACTTGTGGGCTTTTTTACACAATCAAAGGAATGTTTTTTGCTTAACCTTAGCTGCAGATCTTACCCACTGACGCCACTCATTCAAACACCTCACACACTCTTGCCACTGGCTGTGATTCCGACTTTCTGGTAGCCTACGCACCTCTCCCAATAAAAGGTACGGTGAGCCTTGATAGACGCACAGGAAAACACTACCACCACCCTACCATGCTTGTCACAGTGGAAAATTCATAGTACATAACAGGAAAACACACGTATTTTACTAATCATAATTCACAGGTGCATTGCATGTATATTTCAGAATATTTATGCTTATTTCCGCTATGCTTTACATGTAGGAGCCTAACTTAATATGACGGTGTCACAAGGCAAGCACTAAGTCTTTGCTGGTCCAGAGTTGGGGCGGGGTTTTTGAGATCAACAAGACCGGAGTAAATACTGCCTGGTTTGATCGCAAATTTATTGAAAGGACTCCTGGGACACACAGAAGTTTTGTACAAACAGTTGCACACTGAAATCCAGAACATTAGTGTCCCACCAGTACTGTGATCGTGGATGTGCCCAGACATATATGGCGTTATATTTGTGCCACATTCCTGAGCGAACAAAGACAGATTTTGAGCCAGCAAACGCAGATTTGAGCACAGAAAAATATTATCTGCTTAGTGAAATTATTTTTGCTCGTGCCACAATCACCACTGAGTCTCACTGTTTCTCCTGCTCGTGCATTTGGCACAAATATAACGCCATACAGTTATTTTTGTCGGCTCTGAATTTTTTGCAAAGCACCAGCACTAGCACCAGCACCAAACTAGCACCAAGTTCCTTTCATGGAAAATGGGTAATTGTGTTCTCTTGGGTGAAAGTCTATGTTTGTTTGATCCTGCAGCCTGCACTATCCAGACTTTTTCTCTATTTCAATGTCCAAAAGCTTTTAATAATGACATGAATGGTTTTCCATCAGGGGTGGGAATCACCAGAGGCCCATCACCATAACTTTGGGGTGCTTTTCAACCTCCTTCCAGTCTAGCTAACATGACATTGGTTGGTTCCAATTGATTACGTTTTTTTTAGTTTGACATAATACCAGTATCTTCAAACTGCCTGCTGTTCATTGAATAAAAACAGTAATGTTGGTCTTCATTGCGGTCTCACAGGGTGTAAAACTACATTTACCAGTTTGCAACAAGCTACCGTTGTACCAGAACCTTCACTTTTGCTTTAAGTTGTGGGTTGTTAAGTTTGAATATTGAATATTTTGAATATTACACACTGTTTTTCTTCTCCTCCCCTAGTTTACGTCACTGTCTGATGGATTTCATAATGACTTCAAAGGTCCAAACTTAGTAGCACTTAGTGTAGTTCAGCGATCCCACCATGGAATCAACTTGTTTCTCCTCTTTGCAGTTGCTTCTATTCGGCAGGATTTACTGCAGGCCAGAATCTCTGTTGCTTCCTGGCCATCAAACCCTCCCTGATAATTACATGATGGAGGATGGGGAGCCCAGCCCAAAGAGCCCCTGTGGAGCTGGAGCTTTTAGAAAAAAAGTTGAGCTAGCCAAAATATCACCAGAACAAAAGTATCCCCATAAATCTAGTTAAACTGCGTTCCAGGAGGTGGTGGGATGTTAAGTCAGATGGTTCTGTAACAGGGCCTCGGTGTGTTTTTTCATCCACAAAGATGTACAGCAAATCCTGAACACAGACTGAGTGTTGCAGGGGAACTTTTCCTGTAATTCCACTTTACTTGAAAATGCGAAACACCGATGGCTCCACTTAACGTGTCCTTGTTTCTCTCTAAAAGGTGCTAATTTCCCTCCTCTGTAAATCCTGTAAGTCCTTGCAGTAAACCAGCGCTCGCCCACGCACATAATGAGAACTTTGCTCTCGCCTCACAGTCACACCCCCTCCAAAAAACACGACAATTAAATCTGCTTGCTGTTGGAGCCTATTGTTGTTTAAAGAATGGTCAGGAACTAGCTGTATTGAGCCGAGCTCTTGAAGGAACAGTGTGTTTGCTCCGCGGACCACAGTCACACCTCACTGCTAAAAGAGGAAAAGATGATGATGATGATAGTGATGATAGTGATGATTATGACAGATTCAGTGCTGCAATTGATTTCATTCTGAGTTTATCTATTATTTTCACAGTTTGCACTTCCAGTTCCCTAAAAGTCTATGGGTTTTTTTGGTTTTGGTTAGAAGCCTGAAACAAGATTTGTGGTTTACAAAAGCGTAAGAGATTTTAATATTTTGTTCTATGACATAAAATCCATCGGTAAATAATATGTTCATATTTTTTTTCAAGTGGCCACCTTTAAAGCCTGGTTGTGTTTTTACTAGGGCAGTTGAAACATGTTAACGCAGTTAATATCGGGTAGCGATAGATATTAAAAAAAGTAGCAAAGCTGTGGCTTTGTCTCCCACTCACTGGAAACCATGAATGTCCTCATCTCCTCTTTTCTGAGATGCATTTTGGGCAGTTTGTCCAAGTAGAGTTACCATCGCACAAATTAAATTTTGACAGTCCTAGTTTTTCCACAACCTCTGTGCACTTTTTTCATAACCGAATGTGAGCTTTTTTTATACTGCTGAACAAAATGTGTAAGTCATAAACGTTCAAAATCTCTTTTTTTTTGAGGGAACCTGTGTGATTCTAATTTCCTTTTCTTCAAACATATGCCATCCCTGCAAAACTTTGTGGAGACACTGTTTAATGACCTAAAATGAAAGTATAAGAATTCCTATATGAAATATATCCAAGTTATTTATCATCTGACATATGGAGTGGTGCAGACGTGAATCTGGAAGTAAGCTGATATCAGCTGAGAGATAAAATATTTAGTTTACTTTCTTATACAGCAAAGAATAACTTAAAGGAGCTGGAATGAGAAAATTAATCCTGAAATGAGACTTAATTTTTAAATTATCTGATTAGGTCTAGGCAGTTTAATGACTGGGACATGTTTGCCATGTCACATTTAAAATGAATATGTTACTTAGATCTCAGTTGTGGAAGATCTGACTTCCAGTGAACACACCATAAGGGAACCTCACTCCCCACGGTCCTATGAGTAACTAAAAAGTTACTTTTAATTGTAACACATTACTTTTGGGATGTAAGTAATCAACAAAGTAATTAAGTTACTTTTTGAATGAAGTAACTAGTAACTGTAGCTGTTACTATTTGTCATTAGCTAGTACAACACTGGTTATTAGTGTAACTTTATATCAAATGGAGTTAAACATGCATAACTGCTGTAATGATCCTTTAAACAGCATTTGGAGGGCAGTTTCGTAAAACTGCTAACATTCCCTCAAAGAATAACAAGTTATTAAATGATATCCAGCAGCTTCAGATAATCATTACAGCAATGAAATAATCTAACCTGACAGAGTGAGCTTTCCATCAGCAGGATGGAGAGATTCAAAGAGGAGGATTAAGAAGAGGAGAGAATGGGGCAGGCAGCTGCTTCACATGGTCATAAATCAAAATTGTTGGGGTGAAGCTAACACAGGATCTAATGAGCGCCAGCCAAGAAGATAAATGTTGAAAATGTTCCTGGCCGGTGTTGAGGTGAACTGATGGGAAAGGAACCTGACAGCATCTCATTCAGGATCAGCTCAGGCTCTGTGATGAAATGGTTTTCTTGATGTTTTCACCTCACTGCTGAGAGCTCAGCTTTTCATATGCTAATATACTTTAGCCGCAGCATGGCTTCAATTAGACCTGCTTAAGGTTGGTCTGACAAACAAACAAGGAAATCAGACACCTGTGGCTTCACGTCAGTCTGAGTCAGTCAGTGTGTACTTTATTTAAGTAAAATTACTACAATAATACTACACTGTGAAATGTGGATGTCTGTTGAAAATGTTACATTATTAATAATAAACATGCATAAATCAGGAAAATCTAATTAAAGATACTATAACATTGACATCCACCTTCACCTATTCCATTGCATTTGCTTCACAACAAGAGCTTTCCTGTCACGTAGATTAGATTAGATAAAACTTCATTGATCACTTCAGATGGTGAAATTAAAGGAAAAAAACTTACCATCAAACTCAGTTTTTTTCACACTAAACTAAATTGAAGTTTTTTTTGGGGGAGGGAGTTTTTCCTTCGTCTGTGTGAGGGTTGTTTGTAAAGGACAAAGGGTGTCATATCCTGGCCCTCTGAGGTAAATTTGTAAGCTTTTATATTGGGCTATACAATTAAAATTGACTTGACTTGATCGCTGATGACACAGAGATGCCATGTGATACCAACGTTGTTAGACTGTTGTCTCTCAAGCCTTGTTAGAAAAGGGAGCCGTATGCCAGATATCTTCCACATAGATCAATAATGGTCATTTTGGACTTATCAAAAATATATTGGTATTATTTCTCGTAAAATAAATATTTTACTGTTGGTTGAGATGGAACTCATTTTTAATTATTAACTAACTCATTTCATTATGGATTTGCTGCTGATTATTTTCCATTAATTGTTTTTTTTTTTGTTTATAGTGAAAAAATGTTTATCACAATAACCTAGAGTTCAAGGTGACGTTCAAAGTTCGATTCCAACCCGCGATGAACTGCAGGTGTACCCTGTCTTCTGTACCCTAAGATAGCTGGGAGAGACTCCAGCCCCCCCTGCAACCCTATGTGAGGATAAGTGGTAGAAAATGCATGTTTTTTCTGCTAATAGTCTCATAATTTAATTTGCATGGCAATGCTTTGTTTACAAGATGTTGAATTATAAAATAACCAAAGCGGTCAGATACTTATACAAGTACTTCAAATCTGTGTTGTACTTTTTGCCAATTTATTATACTCTGTAAATTGCTGTACGTGGACACGGAGAGCCCACTACGGCCCCGGAGGGCCTGTCGGACAACCTCTCTGTTCTCTCTGGGCACATAAAATATTTTTTAACTGTCCGTCACTCCTTCAAGGGAAAACGGAGACGGCAAGGGCTGCGAATGGTCCTCTAAAAACATCACTTCCAGAATTACTTTTCCAGTTTGACTACTCTCTCCACAACATAAACACTACCAGTCTCGGTAAATTTAATAGACACATACATACCATCAGACTTTCATGTCTCCATTTCTGTATCAAAAGCATCTGTGCATCAATATTATTCAGCTGCAACAACAATAATAGTCTTTCTCTCGGATGCCATTGCACACTGTTGCTGAAAGCACAACAACCAACAAGGTCAACGACCATTGGGACAAGGCCAGTCTTGCGTAGTGACCCCCACTGATCGGGTGGGAAATTGCATTGCGTATCCGGTACCACGATGGAGAACTGCGAGGGCTCGAGGGGTCTCTTTGGTTATGGAGATGGATAACGTATTACGCAGTTGAAAGAAGTATACTAGACCCTTTATACTTAGCTATATCCCACCACTCATTGAAGCTGTTCTTTCTCTGCAGAACTTCAGTGTTTGGTTCATCCTGTTTGTTCCTACGTGCTGACTCAGCTGGGCTATAATCCTTCCTCCTTTCAGGACAAACATACTTCAACTGATAGCCCTCCCCTCCCCCCACTCCCAGTCTGTGCAAACCAGAGATATAAATCAATATGTGAAAAGTTGAAAGAATGATCAAACGTTAATTTGAGCTTCTCACAAGTATATTGTGTTGTTCTGAACTCACAGCTTGAAAAAGAGAATTAAAATGCAGCATCCTAATTATAGTTCAGTGAGTACAGAGAGAGACAGAGAAGTGTGAAAAAAAGTCATTTTGCTATTGATTTAATGTTGTTTTTGGTGTGAAACAGACACATTAAAGCTCAGTCTGTTGCTGCCAGTGGTGGAATGTAACTAAGTACAGTTTGCCGGCTCTGTTGCTTTTATTTTCTCTGTTAGAGGCTCAGCTGTTGCCATGTGGAGAGCCACTGAGAGGCAATAAAAGTGCTATGAGTTTTAATGTATGACCTCTGCTACGAACAGAGCATGTCCTCGCTGTTTTTTTGCTACTTGTAAGTTAAAAATCTGTATTTCTTCCACTGCTGCTTTTCTGCCCGCAATATGCAAGTACAGTACATCTCTCTGGTTTATTTATCTTTATTATGAATTATTCATGTTTAGGTGCCAGGTCGATAACTTGTTTATTCAGATGGTCTTTGTGAGGAATTATGTTGAGATATTGAATGGAGGGTACTGTTATCAACAAAGGGGGGCTGGTCCAGAGAAATTGCTTGTCTTGTTTTTTTAGATAAAATGATATATAAGATTCAGTCCTAACCCCACCCCAACAATGGCCTTAATTAATTAATGAAGCTGCTGTGCGATGTGTAAAAATGTCCTCCCGTAATTTGTAGCCACTTGTATCGTTCCTGCTCATGTGTGATGGCTATGTATTTAATAATGAATAATATGCTGATTATTCAGTGACATTTGAACATGTAGACTCAGCAAAGTGAAAGAGCATAAAACTCAGCATACATGAAGATGTATTTTATAATAATAAATATATTTTGGACAGTGTGTATGTGCGCCTCTGCCACTGACTGTGGAAACTAACAGTACAAGTGTATAAGTATTGATTATGTATGAGTATGTTGGTGTAGAAACCAGTATTTAACTATTGTGACAGAACTAGCTCACACAGCTCACAGCAGGCCTTTTGTGAACCCGAGTTTAAGTTTGACAGTGTTTCAGGGTTGGTGGCAGCAAGTGGGTCAGCCAGTGGTTGAGGCCTGGATGTGTTAAAGTGGGACAGCCCATATAAATAATATGCAAAAAAAAGAAATACTTACAATGCAGAAAAGGCTGCTGGGGCTTCACTGCTGTCAGAGAGAGAGAGAGGATGTCTGTTGTTCCCTGACGACTCAACCTGCTATGAGGAAAAAAATATACTGAAAGGGCAAATCAGCCTCTTTAAACCTTAAACATTAAGTTAATCTACTGTCAACACTTTTCACAGTGTGTTTACACTTCATCAAAGTTATCAAAGTTAATTGTAATATTTTTCACCTAAAATGTATTATTCAGATCCACACCACTGTATCACCAAAAAAAGAAAAACTAAACAAAACAGATGGTTGCTGATGGGCTGGTTGCCTTCCGCCTTGGTGGGGGCATCCGGCTCCTGGGTCTGCCCCTTGTGGTGTTTAACAATGGGAATAGGTGCTGCCAAAAAAAGGTAGACAGGCATATATCAAAATTTCCTCAGGAATTGAACAACCTACTGTGCATAACAACCATAACAGTAGTGTTGCTTTCGTCAATGAAAATGATGATGAAATATCGTCAATGAACCAACGTGACGAAGACAAGAAGGGACACAACGTAAATGGTGGTTGTGTGACGACAACTGTAATCACTTCATTTTTGGTTGACAAAAGTGAGAAAAGACAAAATAATGTTGTAATGTTCACTTGTGTTATTATTTTGCTGTGTGTTGCACTGGCAGATGCAGGCGCCTCACTTCCTCAATCCTCAATCGTGGCATTTAGATGCAGCTGCTGTTAGCGTCATGGCCGGGCACCCGGGGAGTAAAAGAAATGGTACCTGGACATACTACGATAACATCCAAGTGGAAAACAAAACTTAATGTGTTTTTTCTGACATTGTCATGTGATGCTATTTAATTTATTTTATTTAAATTTATGCGTGTGTGTACCTACATTTGGTTGTCTTGGTTGTTGAACTCATTGGGTGCCAGCCATTTTATAAAACAGAAAGTGACTTATGCCAGCATTTTTGCTCATTTTAAATCATATTTCTAGACCCATAGAATATTTTGTACTATGTCTCTGAAAAAAACTGAATAGCTTAAATGAAAGAAGAGACTATTTTATTATTATTATTAATATTTTATTGATTGTTTTTACCTTGTTCCATTCTTGTTTTATCAGAGGTAGATGCCACTTTCAACAAAATCAAGATTCAAGATTCAAGAAGTTTATTTGACCATTTGTGTATAAACACATAGGAACTCTTGTGCAGTCGTTCCCAGAGTCAGAAAAACACATACCTCTACAAAACAGTAAAACCTATAAAAATTAATACACCTCAATCTCAAGAAGTTGAAATATACACACCTACATATACATATACACATGTACAATTATACACACCTATATAAGAAAAAGTGCATAAAACCTTATTAAAAAAAAATAAAATAAAATAAAGCAAAACAGTAGGACAGTAAAACAACCCTAGGAGACAATAAATAATATAAATATAAATATATATATATATATATATATTAATACAAAATCTCAAAATACATTGGCCAGTCATCTTACACTTACATCAAAATTGCCACTTTTTGTCCAGAATCTGTCCGTTTTGCTCTCTAATCTCGATCGTCTTCACTTCCTGCTTTGATCTCTGTGGTGTACACTGTCTTTTTATGCTCTGACTACATCTCCCAGAAGCCCCAACATTACTCACAGGCTGTGGGAGACCACGATCGGGGACTCGCTGCTGAAAAATCACTTGATGGTGTTGGAAATATGTCAATGGCACTCAAAGAGTTAACAAATATGTTGAGCAGAACATCTTCCATGTCTGGAATGGATGTATTCTTGAGTTTATAACTACCAGTTGAGTTTAAAACTTACCAATATAATAACAAAATAACCATTGATTTGTGAAATGGGTTTGACTAAGAGAAACATTTTTCCTCTATACTATACTATATTGTAGTTTTCGTTTTTTAGTTAATGATAATAACCTTGCGGCTCTCATCAGGGTGGGCCAGACGGCGACTCTCACATGAATGTAACGACTACTAACGAGACCTATTGTTTTTTTGGTTTCAGTTGTTTGTTTGTTTTCTGCTCCAACAGGAGTATAAGTTTCTGAACTCTCTAGCAGTGAGTTAGAACTGAAGAAACCTCTCGGATGAGAGGTGAAACGTCTTCAACCATCCTCAAGCAAATCCACTTGACTCTTTTTTTGCTCTTTTTGGTTTATTTGGTCCACTCTTTGGATCCATATGTGTAATTTGAACACAACCAGACAGCTAATGTTACATAGAGAGGAGAGAATAGAGCTCATAAACATCTTCTTTGTAAATGTGAACGCGGTGACCACAACCTGTAAAACAGACCTTGGAATCCACAGAGTCCATGTCCTCTTCAAACACCACTCCACGCTACACTGTCTGATTGTGAGAGACACCCACATACATCCCTTCATATCTGGCTGTGTATCCATAATACAGCAGCTCCTCAGCACACTCCACTGAGCTGGTGAACAAAAGTGGAGAAAATGTTCCTGAGCTGAAGGGCCATCCTTAAAGCTGAGCATTTTACATAATCCCCTCCGGGCAGAGATGAGATGAACGCTCTGTGTCTTTAGCTGAGTGAAGATAGAATCAAAACTTCAAGGAATAGTTCACCCAAAAACAACATAAAAATGATATGTAGTACTCACCTCCCTATGCTCTTTCTGGTTCTAGAATAAAAGCAATCTACTGACTGGAGTTCGGGAGAGAAAAGAAATCCCAACACAACAAAGCATTTCCTGGATTGCCCTCCTGTGTTGTAGTGTGTTCTGCACTGAAACACGTACCACATCCACTTAACGAACTGGAAAATTTGTCTGTCCATCGTGACATATAGGATCATAATTGTCTTTCCATTTCTGTGGTACCATCATCGCGTAAGATCAGGTCCATTTGCTTGCTGACTCAGTAGACAGCCTGGATGCTGATTGGCCAGCTGAGACCATACGTTTGTTTGCGGCAGTTTCAGTCCCTTGCTGCTGACACCAGGTGCGGTCCAGCATCTGCTGTTTTTTTTCTTTTTCTTTAGAGGCCAAAAAGCCAGCCGGCTGCATCAGGACCAGCTGGCTGTAATGCAGAGCCAGCAGGAGGACGGACACATCACACAGTGTCCTCGGACACTGACAGGTCTGGCTGGACAGAGCTCAGAGAGTCAGCAGGAGGACAAGTTCAGTCAATCGATTTCTGGCTGTCGGCTGGTTTTGTTTCTCAGATGAATACTTTGGCAGGGAGTTATTTTTAGAAGAAAATGACACCAGAGCAATGGCTCTAATATTCATTTCAGAGTTTGTGAATCAAGGAAAACAGATGAAAACAGCATTTAATCAGGTGGAGAACAGCAGTGAAAGCTGATGTGTGACTGAATCCTGACGATACAGACCCACTTTGTTTGTCCAAACTTTGGTCAGCTTCAGTTTACATTCAAGTAGAGATAAAAAAAAATGATGTCACTGATTAATATTCTGGTCAACTGGTGTTCCAAGCTGCTGTTTATGTTCCAACATTTTTGTTGATCACATTTTAAGGGGAATTGTATCACCTGCCTGGATTGTGTGTCCTGTATTTATGCACCACACAGGTGGTGCTAGGTCAGAGGTCAGACAGGATGATTTGTGGCACAGCAGTTCAGGACTTGAGACATGAGCTCTCATCCTCAGTCCTGCATGTTGTTTGGTTCAGGCAGCAAACATTATTAATCACATTTTAGTTTATATGTTGTAGTAAAAGCAGATGAAACAGATTACCACTGAGCATTCATGAAGATGTTTTCATCTTTATGTGCTGAGAGAAAACCTGTCTGTGTGATGACGTCACACGACATTCATGTTTACTGCTTTAATTTTATTAGTATTAGTAGTATAGTGTTAGTAGTAGAGGCATTTGAGGGTCTACCACCAGGAATGTATGTTTTTTTTGCAAGTTGCAGATTTTCCATTATTTGAACCCATTGTTCCATTTTTTTTGAGTTTGTATTGTCGCAATGACTTGAACTGATTGTTCTTTCCAGTGTACGATCTGACGTTTGTTTCTGTCGTCTGAAACTGTTCAGATGTATCTGTGGCTTCACTGTGAAGCCTTTTCACAAGAAAACAAACACAAGTTTATTTTCTTCTGATGCTGACGGAGGATCAGTTCTTATTTCAGCTTCTTTTTAATCACAAGCTGAACTTTGGTTCACCCTGTTGCCTCCACCGAGCTTCAAAACACTGAATGTGTGACCCAGGTGGATTCAGGAATGGCTTTCCACACTTGGTATCAGACACCTCTGAGGATCTGATTTCCTTTTTTAAAGAGTTCCAGCCTTTCCTTTTGTTCAATTTCAATAGAGTTTGATCTGTGCAGCTGCTCAATGAAGGTTGTGTAAATTCCCAGTGTTGGATGTGTAAAGCCTCCTTGATGTTAAAACTTTGTAATTGAGGTTGGAGTGTCAGACTTGCATGCGGCTGTATTGTGCTGTTATATAAACGACTGGGTTTGTCAATCCTTGTATCACATTTACATCATGCATACAGAGGTTGTTTAATTTTGAAATTATTTGTATTATTATAAATAGAGCACTTTTATATTCTTTAGGTGCTGTAATATATGCTGTGATGTGTTTACGGTTAAGGCTATAATTTATACTCAGAACTTATGAAGTAACTATTACTGTAACTATTACTGTTACTTGACCTCAATCAGAACACATGACTTGGGTTGGTAACTAGCAAGAGTGCACATGATTTTTCGTATAGTGTTTCAAAAAATGCAAAAATGTACACAACAGGATACAGAATAAACTCCTTAATAGTTGTAGATTAGATGACCCAGAAAACAGTCTCCATCCTTCAAAAACCTCAGGCTGTACATGTCTAATGGTCTAATATTTCCACAAAATGAGCATGAAATAAGTTGGCTGCAGCTTGTGTGGTAGTCAACTGAGATTTCCTTAGTCAATAAGTCTTTTTTTCACACTCAATGACTTATTTCCAAGAAACTTATGAGCTTTAGGTGCATTTATGTGACTCTGTGGAGGAACTCAGTTCTGTTGATTAAATCAATGAATTGATTCTTCTGATTTTTTTTGGTTGAAATGATAGTAAATTCACATTTCTTGTGCTCTGATCAAGCATAACATCATGACCTTTGACAAGTGAAGTAAGCACAAAATGACTGACAAAACACAATGTATAGTATGAGCGTATATCCAAAAAATGGCCAGACCCAGCAGAATCACACCCCACTGTGGCACTCTAGTCGATAACATATTTACCAATAAAATTGAAAACAATACAGTGAGTGGACTATTAATCATTGACATCAGTGACCACCCAACAGTTTTTACAGTTCATAACAGCAACTAAGAGAAATCAGTCAGATAAACAAAACTTAAATAAACCATAAGTGTATTGAGGAATGACATCTGCAACATCATGTGGACATCGGAGACAGTGCCTCAGGATTGGCAGACCGAGGTGGTGGTTCCTCTTTTTAAGAAGAGGGACCGGAGGTTTGTTCCAACGAAGGGGAATCACACTCCTCAGCCTCCTTGGTAAGAACCATTCAGGAGTTCTGGAGAGCAGGGTCCATTGGGAAGTTGAATGTCGGATTCAGGAGGAGCAGTGTGGTTTTCTTCCACAATTCTCCAAAATTCTAGAAAAACTATTCAACAACAACGACAAAGTCATATCACAATTTACCTTTGGATAGTCAATACTGATTCAGATTAAACAGCTCAACAACACTGGCAATAATTACCTCAATAGAGGAAATTACCAAAGCGATAGACCACCAACAATATACAGATGGACTATTCATAGATCTCAAAATAGGTTTTGATACAATCAATCATAACATATTAACCAATAAACTGGAACGATATGGGATCGGAGGGTTGTATTACACTGGGTGAAAAGTTATTTAGGAGACGGGCAACAATTTGTGAAGATGGGAGAGCATACAGTACATCACCTTGCTTGGACATTACTTGTGGCTTCCTCCTGGGGTCACTACTGGGTCCAAACTAATCATCCTTGATTAGGATGAGGAATAAAAAAGAAATTGGATGACCCATGATTGGCATGTCTTCTTTAATTTTAGGTATTCAGATGTAATTAAAAACTGCCTGTTTCAGTTTCTGCCTGGTTGTTGAGGTTTTTTTTTTCTCAGTGTGGCAAGTCAGACTTCCTTCCTTCCCGAACTGCGAGATGGAAACATGAAGACAAACAGAGCAGCGGCAGCAGGAGTCATGTGGACTGCATTTACCTGCAGGGTGAAGCTGTTCATTGTCCAGGAAAGAGACAGATCACAGTAAATAGAGCTTTACTTTAAATAACATGATCGGAGCAAGCTATGACGGACGTGAGCTGTCACCTCAGATGGATTTCCTCTGTTGTCGTTCAGCCGGGCAGAAAGCCGCAGGCTGTCGCAGGAATGACGAGCATCAATCACTGTCGCAGGAAACACCCTGAGAGGGCAGAATACAGCGTCCTCTGACGTAAAGACGTGTAAACCTGTCTGTACACAGATATTGGTTCTTTGCCTCATGCCGGGGTCTGATTCGGCTCGCCGGGCCTTAGCTGGCTGAACTAAAGATGGGGTGTTGAGGGTAATGAGCGCTGTCGGGACGCCATGTATCAGGACGTCGCTCACCTCGTCTGGGATCACCTCAACTGTTTGTCACACTGAGGCCTCCGCTGATTCACATTACACACAGAGCGATTACTCTTCAGTTACAGTGCACGTTTTTCAATCAAGTTTTTTTTTTCATTTCACGTTGTCATATTTTGCTTCAGTGATGCATCAACATATCCAGCTCAGCCAAGCATCAAAAAACATTTTTTGTGATATTTCTAGCCAAAATTTTGGCTGTTGTTGTTGCACAAATTGAAAATGTGCATGAAAAACTGAGATATATATTAAATTTAAATGAAAACATTTCTGTCTACAAGATTATATACAAAGTATATCAGTTTCCGAATAAGCTCAACAGGCTAGTAAGTGGTGATAAAATCTACGGCAAAGATTCATCAAATACAAAAGATTCTTAACATGTGTAGTGAGCCCTTTCTGTGTGGAGCCCCCCTGCGATGTGAGGATAAGCGGTAGAAAATGGATGGATGGAAGTCTGGAGAAGACCATTTTAAGAGGATTGAGAATGAAAATGGACCTTGGTCCTTTTTTCCAAACATGGTTATTTATTTTTTTCTTTTACTGCATGTTTGTATGCATAAGATCACCACCTCCTACTCATTTTAAACACATTTATCCCCAAAATCCAACTTTATAAATAACAAGGCGAAAACAAATCCCCTCAGTACATGTGAATAGAGCCACTAGAGCTTCACATCTGGCCAGATGAGCTTTTTGTCTCCTTTTCTTTCAAAATAAAAGCCCTGTGTGGAGAGGCAGCTGTGAGAGTAGAAGCCCACGTTGAAGCACTGGTGATTGCACTGTTGTTTTGTGTGTGGCCAGCTGATCGGCAGGGTGTCCAATTAAGCTGCTAATTAAAATTGCAGTCCCCCAGTTGTAACAGGAAGCCCACCAGCAGGGCACAAGTTTGATTTCTCTCTGAGAATCTCTTGTTTAATAACCCATGTGGAATTATGTGACTCACATATTATTATTATTATTATTATTATTATTATTATGTCATTGCGATTGCTACTTACATTTTCCTACCCACAAAGCTTATGGATGTTTTATTTTTTCTCAAATCACAGGGTAGTTACATAGATATTATATATAATATATATATATATATATATATATATATATATATATATATATATATTCCATTTTCCATTAAATTAGAAAACAGCAGCGTGGTCCTTTTAAAGACAGAACCAGGGTGTGTTATTATGAGGAGATGATGTGTTTTAATGGAGCTGCAGCTGACTGAGCATCAATACCTGATGCTGCTGTCTATTCAGCCCACAATGCATCATTAATGCTAATGGAGGTCCCCATTAGATTGTCATGCAGCTGTAGTTGTTTTAGCCTTTACTGTAAAGTATGTTGTTTTCTTTCTCTCTCTCTCTCTCTCTCTCTCTCTCTCTCTCTCTCTCTGTGTGTGTGTGTGTGTGTGTGTGTGAAACATGTTTCCTCTTAGCACTACCTCCATGGATCTCCATAATTTCTGGTCTATTCTGTCATATAATCAGTCTCCACGTAAGATGTTTAACTTCATTTTTTAACTGATACAGAGAAAGGAAGTCTTTAGAATAGAGGTTAGTCTGGATGATTTGAAACGCCTAAAAAGGAAACAAATCTCACTAATCAAACAAATACAATGCATAGTTTATATGTATTTACAGTATTTATGCATTCATTTCCTGTGTCTGTACTGGAAATTATATTTTTAACTGACAGTTCACTATTTAGCAAATTATTTGGCACTTAATTTAACTGTTTGTCCTGAAAAAACAACTCCAAAGGTTGTTTGTACAAGCAACGTATTGCTACCTATGTTTGCCTCTGTTGTTAGGTGGTTATAATAACCTCTACTATTACTGTGAGGGACACAAAGGAGGAAGTCAGGTAATGTAGCATGAAGAGCTACACAGTCTGCACAGGGAGAAGGTTGCAGTGGATGGATGGGTCAAACAATCACAGGACTTTGACCCAGGAGGCCGCTGTACTGTGTGAAATGAATGGTCAAAACAGAGGTTTATGTATGCAAGTTAACCTCGTCGTTACCAGCCATCAGACAAACATGACATATGTGATGTGTCTAAAATGTAAAAACCCAGTAAAGCATCAGAAACTCAGGAGTTTTTCTTTGGGAATGAACTTCCTCCTTGATGATCAAAGCTGTGGCGCACAGATAGTGTCAGCTCTCAGACAGGTTTGTATTTACAGTATCGGTCATTTAATTTGCCGTCTGTCGCTGAGCGAGTTGAGTCGACTGACATTTGTATTGCTGTAAGGCCCTCGGCCGTCCGTCTTCCTCCCTCCCCCGTGAATGCTGATGAGGCGTCCAATGGCGCTCGGCCCAATGCGCCGGCCTCTGACTGAAGTGAAATCAATCAGCCCTTCAATCTTTCTCTAAAGGACTATTATCCGGCCCCGCTGGTCCTGTCTGCTGCAGGATCCATGACCTGATCCGCCTCCCTAATTCACACAGCAGAGCTCGCTAACTTGACTCTGACAGGGAACTGAATGACAGGAAGCAGCGAGAGGCCAGGATTTAAGGTTCGAACTTGGATTGGTTTGAATCTCAACAAATGTACTGCAGGATGTCTGATGTGTGACATTTAAAAATGTCCTCCCCCCATTTATTTATGTGATATATATATTTAGTACAACCACAATATAATCATACAAGGGCACCTACCTTAATTTCTCAGAGAAATTACTTTTACATGACACCAAATTAACAGTAAATACATTTTGAAAGCAGGTTAATCCTGGCTAATAAATCCTGGATTCCTTATATAGAAACGGTTTTATAATTTTATCATTCATGTGCATCTTTTTTTGTTATTTTCATCCCTCTAAGTATAGAAAATGGCATGACGAAAACAACATGACTATGCATTTGGTCACTCATGTATTCACTTCAGTTTAAACTTAAGTGAGAAATTAGCTTGAAGCTGTTGCAAACCACAGACTTTCTCAACGTTACTTTGAGTGTTGATAGAGCAGCTTCAAGACAAGATACAAACTCCATTCAGAAAATAAGCATTTTCAGTTGTTTGCGTTCCTTCTTGCCGAAAGACTTCTTAAAGCATGAATCCAGCCTTTTTATAGCCTGGCAAGTGAATTACTCCCAAAGTATGTGTCGGTGGTGGAGAGAGAGTCCATTACCATAACTGTACCACTACTACTTTTTCTACAGTTGAATTTTATTGACTGCAGCTTAACAGTGATTTAAAAAAAATAATAAAAATTGGTTAAAAGCACTTAGTTAATTCTTATATTAGCCTAACTAATTAAGTGGCAATGACGTATACATATGTCATTTAAAAGCCAACGCTTGAGTGTTTTTTCAGCCGCTGGCACAAGAGGGCGCTCTCATGCATCCTGTGAGTTGCTTCTGAAATACGTAGTTGGATCATGAAAGAGACAGTTTAAGCCACAGAGATCAAAGCACAAGGCACAAAGTGGAGACGTCGGGATCAGAGAGCAGAGCAATCGTAGTAGAAAACAATGTGGTCTTTTTGTCGAAACTGGCCTCTATTCAAATTCAGATATAGCAAGAATGGAACAAGGTGCAAACACACATTTTTTTCATGATGACATAGAGAGTCTCTTCTTTCATTTGAGCTATTCTGTGTTTTCAGAGTCATAGTACAAAATATTCTGTAGGTCTTGCAATATGACTCAGAATGGACAAAAACACTGGCACAAGACACTGTTTTATAAAAGGGCTGACACTCAAGTTGAGTCCCTAAATCAACACAGTCAGATGGCTATATGCGTCACTGTTGTTCAATAATTTGAACTTTAATTAAGTGTTCTTGAGCAATATGCTGTTAAATCACCATTAACCGCCTCAGATTTAAGTGGTTTAAAGATGAAAAAAAAAACCCTTAACGGTCGACTGCTTTGTGTCTCCACAGATCCCTCAGATCAGCTACGCCTCGACAGCTCCAGAGCTCAGTGACAACACTCGCTACGACTTCTTTTCCCGTGTGGTTCCTCCAGACTCCTACCAGGCTCAGGCCATGCTGGACATAGTCACGGCCATGGGCTGGAACTACGTGTCGACGCTCGCTTCTGAGGGAAACTATGGCGAGAGCGGTGTTGAGGCCTTCGTACAGATTTCCAGAGAGCCAGGTAAAAACAACAGTGAAACTGAAATTTAGCCTGCAAATATCCCCTGAGTGATGGAGGACAGAAAAGATGTGGTTTTTAAGCTGCTGCTTGTTAAACCCACTGTGTGTTGATGAGGAAACAGGAGGAGAGGTCATGTAATTGACTCTTGATTTAATTACAGCTGAGGTCTATGCTGGCTGGTCACTCTGAGGTAATCAGAGTTCTCTTGCTGATTAAAATGTTGTAGCACCCAGGAGCGCTGACATTAATTACACTGTAGAGGGTATGTTTGAAATTCATCAGTTGTTACATGTATGTTGGAGATCAACAATGTGTCTGTGTGTGGGTGTTAAGTCCTCTCTTGAAAGCACAAAGTTCAAAAGAAAAACAAGCGAAGGAATGCTCAAATAGCAGCCTGGACAGAACCACTGGACGTGAGAATGAGTTGGGTTTTTAGTGATACGTCTCTATGTTTGATCCTCTTGATCATTTGTGTTTCTCTCAAGCTACTTTCTTAAACAGTTGGTAATGGTTTAACAGGCAGGGAAACAAAGGAAACCTGTGTTACTGTAATGGCAGGATCTATTGTATGTCTGAAATATGTCTTACTACGGTTGAAAGGTTGCGACTGTCTGCTGACTGCCTGTTTTTTCGGGATGTAGCGATCGCTGTGGCACTTGATGTGGATGGGTCTACCAACACTTTCCAGTCACCATTTGCTAAGAAAGCAATCTAAAGCCAGACACTCCCACCAGGATATAAACTTGGTATTTCAGGAGCGACAACAACAAATGTGTTATAAAACTGCAGCAAAACACTCCTTGTGCAGCTACTTTAAATATAGAAATATAACAGAGGAGCAGCTGGTGTTTCTGTGTATGACACAGCCAAACAAACTTGCATCAGTTAAATAAGGCCTTAAAGAATAATTTCAACTGTGATCTGATTTTGAACAGCTTACTGTAGCGTCTCCATCTTGTTCGATTCCTCCTGCATTATTTAATTTTAATTTGGTTTGATTTCATTGATTTTTTTGCAAATAATAACTTTCAGGATATATATAGGTGCACAATATGATAGATTGATGCTGTTATTATTATGTTATTTGTGGTCCAAGAGCGAAAAAAGCATGCTGCCTTTTCACCATAGTATTCACGTGTGAAACTATCTGTGACAAAAACAACTGTTATAAAATACTTTGATGTGTAAATTTATCATAAACATTCCAAAATGTTTTACTTCTTGAAGCAGTGTATGTGAATGACCTCAGCTTACAGGAAGTAAACGGTGACCCAATCGGCAGCAATGCATTTGCATTAACACTGTCCAGAAAAAAATCTTTTAATCAGAAACCATGTGTCTTTCTGATGTGATGAACGTGAAATGAATGAAACAATGAATTTACATGTGCTATCATGTTTCTTCGTCTAAACTCTGCTGAATTACTTTATGATAGGAAACAACAGTTTCTCTGCACACCCCAAAAAGCCAAACTGGGTGTCTGCTACATTAATCTAAGTGTAACATGTAGCTTCTACCATATATAGTCATGTTTTGTGGTTGTAGATCATTAAGTACTGTTATTTTAGCATGATGTGCAATAACTTAACATTGTGTAAATTAATTAATTGTTAACAGAACCTAATGCATTTTGGGTAAGAAGAGCAGAAGGTGGCAGTAGTGTGCAAGCCGGGAGTTTTAGAAACTTCACTTCAGGAAATTCAGCACACAGTTCAAAACACGGCAATGAAGATGGTAAACTAAGTCATTTACTTGAATTAAAATAAGTTTGACTTCAAAACAAACCACTGCACAGAAATGTCACATAACTTGTTACTGTCCACTCTATGATTTTGTCACTGAATGTTTTCGTAGTGTGCTCACTGATCATAGCAGCATTAGTTGCTATGGTTAGCTACTTAGCATTTGCATCGCTTGCTATGAGCGTATTATAATTGGGTGGAAATAACTTAACATATTTTTGTATGTTCACCCAACAAATGATAATTATGTTGGATTTACCCCAATTTCTTGCTAAATGAGCGTATTACAGTTGGGTGGAAATATTTCCTGCCCACCACATTCTCACCAGATTTATAACCTTGCTGCTACATATTGACCAGTGGCCGGTGTAACTTACACATAAAAGGCAGCGGCAGCTGTAATCATGAAGAATGGCTGCAATCGAGGTGTTTAAAAGGCTTCAGATTAATAACGAGACCCTGTGTGGAGAGCAGCTGTGGCTCCTGTGTGAGATCAATGAGCTTTCATCTCTTTCACACACACACACACACGCGCGCACACACCCACACACACACACACACACACACACACACACACACACTCACTGCTGGCTTCATTAGAGCATGTATATGTAAACAGGAACCAGGTCTGAGCGCTCTCTGCTGCTGCAGGCTTAACAGAGGAGATCGATCGTCACGACAATCATACAGATGTATTAATAAGAGCTGGTTAGCTTCTAATCAGTTGATTGTGGGAATCATTTGTGTGCAGTCATCTTTATCTCCTGATGAGAAAAAGCCTTGATGTGTCATCGTAATAATGACAATTAGAACTGGTTTCAGCAGTGCAGTACAGCTCTTAAGGCAGTAAACAGTAAACAGTCTCAGTCTGTTTACAGGTGTTGGGGAGTCCTACTGTGAATTTCTCTGTGAGATGAATAAAGCATCTATCTATCTATCTGTCTATCTATCTACTGCATGAGGAAAAGAGTTCTATAAAGACTTTTGAGAGTAACTTGAGTCGGTGTCAGATGGGATAAGAATATGGAGGTGTGGAGTTGATGTGTAGATGTTGATGCAACAAAGATGCAGCCAGATGTTCATCTTTGTTGCAGACTAGAGGCTCCAGGCTATATGGCTAGACACGATGAGACTAACACAACTGATTCCCTAAGCAAACTGTCAGAGATGCATGGTGGGTAATGTAGGCACCAGGTTGTGAGAAGGAAAAAGAATGTATGGAGTGAAAAAAAGACTCTGCTGCGTCAGTTTTGATTGATTAATTTTTTAAGGCGTATAAATGGCACAATAATTGCTTTTGGCATAATTCCTAGACCATGTCATCTATACTGGCTGCAACATGTGCCGCCATCCATCCATCCATGTAATTTTGCCACGCTAATAGCAAGTGACGTAGAATTAAATGTGAGACCAGTGTTTTGTTTTGGAACTTGCTTAAGTAATGTTTATGATGTGTTTTCTGTACTTACGTTACAACGTTCTCATGTGTTTTTGTATAATTCGTAAAAAACTGTGTGTGAATGTGTGTTGACTTCTATAGGGACAATCCACTGATTTTTACCTACCAAGACCAGTAGGATGTTTGGAAGAAGAAAGGAGGAGATACAGGGCGTGTACAGAAAGGGTGTCGCTGACGTACCCAGTTCGTAGTTACTTAGCGGCAACCCAAAAATCGGTGGCGGCTTGCTTCCACCAGGCCAAGCCTGGCCAAGTCGTGCTGTCCTGTGCTGGGCCAGCTGGCAGATGACAGCGGAGTTTCCCAGGCAGCAGAGTCAGTGACCTCATTGGCAGGCAGAAGCTGTCACAGATTAAAAGACCATTTACATAATATTATTGCATAAAGAGGTTTTTTTTTCCCCTGGAACTTCGTCATCTGAGCCACCCCCGATCACACTTCACTAACCGTATCAAAATGTCTTTAAATGATCATTCCCTCAACTCAGTAATCCTATCAACCATAGATTAAATGTCTTTTCTTGTCCTGTTGCCTTTGAAGTATATGAATTATCTGCTGCTAGTTTTTTCCTCAGAGGCCTGAAATTAAGAATGCCTCAAACTCCTGCAAGCTCGGCTGAGTCACCGTCACCACTTCATGTGCCTATTCTTTCCATCACTGGAGACATTTTCCAGCCCCCCCCCTCTGTCTCAGTTTACAGTATATGGAGCACTGCAGGGCCACAGGGGTGAAGAACCCATACTTTGAGTCTTTAAGACTCATAAATGTATTTGCTCTAAAAAACTTTGGTGAAATGTTCCTCTGAACAATAAACAAAATAGTGTGTTAATACAACTTCCTGTTGGCAAGCAGGTTAATAATGGAAAAGAAAAAAGTAAGTCACTAACTCAGTTTCTAACTTCAAGCTCAAAATGTTATGGGCATCAGAATTTCAATTTAAGAACTTAATTCTCTTGTTTAGTCCCTGGAAAGTTAAGTTTTCACCCTTTTCACTTTGTAAAGTCAGGAAACACTTTGAAGAGAACAGCAGGTACTGCAGTGGAGGGAAAATGGCTTCAGGATACATTCAGGGACCCACTGCCAGCTCAGAAAGCTGCTTTCACTCATGTCTTTTTCCGTCTATGACTGCTGTGCAGCCAGACAGAGGAGGCTGTTGAATTGAACAAGTTGTTGAAAAACAATGATCATGACCTTTTGATTATTTTTCGTATTTCATACTCATTCATTTTATGTGATACAGGGAAATGTCCTCTCAATAGCTACTAAATGGCAGAACTATAAATTATAGATGAATTAGCTTTCTCTTTTTTTTAATATTCATGAATGCTCTCATCAGGAGTTGATCTTAACGTAAGAATACAATACATAATTAACATAAGAGAGTACAAACCTACACCAAGTAAAGCTGAGTTTGTTTGTTCATCTCTTATTTTATCATTTCTTTACCTTGTCTGCTGCTGTCTGTTCTTTTTGTATATTATGTTGTCTTAAGAGAGTGCTATAAAAGTCAGATTTCTTGTATGTGTACACATACCCGGCAATTAAATGTGATTCTAATTCTGAAACCAATAAAATAGATTTTTCATGTTCATAGCCTTCATAAACCCCTTCCAAGATAATGCAGTAAATACTGGCAAAGATGCAAAATAGAAGTGAAAGAAACTGTTCTCCTGAGTTTTACTGAAGATGCCATTTCGGCGTCACTGTTCAGTCGAACCGAGAGCTTCCCCGCCAGGAGAATCGGGATCCTCCTGCTCTCTCAGCAGGAAATCTGCCGACAGTGGGCTGACTCCTGTTTCAACTGCTATCTGACTGAGGCGCCGCCCGCCGCCTCCAAGGCTAAATTCAGCCTAGCAGCTGTTAATTATGCGTTCATCTTCAAAACTATTGCAAGGAGATGTTGGTTTGAAAAGCATCTGAGGGTTTCATAGCGTCTCTTTTGTGTTTGTTGTCTCTCGAGTGTCATTTGTTGTCATCCTGAGGCTGAATAGTTCAAGACAACCACAGCTTTGTGCCAAGAGGAGCTCAGTGAGGAGTTCAAAAGTTTAAGACCTAAAACAGAAAAATCTGAACAATGAAGGCATTACAGCGAACACATCATCAGCTGAATAACCTTCATCAGTAGGACTAGCTTTTTAGAGGACAATGTAAAAAATAGCATCTAACATTAGATTTTTGAGTCAAAGGAATGAAGATTTTTATATTGGAGAGTCACATGAGTAACATGTCCATATTATGTAGAGACAAACTGAGAAAGTGTTGATACAGGCTTTCACAAAGCATCTCATGTATTGTAGGTTTTAATAATATAATTATATTATATTATAATATGATAATTAATATAAGATAAGATAAAACTTTATTCATCCCACAGGAAATTGTTTTACAACAGTTGCCATACACAGTAGGAAAAAGTAAGGAGATTTGAAGTTTTTTTTTTTTTAAAAAATATATACAGTGCAGAATAATGCAAAAATGCAGTGTTAATGTAACTCAACTAACAATCTAAACAATACAACAATATACAAAAATCTACAAAAATTAAAGAGCATCGATATGCAAATATAAGTATGCAAACATAAGTATACAGTAAGCTGCCAAGTAGCTTTAAAGGGACATATTCTCTGAAAAAGTGACCAAGTAGTTTAAAGTGACATATGCAGAGTATTATGCATGCATCAATGATAACAAGTATTACAGTGAGTGAGCTGCGTTAATATGTAGAGGTAGAGAGAGCGAGAGGAGAGAGAGAGAGAGTTTCAGGTGGATGATGGCTGAAGGAAGGAAGGACTTCCTGTGGCGTTCTTCTCCTCACCTTGGTAGAGGAGTATGTCCAGTATGTGTCCATTATATGAATTCAGTCAATAAAGAAGGAAAAATGAAATGGAAAAAAGGCACAAAAAGTTATCTCTATTATTAATTAGTATTCATAGAAATGTTGAATGGGTGAGGCCACTGTTTGTGAAACCAGATGTGAACATTATTTGTCACTTAAATTCTGCACCTAAGTTACTCAACTTGTGCACTTTATTTTATTTAACCCAAACTGCGAACTTCTCCTAAACCCAACCAAATAGTTTTATCACATCAATCGAACCATGTATTTAAATTTTTTGCTGCAATCTTTTCCTTGTTTCCTGTGAAGTTTATTTTGAAAAGACTATGTGTGACATGCAGGAATTGACTGGACGGAGAGTGCACAAGAAAAAAAAACATGGACAGAAATCTATATCTGAAGTTTTTGTAAATAATTTTGAAAATGTGTTGCCATGAAGCAACAGCCAAAGTCTTTACAGCGAGCATTACAGCGAGCTTCAGTCATCCTTCAGTAGAGAACTGCTGACGGCCGTCATTTATCTGCCTTCTCTTCATCTCTGACTGAACGTTTGATGTTTCAATAAAGAAAAGTGTTTCTTCTTCTGAACTCGGCAGCAGATATTCCTCTCATTCAAATCTGTCAAATAGTGTTCTGTGGTCCTGTGTGTGTGTGTGTGTGTGTGTGTTCAGCAGATTAAAAGGAGGATGTGATGGTGTTGTATTTTTGCTGACGTTCTGTCAGATCAGTCAGTGTGGAAAAACTCTTTTTTTTCTTCCTCAGAAGTGTGAAAGCCTGCAGGAGATAATCTGCTTCTCTTTCTCTTCTTTCTCTCAGCTCCTCATCCTCTTCCATCTTTCCCTCTGTACTTCTTTATCCCTTCAATATTTCTTTTCTTCCTCCCTCTCATATAACCACTTTCTGTCTCGCCTCACCTGTCTCTGTTAAATTGGTGGTTTTGATTTGGTCCATTCAAGGAGCAAAGTTGTATTTTTTTAATGTCCTGGTCGTTCTTTAATCCCACTCTTTAATTAATTGCTTATTTCTATTTTTCCTGGAGAGCAGCATTTCATTCAATTTTTTTGTTCCTGTCCACCTGCTTTGCATGCAGCCTGAGGAGAGGATGAATATTTCATGGCGAGGGATTCCTCTGCCTTTCCTCTCTCGAGAACAAGTTACCAGAACAAAATGAATCATCTGCAGCTCACCTTTTACTAAAAATAAAACACTCGCCGTCCTTTAGTGGCGGCCATACGACTGTGGTGAGGTTGAGCGACGTCTGCACTGTGAGGTAAAAACGTTTATCACCTGATAAGGCAAACTTTTTTTTCCTAGAAATTTAGAAAGAATTATTAAAGTCAGTTAGTAAAGGTCATTCCTCAAGTAATTTACCTGAGAGATAAACCAGAGAGGTAGTTAACCTATACGCTTTTTTCAGTTTCTACTTGCAAACCAAAATGTCTCACAGGAAGGTGCATAGGTAGCAGGACAGAGAGCTACACAGGATATACAGTGCTTATTATAATGTAAAAAAGACATCATCCGGCATCTCAGGAGGGGGAAGCAGTGCACCATCAGCACTGTGTATAGTGGGGATGGAGAGCTGCTGACCTCGACTCGGGATGTTGTGAGTCGGTGGGGAGAATACTTTGAAGCCCTCCCCAATTTCACCGACACGCCTTCCAATGAGAATGGACTTGAGGTCTCCGAGGTAGTTAAAAAGCTCCTCAGTGGCAGAGGGGTGAATGTGAAGGCTCTGGATGTTATGGGACTGTTGTGCTTGACACATATCTGCAACATCGTATGGACATCAGGGACAGTGCCTCTGGACTGGCAGACATGGGTGGTGGTTCTCCTCTTTAAGAAGGCGGACCAGAGGGTGCGTTCCAACTATGGGGGATCACAGTCCTCAGCCTCCCTGGTAAGATCTCTCGCTGGAGCGGTTTGTGAAGCGAGTTGGGATGAAAATCAGCCCATCCAAATCTGAGGCCATGGTCCTCAGTTGGAAAAGGGTGGTGTGTTCTCTCCAGGTTGGGGATGAGATCCTGCTCCAAGTGGAGGAGTTAGCTTGGGGTCTGGTTCACGAGTGAGGGGAGAATGGAGCAGGAGATCAACAGGTGGAGCAGTGCAGCTTCTGCAGTGATGTGGACGCTGTATTGGTCCGTTGTGGTAAAGAGGGAGCTGAGCCAAAAGGCCAAGCCCTCAATCTGACAGTCGATCTACGTTCCTACCATCACCTATGGTCATGAGCTGTGGGTTGTGACCAAAAGAACAAGATCACAGATACAATCGGCTGAAATGAGTTTCCTCCACAGGGTTTCCGGGCTCTCTCTTAGAGATGATGCCCCCCGGACGCCTCCCTGGTGAGGTGTACCGGGCACGTCCCACCGGCAGGAGACCCAGAGGACGACCCAGAACACGCTGGAGAGACTGTGTCTCCCAGTTGGGCTGGGAATGCCTCAGGATCCCTCCAGAAGAGCTGACTGAAGTGGCTCGGGAGAGGGATGTCTGGGCTTCCCTGCTTAAGCTGCTGCCCCTGCGACCCAACCCTGGATAAGAGGAAGACAATGGATGGTGTTTCATGAAAGAGAAGAAGAGTGTTTCAACTACGGTGTTCAGTTTTTACTGAATCCCCAAGTTCCGTCCCACACTTTTGACCCATTATAGATTCTAACACCCTTAAATTAAAACTTAAAGCCAATTGTTAGTTGATTTTTTTGACATGGTGTGACTGAATTACTTTTTATTTTCTGTTAGCTGTTTTAATGGCCTGGCCCAGAGGTGCCAAAGTATCAGAAACAGGTTCTTGTAGCAGGTTTTCAAGGGGAAGCTCAAACCTCCACTGCTGCTCCTGAATGCCTTCAAGGCATTTCAATGACAGAAAATTATGATTCAGGATCCATCCATCCATTATCTACCGCTTATCCTCATAGGGTCACGGGGGGGCTGGAGCCTATCCCAGCTGTCTTAGGGCGGAAGGCAGGATACACCCTGGACAAGTCGCCACCTCATCGCAGGACACAGAGACAGACAACCACTCACACTCACATTCACACCTACGGACAATTTAAATTAGCCAATTAACCTAATCCCCATGCATGTTTTTGGATGGTGGGAGGAAGCCGGAGTACCCGGAGAGAACCCACGCAGACACGGGGAGAACATGCAAACTCCACACAGAAAGGCCCCGGGCCCGGGATTCAGACCCGGTACCTTCTTGCTGTGAGGCGACAGTGCTAACCACTACACCTGATTCAGGATATATAGATTTTTTTTATTGTGGCATACAGTTAAAGAGACAATTGTGGAAAGAAGATCTCAATGTGGAGCCTTTTCTTTTTTTCTGTTTCTGAGTCCTCAGCGATGCTTTCACTGAATACATCATCAGCTGCAGGAAAACCCAGAGTGCTCCACTTATCTGGAGCTCATTAACAACGACGAGGACAGACTGGAACAAAGCTTTCTTTTCTTCTGTCAACAGTTTTGTTCAAAGAATCGGAGTAAATGTGCTTTGTGATGGTCTGGTGTTACCATTTACATCTTTTTGTTCCTTCAAAATCAAAATAATAGCCTAATGACTGGTGGTCAACGATCATTACTGTAAAGACTTTGGCTCCAAATGGCGGCGAAAGTGCAAGATGGCTGCTCCTGGATCTCTATGAACTCTGAATTTTGCCACCATGCTGTGTAATGTCAGGGGTTGACACCACTGACCTTTTTCCCAGCATCAACTTTCTTTTTTTTAAAAAAATCCAACAGTACAAAATGTCTTTTATATCAAGTGTGTCTTTTTTCAAAACTTCTGAATCAGAAGAAAGGATGTTGGCATCATCAGGAGCAGACAGTTTCGGCTTGTGTTTCAACAGAACAGGTTTTAATGATTTGTTCTCCCTGGGACGGACACAGAGAACAACCTTGAGCAGCATGCAAGTCCTGAATGAGTCCTGTTGATGAGCGGTTGCGGCGGATTTCATCACCTGCTCCGACTGTTGGAGGACAGGCCCACCCCACACCGCCCTGATGCTTCACCAGCAGCAGCAGTGTGTTTGAAAGGGATAATGGATGCAGCACAGCAGGATGCTCGCAGGCTTCAAAAAAAACGATAGAGCCTCCAGAAACGATTAAAGACAGAAACAGAAACAAGAGCTTGTTTTAGTTTCATCTGACATGAAGGAAGATGATTTTAACCTGACCCTGAACCGTGCACCAAATAACAGAACAAAGCATCAAAAAGCTATGTGGATAAATTTATCACACTCTGGCAATGTAATTTAATGAAGCCCTTTGACACAGCCTCTTTTTTTGTATAAAGATTACCTGTTAAAGTTTTTTTTGTCTTTAATGTCTCCATATCATTTAATGCTCTTTTAATTCAAGTGTTGACAATTGGATTTTATTTTTATGCTGTCCATTCATTTCATTCTATAGTTTGTTTGACTGGAAATCTTTTTCTGTGAATGTTGAGGGTTGATTCAGAGGCAGAATATCCTCATGTTTTTAGCATGGCTTACACAGGTACACATAGAATAATAGTAGCTTATGTTTAGACACCAAACCATAGTCATGGTTTGGCTTGAAATAAGTTAGTAGCAGTCTTCTGGTTTTAAATCCTATGCTTGTTGGATTCCTCCACATTCCTTCCCCCACACCATAAGCATTCTCTTTTAACACTAACTCTGAACGTACCGTATTCACACGATGCATTTACACTGCAGCAGTTATTTGTACTGACTGCTGCAGTGTAAACGTTTTATAAAACAGGAAGTGGCTTGTTTCAGCATTTTTGCCCATTTTGAGTCACATTTCACATTTCAAACACTGAATAGCTCAGATGAAAGAAGAGGCTCTATTTCAGCATTTTTTTTTTTCTTTTACCTAGTTCTGTTCTTGTTTTGTCTGGAGGAAAATAGGGGCCACTTTTCACCAAAAATGCCACTTTTTGTCCAGAATCCGTTGGTTTTGCTCTCTAATCACGATCTTCTCCACTTCCTGCTTTGATCTCTGTAGTGTATACCATTTCTTTATGTCCCAACTACATCTCCCAGAAGCCCCAAAATTACTCACAGGCTGCAGAAGACCACGATCGGCGACCCGCTGCCAAAAAAACACTTTGACGTGTTATTTCATTGATGGCACTCAAATGTCTGAGTTTCAATGATGTTGAAAAACACAAAATAAAATACATCTGGAAACATAACCTAACTTAACATATCTCTAATGTACTGTAACTTCAAAGTAACTCAGTAACAGACTACATGGTGTGAAATGCAAGCAAGAATGCTGTTGTGATTGCACAAGATATCATTATGCCATTTTGTAAGACCGTGCTGGATAGTGCACTCATTCCCTCTATGCTAATGGAAGTTGGTATGAATGCTGTGGAGGGGGTGCGAAGGATTATGTGGGATGAAAGTTGCTATAATAATAGAATAATATATGATATAAGTTGCTGTGGCGAGGACTGTGTGGCACCTGTTATTTTCAATTATGACAGGATTCTCCTCTCATTTACCGGGATATGAAGAGGGTTTAAACAGTGAGTATGGACTGACTTTTCTGAGGGAAACTACAGAACGCAAAAGTAATGTGCAGAAAGAAAGCTGAAGTGAACATAATTAATTGTTTAGATGGGACACGTCTCCCTCGGCAAACAGTTTCTTTGTATGTTTGTCCGTCTTCTGGGGTCGTACAGCACCCTGGCCACCTTATGCCAGGAGCCGCTCTGGGTCTGAGGGGTTCTGTGTCCCGTCTCCTGCTGTTTGTCAGCGGGTTGAGACCCATGTCGAGGAAGGCATGGGAGACAGAAATATGGCTCATCACATCCTCCTTCACCCCCTCATTTGCTCCACTGCTTATGAAATGATGCTCTAAATGAGCTCATTACAGTTTTTAGGGTCAAATCTGAAGGCAAGTGAATTTTAATGGGGGAAGGAAACTTTGCTGCCTCACTTTCTTTGATTAATATTTTCATAACAGATGTAGAGTTATTTCAAAGCAAGATATTTAGAATACATGCTGGTTGTTAAATGTTGTGAAATTCATATTTCACAGTGGAACGTCAGTCGCTCTCTCGAATCTTAAGCTTGGTTTGAAAATGTGGATTTGATGTTTTCTCATCCAGGTTTTCTCTGCAGCCTTTGGAAACCACTGTACTAAATGAACATCATACTGCACTGATGAGCAACTGAAACTCATATTTACCGTGTTTACTCAGGTATTAAGTCAATTGAGAAGTAGACTCATTTCTTCATTGGCTTCTACACAATCAATCTTAGTAAGAATGCCAGTTTAAGGCACTTGCTAAATATTCAGTCATGACATTGAAATTCTTTGAGATAATATGAAGCTGCATTTTCTGCAACAAGTCACATCACGTGATACAATAATAAACAGAAGGTTACCTTTTAAGGGTGACTGCGAGCTGCTTTGCCTCATTTCTGTGATTTTCAAGTCAAGGCTGTACATGTATGTTACCCAGGAAACCTTTCATGCTCCTGTGTACAGCGACTCAAAGGTGAGGAATGAAAGAGGCGATGAGCACATACGTCCTGTTTCTATCTGTCATTCCGAGTTTGGAAAGCACACTGATAAACACTCGCTGCCATGGTGAACTGTTAATTGAAAGGTCACCGTGAAAAGGCTTTGCCAGAGGCTATGGCTCTAACGATATCTTTTGTTGTCCATAATTTCATTAGACGGCGTGCCTTTGAATGTTCCGGCAGTGCGTATTTGCTCTGCCTTAGAGTTCAGTCACTCCCGCTGTGAGACTTTCCTCAGCTGAGCTGAAAGACAAAGTGAAATTACATTATTCCGTCTCTTTGGTCCTTCTGATACGCTTCATTTGATTCCACATCATTAAATCTGAACTTCTGTTTGTGCATGAAAGACAAAGGCCTCAGCTTGAAAAACAGTTTATAGCCCACATTTACACTTTGGACATAGTGTTTGCTTTGGAGTTTATATTAGAGCTGCAACTAGTAATGGAATAATTTATTGGTTGTCAACTATTAAATCACAATTTTGATAACTGATAAATTGGTTTGAGTAATTGTTAAGGAAATAAATACAAATTCTCTGATTCTGATGCTTAATTCCATCACCGAGCAACTAATTGAGAAAGTAAACGCCCAATTAATGGACAATAAAAAAATGATTTAGTGAGCTAATTGCAGCCATAGTTTTATTTGACTAAATTTGGTGGTCCAAGCTTCCTGTGACCTCATGTCACTGAGCCATAACTCAGGAATTCATGTGTTAATCATGACAAATGTATCATAGTATAAAATGATGAAGTGATGACGTGTTTGTAATTGTGCGGTGATTCTGATTGTTTACCTCTTTTTATCTCTTTCTTTTTCTTTCTCTTTTTAGCTGCAATATTGCTGTCCTGCAACTGTATTTCTCTGCCTGAGGATCGATAAAAGTTTGCCTTATTTCATTCCACTTGGCAGCTTTTGTTACTTTATTAAGAGTTTTATATACAAAACACATTGATAGGTAAAATAAAAACAGCTGCAGGAGAGTAAAATATGTCCTCTGCATTTCTATTTTTCAGTCTTTTCAGTCTGTGAAATTTTGATGAATGTTAAGCCAAAGGACACGGCACAAAGCAAATAAAAGCTATAAAAATATCCAATAATGTCTAAAGTATTCAACGTAATGCAGACGACTTCAGTCCAAATAAAAATACTAATTTTTTAAATATAATTTGACCTCATGATCTTTTTATTCATTTGTTTTTTAAAAAAAAATGTGAGAGATGAGCTCCAGGTGATGATTTTTGATGATTATTTTAATAAGTCTATCTGTAGGAATTTCAGTACAGCAGCTTTACAGTGGAGATGTTCCCTGAAGAGCTTAAAGTAAATCTTCAGCCTGTTAGAAGTAGCAGGGATTTCCTTATCGGTTTCCCAAGGAATGGGAGCACATTCCCACATTATCACATCTGTGTGTGTGTGTGTGTGTGTGTGTGTGTGTGTGTGTGTGTGTGTGTGTGTGTGGGTGCGTGTGTGTGTGTGCGTGTGTGTGTGTGAGAGAGAGAGCGAGAGAGAGACTGTGGACTGTAAATTGCACATGACAACATTTCATGCAGGGACTGTTAACGGATTATTTCCCCAAAGTTGATTTAGAGGAGAAGCCTCTATCACTGATTTTCCATTTTAGTTTTCCCGTATTGGAAAAGACTCAGTTGAAGCCAAACCTCATTAAAATCACACCGTGGTGTGTCCGTCTTTATTATTTCCACATTTTTCTGCAGTGGTTTCCTCAGGAAACTCCAAGCTCTGAGAGCCTCTTGTACATTCTTACAGAACATGTTATTGTTAGACATGTTTATTAGATATAATTGAATGCATTTTGCAAAATTGTTTAAGTTTTTTTGCCAGCTCTTTGTCCTTTTGATAATTAGGAAGGCATTTACACAGACACACAATTCAAACTGGAAAGAGAAAAACAAGGCTGAGATTCAGTCCCAGCGAGCTCTCTGGACTGGTGGTGGTCAGATTTGTATCCAGACTGCACGGTCAGCTGCCCTAGAACTGGTCTCATGGCCTAATAATAGAGTGTGTTGTGAAATATTCCAGATGAATCCTGTCTTAATGGTCTTAGTGTCTTCACTGATGGTGACACATTTGTGCAAAACATTAAGATACTGATTAAAGAGGCAATTACAAATCCATCTGATACTTCAGCACCACGGACAGCGCCATGGATGAATTCATAAAATAAAAGGGTCTTTCTTATGAGGGCAGATACTTTATGTTGCAAAGCAAAAAAGCAACACTTGAACATTAGAACCTGTATGTTGAAACCTTCACTCACAGAAAAGATCCACACACCTGTGTGTCACAAAGAAATATTCACTGTGGTATTGACTGATCTTTTTTTCATTGTGGTTTTGAAGAGACAAAAATCTGGCTTTGTATTCTAATAATTCATCTTAATGTCACTGACAGCTTTTTCTGTGAGTAGAGAAATTGGATAAATGATTAGGAGTTTCCAACATTTTATTATACAGCACACTATTGTGAGAATGGGAGAAGATCTTTAAGCCATGGGAGATTACATAACCTCAGCATCTGAAGTTACAGTTCATTTAACACCAGAACATTTAAAAGTCAGCAATTACAGTGGCAGCGGAGGAAGGATTCCAAGGACCTTTATTCTGAAGGGTTGCTATAAAGTTAAACAAACCCTTGCACTGCGTTGTTCCTTCATCACAATGAACACACGCTGTAATTTAGACTTACACACAAGATATACACTGTTTAACTGCTACAAATACTCACTAGAGCATCACATGTGGACTACTCCTTTGCTATTTCCTCTTGTTTGAGTGATGTTTGAAAATGAATAACAGATGTCTCCCTCAGAACCATCACCAGAGCAGCAGCAGGATCTCAACTCTGTAAAGGTTCAAAGTCATCAGTGTTGTTTGACAGACAGCTGATTGACTGGTGTTAAAGGGGGGTTAGTTGCCTGCTGTAAAATCTACACTGTAGCTGTCAGTGATGTGTGATGCAATAACAGGGCTGTGTGTCAACAGAGACGCCCTTCAGTCTTTTAGTCTTTCATAGAATATAAATAACCACTGAAAATTGTTGCATTGTTCTGGAGATTTCCATTGCTCTGAATAATATTTTACACAAAAAGGTGAAAAATATACATGGAAAAAAGAGTCACAGTACTGTCACTCATTTACGAGCTGAAATATTAAAGTGATGTAAGCATTATCCATCCATTCATTTTCTACCACTTATCCTCATAGGGTCACGGGGGAGCTGGAGCCTGTCCCAGCTGTCTTAGGGTGAAAGACAGGGTACACCCTGGACAAGTCTCCAGTTCGTCACAGGACACATAGAGACAGACAACCACTCACATTCACATCTATGGACAATTTAATTAGCCAATTAACCTAATCCCCATGCATGTTTTTGGATGGTGGAAGGAAGCCGGAGTACCCAGAGAGAACCCATGCAGACGTGAGGAGAAACAAAGAAAGGCCCTGGGCTGAGAATCGAACCCGGCACCTTCTTGCTGTGAGGCGACAGTGCTAACCACTACACCACCGTGCCGCCCGATGTAAACATTAATGGTTCAATAATACTGAATGGAGACATTGCTAGAGCCCAAAATATGGTATTTGGGGTTTTTGTTTTGACCTGTTGGTGGTGGGATTAAGTTGAATGAAAGGTAAAATAATCACTTTCACTGAGATATGAGATGATGCTGCTGCTTTCAAGCTTTCAGCAACTGACCTCCAAATACATAATCCCCAACCCTCGTTTAAACAGGTGCCTGTACCAGAGAGATGCTGCAGCTCAATCTGATGGCCTGATCGACCTGTGAAATGCAGGAGCGAGTTTAGAATGGAATCAATTTTACTCTGAGAGCGTCTGAATGAAACTGTGTCGTGTGGGAGACAGAGACCATCGACAGCCTCTCAGCTCGCTGTGGATGGCGTGATGATGACCATAATGGCAGCAGAGTCTTAAATGTTTTTCATGTTCATCTTTTTTCCCGGAGCCTTCGACATCAGCCTGAACCAACCTGAACTCAAAACAGCTCCTCTTTCTTAAACTCTGTGACATCTCTGTGATATTGTGTGGTATTCATCATCAGAGTATGTATCAGGGTATTTCTACTGTGTGGTTTTAATAGCTTTGCTTAAAAAAACAACGTGAAGGTCTAACGTCATGGTAATTTCCTCTGAAGTTTCCTGGAAAGAGCTAGTTTTACAGGGAAACTTTCTTTGGATGAAGAGCTCTATTCAAACCCAAGTAAATATTCACTGGTCATTCATTTAATATTGGAAATGTCACTCCATATACTGTATGTTGAATTTGTACATATGAGTCAGACTTTTGTGAAGAGATACCTTCAGTGTGGCTGGGAAATAGTTTTACTGTTTCATCCCTGTACTGCACTAATCTTGAAACTCTCCAGCTCTGTTTCCATGAAAACCCTCTTCGACAACTCTGCTGTTTAAACAATTGAGGTCAAACCAAAAAGATGTGATTATTTTCAGCTTTCCCTTGAGATTCCCTGTGACAACCGGCCGGTGAGTCACTCTGTCTTTAAAAAAGAAAGAGGAAAAGAAAATCCACTCCAGAGCCAATTAAGTTAAGTTGGAACAGCTTTACAGTCTGAGGTCTGGCTGTTCTGCAGTGTCTAGCTGCGCTTTACTACACTTCATGACAGAGGCACAAAGTTCATCTTCAGAAATCCACCGCTGCTCTTGTTCAGCGGTATTGCTACCGGAACAATATCACAAACATCTGAATGTGTTTATAGTGCCATAGTCTTTCTGCAAGGATAAAGCAGAGAATTTAATGATGCAAAGAAGACAAAACATCTTCTTTTATGACTGAACCTTTTGGGGAAACCGTAGAACAGGAGTGCAGAATGAAGTCATTACATTAAAGTGCATGAATAAAAGTGAGATAAAGAAGAGTGCCGTGAAATTAAACCATGTTGTTGTTGTCACCCGATAATCTTTTGCCTCCTTTTTTGCCAGCTTTCTTGGCAGCTGAAATAGCTCAAACAAAACCTTTGGTTTTAGAACTGTTTATTTTCATTTTACACATAATGAACTTAGTCTGATAAGGACTACAGAGCATGGATATTGCCTATTTAAAAGGTGAAGCTTAAGTCTGTACACCCGCTGAGTTGGTGGCTTTACGTCTTTTCAGATCACAATTACCATCTTTTTAGCAATCCATACCTCTAGTCTGCACTATATTGTTCTTTCGGGATAGCTCCTAATAGGAACAACACAGGATCTGAGGGGACAGTAACTTATAAATTTCAATTTTGTCTTTACCTTGTTTCTAAAATCCTTGAATTACTGGGCAATGCCAGAAAATGTGTATGATCCCCTATCTTTCCACATTTCCTCCAGCACAATGCAACCAAGGGCCCCTTGGAGAAGAGTTTTAAGTCTTATCCTAGGTCTCTTACTCTGCCAAATAACACAAGACATAAGTTTATTTAACATATTAAAGATGAAAGTTGAATTCCTATTGGCAGTGATTGGAATGGAAATCAGACCAGGAAGTAGGTTCATTCTTATTGTCTCTACTTTGCTGAAATCCCTGTTTGGACCAGCAGCAAGAGACATCTTTGTTTAGTTATACAGGCCAGTTCCCTGTTATCACCATTGCCTTTGATTTATTTTGATTAATTTTATAACCCAAGATTGCCCTATATTCAAGCATTGCGTAAGAGCTGGTATAGAGGTTAGTGGGTGTTCTATAAAAAGCAAAATATCATCTGCGAATAAAGCTATCTCATGAATTGACCCTCCTTCATCTGCTTTTCCTTGGATCTGCAGATTTTGGTGCATATCTTCTGCTAAAGGCTCAATACTGAGCATGAAAAGGCCTCATACCCCTCTCCATCAAAAAGAAATCAGAACAGTAACCATTAGCTCTAATTATCGATTTAGGATCTTTATAAAGCAGATGAACACATAGCAATTTTCTTCTCCAAAAACCATTTCTAATAATGTTTATTTGAGAAATAATCCATGTTGTCAAAGGCTTTCTCTACATTCAATCCCTGCCTTCAATGCTCCTCAGCTGTTTGTCCTGCTATTGACTGTAGGTTTAAAGCTCATTATTACATTACATTATTTGTCCCTTAACGACCTGAGATTAATCCTGTCTGATCTGGTTTTCAGTTTATCAATTTCTTTACATAGTTTTGTGTTCTGGATGGTAGGACAGAGTTTAATATTTTATATTCAACACACGGAAGACTAATGGGGCAATAGCTAGAACAATGCAGAATGTTCCTCCCCTCTTTATGTATGACTGTAATGATAGCTAGTCTTATTTCCCATGTGATGATATGAGCTGCAGGGCTCCTTCTGCTTTGTTTTCTCCCTAGCTTTCTAATACCTCCTATATTCTAAATTGTTGATATTCTCTCTCTCTGGTCTTTTAATTTCTGTTTCTAGTTTTTTTGTTTTGTAAACATTTGTTTCTTAATCGTGATCCCACAGAAATAATTTCTCCCCTTATTATGGCCTTACTTGCATCCCATAACACTGAGGGAAAGGTAGTTCCGTTATCATTCAAAGTAAGTATTCAGACAGAGCTAGTTGTATTTCGTGTTTTATACAGGTATCTGTTAGCAATGATAGTCTGAGTCTCCCCTACTTAAACATTTGTCTAACCCTAAATTGATAAATTGATTTTCATCATGACAGGGTTATGCTCTGAAATTGTGGTTGGTTCAATAGTGCTATCTCTGATGCATCTTTCTTTTTATATAAAACAGTAATCTATTCTTGAGTAACTGCCATGTTCTTGGGAACAAGTCTCTTTTGCTTGGGGTAAGACGACGCCACACATCAATTAATCCCACTCCTCTCTTCATATCTAGTACAGTTTCTGCATACGGTTTTGGGCATTTAGGGGTCTCATTGTTACTGATAATCTATCTAGTTTATTATTAGGTGTGCAGTTGAGGTCCCCCTCATGATTATGATCCCTTTTCCCTTATCTGCCACAAGGGCTGCAGTCCTTTTAAAGAAATGTGGACAGTCTTCATTTGGTGCGTATACATTTAGAATAGTTATTTTTAGCCCTGTGATTGTTGCAATCACCATAAAGTATCATCCCTCAGTATCTTGGAAAATATTCTCGTTGCTCTAGTGTAGCCTGCTGATTTGCTAAATAAGACATCTAGGCCTATCTATCTACCTATATTTTTAATCTGTCTTTTTACCCTCGTGCCGCAAGATGCACTATAGCCCTGGTTGAATTACAGCTATAGAAACTATAGTTTTTCCAATTGTCTCAGGATTTTTTTTCTCCTAAAGGTACAATATGTAAGAAATTTATTTAAATGAATTATAAAATGGCCCTGATATGTCACCAGACATTAAGAAATCATGTTCATGTCAAATACTTATTTCACTGACAACAGTAGTCCAGCCAGGATATTCTCATTTAAAAAGCCAAGTTGATGTTGTCATGTTGCACCAGCACCCCCAGCACCCCCGATCGGCCACTATCACCACGGACCCACAGACCCCACCCCAGAGCTCCACTCGCTTTACCCCAGCCCTCCACAGCTCTCCCCCGGATCATTTCAGTCCTTCTAATAAATATCCATGGTGATGCCCAAGGTGGCTGCTTTTCATTCACTGTAACACTTTCCGTTCCTGTTGGATCCTGCAGTCTAGCTGGCAACCTCTAGTCAGGGGAGAAGGAGAGGGAAGACACCGCTCCACAGTAATTTGAAAGTGATTGCAGTACCAGTTTTGGCCACAATCCTACATACAGTTCCTTTAATTACACTTATGTTGTATGTTAACTTTAAATATGTCATTGTCTCTGCATTGTATTAGGGTAGATGGTAGGTCTGCTTAAAGTGAACTGCCCAAACATAAACAAATTGTGATACATAACACATGTCAGGAAAAAACAGAAATAAGTAATAACATTAATAACAAAGAAGTGAACTTCGAGTTTTCCAATCAGCAACAGTAAATAAACTTTAAATGTGTCTTATGGGAGTCGGCATGGTGGTGCAGTGGCACACACACCAAGAAGGTACCAGGTTCGATTCCCTGGGGCCTTTCTGTGTGGAGTTTGATGTTCTCCCCATGTCTGCATGGGTTCTCTCCGGGTACTCCGGCTTCCTCCCACCATCCAAAAACATGCATTGGCTAACTGGCTAATTTAAATTGTCCATAGGTGTGAGTGTGAGTGGTTGTCTTCTGTCTCTATGTGCCTTGTGATGAACTGGAGACTTGTCCAGGGTGTACCCTGCCTTTAACCCTAAGACAGATGGGATAGGATCCAGCCCCCCCACCCCCCATGTGCTCTTTTGATATTAATGTCTATTTGCGGTGGTAGTCTGAACACCTCGTGTTGCAAATCTTTCTCAAATTTAGCCACATTTCCCCTTCACTACCTTCTGGTACCTGAAAATCTTCACGTTATTATGTGGGAGTCATTACTAGTGGCTGAGTGGACAATGTCACAGTGAAGCCCTGTGCACTGTCCACTTCTTTTCCTTCAACATAATGGTGCCTGCTATGCGAGCTGTTCTGCTGCCTCCATATGGTTCTCAACATGGCGATGATTGAGTATATGGATAGCAGGTAGTAAATAGCAGCAATAACAGAGCAATTAACAGCAGAGGGGGAACCAGAGGGTGAGCAGTGCAGAGCTGACCAGTGGGTCCCGCTCACATGCTTTAGTGTTAAAATGCTCTGTGTGAAATCAAATTCACTCACACCATCTTGAGCATATTTTATCACAGTATATCATAGAGTTTAAGGTGTAAACATTGATTTAATGAATAAATAAATCAACCAGCTTGCAAGTAAACATGGACCTAGCAATGTAATTCTGTTGCTGTGTGCTAAAACAGAGGTTAAATAAAAAAAAAAAAATCTGACAGTTTCATGATGTAACTTTAATAGTCTCTGCTATGATGCATCACAGCAGCAGTGTGAAGATAAAAAATACAAGACCAGTCAACAGATAAATGGGAGCAAGAATGAATACAACATTATGTACATTATGTTCATGATCCCCAGATGCTGAGCTTATGATCCCCAGAGGGTCCTCATCACATTGGTGATCCCCAACTGTAATATATTATGTTTTCATATACTTTTGTCCAATTGGGTTTTGTCTTCAGGGTAACCAAAGTAAGCTTTGGTGATGAGGTGCTGGTTTTAGTGCCGCGCTTACTACAAAATTAACAACTAATTGCTTAGATTTAAACTTCATTATTTAGTTTAGAAGAAAAAATGCTGTAGAGTTAAGTAATAAATATGTAAGTTGCAGATGTAAATTTCAGTTGACATCGACATGATAAAAACATAAATGTGATACGTCAAAAACAGACATAATCCATAGTTGGCAATGTAGTTCAGTAATATGGACACACACAATTCTTGAGTACTGAAGTATAATTTGCGGTAGCTTATTTTTAGTTTAAGCTGCATCATGAATATCTGTGTGACATGACTGTGATCAACCAAGACACAAAGATTAACTTATAATATCCTTAATATCCTTGATGCTGGTCTTTAAGCCTTGCTTTTTAAATACTCAGCATCTCTCTCTCTCTCTCTCTCTCAGGTGGCGTTTGCATCGCTCAGTCACTGAAAATTCCTCGGGAGCCGAAACCCGGGGAGTTTGACAAGATCGTCCTGCGTCTGCTGGAGACGCCCAACGCCCGTGCTGTCATCATGTTTGCAAATGAGGACGACATCCGGTAAAAGCTCCCACACAGGGGTTTTGATAGATTGATCGAAACTTGAATATCTTAACAACTGTTGAATCGATTGCCATGAAATTTAATCTAGATGTGCATGTTTCCCCAGAGGTTGAATCCCACCGACTTTGCTGAGCCTCTTTCACTGAAGTGCCACAATGAGACTGAGATACATGGTTTTGAGTCAAATGTCTAAAAAAAACATTACGCACAAAAACCTGTCTGATGCACTTTATTATTCTATTTGTACCCAAGCATATTACGTGGGTGCAATGGATTGTGCTTGTCCACAATGGGGCTCCTCAATGAATGACATTAGCAAGAGGCTAACGTTTGGCCTCCTACTACAAACATAACATCTAATCTTTTTTGTGTTCTACAAAAAGCTGTTCTACAATAACCTGCCACAATCTACAGTCATGGAAAAAATTATTAGACCACCCTTGTTTTCTTCAATTTCTTATTCATTCTAATATCTGGTACCACTAAACGTATAATACAATGAACACAACAAAAAATGCAGCTGGTCACATAATACTTTATGTCCTATTTGACATTCTTAAGCTTAATTGATTCCCAGGGTATATAAGAGGCCATTTCATGTCACAAGCAGCACTGCACATGCAAAGGCCTAGAGTGGTTTCCTGCTTACATTCAAGCCGTAGCACAACTCAGAAGTTGTCAGCTCTCACATAATGCCTAAAACAAAAGAATTATGTGAAGCAACAAAGGCAGCCATCTTGGCACTGGTGGAAATTGGCATGAGTGAGAGACAGGTAGCGAAAAAACTGAAGATCTCCAAGACAGCCGTTCATTCCAACAAAAAAAAACAAGCTGAACATGGCACTACCAAATTGCTACCTGGCCGTGGCAGGAAACGTCTTTCTACCCCACGAGATGACCGTGCACTCATCCGTTCCTGTGTCAGGAATCGTCGTCAGACCTCCAGGGACCTTAAAAATGAGTGGGCACTGTCGAGAAATGTGACTTGCTCGGCAAGGACAGTTCAAAACCGACTTGTTGAAGCTGGTTTGAAGTCACACAGAGCATGCAAGAAGCCCTTCATCAATGAAAGGCAGAGGAAGGCCCGGTTACTCTTTGCTCGAGACCACAAGGATTGGACTGTTGATGATTGGGCTAAGGTTCTCTTCAGTGATGAATCCAATTTTGAATTGATGCCCACTCCAGCCAACTTACTGGTTAGGAGGAAGCCTGGAGAAGCTTACAACCCAGACTGTCTTGCCCCTACAGTAAAACATGGGGGTGGATCAGTCATGATCTGGGGTTGTTTCAGTCTGAGTGGAACAGGGCAAATGCAATTGTGTGAAGGCCGAATGAACCAGGTCAAGTACAGGACCACCCTTGAAAACAGTCTTCTTCCATCAGCTGGAAAACTCTTTCCTGCCTCGAATGACTGGATTTTCCAACAAGACAATGCCCCTTGCCACACGGCAAGGTCAGTTAAAGCCTGGATGGAGAACCACAACATTCGCACCATGCCTTGGCCTGCTCAATCACCAGATCTTAATCCAATTGAAAACCTGTGGAAAATCATCAAACTCAAAATGGAGAACCACAAGCCCAAAAACAAAGAAAATTTGTTTGAATTTGTCCAACAGGAATGGGCTGCTGTGACAGCAGAACAATGTCAGAAGCTGGTGGAGAGCATGCCAAGACGCATGGCTGCAGTCATCAAAAACAATGGTTATGCAATCAAGTATTAACTCTTGTGTGTATCATGTGTTTAAAGCAAACAGAAAAGAAAACATGGAATGCTTAAAAGTAGTGTTTTTGGCGGTACAATGCCATAGCTATTGATGTAAGAATTTAAGTAATTTTGGATATTATCAAGAAAACCATGGAAAATGAATAATCCTTAGTTCTTAAATTAAACTCTCATGAGCTATTTTTGTTGTTATCATTATAATTGTCCAAACAAATGTACCTTTAGTTGAGCCAGGCTTTAAAATGAACAAGAAATTGAAGAAAACAAGGGTGGTCTAATAATTTTTTCCATGACTGTATATTCTCTATATACTGGGAGACGTAGTGAACATTCATCATGGCATCATTTGGATGATAGTGATTGCATGGACTGGTCAAACAACCTTCTTTTGCCTTTTGTCAGACACACAAAAAAAAAAATAACCACAGAAACTGGGACCTGTTGTGAAAACTTAAATGAAGGACGTAAGTTTAGGAATTGGTGTGTAAATGTGATGGACATAACATCAGATCGTATTTATTTTTAAATGTACAACAACCTTGGATGAAAAGTACAGACTTGTGTTGTTTTCCATTTTGTCTGATTTATTTATGTATCATTGAATTTGAAAGTAACCTGTTGATCGTCTTCTGAAGGACTAAAAATGTTGTAAATACATACACACACACACTTTCTTTTTACTGTGTGACTTCAGTAAAACACACAGATTTAGATAAAAAGCTTCTAATTATCAGAGTGAGTTAACACACACACACACACACACACACACACACACACACAGATATCAGTGAAACAGCTGATGTTAATCAGCAGCTCTGAATTTCACAGAGAGAGAAATCACTCACAGAGAAGAAAGAAAAGGAGACCAATGAAGATTTAAAGAAACAGACTGTTCATCTTGTTTTTCATCTGTTTAATTTAATAATTTAATGACACTAACTCGAATGCCGGCTGTCTCTCCCATGATTTCCAACAGCCGAATTCTGGATGCAGCGAAGCGCAACAACCTGACGGGTCACTTCCTGTGGGTGGGCTCTGACAGCTGGGGCTCCAAGAGCTCTCCAGTGGTCCAGCAAGAGCGGGTGGCCGAGGGCGCCGTCACCATCCTCCCCAAGAGGGCGTCGGTGGATGGTGAGGCAGGAAAACAGAGCAGAGAAGCCACTTTGAAGTGTATCATCATCATCTTGATAAATTACATGTTTTTAACCTTTTTTCTGTAGCATTCGACCGTTACTTCAAAAGCCGCTCGCTGTCCAACAACCGCAGGAACGTCTGGTTCGCTGAGTTCTGGGAGGAGAACTTTGTTTGCAAGCTGGGGATGCATGGCAAGAGACCTGGAAGCCCGAAGAAATGTACAGGTAGGAACCACAGAGGTCAAAGGTCAAGAGGAAACTCATATTTCTGTTACACAGCAGCGACAACTTAATTCTCTTCTCCTGCTTCCTGTCTCTAATGCCTTTCCTAATCTACCTCATTTCTTTCTCTACCTACTTTCTTTCTGTACATCCTCCTTTTTTCCTTCCATTTCCTGACTGCCTTCTCCATTTCATCCTCTGTAAATACTTTTTCTTCTCTCCCTTGTCTTTCATTTCTCTACCTCCTCCATCCATTTTTGGTCACCTTTTTACCTTCTTCTGCCCCCTCCTATCCTTCATTACCACCTTCTTCTCTAACCCCCCCCCCCTGTTGGCAAAAACAAGCCAGTAAAATGGAGAGGGAGTGATTTATACTTCTAGATCTGCATTGTCTTTATTATATGTTTCTGTATCCACTGCAGAATGATGCAAGTGGAACCTGAGAGAATGCTTGGTATGTTATTCAGGGTTAGCCAGGTCTGATGTCTCTTCGGGCCACTCCCAAGACTCAACCTCCCCTTGATTTATATTCATGACTGGAGCTGACCGACAATTAACACGCTGGATAATTGTTTCGGAGCCCGAGCTCTTTGACCCCGCGACACAGAACGTCTCTGACATTCTCCGGAAGGCAATTAATCCTGAATTCACTCAATCATGCTGAGTATAACAATGAATGAGAAAAAGTATTTGTAGTCACAGCAAGATACTTGCAAGCAAGAAACAGCAAGAAAGTGGACTGTCTGAGGCTAGTTGGATGGAATCATAGAAATGTAAACTGGGTTCAAGTTAAAAAAACAATATATTTTATCCTGCATCGAATTGAATCTTTCTTGATCCAGATGGTCAAGAGAGACCTTGAGAATTACTTAAGTGTTGTTCAGTTTTTCTAGGAATACATATTTCAAAAGAATTGATAAATACAGTATGTAATGGGAATGCCTGAAGTGTGAACGGAGCTTCCTCTACTTCTCACCTTGATTAAAAAAATCATGAATTCATGCTGTTGAATCTTGAATTGAATTCTTCTTTTCTGCGTCACATCCACCTCTTGCTGCTGAGTCTCTCAGTGCTGACTGCAGGAGACCTGCAGCAGGATGTAATCCCCCTGATTCAGGAGGACTTTCTCTCTGGAACAGATGCCCAACTGAGGGCCAAATCCTTTACAAACATGTCCGACACACGAAACAGGATTTGTGGAAGGTGTTGGGTAAATACAGGCGTGCAGATGGAAGCAGGACAACAACATCAGCGGTCCGAGAATAGCTGCTGATAACGCTGCGAGTCTTTCACTTGTGTGAGCTCAGCGGATGGTTTTGATCAGTTTGCTGCTGTCGGGACGCAGCTCTCCACTGATTAAATTAGCGAGGCTCCACATCTGCAGCAGTCATCACACAACCAGACAAACAGCTGAGTCAGCAGGCCAGCGTCCATCTGTGTGTGTCTCTGTGTGTCAGAGATAGAGAAGACGAAGGTGCTGAGAGTAAAAACTATTTTTGAAGAATTTTAGCAAAGTTCTTTAAACTACATTTTAGTTCATGGTCAGCAAGATTGCATGTTTGATTGTCTCCAATAGCATTGGTGCCTTTTCATCATTATCATCATCATCATCATCATCATCATTACACCTTACTCATGGCATAAAAAGTATTTTATGAACATATTTTGACATAGTTTTAGTGAAGGAAACTAGCTCTGATTCGAGCCAAATAAATCTGCATCAGTCTGAAAACCTTTTCACACTTGAGCTCTTCTTCCTGTGTGAAGGAGTCGACGAGTCCCTTTGCGGCTCCCAGATCTCTGCAGCCTCCAGCCGTCTGTCAGCTTTCCATTGATTGAGATCTATAATTAGTGTTCTGTTTGTTTGTGTGAAAGCAGCAGCCGATGACAGAGAGGCTTGTTTGGATAATGGAGACATGATTGTCGGTTGAGCACCTGATCCAAGTGTTGAGATCCTGATGACAGTGTGTTGTTCTCAGTTGATCAGCTGCAGCGGTGAAGCAAAGAAAAGTTATTTATTCTCATATTCAACTGTTTGGGACAATCGTTGCAAGTTTGAATATGGAGATGTGACAGTTGAACACTTTCCGAGCAGTTTTATAAAATCTACTGATGCCATTACTGAGTTATGTTGTTGACTGCAACTTGAGCCCTGCATTTTTTCAGCCTGTATTTATTAAAATTGTTGCACAATGTATGCAGAATTAGCTGTTGGCACTTCCAGTTTGCAATGTTCCATGGATGCATAGACAACTATCACTGGATTACATTACACTGGAAAACATAAAAACATGACTTCCTGAGCATGAAAGAAAACAGCACTGCATTCTGCATCTGTGTTGTTTCATGTATGATGTTTCTTGGTTGGACTTCAGTAAAAAAAAAAAATTGTACATTGTACACAGGAATCCTTGTAGCGCCATCCTCAGGACAAACTTTTTTTTTTCCTGGCAAGGATCAAAAATTAGCTAAAAATATATCTAATTAAGTTTGTTTAATGGTTGCTTTTACTTTTCCTTCTGCAGTAGGGATGGAGTTGTGGAAGAAATAGAGATTCTTTTGTTCAGGAGAAACCTTGTTTTCCTCACTGAGGATAAGATTTTCCACCCAGAGACTCAGAGAACAGTTTGACTGGAGAACATGAATATTTGCTGCTTTGTTGAACGATGAGTTTGCAGAGTTAAGAGCCTCATTGTTTTCTTGCCTTTTTACAACACTCTTCTGTCCCCTTTGTAGTCCTCTGTGTTGCAGATTGCCTTGAAATACATTCAGTGGAAATAAAAGCCGGATTTTAATTTTGTCTCTTTGTGTTTTCTTGTGTATGATTTCCTTTTCTGGTGCGGATGAAAAAGTCATGTTGACAAAGGCTGGGTGTCTTTCTTTCTTCTGTGAAAGCAGAAGCTTTTCCCATATTTACTCCGTGGTCTTGGCCTGGGACAGTCGAGTGTGGCCTTCAAAGTGTGAAAGTTTTCCACTGCAGCGTGGCAAAAGAAGATGAGGAGGACTTTTTTTAACTTGTTACTGAGTATTTTTATTGTTACTACTTTTACTCAAGTAAACGATCTGAGTAGTTCTTCCACCTCTGCCTTAGTATACACTTACAACATACTATACTATGCTATGCTATGTTATGCTATTCTATACTATACTATACAGAGAAGAGGACCTGAAAGAAGGTGTTTTCATTGAAGTTGAGATTGGGACTGTGGTGTGAAGCATGTGTCTTGGGGCGAAAGGCAGGGTACACCCAACCACTCACACTCACATTCACACCTACGGTCAATTTAAATTAACCAATTAACCTAATCCCCATGCATGTTTTTGGATGGTGGGAGGAAGCCAGAGTACCCGGAGAGAACCCACGCAGACACGGAGAGAACATGCAAACTCCACACAGAAAGGCCCCCGTCCCGGGAATCAGGTACCTTCTTGCTGTGAGGCGACAGTGCTAACCACTACAACATCGTGCCACCCCGGTTTAAATATATTTCAGATAATATATACTATAGTATAGATGTGTAGAGATGCCTGTTTGTGAATATTCTGAAAGCAAACAATCATTTTCAAATTTATATTGTAGGTTGTATTATTATTATTAAATAATTGCAGAATCTACAGAAATGAGTTTGTCAAATTATTATGCAATTTGGTGATAAGAGCAAGTTATCCAGTTTTTTAGGTCTTGCAGGTCTCCTTTTGTAGCAGAGTGAGGACGGCCCTCTGCAGCTCTGAGGCAGTCTTCCACTCCGGAGACTGTCTACCAGAACCTCCAGCAGGTCTGGTCCCAGCTCAGACCAGAAGGACTTATAAAAGTCCACAGGAAGGCCGTCCAACTCTGGAGCTCTGCCACTCTGCAGGCTTGATGGGTTTGTAGTTGGTGCAGTGTTTGCTCTGCCGCTAACCCACTGTTAGCTTCTGCCGTGACCAAAGGGAGACCATTGAGGAAGCTGCTGTGCACATCTGTATTATCTAACCACTCACTCTTAAAGAGGTGTCTGTAGAAACCAGCAGCAAACCTCCTGATCTCAGATGGGTCTGAGATGTCAGAGCTGCTACCCGTACGTAAAGAATGAATGATTTTTATGTCCATTTTTCTGCTCCAGCCCAAAGAAGAAGTGGGAGGTGGCATCCTTCTGTGAGATGTTCATGAAACACGACCAGACCCTTACCACTGAAGCCTAGGGACGTGGCACTGTTTGGGGGAATGACCACCATGGGGGAACTGAAGCCTCTGAGGACCCCGGCTCCACAGGGGGAACTGGAGCCTTCAGAGCCTCCGGGGCTGGCATGGGAGCTCGTGCTTCCGGAGCAGTCAGAGCGGCAGAAGCTGGCACCAGCACCTCGGCCCACTGCGCTCCTGCTTTCTCCGAGCAGGAACGGATCATATGCTCCACAACCAAAACACACCATTTTATTGGTGACACCAGCTGCCCATACTGGGACAGCTCTTTAGCCAGCACTTCATTCTAAGAACATCACAATGGCTCCGTTCATGCAGAAGGCAGACTTTATACTGCCGTACCCGACCACCTCTCCCATCGCCAGACCATCCTTCTCCACGGAGCACCGCACCACACCGCCGATACGAGTTTGATTGCATGACGGTGGGTCAGCTTCTCAAACCTGACCGGCACTACCGGCATTGGTGCTACAGAGAGCACGCTGCCACCAAACAACCAACAAACAAACAAAACAAACCAACAAACACCAACTGGGTCAAATCTAACTGAAGGAAACAATCACTAACACATAAACACAAAGAGAAAGATAGAAAAACTTACAAACCACAACTCAAACAAACGCTCTCAGCTCCACTCACTCCTCCATTCACTCCTCCATTCACTCAGAGAGAGAGAGAGAGAGAAAGAGAGAGGACATTAAAAGAGAAATACATCAAGAAGAAATTACATTTACCATGTAAGTGATGTGTAATTGAAATGCCAGCAGCTGCGCTAAAGCTGTCAGTCTCCTCTCAGTCAGTATTAGTGTTTCTCCATTATTATTATCATCATCATCAGCATTCTGGTTGCCACATGGCCAAACCAAACACTATTCGCTTCCACATTTTCTCCCAGAACTCTTGTTCATTCTTGAAGTTTCTGAGGTTAATGGATAATGCATACGTTTTTTTTTTTATTATTATTTTAGTTAACATCTTCAGAAAAAAAAATATCCTGTGAGACAGTTACAGGCTAACCTGACTCTCACCAGCTGAATGGCGTCCCATCTGGACTCGCACCCAATGGGAAGGACTTCAAGGGAGCAAAAAATGACTGAGCCAATCAGGATCGCTGGGTGGGATTTTCATAGATGTGACTTATCGAAGAAGCGACGGTTTGATTCAGACAACAATGGCAGCTCGCAGCGAGGAATCGTGCATCGACATTGATTCTGCTATTTCAGCTGTGTTGTCGAATCTATCACATATTCATTTTTTAAAAGATGAACAGAGAACGGTCGCTCTCATCAGTGTCACAGGTTGGTTCTGATGTGAGTGGTTGAAGTGTTTTATCCAATCACATGCAAGGATTTTTGATAGGAAAATACTCAGGAGCAGAGTATTTATAATTTCAGTAGCATGAACACTTTGCTTTCGTTTGAGGGTGGGACTTGTTGGTCTTGCATTTGGTCATGTTGGTCTTGACTCTGGCTATATTGGTCAAGACTTGGATCTTGACTCGACTGGGAGCACTAATCTTATCAATCGAAGGATGACCTGTTAGACCCCTGAGCTGTAGCCCATGTTGGTTTCGACTTGGATCTTGTTGGTCTTTACTTAGCGAAAGGTAAAAAAAAGAGGAGCCTTTCCCACAGATATTCTGGAAATCCCCTCTGAGTCAGACCAGGAGACACAGAGCTTCCCCTAAATTCAAAACACTGCAGGCATTTCAGGTACCATTTGAATTTCCACGATCAAATGTGTATTGTTTAAATATTTAGGAGACTCATCATGTGCGGGGAGCAGCGATCATCTGCAGCCTGGTTGTACGTCTCTGCTCTGTCTCGACCGCTTGACATCCTCGGCTCTCCATTCGCCGTTCGAGGCTCGTTTATTACCGCCACACAGACGTGTAATCAGTCTTTACTGCCGGAGCAAATGTCTCCCCTTGGACAGATCCCCCACCGCCCGTGTGCTATTAAAATTAAATTGGATTTCATTTCTAAGCTCCTATTAATTCAGAGAAGTCTTGTCCGTTGATGGAGGGTCCAGTCCTGCAGTTAGTTTCCTCCTCCTCCTCTCTTTCATGTTCCTCTTTGCTTTCTGGACCGGCAGCTGATCGTAGAGCACCGTAGCTCAAATAGCACTAATTACTCAGTCCAAATTTTGGAGGACTTTACAGAGTTTTCAAATAAAAGATGATGATGTCTTCTCCACTCTGTTATTTAATCACAACTAATGAGATGGAGCCAAATGTATTTTTTTATGTTAATGGGCTAGTTATAGGAAACATGTCTCATTTCACATTCCCATAATCCTTTGTGAGTTACTTTCTGCCTGGCGGCAAGGACAGACTCTGAAACCTTTGGTTTAAAAGAAGTAAAAGAAGCACAGAAAAATTAGTACGGTTTGTAAAATGTCCTCACTGTTCATTCTGCTTTAGCTTCTGAGTGTTTGATGGTTTTATGTCATATTTGTGCCTCATTAGAAGCAGAAACTAAAGATGATGCTTAATTAGTGTGTCAATCACTTTAATCTTGACAACTATTGAAATCCACAGTGATATCTTTGGTCCCTGGAGGATGAAGCATAATGTAGGCTATAGAAGCTCTACAATTCTTTCAGTAAGGGGAAAAAATGTTAATTAAAAAATGAAACTATCACAACATTAGCGAGACAGTTTGAGAATGTGTGACACATGATGATGATTGTGAAGCCTCCATGGTCTTGGTGTGTATCCAAAAACACAACTCCAAGAACAGTCTTTCAAAATAAAGGTTTCTTTTTATGTTCACAAGGCAGGTGCAAAGGATGAGGTTGGCACAGGGGGAGCACAGGTAGCTGAAAAATATACCCAAAAACACAGTTTGGACAAAAAGGGAGGAAGCAAAACTATACTAATTAACAAACACTTGCTCACATGTGGAGGAAGGAACTAATCTCACTAAACTAACTAAATCTTCACTAAACTAAGTTTGGTCAAAAGGAGGCATGGACAAATAATTTATTTAGGAAAAAACAAATGGTGTTCATAAGAAGGAAAGTTACAAACAAAAGTCTCTCACAGGGAGGTAAGTGTAACTAAATAAGGTACACACAAATGTCACTCTTAATAAAAGGATATAATAATGCAAAGTCTGGCAAAAGTTGCTACAAAGTACGTAGGACAAGACGAACTTGCACAGGACAGATGATCACAAGACTATTTAAATATGAGGAAAGGGGACACCTGTGGAAATAATCAGTACGGGGATGTCAATCACAGACACAGGAGAACACGAGGGCAGGAAGTGATTAGGTTACTTAAAAAAAAAAAAAAAACGTAAATATTCAGGACAACACGAATGAACGTGACAGTGACATGACAGATGATGATGGCAGTGAAAATTATCTAAAATCTGACCCTTTGATTTTGTGTAAAGAGCTTACAGGCAGGATCACTCTGTTTTTTTTTTGTATCTTGACACAGAATGTTCATGCATGGTGGCATGTTTAGGGAACATACAGTAATTTACTTTGTTAAGGTTAGAAAATATGACTAATGGGCTTAAAATACATACATTTACTGTACTGTTATTGTTCAGCTATAGACGTAACGTCCTGTGTCAAAAAGTGTATGATTAATGATTAAATATGCTATTCTCAGACCTATTAACATTGAGAGTTGCACAGTTTTCACTGAATTGATTTTTTTCCCCGAGCACCTTAAGGTCTTCTACATCTCAAGTTCAGACTGAAATTTCTATCTTGATGTTGGAAAACAAAACAATTATACCACCAGATCCATTCAATAGCTATTCTGCTGTTCATCGCATCATCTGATGTTCCATAGTGTGTTTGTATTTCAGTGATCGATCGCTTGACACCTCTCTTTCTCTACCAGGTTTGGAGAAAGTCGGCCGCGACTCCATCTATGAGCAGGAAGGGAAGGTTCAGTTTGTTATGGACGCCGTGTATGCCATGGCCCACGCTCTGCACCGCATGCACCGTGAGCTCTGCGCTGGATACACCGGCCTCTGCCCACGGATGGCCAACATCGATGGCAAGGAGCTGCTAGCCCACATCCGTGCCGTCAGTTTCAACGGTAAGAGCTGCTTCCTCAGCATCATCAGCAACGTTTCTTTGAACCTGACTGTTTGTAAAAAAATTACACACCAGACTCCATACTCTCAAATTTCAAGTATTAAATTGTCCTTGGACTTTAACACAAAAAGTGCTACTTTAAAGAGCTGTAAGAAAGAATTTTAAGTGTTCCTGTTTATGCTGTATTTTTTTTGGGGATGATGTAACCATTTAGTCTTCACATTCACACAGTATACACACATGCACACACAAGGAAAATCAAGAATTTATTTGAAACAGAGGACAGGGATAATGATAATATCAGGAGAGCCCTTTCTGGAGTTACTTTAACCCAAAACATGTTGTTTGTCTTAAACCTAAATAAGTAGTTTTGTTGCCTAAACCTAACCATGTATTTTTTTCTGTGAAGATGTAAGTTTACTGTGCAAAGATGGAGCAGAAATTGACACATGGGTCACATGTTCCTGGACATTGTTCCTGCAAGAAAAGCTCATAAAAAGGAGAACACCTTTAGTGCCAGATACTCACAAAAACAAGACTTCAAATGCATGACTTAACAGCAAGCTGTAAAGGTTCAAATCTTTAATGTGCTATGTTCAATTGCACAAACACACAGCAAAACACAATCTCACAAAACAAGGATGCTGGGACACTAGACACAAGGGAAGTCAAATCATCTGAAACAACAGGAAATGACAAACATGAGACATAACTGAAAAACAGTTGTTGACACCACAGAAACTTTACATAAGGTATCATACATTAAATGATGATACTATGCCTATTGATAATCTTAAACACTTTTTTTGTCGTTGTCATGTGTGATTGTTCACAGACCAACTACAGAAAGCAGCCTGACAGTTTAACTAATTGTGTCTTGTCTCTATTTTCCATTTTTTTTTTACCAAAATGGAAAATAGAGAAGTGGCAATAGAAAAGGGGGGTTGAGCAACAACACACATTTTTTCTTCACCCTCGTTTCTGATTTTCCAATTTTAACTCTCGTCAGCAGCTCCTGCATCACCTTAGACTCTCTTGCCACTTTGTCTAGTGTGAGCTCTATTTCTACACCAATCAGCAGATACACGCCAAAATGTGTTGGAATTTCTTTTTATTTTCCAGAATCTGTTGATTACACATTACAGATCATGCTCTCAGATGGTGGTGGTGGGGGACGACATGTCCCCTCAGATTCATAAAGACACTGATCCGTCCCCCCACTTTCCCAGCATAAGAAGACAAACATTGCTGGTAAAACAGAGGATTAATATTGCAGCAGCACTGGCAGCCTAGCGTTTGTGTTTTTCAACTAATAGTGCATTCAAGTTGTATACGAATGACGGAATTTCCAAGCTCCAAGTCAGAACCCTCCATGAAGTCGGATCTCTGACCTCTGAAAATCAGATTAATCTGACCAACCCAGCATAGAATTCATGCTAACTGCTACCGACGTAAACAGTAGCTACATGGTTTGTTGTACGTCTATAAAGCTGGAAGAGCTGGGAGCACTAAACTTTGAGGTTATGTTGATCTGAGCTCCAAATTCTCAAGTCCAGTGAACACACCATAAGGCCAACTCTCACTCCCCAGGGTCCTAAAGAGGAACAGGTAAGCCTGTGCCTGTTGATCATCATCAGACCATTATCGAGTACGTATACCATGATAAAGCCAAAATTGATGATGATAATAATAATAATACTAATACTAATAATGATAAGTAATTTGAAATCATTTGCTGACAGCTTGGTCCCAGACAGTTCAAAAGGGCTCTAAAACAGTAAGACTTCACGTGATGCAGCTGTTGATGCAGATTAAATAATTTCATAAATATTGGCAGTGGTGAAATTTATTTAAGAACAATTTGACGTACTTGTTTTGTTGACTTTTGTAGTCATATCACTTTATACATTGTCTATAGAGAGTAATTATACTTGTAAGATAAGATAAGATAATCCTTTATTCTTCCCACAGACGGGGAAATTTGCATTGTTACAGCAGCAAAGTGGATAGTTCAACATTACAAGGAGGGCAAATAAAAAATAAGAATAACAACAACAGTAGAAAACGACCAAGTAGAAAAAAAACTATAGCATCATATATACAATAAGTGAATAACAATCAGTGAATAAGCAGGCATCCATTCATTCATCCGGTCATTCCATTCACTGTCAGCGGCAGCTGTTTGGAAGTGGATGTCGTAATCACTTACAGATCGGTGTTCTTGGGTTATAGAGTCGACTGCATCTATTCCAGGTATGGCACGGTCGAAAACCTTTCACAGGGCCTTAGTAAACAGTTCAAGGTTTCGACACACCAGAGCCCCTCGAGCCCACTCCGCAGTAGCCCAGGCAGCAGCGTGCCCAGTCAGGTGAGACATGATGAAGGCTACCCTGGAGCGTGGTGTTGGAAAGGCAAGAGGGTTCATCTCAAAATGGAGATCGCACTGGACCAGGAAGGTTCTGCAGTCATCCGAATCTCCAGAGAATTTCATGGGAGCAGATAGTTTGTATGCTGATATTGTCACAGGCCAGCTCAAACCCTGTGGCAAATATGAGGAGACATGAAAAGTTGAGGCCAATTTCATGATTTTATTGCAACATATATTTTAAATTCAAACAATAATAACCAGTATGGGATGTGAGTATGTTAACCATGGATGGCGTATGCAAGGTGCATGTGTGGGTGAATCTGTATGTGTGATTATGAATGAAATGAAAGTAAACAAAACAAAACTGCAAACCAAACAAAAACAAGTGTTACCTGTGGGCAGAGGAGAGAGAACCAGATTAGTCAGGAGCCTGCTTTTATACTGAGCCCAGGTGGCTCCACTAGCAAGATCCTCCTCTGTCTGCAGGAGGAAACACTCCTGCAAACAGAGGAGAGGCTGTGACACCCCCTTCCTTAAAATGAGGGTTCTAACCTCAACCATAATTATATTACATAAATATTTACAGTAAAGCTCCCAAGACATATCAAAGAAAACAATCAACAGTCCCAACCCCAACCTGTAATCTCAAGATCTCCCAAACAACCGGCCCATCCCTCCACCTCCACAATCCTGATACCTAGGAAAGGCATTTAAGAGAAGGAGTAGACAGCAAGCAGAGAAGAGCAGAGGAACAGGAGATGTAGTTAATTCAATGGAGAACGGGAAAGAGCATCAGCAATAATATTATCATTACCCCTGATGTGTTTAATATCTAAGGTGTAGGGCTGTAAAAACAAGGCCCAACGCATGAGTCGCTGGTTAGGTTCTGCAAAGACTTGTGAAAGGTTAGTGGATTATGGTCAGTAAAACTGTCAAAGATGTCGATCCTGAGCCAACATACACTTCAAAGTGCTGTAAAGCCCAAATGAGGCCCAAAGCCTCCTTTTCAATAACTGAATAATTCTGTTGATGTTTATTAAATTTCCTGGAGAAGAAACTGACGGGACACTCAACACCGTCATCATTTTCCTGCAACAGCACAGCCCCAGCGCCAATGTGGCTAGCATCTACTTGCAATTTAAAGGGCTTGCTAAAATTTGGTGCTACCAACACTGGAGCAGAACACAACAGAGCCTTAACTGCATCAAAAGCCTCTTGACACTGTATGGACCAGATGAACTCAACCTTGGCCTTCAACAAATTGGTCAAAGGGGACACCACTGCTGAAAAGTTCTTACAGAAAGCACGGTAGTATCCCGCCATACCAAGGAAGCGATCAACTCTTTTTCGTGGTTGGTCATGGAAACTGCTTCACAGCCTGAATCTTTGCCTCTACAGGTCGGACAAAACCCTGACCTACAACTTTACCAAGGTACGTCACAGTGGCTTTGGCAAACTCACACTTTGCCAAGTTGACGGTCAACCTGGCCCACGCCAGCCGTTCAAATAAGGCTTGCACATGATGAACATGCTCCTCCCATGAATCTGAGAAGATGACCACATCATCCAGATAAACAGTGCACCCTGCCAGACCTGAGACAACCAGATTCATCAACCTCTGGAAGGTAGCTGGAGCATTCCGCAAACCGAAAGGCATCACTGTATAAGAAAACAAGCCAGAAGGTGTTATAAAAGCAGCAATTTCACGAGCTCTCTCTGTAAGGGGTACCTGCCAATATCCCTTTAGCAGATCAAATTTACGAACATACTTTGCTGCCCCCACCTGGTCGATACAATCCTCCATTCTGGGAAGAGGAAAGGTCGGTTTTAGTGACGCTGTTTACTTTTCTGTAATCAGTACAGGGTCGCAGGGTTGAGTCAGACTTTTTGACTAACAGACAGGGTGAAGCCCAATTTGAAACACATGGCTCCGCAATGCCATTGTCCAGCATGTACTGCACCTCTAACTCCAACTGCTGCTTCTTCTCCTCTGACACTGCGGTAAAAATTTGTTTGATTGGCTTCAGCATCCCCTATGTCTATGTCATGTTCAATTAAGTGTGTTCGCGATGGGGTGTCTGAAAAAAGAACAGGATAGTTTTTGATGAGTGCCACCAACTGGTCACACTTCTCAGGGTCCAAGTGATCAACCAGGGCACCCAGATTTTGCAAAGTCTGCGAGTTTTTTAAATGACCTCTTAAAACCTCCTCTGACGCTACTACCAACTCCTCTCCTCCCCCTTCCTCAGAGTTGAAACTACCTGGAACAGTGACAAGCCCAGCAGCCAACGCTGACTTCACTGTTACAATGTTTGCAGCTGGATCACGGAATGATAGGCTTTAAAAGGTTTACGTGGCACAACTTTGAAGGTTTTCATGGCCTGGGGTTTCAATAAGATAGTTTAGGTCTGACACCTTACGCAATACAGTAAAAGGACCATAATATTTAGCTTGGAAAGATGAGTTAACTAGTGGGAGAAGAGCCAGTACTCTGTCACCGGGACTGAACTCACGCGAACTCAGATTTTCTGTCATATTGCTGTTTCATTTTCTGTTGAGAACATTCTAGCCTTTCTTTTGCCAACTCACCAGCCCGATACAACTTAAGCCTAAACCATTTACATACTCAATTATATTCTGCGGTGGCTCTTTAGGCAAACAGTTATCCTGCAGCACGGCTAGTGGGTCCGCAAGACTTTATGACCAAACACCAAGTCGTTGGGACTAAAGCCTGTGCTCTCTTTGCACTACTTCACGCGCGGATAACAGCAGCCAGGGTAAACCTTCCTCCCAATCTGCAGACAGCTCGGTGCAGTATGCACGCAACAAGGACTTCAAGGTTTGGTGAAACCGCTCCAAAGCTCCTTGACTCTGGGCATGGAACGCAGTTGACTTGTTATGTTTGACTTTGCTGTTTCAGAATCTGAGCAAACACGTGGGATGTAAAGTTAGATCCTTGATCTGACTGAATAACTTTTTGGAATCCCAAATATAGAAATAAACTGAGTTAATGCTTTAATCCACTGCTTTTTGATGTGATTGTGCGCAGAGGAAAAGCTGCAGGGTATCTAGTAGCTTGACACATAACAGTTAACAGATAGCAATGGTCCCGACTTGGAACGAGGCAGAGGCCCGACACAATCTATAATAAGATGCTCAAAGGGTTGGCCTATAGGTGGTATAGGCTGCAAAGGCGCTGGTTTCACAACCTGATTTGGCTTGCTGGTAAGCTGACAAATATGACATGTTTTAATAAACTGTGCTACATCCCGCTTAAGACGAGGCCAGAAAATGCCGGAGTATGCGATCATATGTTTTACTTAACACCTAGGGTGACCTGCCACATCACCATGTGATGATTGCAACACCTTTTGCCGCAGAATAGTAGGTACAACCACTTGGAAGACTGGTTCTCCCAATCCCTGATCACTATATGGAACCCACTTCCTGACTAGAAGACCATCCAGCAAAAATAACACTGGGCACTGTTTCTCACAACCGAAGGAGAAACTACCTTATCAAACAGATCAACCAAAGACGGATCAGACTTTGTTCTTCCATCAATGCCTCTCTAGTCACAGTCAGCTGCTCTGTCTGGAGCTTTACTGGCAACTCAAAGTTCTCAGGCGAATCCTCAACATCTTTAGAACGAAGTAGCACGGGTGACAGCACAGACTGGAAATACTGGAGGCACACTGTCATACTCTGGAGAAACCACCACAGGGGGCACCAAAGGTTGCGCCCACAAAAATCTTGGCCTACCATCTGCCCACACTTTACTACCTGCTAGGTCATTCCCCAAAATCATGTGCACTCCCTCTACCGGCAACTGTGGTCTAACACCCACAGCCACATCGCCCTTTACCAAACCACATGTCAGAGTGACTTTATGTAAGGGAGAAGAGAATGGAACTAAGCCCATGCCGCGGACGATAACACAACTACCAGTATCTGAACCCTTAGAGAAAGGCAAAACAGACTCCAAAATAAAAGAATCGAGAGCACCCGTGTCTCTCAAAATTTTGATTGGTACCTGCTGGTTACTACCCACCAAAGACACAACACCATTTGAAATGAAAGCTGAGAAATTACCATGGGAAGACTGAGAACCCAGCCTGTCCTGCAATTGACAAAGCTCGACCTGGTGGTCAAAACCTGTAATGGGAGCTGCCATCACAACAGGTTTAACTTGACCTGCCTTCTTAGCCTTAAGCAATGGACAGTCATTCTTCCAATGTCCTTCAAGTAAGCAGTACCGGCATGAATTAGCATTAACTGATGCTTTAAACCCTCCCTGACTAGGCTTTGGCTGAGACTTATGGAAAGGGGCAGGCAACACTGGAGACCTACTCTGCTTGGGAGAAAACTCCACAGGTGACTTGCCTTCATGAGGATAAAAGTCATTTCTTCTCGGGCGCATGTCTTTGATTCAAAGTCGCTTTTGTGTGTTAGCACATACTCATCTGCGAGAACTGCTGCTTCAGATGGAGATTTCACTTTATGCTCAGTAACATAAGTAGCAACATGTTCAGGCATAGAGTTTTTAAACTGCTCTAACACAACCAAGTCACACAAACCCTCAAATGTTGTTACTTCCAGAAGCTGTACACCAACGATTGAATACAGAGATCAAATCACTAACAAACTCTGAATAAGTCTTAGAATCAGTCTTCTTTCTATAACGAAACGTTGTCGATATGCTTCTGGTACAAGCTCATAGGACTCTCAGAACTGCAGATTTAACTGCAGCATAAACCTTACTATCAGCTACACTCAGTGCTGAAAAACCTCACGTGCCTTTACCAGTGAGTACACACTGCAACAGTGTAGTTTTGTCTAAATCAGACCAAGCCCTGGAATCTGCAATACGTTCAAACAAAATAAAATAAGTGTCTGGATCTGACTCCATCAAATGTGGGTAACAAACGAAGATTCTGTGCAACATCAAACTGTGATCCTCTAGTATCTACCACTGGTCTATTAGCAGTTCTCAGCTTTTCTAGTTCAAGCTGCATTTGCAACAACTCCTTCTGCTGCTCAAAGGTCAAGGTCAGTGGACTAGGCTGAAAACATGCACCCTGTCCACTACCAGGCTGACCACCTAGAATCCCTGCCTCCATAAGGCCCTGCTTTAAACCAGCTTTCACTGTATCTTTTAACCTTTGTCAACAATTTCAATCTGGTAATACTCAGCTATTTCAATTAACTGATCCTTATTACACAAATCTAAAGCCAGCTCTGAAGGTGACTGTACAAAACTCTGCAAAATAGACATGGTGCCAACCATACAACATAATAAAAAACAACTCACCAGCTGCCAGGCTGGGTTAAGGGACAGGAGCCACCTCTCTATCACCAATAAACTAACTGTTCCCTAGTCTTCAGGCAGTCTCATATGGCGGGATATGATGCACACTAAACCAGCCGGAATTAACCACGGAGGTGCTCCCTGAGCCGATGTAAGGGAAAAGGGAAAAGGGAAGCTCTAACCACGTTCACTGCCACCTAAAAACAGAAACACCACAAGCCTCCTATTGAGACCCACTGTTAAACCTAACAGGGGAGGACTCCCAACCAAACAAAACCCAGCACAAGGCCCAAAGTGAGCTGGATAATGCTACACCTAACTAAGCCCAAAACTACCAAACAAAAGGGAGCACATGACACTCTCCACTCGTCAACACAATTGGCCTACAACCTGAACATCCCCTCAAACAAGACTTTGGACTTACATAAACAAAAACAAACACCCAAAATAAAGTTCCAAACTACAAACTAGTCTCAAATAAGCCAAACTAGAAGCAAACTCTCCAACCAAACTTATCAATGGTAAGGAAAACCTATACAAAACTGGTCAAACTAAGTCAACGCAAACAAACATACAAATTACTTTAACTTAAGGACGAGCCCCCACTTGTCACAGGCCAGCTCAAACCCTGTGGCAATATGAGGAGACATGAAAAGTTGAGGCCAATTTCATGATTTTATTGCAACATATATTTTAAATTCAAACAATAATAACCAGTATGGGATGTGAGTATGTTAACCATGGATGGCGTATGCAAGGTGCATGTGTGGGTGAATCTGTATGTGTGATTATGAATGAAATGAAAGTAAAACAAAACAAAACTGCAACCAAACAAAACAAGTGTTACCTGTGGGCAGAGGGAGAGAGAACCAGATTAGTCAGGAGCCTGCTTTTATACTGAGCCCAGGTGGCTCCAATTAGCAAGATCCTCCTCTGTCTGCAGGAGGAAACACCCCTGCAAACAGAGGAGAGGCTGTGACAATATGGAAACTGCTCCTGAGACCGGTGAAGGAGAGGCGGCGGGGGTAGCTGCTGCTCCGGGACTGGAACTGTTCTGTAGCAGAGACATGACTTCACTGAGACCATGGGCTAGCTGGGATACCTGGGTCATCATGGTATTCTTTAAGTCCTGCTGTCCGAGAGTCAGGTCCACGATCTCTCGCTGCAGCGCTGCCACGTCTTCCTTGTGGCAGAGAATGCGTGTCTCTTGTGCGGCCACGATACCCAGAAGCATGGAGTCTGCTGGGCTCTGTCTGATGAGATCGTACTGTGAGGGCTCCATTTTCAGGAGAGCCCAAACGCACGACTCAGAGACAGGTATTTGGTGCAACCAAAAGGGTGTTTTTATTAAACAGACCAGGCAGGAAACCAACGGGCAGATGGAGGAAGACGTGCGTCACCAAGCAGGTGGGAGCACGCATCAGGGAGAGCCCTACACTCAATTATAAAAGGGGGAGAAATCAAAGCCACTCTCAAAAGGAGAGGGAAACCTAATTAACATTACCTGAAAAACAAAAATCAACTCGCTGATGCGGCTATGAAACATTAACTAAGGAAGCAGGAAAAAACAGGGGAATGTAAAGGGGAATAAACAAAGTGCTAGGGTCAGGTATAGGAAGGAAACTATAAGGGAAACTAATGATCACCTACAACTCTACACTAGAGGAGGGAATTACAACAAGGGATAAATACAAACAACAGGATACTATATACAAAACACTACACTCGGATCAACTCCGAAGAGGATTCATCTAGGAAACTAAAGCAATGAACTAGAAACTACAGGAAACTAGAAACGGGAAATCAGAATACTAAACTAGGAACAAAAACAGGGCACTAAGGCTACAAAACTTACAAATCAAAATCACTGCTGAGACAGGAAGGAAGCTGGATACTGCTGTAGAAATCACTGGAGACATGGAACGGGAGATGGGCAAGGGCAAGACGATCTCGCGATGAACAAACAAATGACAAGACTATTTTTAAACGAGGTAGGGGAACAAGGTGGAAACAATTGGGGGGGTGTTTCACAATCACAGACGCGGGAAGACACAGGAGGCAGTGATCAGGAGATCTAAAACAAGAGGGAGACAAGGTTACTTTCAAAATAAAACAGGAAGAGACAGGACAACACTAAAATGGTAAACTTAACAGAAACAGACAGAGCATGACACACATATGTAAATGTAAATGTGCCAGATTATAGCCACAGGCTAATTTCCATCTGTAGTCCCTGGACAGACTGATGGTACATACTGTATGTAAAACACAGAGTAGAGGAAAAATACATAAAATAAAGTGCAAAATCAACAAGGCATTGAGCAGAAAATATAAGAAAATTTGAGTTATAAATTCAACATGGCTTTTTAAACATTCTCTGTGCAAAATAAGACACCAGCTTCAACTTGAGTTGACGTTGAGGAAAACTGCCTTTTTTTTTTAAAGTGCATTATTTTACTGACTGGTCATATTCATATGGCAACAGTGAACATATTTTTATGGTCTTATAGCTTTTTTATATTGTTATATCGTTATATAGTCAGTTTTGCACTACTGCATTTTTGCACTATTCTGCACTGAATATACTTTTATAAATCTTTTTGAATGTCCTTTTTTTCCCCTACTCTGTATGGCAACTATTGTAAAAGAATTTCCTTCTCCTGGGATGAATAAATTTTTATCTTATCTTATCTTATCTTATTTCATCTTATCTTACAACTGGCCATGACTTGGTAAATAATACAATCATTTAAATACAGACTGGGCCCAATCCACTTTGTTCTTTCATATGATGAAGAAAATATTGCAAATAAAACCACGAAAGGCACAAAAAAGTTCAGCGGCTTCAGTCCAGACTGGTAGTTAACAAAGCTCTCCTTTAGAGTGCAACAAATGAAGCTCCAAAGAGAGACATAGTTTGATCAGTTGATCAGCGTTGATCAGGCACTGGAGTTAGCCACGGCTAGCGATCCACTTGTTGTTCTTGTTATTGTAAAACATCATCAAGCGTGCGCCGGTAAATGTGGCATGCTGCTCAGGAATGCTGAAGCCTACAACAGTTGAACATCGGTTATAAAATCCTGATACCGATATTTCCAGACATTAAATTTTTATGATCATTTTTGCAGATAATATTGGAGGGACGATATTATCGGACATCCCTAATCTGAACACTCCTATAATTTTATACTGCACACTGGGCTTGCCAGACAACTTCAAGTGTGAATGTGATCAACACTTGAAAAACCAAACTCTGCTTTCAGGGAAGTCTCTAGATAAATAAAGGTTAAACATTGAGAAGCTTTCTATGAACTGAAGTCAGTGAAGACATTCTGATGTGTGTGCAGCCCAGATAGCAAGACTGGACAACTTGTAATGGAGCCGTGTGGTTTGCTGTGAGAATAATCACCGCCTCCGCACTCAACACGCCTGTGTCGTTTTCTGTTGAAGCAGAAACAACATGTCGTGTCTCGCCTCACTACCAACAGACACTCCTTCTTGAATTTTTCCACATTCATGTGTACATCTGTGAGATGATATTCAAATTGTAGGAGCAATTTAATCAACCGGGAATGGGAAGGCGAACGCCTAGAAGTCTCTCTGATGGGATGTGATCAGCGTGGTGCTGAAGCATGAGGCGTAAAATGTTGGAATAAATGATGAACAAATGCAGGGGGAAGATGTGAGAGAGGATATGATAATTCAGGAAGAAGAAGTCGATAAAAAACGGTCATCCCCACTGTCTTCAGGAACACTTAATAACCCTTCTTTTATTTCTTATCTTCATTCGTCCCTCACATCTCCTCCCTCACCATGGCAGCAGAAGGCCTTTGTCAGGAGGCAGTGTGAATGCTGATGCCATCATGAGGGAATCCTCTTGTTTGTTATTTAACAGCAAATATGGTCACCAGGTTTTTTATTTCCCTGTTTTGTTTTTTCCAATTCATTATATTTCCAGCGCAATGGGAGCTGCTGCAGTCTGTCAGTTCACACAACTTTAATAATCACAAAACTTCACACACAGATGTGAAATATTAAATCTCATGCTCCTCCTCCTATGTGCTGAGAGGGAATGAAAGGAACTAGATTTACTGTATCTAGAGAGGTTTCTTTATATTTGGGGAAAATGAGGGAAGGACTGTGGGTTGTGTTCGAGGATAATGCCAGTTTAGTATGATGCTTTATGTAGGACAGTATATGGATGTATTCTGCTATTCCACCAGTGTCTTCCTGCAACACGTCACATTAAGTCTCCTCCTCAATACTAGACCAACTTCAAAAAATGTCCCTATTAGTCAGTTAGAAACAACAAGAAAATAGGATCCAGGTTGAAAAATACAGAAGTTACTCTTTAAGTGAAGTATACCACAGTGGAGAATCATTTTGTTTCCTCAGTAAAAAGACAAAAGTCTCAGCATTCAAACAATCTCAGTGTCTGATTTGAGAATGGTAAATATTATGGTATGTTATTGATTAGAATTACTGATGCATTAATTTGATCATCACTTCAATGTCACAGCTGGTAAAGGTGGAACTAATTTGAGTTACTGCATAAAAAGTGCAATATTGACACAATAAATGTAGTCTTACTTTATAAAATGTGTTGTCCTAGCTATATCTATATGAAAAGGAATGCACTGTAATTCATATATATCACACAAAATCAATTTGTATGTCATCTACGCTATTGTGAACCATGAAGAGCCACATGCTCTGTGGAGAGAGGAGTACAGGAAGCACAGGAGACTCAAAAAACTGGACTTTGGTCGCTTTTAATGTACCTTGAAGCCACCGTTGATTCTTTTATTTTGTAACTTACGTATTTAAATTATGTCAGCTGTTTTTTACTCAATCTAAATCTAAACCTAATCAAGTTGTTTCCTGTGAGGACAGGAGTTTATTTTGAGATGACTGGAGCACTAAATGACACGTGTGAGATCATTGGAAGGAAAATGCAGTGAGGATTTTTTTTGAAAGACGTCAGACAAAGCTTGTCTTGTATCAAGATCCGCTGACCATTGACATTTCACCGCACCCAGATGATCTGTGTGGCAACAACAGAGAAGCCCTCTTTGTAGTTAATGAAACATATGAGGTCTATATAATGTATTGAATTTGAACCTCTGAATAGCATTTCAAAAATGTTCTCTTCCCCTTCCACCAGCGTTGTGTCTTTATTCGAACATGTGATGATGAACCTTCTCTCTCTTGAATCAAGACCATCCATAAAAGCTTTCATGGAGCTCAAGTTTCCCTTCTGACTTCTGAATGATGGCATTAATGGCCAAGGTCTCCTTTCTTTTCACAACTCTGTGGGGAGAATTTCTCTCATTTAAAGTGAATAAGAGAAAAACACACATTCCAGACACAGTCTTCATTTTCTTTACTAATCATGAAGGCTGAAGTTGAATGTAACTTATCTTTTTCAAGGTTAGCACAGGCAAACAAGCCCAAATCAAAGGATACCAAATCATAATGGAGTCTCAGTAAACCCACAGTCCAACAGCTTGTTTTTAAACACATAAAACCTTTTAATGTTTGCTACTTTCTTCAACTGTGTTTCCACCTTCTTTAGTCTTTTCTTGAGTCTTTTTCATTTGCCCTTTTATTTCCCTTCTAGACAAAGATTTATGGTCTCAACTTTTTCTTTTTTAAATGCTGTATTGCATGCTGTCAAAAATTTATGCAGAAGCAACGATTGTTGCTTGTCGGTTTAAACACTGCTCATACTCGCAAAAGGGGCATTTGTCTTGGTGACAAAGAAGTAATAATGCAGGATTCAACTCATAATGTACAGATTAAAAAAGGATTAAATTGTTGCATCAGAGATATCATCTTTTTTATTCCATACATTGTTTTTGCTTGTCAAAGTCTACCTCCTACATCAACCAGAATGCAGCTGAAAGATATGATTGGTCGACGTGGGAATGGTCAAGGCTGCGGGTCGTAGTGTGTCAGAGTTGGTCCTGATGGGGACAGTTGGCTGCAGGTCTTTGTGAGTGGATGCAGCTGCTGGCCTTTGTTTCATTGCTCTGTAGCATCCTGCTGTCGTATCTGACCATAAATATGTCCCAATGAACTGCTGATGGATTAAGTGCCCAGCATCCCTCAGCACAGAGTGATCAGATGACAGAGCTGCTGCTTCTTTCTGCTCTCATCCTGCACTGCAGAGCTGTGCTTAGAGTAGAGCTAAAAATAGTTAATAGCTAATCAGAATCAGGTGTTCCAATCACTTCCATGGCCACAGGTGGATAAAATCAAGCACCTAGGCATGCAGACTGCTTTAATAAACATTTGTGAAAGAATGGGTCGCTCTCAGGAGCTCAGTGAATTCCAGCGTGGAACTGTGATAGGATGCCACCTGTGCAACAAATCCAGTCCTGAAATTTCCTCACTCCTAAATATTCCACAGTCAACTGTCAGCTGTATTATAAGAATGTGCAAGTGTTTGGTAACGACAGCAACTCAGCCACGAAGTGGTAGACCACGTTAACTGACAGAGCGGGGTCAGCGGATGCTGAGGCGCATAGTGTGAAGAGGTCGCCAACTTTCTGTAGAGTCAATCACTACAGACCTCCAAACTTCATGTGGCCTTCAGATTAGCTCAAGAACAGTGCACAGAGAGCTTCATGGAATGGGTTTCCATGGCCGAGCAGCTGCATCCAAGCCATACATCACCAAGTGCAATGCAAAGCGTCGGATGCAGTGGTGTAAAGAACGCCGCCACTGGACTCTAGAGCAGTGGAGACACGTTCTCTGGAGTGACGAATCACACTTCTCCATCTGATAATCTGATGGACAGTCTGGGTTTGGCAGTTGCCAGGAGAATGATACTTGTCGGACTGCATTGTGCCAAGTGTAAAGTTTGGTGGAGGGGGGATTATGGTGTGGGGTTGTTTTTCAGGAGCTGGGCTTGGCCCCTTAGTTCCACTGAAAGGAACTCTGAATGCTTCAGCATACCAAGACATTTTGGACAATTCCATGCTCCCAACTTTGTGGGAACAGTTTGGAGCTGGCCCCTTCCTCTTCCAACATGACTGTGCACCAGTGCACAAAGCAAGGTCCATAAAGACATGGACGACAGAGTCTGGTGTGGATGAACTTGACTGGCCTGCACAGAGTCCTGACCTCAACCCAATAGAACACCTTTGGGATGAATTAGAGCAGAGACTGAGAGCCAGACCTTCTCGTCCAACATCACTGTGTGACCTTACAAATACGCTTCTGGAAGAATGGTCAAAAATTCCCATAAACACACTCCTAAACCTTGTGGACAGGGTGGTCCGACATCATATTGAACCCTATGGATTAGAAATGGGATGTCACTTAAGTTCATATTCGAGTCAAGGCAGGTGAGCGAATACTTTTGGCAATATAGTGTATTTAGAGCAGTAAAAGTAGCAGGCAGCATTGTAATAAATAATAATGAAGCACATAAGCAAATAATAATTAAAAATATTATTTCAGAATAAATAATATTGCTTGATTTGTCTCCTCCCTCCCAGCCTCCTACCAGTAGATGGTGGATTCAGTTTGAGTCATTGCATATATCTACCTGTACAGCAAAGACAGACAGGACACAAATAAAACAGAGGAGATTCTGCAGCTGATGTATTGAGCTCTCAGGGATTCATCTGTCGGTGTCGTCGGGCCTGATGGATGTGAGGAGCTGCTGGATGTTATTTCTGCAGGAGGAAGACAGACATTAAACATTGAACAGTGGTGACTTTCACCCGCAGGGTTGAAACAGTAAACCTGTGCACAGTTAAACTTGTGGTTTTTAAACATGAAGCAATTAGTTGCCTCATTCAGTGATTTAAAACAAAGGATGCCAGCAACAGGAAACCAAGGGAGATTAATCAGGCAACTTTTCAAATTAAAGCCCAGAGGTGGAATCTTATTATGGAGGAATTCAGGACAATAAAGCCGTCATCAGGAAATAATGCAAATGTGTGCTCCAGTATCTCTGCAAGGAACAGTTTCAGACTTTTCCAGACAAAATATGAACTTCTTCTCACATCTTTTCCATTACTTTCGACACTGACTCTGCACTGTGCAGCGGATGATGATGATGATGATAAAATAATGACCTGAACTGATTGTATAAGTCTTCTTTAATTTCCTAGTCTGCTTCTATAAACTGTTTCTGACCCCTCAGGTCACTAAGTGCTAAAGGCTTAGTTTGTGACTGGCCTGAATAAACTCAAGAAAAAACAAGTTATACCTCTGTCCAAACATTTGACTGGTTTATGAGTCCAGGTCACTTTCTGTGACATCTGGTTCCCCCCAAAGAGTGGAAGAGGACCATCCACCAAGACTGGCACTATGAACCTCAGCCCATACTGAGGTAGAGAGGATGGTTTATGGCTGCATTGTATTCCAACTGTGCAGATCCTGACACATACATCCACACATCCAGTTTAATGTGTTCACAAGTTGAATCCTCCTTACCATTACCTTTGCTTAGAACAACACATAGTGGAGTTAAGTTCAGAATAATCAACTGTGCTTTAATTCTTGAGTCTATTGTCATAAGTAAAGTTGATCATGTCAAAGGTCAGTCCACAGACAGATGCTCCTTCTTATCCTGCTCTCTTACAGGCACATGTTAACGTTGCTGTGGAATAAGTCTACATATACAGCAATATATAGACCTATCTGTAATATTTGTACACTACATGCTGGACATCATGGTTCATCTATGTTGTTTAACTTTTTTTCAATTGATCAGTTTTGTTTGGTGGTTTTCTGTCATATTGGTGTTTAGTGTTGCTCTACAGCTGAGAGTGAGAAACTTTCAAATACAGAGGAATTAATAAAGTAAAGCAAAAATGTTTTAATATTAAAATAAATTAAAGAAAGAATGTCACTTTAGATAACTTAAGATGGGAGTGGCCAGTTGAGTCAGCGGTTGTCTGTCTCTATGTGTCCTGTGATGAACTGGAGACTTGTCCAGGGTGTACCCTGTCTTTCACCCTAAGACAGCTGGAATAGGCTCCAGCCCCCCCAAGACCCTATGTGACGATAAATGGTAGAAAATGGATGGATGAAAATTGAATCACTGTACACTGTTTTCCCTGTTTTAACAACATTGGGTGGTGTCTGGGTGAATTCTATTGTTAAAGTACCACTGTCATCACTCTCCTTCACCTTTTTTGACAATCCATGGTTTATTATTTATAACTTAAATGAATACATATTTCTTATTAAATGTATCTCTGGAAAAAATATCCAAATATCACCACATTTGAATCAGTTTACAGGCAGTTATTGCACAAAATAAAGGAAATTCATCAATTCCTTTGTCCATCTTTAAAACACATAGTTTAAAGAGTGAAAAGACATATGCCAGGTCGGCTGGGGGGGTGGATGGGTCCAACAAATGCAAGGTTTTTAACCAGGAGACCCCTGTTGGTATCCAGTGCATTATTTTGCAGTTAGCTGATGTTTGTGTCCCATATTCACAACTTTCAGTCCTTATCACTGTAGCCCATAATATAGTAGCCCAACCATGTATTTCCTTCCTAAACCTAAGTACAGTGGTTTTGATACCAAAAATAAACGCCAAGGGGTGTTAAAAAGCGGTGGTATGTGATGGGTGATGGGAATGTGTTGTTAAAGATGTCTTGTCATTATTAAAATAAGGTCGCTTTCACACCTAACCAAGCGGAATCAGTTCGCTTGGGGGGCTAAAAGTTGCAACTTGGTGCATTTATCACTTCGGTTCGGTTCCGCTTTCACACTGCAATTCCTGAACCACACAAAACTTTCTGAGCGTCAACAGTCAGGAATGTAACCTCACAGACTACAAACAAGGATGGACTGGCAAATGGCAATGTTGTATTGTGCTTCATTACATTATTAGAGGGAATGCTAAAACATTAACATTGCCTACCTACATACACTAGTGAACGCAACCGTCACTAATGCTAACGTAGTTCGTCAGGGATTGAAACTGTTAATTTTCTAACTTTGACAATCTAACATGTGACAACACATCAGCACAGAGTTTAAGGACTGTGACTGTTGGTAGTTGTGATTTTGTTCAAATATGTCGAATTGTGAATTTATGGGTTATGTTGTTCAGACAATTGAGCTAAGCTAGCTAACTGCTAACGGTGGTCAATTGTAGTTTGTTATGGTTTGGAGTGTACGCTGTACTTACCCAAGACACACTGGGTATAGCGTCACTACATCATGCACTACGTACATTTGGTCCTGTGTTTGGTCCGGTGAGCTTTCACACTGCATACAAACTGCCAGGTACCAGGGAACCTATACCCCTCTTTTCAAGCGGATCAGAGATTGTTTGTTTGTTCCGCACGTGAGCTTTCACACCCGCCCAAACAAAGCGGACTATGTGAGGAAACGAACTGTGGTCCATTTAAAGCGGACCAAAGGAGGACAGTGTGAAGGTGACTTCAGGAGACCAATCACAAAAAATAGATTTAGATGTACTGACGAATGCTATTTTATTATATAGGCAGGTTATTTATCTCCCCAGGGAAGATCCAGGCTGCAGCTTCTGCAACAGCGCATCATGACTGAATCCTGCCTCGGCAGCATGTGGTTCATGTGGTTTGTGCCTGATTGAACTTATTAAGGCCACACATAAACACACACACACGCACAAACACACACAGTCACGTCACGCCACTTTTGGGGCTTTCTCCTGCGTGAATCTGTAAACAGCATGCTCGGTTGAACCTTCACATACATCAAATGTTGACGTAAATCAAACTTGAGCTGCTTCTGTTTTTTTTATGCTTCACTTCTCTGAACACGGGGGTAGTCGGGTTATCCATAATTTCATGTATGAAATACAGCGAATCCAGGACGAAGCGGGAGCTCTGCGGTGACGATGGCCGGGGGGGCTAATCGCCAACTCACCCGTGTTCATCCTGGCCCGTGTGCTTATTTTTAGAGAGGCGGTGAGAGCCTAATAGAGACACTTGTGCTAATGTTAGCACTGTAAGTTCTCTGTGTCAAAGCCGTTCTATTGTAATGTCCCGTTTGAACACAATCAGCAGAGCGAGGGAGAAAGGGAGGACATCAGGGTGAGTCCCTCCTGATCCATTTGGACAGTGGATGCTTACTAAGAGGCGATAAAAGCTTGTTGTTGCCATTTTTAAAGAGGGATGCAGCGTGACTGACCCTGTGAAGCTGCAGGCAGAGAAACCCTTTACAGTCAGATCAGTGATGGGGGGCAGATAATGTAGGTGAACAAAGTGATGAATATGTGAGGAGCTCATCTCCTGCTGTGACTCCAAATATGCAGCCTTTTACAAACTGCTGAACAAAGCAAGAAGAGGAAACAACCAGAGAGAGCTCAGCTGTTTGTTCCTGCCTTCAGATTAAAGTAGCAGTTTAACACATTGGGAAATGGGAACTCAGTGACAGTTTGTTTTTAAACGCTTACAAGTCTACAGGGAAATTCCAGTTACTTGATCTACCATATCCATCCATCAATCCATCCATTATCTACCGCTTACCCTCATCGGGTCGCGGGGGTGCTGGAGCCAATCCCAGCTATGTTAGGACGGAAGGCAGGATACACCCTGGACAAGTCGCCACCTCATCGCAGGGCACATAGAGACAGACAACCACTCACACTCACATTCACACCTACGGTCAATTTAAATTAACCAATTAACCTAATCCCCATGCATGTTTTTGGATTGATCTACCATATTCCAATATAAATGCTACCTTCTTGTACAACAGTCCACATAAAAATTTGCAAGGTAATAGCAGGTTGAATTGCAAAGATAGCTGCAGAGTTTTACTTGGGAAGCCAACATAAATCCACAGCATTTCCAGATTGTTATTGTATTAAAATCTCTCTCTCTATTCTGTATTTATAGTCAGACAACCGAACGTGAAATACTTATGTAATTATGGCTCGTAAATACTGCCTGTTAATTAGTAGTCATTCCCAAGCTGCTCTTTTCTTGCAATGAAATCATAAAAATGTTTTATGACCTCTGAGTCATGTGACAAAATTAGCATAAATACAGTATGATAAACAGAAGCCGTACTGTGTGATCATTTTGTAAAGTGAATATTAGATCGTACAAAACCTTCCTCTATTCCAGACATTTTGTTTGTTATCAACCAATTTAATAGGCTTTACCAGTCGTTATCACTGCCATTCTAATGCATCAAACTGCATTTCCCAACTTAACATTGTGAATTGAAATAAAACAGCTTTAGGTTTAGGCAAAACAATTGCATAAGTTTAGGAAATAAATGCTGTTAATGAAGGTTACATAGTTTGGAAAAGCTCCATTTTTCAACCTGAAACAGGAGGTCTTTTTCTAAATCTATCCAGCTTAATGTATATTCTCTTAGAGTTAATCTTAGTTTAACTTTGTTTAACTGAAATGTCTAAACTTTTACGCATTTCATTGAAAATCATGACATGAGGTGTATATTCAGTTTAGCATGCACCGACATGTAGTGACTTTGAACATGATTTACAACCAGAAAACTTCCTCCACATTCCCTCCCATTGAAAGCTTTCATTTCTGCGTGATCTTGCTGTGTGTGATTTCTTTCATCACTCCTTCTAAAAAGCTGAAACATGATTTCAGGGTATTAGTTGTCAAAAAATTAACATCAGCAGCTGTCTGCTGTGATCTACCCAAAGGACCTTGTAAACAATCCCAGTTCAGATGTATGAGTTTGAATGAAAAAAAACATTCACTGCATGTGAAAGTTCAAGAAACAAATAAAGGATGAAAAACATTGAGGCAAAAAATGATCAAAACTCAGTGAGGCTGAAATTAACAACAACACTGAAGGAGGAGTGAAGGAACCTGAATGAGTTGCAGCCAGAGTGAGGATACAGAGGTAGGAGCAGTGTGTGTTCGTTCAGAGGTATTATCACACAGATGAATGGATGAGCTGCCAGGCTGGAGCTCTGACCGCCCACGCCACCCGCCAAGGTCTGCTGAAAACAATCGATACAGAAGAGTCGGTTCAATAAAACTGTGCAACTTCTCTCCGCTGTATTTTACAGCAACACACACTTGCTGTCAGTGCTGTGAAGAAGATCTGCGGCTGCTGTCAGATCCATTCAGGTCAAACAGCTGGATTAATTGAGCATCAGGTCTCTCTCTGCTCTGACATGATGACAAACTGCAGCTGTGACATCACTGGTGGTAGCAAAGTGTTGATAAACTGGAAATAAAGTTCACAGCTAGTTAGAACTTCACTCAACACCTTGAATCAGTATTTAGTATCAGTATTAGCGGGTAACACTTAACAGTACATCTGCGTTGTTCATGTGTAAAAACACACTGACTCTCTGCAGCGAATCACTGAACAAGCATAGTTTGATGTAATGTGACATGAGATTGGTCCATACAGCCATGCCTGCTTGTGCACAGCTCTGACCACAGGCTGAGCAGTTGAAGATGCTAACAGTGCTAACGATGGCAACAATGCTGTCAGATAATGGTTTTAACCAAGGATATCATTACTGCATCATTAGGCCTAACAATAGAGATGTGTCTAAATCAGACCGATGCTTTGTAGAAAGATGTCTTGATATAGCTCTGAGATGAGGATTTTCAGATATTTGATTTTCAGGTATTAATGTCTACATACTAATTTCTATAATCCAACCTGTGACAACAAAGTCAGAGTAGGACCCCATCCAGAACAAAACTCAAGGTTCATATGTTAAACCTGCGTTGATTGGGTTTTCCTGGCCAGCAAGCTGAAAACACACGTCTGACTTTTTGCTGAAATACAGTTGTAGCTGTGGTTAGCACATTTGCAAACAGCTGCTAATTCTACAGAAACAGCAACATGGACTTCGTGGTCACTCTGTGCAGGTGCCTGAGCATTGTGGAGTGGAGCAGCTAAACCCTCACTCTTAGACTTTGAGGAGCAAATTATTTCTTATTTCTGTCATCACCATTCATATCTATACAACTAATGTTTTCACAATCTAGCCTTTTTGATTTAAACATTTTAAATTAAAAATGTAAAATCATTTAATCCAGAGAATGTAAACCCCCTTTAAGAGTCCAAGATCCACCTATCACCTACCTGACAAAATGCTGCAAAAACACTGTAATGTACAATGCAATGCAAACTGTATGTCATGCTCCGTCTGTCTGGTTTGGTTAAGTTCACCATTTTTGTCTTGTGCCTGCATGTTGTCTTGTCTCTTCCTGTTTTATTTTGAAAGTAACCCTGTCTCCCTCTCGTTTCAGATCTCTTTGCTTCCTGCCACTGTGTTTCCTGCATCTGTGATTGTGAAACCCTGCCCTAATTGTTTCCACCTGTGTCCCCTTACCTCGTGAATAAGTAGCCTTGTCATTTGTATATTTGTTGTGAGATTCTCATATGCCTTTGTCCGTCACCAGTCCTGTCTCCACGGTCCCGTGTTCCAGCATCCTTGAATCTCCAGTGTGTTTTTGTTGTAAATTTGTAGCCCATAGTGCCCGTTTTGGTTTCTAGCTTATCTCTGCATTTCCCAGTAGATCCTCAGTGTGAGTAGACCCTGTTTTTTTATATATCCTGGTAGATCCTCTGTGCAAGTAGACCCCAGCAGTTTAGCCTGTTAGATTGTTTATTTTCTCAGGTATTCAGTTAATGTTTTTTTCCTCTTCAGGAGAGTGGTTTTGATTCCTACCCTTTTTGATTTCTCCCCGTCTCCCTGACGCGTCACCACCAGCCCGGCGATGCACGCGACTCACCAATCCCCTGCTGGAACACCGTGCTCTCAATTATCTCCATGTGCTCTGAATAGAGATCCTTTTGGTTGCACACAGTACCTGTCTCCCGAGTTGTCTGTTTGGGCTCTCCTCAAAATGGAGCCCTCACAATGTAACTTTATTGGGCATGATTGAAAGCTCCATCCAGGAAATTCCACCCGATGTTTGTGTTAAAACTTCCTCACTCCCTGTCACTGTCACGAATCTTGCATCCATCCTTTTAACGAGGTAACCACGGTTGCACATTAATTATTGTATGTGGTGTTTAAAGCAAATTAGCTAAAATCATGAGTCAATCTGTTTGGTACTTTAGGAGACTCCATGAGCAGTTTATGCAGGTGTTGTTTGTTGTGGTTCGTCTTATTGTGTTAAATGACAAAGCTGAAGCGTCTCACCACAGAGTTATCATGAATTCTGTAGTGGTTAGCACTGTCGCTGCTCACAGCAAGAAGGTACCGGGTTCGAATCCCATGAGAACCCCATGAGAACCCCATGTCTGCGTGGGTTCTCTCCGGGTACTCCGGCTTTCTCCCACCATCCAAAAACATGCATGGGGATTAGGTTAATTGGCTAATTTAAATTGACCATAGGTGTGAATGTGAGTGTGAATGGTTGTCTGTCTCTATGTGCTCTGCGATGAGGTGGAGACTTGTCCAGGGTGTACCCTGCCTTCCGCCCTAAGACAGCTGGGATAGGCTCCAGCCCCCCGCGACCCTATGAGGATAAGCGGTAGATAATAGATGGATGAATGATCGTACCTTTCTTTAGTTTTATTCACATCTGATTTATTAAACAAAGTAGCATTTCAGTTTAATTGCTCTGACCTGGAGCTTGGAAATTCTGACATTTGTGTCCAACTGGAACACACCATGATTCAAAACATAAACAGCAGGCTCCCAATGCTGCTGCAATGACATTAATGCTCTGTTTTACCGGCAATGTTTGTCTCCTTATGTTGGAAAGTGGGTGGACAGATCAGTGTCTCTATGAATCTGAGGGGTCCCCCCACCCTTAATGCCTTAATTACCTGCTCCCCCCCGCGACCCTATGAGGATAAGCGGTAGATAATGGATGGATGGAAAAGATGCGGAGCGAGGAGGACATCAATTCTGTATCAACATTGATTCTCTGGAGTGAACTGAAGTGAAGTAGAGTATGGAAAGGATGAGGTGGTGTTTGGTAGAGGGGGGTTCTCCATCCTGAGGCAAGTTTTGGTGACTCACTGCCACGCTTAAGCGATTTGTGGTGCTTTTATTCATGCTGAAGAAGGAAATCGGGGAAGGATATAATCAAACCGACTCCCACTCACTTCATTATGAATGTTTTCATATTTTTGTTGTTGCCATTTTGCTCTTTAGCTTCAATCTGCTGCACTTCCTCTCTGCTTCACCAGCTCTGAACTAATCCGCCTCCAGTTCGAGACTCTGTCTTCTCCTGTGTTAAATTTGCCCTGCAGCGAGGAATACAGCAATAACAACATATTACTGTACAATAACAACACAATACAGTGAATACAGCAGCTGGAAGAAAAAGATGCAGGCTCTGGAAGCAAAAAAAACGTTTAGGAGGATGACATGAAGAGACAATATATTTAGATTATTATCATACTGCATTTCAAATCGTCTCCAAAAGTAGTTTGAAGAATCACATTTCAGTCCATCCATGTAATCCAGGTGGTATATTTCCCTCAAAAATTGTAGGACATAAATGTCTTTGATAAGGGACAGGGATGGACTGTGTGTGTGTGGTGTGTTTTCAGTTAACATAATACATGCTTTTATTTAGGGCTGGGGAAATTTATCAACATAGTCGACGTATTCAACACAATCAACGTAATCGACTATGTACGTTCATCGATGCACGTTTTTTACGTCGACATGTTGCATGATAATTATGTAGGTAGCTTAGTAAGTCCTATTTTACTTTTTGGCCCAACATCATCATCAGAATTGTCAACACATAAAACAACGCCGTTACAGACAGGTTAAAAAAAGGGAAACTTTTAAAAGGGGAGAATAAAGAGAAGGCGAGGCCCCTAATACAATTATAATGCATACAAAATAATATGACACTCAGTAATAGACTTACAATCACACATTAACAGTATTTTAGTTACAATGTAATGGTAACAATAACTTTATTTTTTGGGGGAACATTTCTCAGGAAATTTACATAAAATAGTTCAGTCCACCTGCTCCATCAGACAGCCTGCAGAGAGTTAACTTTTCACAGAGTGGAGGAGGAGTCGACAGGATGTTTCAAAAGTCTGGGAGTAAAAATGCTCAGACAGAAGAAAGAAGTGAAGGGTCGACAATTTGTCACCCAGTTCTTTCATAGGTAAGGTGGGTCTGTTAGTGGTTCATGTGATGGAAAGTTCAGGAACAGTAATCAACGGTATAAAAATTTTAGACACACCAAAACATGTCTGAGCTCGGAATCTGTTCTTTCCTTTGTGTTTCTACAGGAAGTGCCGGGACTCCCGTCACCTTCAATGAGAACGGCGATGCACCCGGACGCTACGATATCTTCCAGTATCAGATCAACAACAGGTCAACAGCAGAGTACAAGGTCATTGGACACTGGACCAATCAGCTGCATTTAAACGTAAGGGTTTCGTTTGTGGACACAGTGGAGTTAACAGAGTTAAATTTGTCGTCATTGTAAAGATGATGATGCTTTTAACTTACACCTGACAGCTGGCAGATGGATTCCATCCACCTTGTCAGGCCTCAAGTGGTTCTAAGTTTCATAATGTGGGTCAGAAGGGTTGATCATTTATTCACTTGGGCGATCACTGAAACAATGTAATGACAGCAGCAAAAGCAGAAGTCAGGTGCTGTATTATAGATGGACAAATAAAGTGTAGCAAGCCTGATAACGATGATAGTAAATTCGAAGTTCGGACTTGTTTTGATTGATGTAAGAATGTCTGATGACAACTTTATTCTTCTTCACAGACAAAAGAAAGAGATAAATGTTTCCAGGTCCTCCAACTTTAGTAATTTATCCTCCTCTTAACTGGTTTACTTAAAGTAGCTGGTCACAAAACAGTTTACTGTTGGCTTTCGGTCAAATCTCATCATCTCAGCTCAAGGCCCACTTTGATGGCTTTTCCGGACTTTTTAGTTGCTTAAACAAAGATGTCATAATGTGATAAATGTGATGTTGCTGAGCTTTGTGTTCACCTTGATGAATGTTGACCAGCCTGGTTCCTCCTCCCCTCAGATGGAGGCTCTGCAGTGGACCACCGGTGACTCGTCCCTGCCAACCTCGGTGTGCAGCCTGCCCTGCCGGACTGGCGAGAGGAAGAAGGTGGTGAAGGGTGTCCCGTGCTGCTGGCACTGCGAACGCTGTGAAGGATACCATTTCCAGGCCAGTGAGTTCACCTGCGAGCTCTGCCCCTATGAGAAGAGACCCAACCAGAACCGCACAGGCTGCCAGGCCATCCCTATCATCAAGCTGGAGTGGCACTCGCCCTGGGCACTATTGCCTGTCTTCATTTCTGTCCTGGGCATCATTGCCACCACCTTCGTCATTGTCACCTTTGTGCGCTACAATGACACCCCAATAGTCCGCGCTTCAGGACGGGAAATGAGCTATGTGCTGCTGACAGGCATTTTCCTGTGTTATATTATCACCTTCCCCATGATTGCAGCACCTGACGTAGTTGTCTGCTCCTTCCGCCGCATCTTCCTGGGCCTCGGCATGTGCTTTAGCTATGCCGCGCTGCTCACCAAGACCAACCGCATCCATCGTATCTTCGAGCAGGGCAAGACAGCGGTGACGCCACCACGCTTCATCTCGCCGGCCTCCCAGCTAGTTATCACCTTCTCGCTCATCTCAGTCCAGCTGCTGGGCGTCCTCGTGTGGTTCACTGCCGACCCACCACACACCTTCGTGGACTATGGCGAGCAGCGCACCCAGGATCCCGGGAATGCCCGTGGTGTCCTCAAGTGCGACATCTCCGACCTGTCCCTCATCTGCTCACTTGGATACAGCATCCTCTTGATGGTGACATGCACTGTTTACGCCATCAAGACGCGTGGCGTGCCAGAAACATTCAACGAGGCCAAACCCATTGGATTTACTATGTACACAACCTGCATCATCTGGCTTGCCTTCATACCCATCTTCTTTGGCACAGCACAGTCAGAGGAGCGGGTGAGTGATAAATAATATAAATGTCATGTTTTATTAAAATGTTCAGGTCTCCAGCAGCTTTTATAAATGGAAATGCACATTGTCTGACACACACTGTATGTGACACTGATGACTATCTGTTGAAATCCTGTTTTTTTTATCCCATGTGTTGTTCATTAATACAAATTCAATCAATCCTTCAAACTGTCTGACAAAGAAGACAATACAAAGTTCATTGACGACAGGACTTATGGCAAGCTGGAAGAAGTAAGGGGCTAATAGGTAGTTGCTAATTCTCAACTCTGCCTAAGTATGCCCAATACAGATGTTTATTTGTTTTTAGAGAGAGGAATGTCTTCACAAATGCTCTGTTCTGACTGACTGATGATCGATTATTTTCTGATCACAGGCACAGCCCAGTCTGCTCTGCAGTCTCCTGACACAAAACTAATTAGAGCAGAATTAAATTTAGCACATTCAGACAACAGTTTTTTGGGTTGAGTTAGCAAGCTGCCAGATGGAGGATTTTGCTCATTATCGTGTCTGTAGGGAGATCTAGAGGACAGGTGGATCGACTGACTGTCATTTTCTCCAAACACAGTTTTTATTAGTCTTTTTTCTGCATCGACTGTCCAGTTACTATGGATTTTTTGTCTAAGGAACACTGATAAACTGTGGACATCACATGAATTTTAAGCACTAACAGTGGTAACACTTCACATGGCTAGTAACTGTAATTAGCTCACCTGATAGTTCTGGAATGGTCAGGCTTTAAAATCTTACTTACTACTACTACTACTCGACTATGTAGTAGTAAGTATAGTATTGTAAGTTTTGTAAGTCAACTGCTGCTCACTTTCAAGTGTAAAAGTCATTCGTAAAGGAAAAAATGAGGAAAGAAAAGACAGAAAAACAATTAACTTACGAACTTAATAAACGGTTTCTGAGGCATACAGTTTAGAACATTTTTATTTTTAGATTTTTAGATTACTGTCTGCCAACCTTGCTCTAACTGTTTAGTTGTTGTAGCTGCTGTTCATTTTTTAGTAATAATATCCTTAATTTCTTGTATCATTCCACAATTGGCTGTTGTCCGGCCTGTGATAAGTGAGCCGTATGCATCCTCCCCATGTTTTCATCTTTTGCTCCTTTTAATCCTGGCTTGGCGTTCCTGAAATGAACTGATCTGGGAAGGACAGCTCAGGCACTGTCAGGCCTCACTTTCTGTCATCCTGGATGTCTAAATCCTGCTTTCCTGAAACAGAGCCCAGGTTTCTCCTGATGCCCTGATCAGATGAGGACTACAAATGGCCGACAGCAAATTCAGTTTTACCTTGGATTATTTTTACCCAGAGAAATTGCCAACACGTCAAGATTACGTTGCCCGGTCGGAACAGACTGAATTGTCATATCTAGCAACCAGCGCAACGTATTCTTATGAAACGGCTCGTATGATATCTTACGAAAAGTGAGGCACAGATTTTTGTGTATATCTCACGAATGACCGGCAAACATGAGCGATCAACGCATGCGCGAGCCCCGAAGCGAGAGCCTTAAAAATGCTGGACATTCCTTTTACACTCAACGGAAACCGTAACATTACAGTAAAGCTTACGCATTGAAATATTCCAGCAATGGGTAGGATTATGGGTAGGGTTACAGGGTTAGGCTTAGGGAAATAAAAAGCAGTCTACACTTTTTTTATTTAGTTTGTTGTAAAGTTTGTTATTTTTTGACTTTTGAGCATGTTTTACTTTTAATACATGGAATCACGAGATTCCTGCTGTTGGACGTTGGCACACAGCGTTGAATTCATACACAGTGTGTCGACATCGAACAAAAATAGATGCTTGTCGATTTGTTTCGGCAGTCGTCGGCACGTCGGCGACATTCCGCATCCAGTGGAAATTGACACATTGATTTGAATGGATGCGTATCAGGTCCGACAAAAAGTCAGCATCGTTACGCATCCGGTGGAAATTAGGGGACAGAAAGAGCAGCCTGCACCGAATGTCACATGATCACAAAAGTATTGCACTGTATACGAATTATAGTGCAATACTTTTCGTAGTAATTTGTGTGAATATTTCATGAAACCAGCCTGACCAGTGAGTACAGAAGCCACTTCTTCAGCATGAAATTTCAGGTTTTTGCTGAAAAACTGCAGCCAAGAGAAGTTTTATGGGGTTTTTGTGTAATCACACAGCAGACAGACTGTTTGTGTGAAGGCCTTGGGTGTCTACACTGTTAATTGTTGAGAGAAGCACAACAAACACCTCAGGCCTTCTCATTCATTATTCACTGAACACTGTTGTATGTCCTGTTCAACTCTTTCTCAGCCTGCTGCTGCAGCTCAAACCCACCCATCCTGCCTGCTGTAAACACGTTTACAGTTTTATATAATCAGGGGCCATTGCACAAAAGTAGGAATCGGACATCCAGGATCAGTGACTGAGCTTGGCTCAACCAATCCAAAACAAGAGGCACCAGGCTCAATCAGTTGCACAAAGACTAAGCCAGGATGAGCAGATACGGATTCATCAAGCCAAGTGAAACCTATCCAGGATAAGTGCGCTCACGTGGCTTCCTCTAATAAACCAGGAGATCCATCACAGATTCACAGATTCACCATGGGAACGAGAGTGACGTCCTTCTCCCTGTCAGAGGCAGAAATCCTCATGGAGGCTTAGGAGAAGGTAAGGGACCAAATCAAACGGAAAGGAAACCCCTCTACAGTTATAAAAGAAAGAGAGAAAGAGAGGCAAAGTACTGCAGACCTCCTGAATATGGAACTAGTGCACAAATACACACTCACTCAAATACACAATTGTGAAAACATCACAATTACAATCCAAATAGGTCATTAACACCCGAAAACCTAGGTGTTCTCTGTCTTCATATCATATATATATATATATACAGTCATGGAAAAAATTATTAGACCACCCTTGTTTTCTTCAATTTCTTGTTCATTCTAATATCTGGTACCACTAAACGTATAATACAATGAACACAACAAAAAATGCAGCTGGTCACATAATACTTTATGTCCTATTTGACATTCTTAAGCTTAATTGATTCCCAGGGTATATAAGAGGCCATTTCATGTCACAAGCAGCACTGCACATGCAAAGGCCTAGAGTGGTTTCCTGCTTACATTCAAGCCGTAGCACAACTCAGAAGTTGTCAGCTCTCACATAATGCCTAAAACAAAAGAATTATGTGAAGCAACAAAGGCAGCCATCTTGGCACTGCTGGAAATTGGCATGAGTGAGAGACAGGTAGCGAAAAACTGAAGATCTCCAAGACAGCCGTTCATTACAACAAAAAAAAACAAGCTGAACATGGCACTACCAAATTGCTACCTGGCCGTGGCAGGAAACGTCTTTCTACCCCACGAGATGACCGTGCACTCATCCGTTCCTGTGTCAGGAATCGTCGTCAGACCTCCAGGGACCTTAAAAATGAGTGGGCACTGTCGAGAAATGTGTCTTGCTCGGCAAGGACAGTTCGAAACCGACTTGTTGAAGCTGGTTTGAAGTCACACAGAGCACGCAAGAAGCCCTTCATCAATGAAAGGCAGAGGAAGGCCCGGTTACTCTTTGCTCGAGACCACAAGGATTGGACTGTTGATGATTGGGCTAAGGTTCTCTTCAGTGATGAATCCAATTTTGAATTGATGCCCACTCCAGCCAACTTACTGGTTAGGAGGAAGCCTGGAGAAGCTTACAACCCAGACTGTCTTGCCCCTACAGTAAAACATGGGGTGGATCAGTCATGATCTGGGGTTGTTTCAGTCTGAGTGGAACAGGGCAAATGTAATTGTGTGAAGGCCGAATGAACCAGGTCAAGTACAGGACTACCCTTGAAAACAGTCTTCTTCCATCAGCTGGAAAACTCTTTCCTGCCTCGAATGACTGGATTTTCCAACAAGACAATGCCCCTTGCCACACGGCAAGGTCAGTTAAAGCCTGGATGGAGAACCACAACATTCGCACCATGCCTTGGCCTGCTCAATCACCAGATCTTAATCCAATTGAAAACCTGTGGAAAATCATCAAACTCAAAATGGAGAACCACAAGCCCAAAAACAAAGAAAATTTGTTTGAATTTGTCCAACAGGAATGGGCTGCTGTGACAGCAGAACAATGTCAGAAGCTGGTGGAGAGCATGCCAAGACGCATGGCTGCAGTCATCAAAAACAATGGTTATGCAATCAAGTATTAACTCTTGTGTGTATCATGTGTTTAAAGCAAACAGAAAAGAAAACATGGAATGCTTAAAAGTAGTGTTTTTGGTGGTACAATGCCATAGCTATTGATGTAAGAATTTAAGTAATTTTGGTTATTATCAAGAAAACCATGGAAAATGAATAATCCTTAGTTCTTAAATTAAACTCTCATGAGCTATTTTTGTTGTTATCATTATAATTGTCCAAACAAATGTACCTTTAGTTGAGCCAGGCATTAAAACTAACAAGAAATTGAAGAAAACAAGGGTGGTCTAATAATTTTTTCCATGACTGTATATATATATATATATATATATACAAATATATACAAATTAATAATTTAACGATACTCTTTGGTGGATCATTTGTTTGCTGAATTAAAGGAGAAGCAGATTTAAAAATAATAGCTAATCTATTTATATCAGCATTTTTGATCAGTAGGTACAACTGCATTTTTATTTTTCTTTCATTTTTTCAATGGAGTTCTTCATGATCCGTTTGATCATGTTAATTGTTTCGCATTTCGTGCAGTTTGTCCAGTTAGACTTACCGTTGCGCATACCACTGAGGATCGTGTTAACGTTCAGCGATTCGGATTAAAAAGCCCGTAGTTTGAATATGAAAATGTTGTGTAGTGGGCAGTGAATTAACTGACTGCTGACTGAGAGGATGAGATTAAATAAATTCTGGAACATAGCCTGGTCTGGAACAGGCTAGTGCCACAGAATAAATCTCCATGGTAATGTATACCATAACATAGCCTTCTCTCCTCTATTCTACTTTTGTGCTGGATCACGGATAAGTTGAGCCAGGATAACCAGGGTAGCCCGGCTTAATCCCTTATCCTAGTTTTGTGCAATGGGCCCCTGAGCAGGTAATTAAGGCATTAAGGATGGGGGGACCCCTCAGATTCATAGAGACACTGATCTGTCCACCCACTTTCCAACATAAGGAGACAAACATTGCCGGTAAAACAGAGCATTAACATCATTGCAGCAGCATTGGGAGCCTCCTGTTTATGTTTTGACTCATGGTGTGTTCCAGTTGGACACAAATGTTGGAATTTCCAAGCTCCAGGTCAGAGCAATTAAATTGAAATGCTACTTTGTTTAATAAATCAGATGTGAATAAAACTAAAGAAAGGTACGATCATCCATCCATCTATTATCTACCGCTTATCCTCATAGGGTCGCGGGGGGCTGGAGCCTATCCCAGCTGTCTTAGGGCAGAAGGCAGGGTACACCCTGGACAAGTCGCCACCTCATCACAGGACACATAGAGACAGACAACCACTCACACTGACACCTATGGTCAGCTTTTATTTGCTTCAGTTCAATGAAATTAAAGTTTTTGAGTTTTTGAGTTTTTAGTTTACGTGCTGACCGAATCCCTACTGTTACCAGCCTATGGTGTAATAAATGTATATCACATTTATGTACAGATTATAGTTTTAATTTACCTTTGTCACTGTTTATAAGATTATATGCAGAAATCTTAAGTATTTTGTACCAGGACTTCTGACATGGGGTCAGTAAGGGGAATTAGAATAACAATTTCCTTTTCCACTTCTTGGGGGTGCCACAGTTTCCTTTTCCACCCCTTGGGGGTGCCACAGCTTGATTATGAGCACAATTTTGAAGTCACCATTGGATTCCTTGACCATGAAAACATAGGATTGGCATGTTTAATTGAGTTTTTAGGGTGTTTAGAGGACAAGGTAGCTGAAATTCTGTATTTTATGGCGGCCATTTTGAAATTCCAAAATGGCTGCCATGCAAGTGTCTGTGCAGGTGGCAACATTGGTTTTTGCATTCCCCGAGGTCTGCAGATTCCAAAAATGTATAGGTCAACAAATCCCCTAAAAATTCCCACAAATGTGAATTGTGGTACACAGTGAACCTGACTAATACTCAGAGTTGATTAAACTTATTCATATCAGCTGTTCTGGAACCGGAAACTCAGAGTTTCCTTTCTCAGGGTAAGTCAGCTCAGAGTTCAGGAAGAGACTCAGAGTTTGTTGAACCTCCTACTTGGAACACCCCCCTGGTAGCAGCCTGTGCCTGTTGTGGTGAACATCATCAGACCTTTGTCTAGTATGTCTATCGTGATAAATCCCAAATTATGATGATCATGATTAAAGCCCAAATTACAGAAAAATAACTTAGTTGAAATCATTTGCTAACAGCTTTGTGCCCCCCATTTCAAAATGCCATCTGCACCCCTGCCTGTATATCAGCGCTGAAAATTTAAATCTATTTCCCTTCAGGTCTGAGTTGAATTAGTCAGTAAAATCATTCAACCACAAATTTTTGCCTCCATGCATGATGATTTTTAAAATATGTTTGTATGACGGTGATGGCTGAATATGAACGTATCATAGATAAAGAAATGAATTGAGCTGACAGTTTCAATTCATGTGTAAAAACTGAAAGACCAGGTCAGTTGAAGTGCCGACACTGAAAGCAGGAGGAGGAGCAGATGAGACTTCGCTTTAACAACCTATCCTGACCCAGTTTTATATCACAGACAACAACATGTTTAGGTCCTTATGTCTTAGGTTGCTTAAAGCTGAAATCAAAAGCAGGAAAAGCCTTGTTGGATTTGTTCTCAATGCAAAATCTTGACAGTGTGGAAATGCACTGCATTCAAGCTGTAAATACTCAAGAGGTCAGAGGTCAGCTTGTTCATTTAGTGAGGGATCAGTGCTGTTGATCGACTGTCAGTATGGCCTTTTCAGTCGCTGTTCAGGGTGAAGGTTAGGAGCTGCTTGGAGAGTCTCAGCCAGGTTCACTTCACTGTCTTCATTATTCATTTATTTCTGTTTTATGTATCCAGATGAAATCCAGAACACATGTACTGTAAATACAAGGTCCTTTTTCCCTTTTAGATTTGGGCCACAGACAGTTACTACCCTAATGGTAACTGTATCTGTTGCAATTTCCGTGTTAGTTTTAGTGACCAGGAGGCTGGTAAAATGTGGACCTCTCTGTCATGTTGTGGGAATGACTTAATCCATGCCTCCATTCATATGTCTTATTAAAACTCTGTTCTGAAATGGAGCAGTTGCTGATCCCCTGTTGCAGACCTTAATTTGTACTTGCAAAGCCTTCCCGTTGAGTAAGATGACGACAGAGGATTCTGTCATCCTGTGCAGTCTGTCGCCTCATCAGACACTCATCTCATTATTTATCAAGTCAAATGTCTCCATTTGTGGAGCGAGAAGCATCAGTGTTCTGTCAAATATTCAGTGTGTGGTCTGAAATGATCAGAGCTCACAGTCAAATGAATCAGTGATGGATTTAAATAGACAAACATCCCCAACACACTGAGTCACTATCCTTTTGTATACTATTAAAATTGTCACAGTTTCATGCAACTATAAAGTTAGATCCCTTCCAAAACATGGTGGAGCTGAACCGATCACTCGAACCTTAAGGTCAGGCTGTGAATCTGGAGCAGGATGCTCACTTGTTGACATTTACAGTGGCAGATGGTGGAGTGTCGGCCACAGCTGAGGCCAACAGACAGAGAAGCCAGAGAATCACTAATGAGCACATCAGAAGGGGCTGGGTTCCTGAACAGCGCTGGCTGCCCCGGGGAGGCGTTTACATGCGCAGGCAGGTAGAGGGAGAGAAGTCAGGGCCGCTGGGAGAGAGTCACGCTGCCTCCATACATAATGAACCAGGCTTTGATATTCAGCCGGAGGATCCCAGAGAAGATTAACATGCAGCTTCCACCCACATCAGCTCCTCCCGGGAATCCAACTCCTCTGACCTCAACTGATGAGCTACTTTATCATATTAATATGCTAACGGTGCTATTATTAGCGTTATTATCCGCATCTACAACCACTTCACACTGTCTGGATTTATCTGGGAGAAAAAGAATGGCAGAAAAATACTCGTCTCTGATGGATGTGGCGTTATATCTCCATACAATTAACAAACCACACAAGATGGCTTGTAGATTAAACGCCGCTGTCTGGGTCTCATGGTTTGAGTTTCACATTTTAGCTATTTGTTCGTACATCATTTTCTCAATGTTTAATTATGTTTTCACTGTACCAACCTAGTAATTTTAACTAACCATAGTGTTTTTCCTAAATCTATCCATCCAGTGTTTTTGTTGCCTAAACTTAAGCAAGTGTTTTTGTTTAATTCACAATATTAAGCACAAGTTGGAATATTACATTGGTATATATTGTATATAGTGATATTATCAAATTGCCAGCTGACTTTGAAGGTAGGGGGACAGGCTGTGTGCAAACAGCCGAATGAAAGACAGCAAAACAGGTTATAAAAAACGTCAGAATGTTCCTGTGCCACGTTATCAAGTGCCTTATGTGCATTCTTGGGATCTTGGTACTCCAAACACAACTATTTTTAATAAACTATTGCGAAACAAGTATTTCCCATGAAGGAATTTGTTTTACACACATGCAAATGGGCCCACATGTGGATATGAGACCCCTGGATAATAGTGCTTTTGGGATTCTCAAAGGTTTTTCAGATATTGTATAATCTTTTGTTTGGTTTATGCTGAAGTCTGTTTGGACTGATACACTTTCTTTCTTCTTGTGTACCTCTGCTTAAACATGCAGGGTGTAGGATCTGTTGGCATCTCGCTGTGAGGTTGCAGATTGCCGCTAACTCGAGCCAGTTTGTCGATAGAGGTTTCTGTCGTGTGTGTGTGTGTGCCCAAAATTAAGTACTATGCTAAACTAAAGTGAACTAACTTAATGGATATATTCAAATGCTATATTACTGTACTAACTATTACTAAACTAAACTGAATATAATAGACATTAGACAACATAGAACGCAAATAAATAGATAAATGGCGGTGAACTTAAAGTGACCCGAGTACGAAAAGTTTCAGAAAAGTGTAGATAAATAAATTCTAGGGTAATGAAAACACAATGATTCTTATTTCAGGTGATTGTTCACTGAAAAAACTTATTCATGTGATCGTCCATCTCTTCCAATAGATGCACACTGTTCCTTCAACGCAATTCAGTAGAAAACAAGATCCAAGGGAGGTGAAGGTTTTGGGGTGAACTACTCCTTTAAACAGAAATATAAATAAAGCATAAAAAAAATAAGTTAACAGTCACACGTGCTGTGTAAATAGTGTGTTTGAACACAGCAACCATTTGAGCTAAATGCTATCTATCATACACTAACAAGCTGATGTAAGGCAGGTAACTGTCTACTGTGGTCTCCATCTTAGTTGAGCATATTTGCATGTTAAATAGCTTATTAGCATTGAACTCTAAAGTCCAGCTGAGTCATTACTTTTGTAACTTACGAATTATAATTTCGACCTGATTATGAAATTCAACTGAAAGTCAGTGGCTCCACAAAGTTATCACTAAAACCATCTTAGAGGAAAGCAGTTTAATGTTATTGTGTCATGTTTTGCCTAGCTTAGCAAAGTCTGGAAGCAGGGAGGGGGTAAGAAAACGAACATTTCCCCTCAAAGAAACAGAAACCCTGACATCCACAAGTCTCCACCTGAACCAACAGTAGACCCCTTCACCCTGACACCCCAGTGGCGCTCGCTGAGTTTTTTGGGGGCTGATTAAGAAACTGCCATTGATGTTTCACTGATTTATTTGACTGGGTGAGAGCAGTGATTAGTCTTGCTCTGCTGCTTTTCTTCCTCATGAGCCAAAGACTTGTTGAGAGAAAGTCAATACCAACCACAGTGTTATTACACGCCATCCATTGCTGTTGTTTAAGTGGTGTTTTATATTGTGTGTGTCTGTGTGTGTGTGAGGAGAAAGGTTGCTCCAATGGCCCAATGAAGAGAACATTTCACCAGTTTACAACAGAAAGAAGAGAGAAAGAGACAGAGAGAGAGAGAGAGAGAGAGAGAGAGATGTATCCTAAAGCTATCCAAAAGCTGCAGTCCAAAACTTTAACAGGAAATACACATAAAATAACCTCAAACTGTATTTACTAGTGTGTCAAACACTGCCAGGGTTATGTATAGAATTTCCACTGTGGTCAAGGAATTCTCATATTGAAACACACATTTATTCACTTTCATTTGGCTTTTTTGTGCAAATATATACGGCTTAATGGCTCACATAATGATATTAACAGGTATTAACACAAGACATAACACAAAAACAATAATGCAAAAAGAAAAAGAAAATATACAGTAGATTAATCAAGAATGATAGAAACAAAATAGAAAGAAAATCAAATGAAAAATAAAATGAATTATAGAAATAAAGAGGGAAAGAGAGAGTTTCCTCTATGGATCGATGGTGATGTATGTTGGACTTGACTTTCTCAAGGTTTGTTGACCTTGCAAAAAAGGGCAGTTTGCAGTCGAGTGTGAAACGGTTCCGATTAAAGTTTAAAGTCTGAGGGGAGAACAGTTGTTTAGTCTCTTCAAACTAGGACAAAAGCAAAAGCAAAAAAATGTGGCAAAAGCACTCACATTCTTAACGTGTACAAAGAGACTAAAGTAAAAGTAGAAGTACTGATTCAACCCCTTTACTTAAGTAAACATTAGAAAATACAGGTTCTGAAATTTACTGAGGGACAAAACTAAAAAGTAAAAATGATTTTTTGATGCAAAATTTTAAAAACCAAATAGTTTTCCTCTGTTATTAACAACCTGCACAGTGCTGGTACAGAGAGAAAAAATATTGGACAGTCTAGTTTTGCTCCAAGTCAGAATATAAAAACTGAACTGGACAGAGAAAAAGGCTTTGGGCCCCGTGGCACGGGGTTCAGCATCCCACTTCTGTACAGGCTGAAAGAAGTAACGAGCCAGTTTTGAGAATGTAGGGAGCACAAAGTGCAGATATTTCTGTTAAAATGTAGGGAGTAAAAGTAAAAAGTCATCAGAAAAATAAATACTCAAGTAAAGTATAGATACCTGAAATATCTTATCCTTATATACTTAAGTACAGTAATGAAGTATTTGTATTTTGTTACTTTCCATCTCTGCTAGCAGTGTGTACAGTGAAGGTGGACAGGGAGATTAATAGGATGGTTATGTTTTGGTTATCGGAGTGTTACCGTAAAGAGGGAGCAAATTTCTACCTACACTGTCGTCAAAATCTAAAGAACGGCCGAAAGAATTCTCAGCTCATGAGATAAAGAAACGCTTTATGTCATGAGCTGCATTTCTTTATTGTATATTATGAAAATAGTTCACCCAAAAGAAAAGATTTTAGGTCAGGATTAAGCCAGGCAGTTTCTGAAAAGGTGTTGTATGGCGCAATGTTATTTCCCAGTAGCAACACTCAGTTCTCCAGAAAAGCTACAGTTTGACCAGATTCGCTCCTGCTACCGCACCTTGAGTACTTACCTCCATGTGGAGGTTTTCCAGGCACCTCGGGCACAAATTATACATCCCATCAGGCCCAGATTGACAAAACCTTAAACATAACCAGAACTATCATTTCAGTTTAGCCTTATAGTCTTATAATCTTTGATGTAGCATTCAGTAGAGCTCCCAAAAGCCCAAAATGTCCTTGTTCTGTGACTCAACCTGAACATTAAATCTAAAATCATCATCAGTGAGCTCTAAGGGGATTGCGTAATTACTGAGCCAATTAAAGGCAGTTTAGCATCTGACCAGAACAAAAGTGCAGGATGTCTAATGGAAATATAAATAATAAATAGAATGGACTGTAAAGGGGTGGATATGAATATGAGATGCACGATTGATGCAGTTATTTTTTCTGTCCAAAGAGCTTGATGACATCTAATTTTTGCAGTTTCAGGCACTTTTAGCTTCACTCCAACACATAACAGAGCAGTGACATTAAAACTGCAGAAACAGATTTTTATATAATTGGATCTGCCTGAAGTACAGCACGTTCTGAGACTTGGATCACAAAGATGAAATGATCTCCCAAGTTATTTCTGCTAGAGAGAGAGGTGCAGTATGTGCTTTTGTTTCAGAGAACGACCAAATAAAAATATGAATATACTACAGGAACACAGCAGAGAAGCAATGCCAATGTTGATCCATGACACATGATCACAGCTGCAAACGAGCTCAGTAAATGGAGAATCTGGGCTGATTGATGTCTTCCAAACTGATGGAAAACAAGTTAATTATTCTGAATATTCTTGTGTTTTATGATCCTGTCTAGTTTGTCCACCTGCTCCTACAGCCTGCTGCTGACATTCAGTTTAAAGATCTGCTGCTCCAGTTTCCCTCAGGCCTCAGCGGCACTCAGATCAGACTCCCACAGTCCTGAGCTTCAAACCAGCTCTTCTTTGATCGGGCAGAAAGGTGGCGTCCAAGGTCACAAACTTTCCAAAATCTTCATTTCCAACTTAAACATCGTCGTTAAGGAGATTTAAAGTTTTGTGATTCTAATTTTATATTGGTGCAGGGAAATGTTATTGATGCAGTGTGTATTATTAAAAAAAACACTTCCCTCAAAAGAAATAATAATAATATGAAATAATAATAAGAAAACTCTCTGACTTGAAGAAGCACTGGGAAACATGCATCGCTTTCTGATTCCTGAAGGTGAAGTTTGGAGCTAATATGATAATTCCAATTTGGTAATTATCAACAAATATATGCAGTGTTTACTTCACTGCACATACTGCATACATATTATTATTTTTGTATTATTATCCCATGCAGATGTTTGCCAGAAAACTTGTCTCATACTCCTGAGCGCAGACTTCAAATACCTGCAAAGCAAAGATATTTAGCACTATGAATACAAAACTGAGGCATATGGCAATGTCATTATTTTTGAAGGTATTTGGTCATAAAGTAAAGCACTGGTCATATTCAAATTGGAATCGCCAAGATGCAGATCGTACACACTAGGAATTCATTCTCAACCCCCGTTCTCCACACAAACGTGAATTAATCTTAGTTAATTTAAAATATTCAGTAAGTTACAGTATAATGACCGTAGATGAAAATCAATCGGGACACATTTGGATGGACCTACAACCTACAACTAGACCAACAAAGCGTGATGGGAAAAAACATCAGTAATTTCATTTACATGCACAAAATATGTAGTTTACAAATGAAGTTTTTTTGGCTGACTGATTCTGGAATTCGGGATATAAGCATGCAGTTAAATGGAAGTCAATATGTCTAACATTAACATTTAGGTCAGGTTTTTGATCAACTTCTAAATCTTTGAAAAATACCTCCTCACATTTTAGGTTAATGGTTGTGACACACCAGCTCACGTCTATTTGCAATCCAAAGCAACGTGAGCTCACAGATTTGTCTGGTTCCCAGGCAACCAAGCATGCTACTGAGGACACTCATTGGATCGGGATCAGGGCCAAAAACAAACTGAGAGGGATGTCCCTAAATGTGAGTTGATGAGGCTGAGTGGCTGTCCATGAGTTGGCCCTCCAGCACTTCCTCCCCTCTTCGTCAGTCTCCTGTGACCTCAGTGCTGTTCGTGCCGGTTGGTTTTGTGATAACAGCTTGTGTCGGAGAGGCCACATAAATCACTTCAGAGCTTGTTTTTCCTCTCAGGCCCACAAATGAGTTCATGCTTCGCTGTCTGTCATACATTTTCATAATGATTCCTTGATGCATCACTGGAATCACCACCATCGTTGTTTTGCTCTCTCATGGAGGGGGAACTCGCCATCTGTTGCCTCATTTCCCTTCCTTCATTCTTTGCTTCCTTCCTCTTCTCCGTCATGGTGGCTCAGCAAAGCCCCACTGAGGATCCCCCATTGTCAGTTTGACACTCAGGCACGAGGCCATTAGCCTGGGCCTTGACTTTACGTGAGGCGGTTGCTGTGGCAACGCGGGTGGTCCCTGAGCAGGAGTGCTGACGGCCGAGGGTCGGCAGTGTGTATTCAGACTATGTGCATTCAGGTGTGTCGTGACAGATGCTGTCACAGGGTGTGTGTGTGTGTGTGTGTGCTGGAAGCTGCTCTCAGAGGTGCTCTCTGTCTTTTTTCCACACCTTTTGTCCATGTGGATATGGCAGCTCTGATGTGCTCCCACCATCATTGTATGACCATGTATGTGAATGGGTGAATGTGATATGTATTGTTAAAGTGTTACAATTACACCACACAAGTACAGTCCATTCACTAGATGACACAAAATCCTGCACACTGTCCCTTCAAGCAATTAAATACACCTTTATCTTTACCTTTACTTTTACTTTAGTAAAAGTACAAAAGTATGGGCATCACAATAATATATTTTTATTTATTTGAAGTAGCCAAAGTACTACAGTAATATATAATATAATGCAGAATGCCCCATTTCTGAGTGTTACTGTATATTTATTATAGAGCTCATCACGTGACTCCATTTGTTTACACCGCCATATTGGCAGGAAAATCTGCATCAAAATGAGTGGTGCAGGTGTTGCCGTCAGAGTTTTAAATCACAAGATATGACTATATGCACAAGTAAATACTAAAGACTAAATATCTCTGACCCTTATCATGTCCCCAGTATACTTTTCACAAATCTTGAAATGCACAATGCTCTATTCATTGCTGTAATCACAACAGCACACTAGCAGACATAACGTGTATTGAGTTTTATCTGAAGGAAGACTGAAATGACTGCAAACATTTTTACGTTGTGTTTGCTTGTTACCTTGGTCTAACTTGCGTTTAATGGAAGTATATCGTAATAAAAGCATGTAAAATAAATCAGATATAAAATTTAGGAAACGTTGGATTCTGTAGCTTTGGGAACCCTGTAAAATGATCTTCCCTTTGCTCATCCTCAGCTGTTCTGGCATCCTGGAGCACAACAGCTGTCCACCATATCTCCAAGAAACGTTTACAGGCATTTAACTACCATCAGCGAAATCCCTGGCAGTCGTTTGAACGGAGTACTTTCCTGCCAACATGGCGATGTTTTGATTTGACAGTTGCATGCCAGGATTGTGTGATGTCAACTACTGGAGCTCTATAGGTGAATTCTGATTAGGAATAGATTTATATGTTCTTCATTTTAATCAAAATCAGAATCAGAAAGAAGTTTATTGCCAAGTAAGTTTTCCCAAACAAGGAATTTAACTTGGTGACTTATACCATGACATATAGACATGTAGACCTAAAAACATAAACCTGTGTACATATAAATGTAGTGCAGAGATAAGAACTGAAGATGAGTTACTATGAATAAATATGCAAACAATCTGATTATGTGGTTTAAAAAAACAGAGACAAAAACAGTGTGATATGGCAGAAAAATAAAGGCCAGAACTGTACAGAAGGTGCAAATATTCAGAAATGTGCAATTAGGCTGGTAGAGGAGGGTGGATCATGAGCCTTGTTGATGGGGGGAGTAGTTTAATCTGTAATAATCATCATTTTTTTTATTACTATATTACATTTGTATTAATGAAATAAATCTCCTAACAACAGTAGTATTGGCAGAAGTATTAAGAAGCATAAAATGGGAATACTCAAGTCCTTCAATATTGTACTTGAGAACAGGAAAAGTACTTCAGATAAACAGTTTGCTCTGTGGATCTCTGCAGATCAGGCCTCTAACTGCCTCCTCCTTCCAGTAAAGACTCATTGTTACACTGAGAGCATCACTGCAGACAAAGACAACAACGAGGAGGATCAATAGTCTCGCACTGGCTCATAAACGCAGCACAGAGCCTAATGATGCATTCAGGGTTATCTGTCAAGCTGAGATGATGAGAGAAAGAGAAACCCAGTGCTTCTCCACAGTTGCTGATCCTGTTTAAAGGCAGAGATTTTGAGGATCTAATGATGGTCCAGCCGCTCGCATGGTGGTGCTCCACCACTTAACATTCTATTGAGAACAATCATACAGATCACAGTTAATGGGCTGAGAGCAGGAGCAACTGTGCAAAGAGCCAGCTTTGTTCACTAATACAGTTTGGATGTCTAATAAAGTTTGTGCATATAATCTCCAGACAGAAACAGGCCTTTATTTCAATAAGGCCGTGTTTACATTTTGATACATATGTAATGTCAATTTCCTGATCCTACCAGTCCAACGGTCATGTTGTTCTCTCCATTCTGCTGAAAACCCTCTCTCTTAGCTAACGGAAACAGTTTATAAACTAATCACTTCCTGCAGATGTTTCACATTAAAAGTCTTCCAGTGCTTCAAAGGGCATAATCTTTTCCAAACAGCAAAGTGAAAATTGCAGCCCAAGACATTCACCACTTTGACTTTCCCATCAGTCAGCCGGAGAGTAAAAACTCCATAAATGACGGCTGGTTATATGCCAAAGTGTCTGCCCGAAGAGATGGAGTTATCAGCCACAAACACGAGTCACTAGATCCATTCCAGTAAATGAACCGAGCAGTCGACCATCTGTTTGTTTTAATGAAAACTTATGGAATCATTCCTGCTGAGCCCAGACCATCATTTAGGTGAATCAGCGTGTTCAGATCAGCAGGTTTGTTTGCAGGTAGTGAAGTGAGAAGTGGTTCGTTGTCAGCTGAAAACCCCCCAAATGTTCACCGACAGATACTGGAGTCATGAGACTGCCATCTCAGCAGTGATGGTGTAACTCATCACCCTTATTCTAATACTGTTTAGCAATATTTTGAGGTACTCAACACAACAATACATCAATAACCATATGTATATTCAAATAAATGTGATATATGTCATTGTGAAATGGACCGTTTTTCAGAGTACTTTTACTTTTGCTACTTCAAGTACATTAACAGCTAAAAACCTTGTTTGAGTGTAAATGCTAAAGTACATGAAACAACTGAATAAAAGTTTTTTTTTCTGATATATTTTAATCTAATGTCTTTCTCTATTATATCGTTTTAGAAACTATACAAATGAAACTGTGTTTCATGATTTACTTTAGAACCAAATACTGATGATGAGATGTCTATATGTTATTGATTTGTAGCATTGAAGTGAAAATATGAGTTTCAAGGTTTCACATCACAGTAAACAAGAGGTAACACAATAATAGTGGTCACAGTTGTTAAAGACGGCGCCCTGCATCAACCCCTGTCAATAACCCCATTCCTCGCCTCTGCTTCCTCCTCAGATGTACATCCAGACGGCCACGCTGACCGTCTCCCTCAGCCTCAGCGCCTCCGTCTCTCTGGGCATGCTCTATGTGCCGAAGGTCTACATTATCATCTTTCACCCCGAGCAGAATGTCCCGAAGCGCAAACGCAGCTTCAAGGCCATTGTCACCGCCGCCACCATGACCAGCAAGCTCTCTCACCTAGCGGCCGAGCGGCCTAATGGCGAAGTGAAGACAGAGCTGTGCGAGGGTGTGGAGGCCAGTGGTGAGTTGGCCTCTTAAAATGTCTGAAAATTCTGGGGAAGACAATTTTTGTTGAGTTAGGTCTGACAGCTGTTTTTAAGTTTTCTCAGTTTTTCTCTGTCACATCAAGTTTTAGAGCTATAGGATCCCGTTTTCTTGAAAAATATGAAAAATACTGGCCCTGGAATTTCAGCTGAATGAGGCATTGGTCTTATAGCAGACGGTAGATTAGATTCTATTTTACTTTTAATTTTCTTGTTAAATCCTGTTGTTTTCACTAAACAAAAGTAACAGTCGATGCAATGATCTTTTTGCTCTCGACAAACCACGGGGATACCAAATGCCAACTTTTCACGTGTTCCTTTGGTCCACATCAGTAAATTCTCGACACACTGCTTGCACACTGTGTGAGGGGCCCATGGCTTGTCTTGATCACCGAGTTTTACCTTAAAATATGCAAAATATGCTTGTTTGACAAATGCACTGATTCCTCTGACTTGGAATGGTGAAACTACCACAGATATAGCAAAAGGAGTCAGAGTTGTTTAGGCATTCATGACGAGAAGTAGCAGTAGCAGACATGATCTGGAACAAAGGAAATATATACGTATGTCTTACATACATACATGCATATACAGCTAGTGGAATTTTGCTTATCTGGAGGGTAAGCTGTGGTGAAAAAAACTTGACATACTAGAAAAAAAATGACTGCAATTTTGGAATCAGCATGCCAGTTTTAGTCAGGATAAAAATCTAACTCAACAGAATGTTTTTTTTTTCAAATAGTTCTCCGGTGATATAATTAAACATAATGTTATTAGAATAATGATTGATTGGTAGATCAGTTTTCGAAACACACACTACTTTCAGAAAGTTTGTGATGATGTAGCTTAAAGTGTATATTATACAAAGTGTTGTGACTCTGGAGAACAAGTGGATTTAGTTTCCATAGAAGCATTCATTACCAGGCAGCAACATGCAAAAGACTTTTAGAGTTTAGAGTTTTTAGTGAATGCTGTTCATTTCTCAGCTTCATGGAGGTGAAGTCAGAGTGCAGACTGTCTACAGTAATGAGGATTTAACAGGAAGTTGACTTGAGTTTGTTAAGACGTCAACGGAGACCAGATCTAATGAAGCAGCTCAGAAGTTGCACTTCAAAGCCTCTCCACGGGTCTGTCAGCAGGAAAGTGGGATACGCTGGATTGTTTACTCGACAGAGATGTTGTGACTGAACTGATCTGCTTAATCTAACGAGTATGCATCTCTCACATCTGTTTTACTGTTTCTCAACCTCACACAAGAGACAAGCTTCCTCTGTCATCCTGCTTAGTGTTCAGTGTGAGGGCAGGAAGTCACAAAGAGTCAAAATACAGGACATGGAAACTTGCTAGGCTTATTTGGGCCAATATACTGCACCTCAACAACTGCTGCATGTATTACTTTTGCATTTAGTGGAAATACTCATGATCCCCACTGGATGAATCATATTGTTGGGGTTGTGGTATGGCGCCATCCTTGTACAAACGTTACAGTTTTAGGCTCTCGGTATAGCTAAATCATTGGGCCGCTCATACATATTGTGGCTGTAATGAACACCACAACCTGGAGGGGATGCTTGCAGGAGTTTAGCCAGTTAAGGTTAAAGTCATACTGTAGGTAGATATTTTTAAATTAAAACTCAGTCTGTTACAGTCACAACTGTGGCAGCCCAGAAAACAGATACTAGATACTAATTTCGTCTTTTTATTACTCTGCATCATCCAAATCCTACAAGGACGTGTTACTTCCAGCAGCAATCGTTGTCCAAAACTGAGGTGGCAGCTGGGATGTACAGTGTTAAAAAAATCCACTGGGGGCTCACATGAAAGGCCTCTCCATCTCAAAGTCTCCAAGTTGAATTTCAGCCCCAGTCTGCTCCTGGTTCTGGTCATTCGAGAGCCTCCTGATTTCTTTCTGTTTTCCCTATTTACTTGATGTGGAAAGCCTGAACACAAATAGAGAGAGAACCAAGGGCCTCCATGATGCAAAAAGAGAAACTCTCCTCCCTGTAACCTTGATGGTATCTGGGGAACGTGACCTCGCTCTCAGGAGGAGTTGAGTGAATTCAAATGGCCACCAGACTTCTGTCAAGGTGAAACTAGTGCTCCAGCCCACTTGCATGACTTCCCTGGACATAACCAGTTTCAAAGGGCCCACAGCTTGACAGCACAGGATTTATATTATTCTTTTATCTGGGCAGCCAACTAACATTTTATTGATATTGTAAGTTGTTTTAACTCATGGTACACAGCGTTTGACAACCAAAATGTCTGCTGGAAATCCGTCTTGTTGTCCAACAGACGAACCATTGATGGATGAGGGCGATTAAAGGGGAAGTGCTGTTTTTTACAAATTGGACCTTATTTCTGGGATAAAATAGTGCCATTTACTCGCCCATATCACTTTGGTATCATATGGAGTATTTCTGATGATACTGGATTTGATGATATCCATTTAACAGGAGCAAAGTGGGCACAGGAATGCAGCTAGTAAATGACACAAACTTGACAATTTTTTCAAATGACAGACGTTTAATAAGACGGGCTACACAATTACTATTCTCATTTGAGTCCGGAGTTGTCTGTAATTTGAGAAAATTCTATCTGTAAACAGACTGCTACTTAGTAAACTACAGTTTACTAAGGACCCCTAGTGCCCACCTATGTGTCCTTTACAGTGCCTGAACTAAAATACTTATTTGTGATGTTGTCACATACACATACATGCTTTGATTAAGTTCAGGCACTGTGAAGACCACATAGGTGGGCACTAGGGGTCCTTAGTAAACTACAGTATGACACACAGGAAGTAGAGTCTGTTTACAGATTGAATTTTCTCAAGTTAAAGACAACTCCGGACTCAAATGAGAATAGTAATAGTGTAACCCATCTTATTAAAAATCTATTATTTGAGAAATGGTCAAGTTTATGTCATTTATTGGCTGTATTTCAGTGCCTCCTTCACTCCTGTTAAATGGATATCATCAAATCCAATATCGTTGGAAATACTCCAAATGACTCCAAAGTGAAATGGCTGAGTAAATGGCAGTATTTTATCCCAGAAATAAGGTCCAATTTGTAAAAGAAAAATGGCACTTCCCCTTTAATCTAAGTTTATGGCCCTAAAACTGAACATCAAATATTATTTGATGGTCAGACCTTAAAACTTTTACTTATTAAGTAAAATTTTTAAGGTCAAAATTAACTTCCATGCAAACACCTTGACGATGGGAGGGCTGTTCTTTGAGTCTTGTCATTAGTGGAGGTAAAAAAGTAGAGAAGGGGAGCTTCTGGTTGAACTTTGGCTGCTCAGCTCCATGTAATTCATGCTTTGTTTTCTACCACTGATCAGTTTAATCTGCGTGGGTCTGAAGGTAAGCAGAAGTTGTAAGGTGTCACTTTATCAATCTGTATGGTTTTCTCTTTTCAGTGCCGCCAACAAAAACCACCTACGTCAGCTACACCAACCACGCCATGTGAAGAAAAGACAAAAAAGGGACATTTGAAGAGGCTGATTTCAGTCAGACATCACTTTCAGGCGCTCTGAACAATCTGAATGAACTGAACCAACACATCTGTGGTGTTTTTATGTTTACAGACAGCAGGAGGCCTGAACAGCATCACAAACCTGGAAGGGTCACACTTGATAGAACATCAGAGAGGCCGTGAGAAAGCAGGATTATAGTGCTGCTGAACCTGAAAGACCAAAAGAAAAAAAAAAAAAATTAAAACAAATCTTCTTCAAGAAATACAAAAAAGAAATTGTGGGGACCAACCATATTTGTTGTTATTCTAATTGTGCGTTTGAGAAAAAAAACTTGTGGTTGTGAAAATTTCTTTCTTGTCTCATGTCGTCCGTCTGTCGACCTGCATTATGAGACGAGTCCATCGCTGTTTTCGGCTAAGTGAACGGTAGCTTTTGGTTGTGAAGTGTCTAAATGCCATGGTTGAATTGAAGCATGCCAGTTTTTTTATACAAATGGTCTATTTATAATAAAGGAATGTTTCACAAGCTGGTGCCATGTTTGGGTTTGTTGGGGGGGTGTATTATTGTCGTTTTGTAATAGGCTGTTGGGGTTGTTGGTGTCTTATTGATTTTCCAGTAAAACGTGTTCTCAGTGAAAGCGGGAAGTGTTTGGAGCTCAAAGACGCTACTGATTTGTCAGTGAGAGACTGTCCTTGACACCAGGTATGTGTGGCACTTGACAATCAAAAAATGTTGTTGTTTAACTCTTTGAGTGCCATTGACGAGTATGTTTGTACTTTAAAATAGAACGCTTGAGTGCCAGAAATAAGTCTACTCATCATTCCTTTTTTCTGCAGCGGATCGCTGATCGTGGTCTCACACAGCCTGTGAGCAATTTTGGGGCTTCTGTGGTTTGTAGAAAGTTAATATATGTCACAGAGATCAAACCAGGAAGTGGAGACGATCGCGATTAGAGAGCAAAACAAAATTATTCTTTACAGAAAGTGGCATTTTTGGTGAAGGTGGATTTTACTGTCCTCTAGACAAAACAAGAACGGAACAAGGTAAAAACAAACTTTTTTTTCATGATGAAATAGAGAGTCTCTTCTTTCATTTGAGCTATTCAGTGTTTTCAGAGACAAAGGATAAAATATTCTGTGGGTCTAGAAATATGACTCAAAATGGAAAAAAACGCTGGAACAAGGCACTTTCAGTTTTAAAAATGGCTGGCACTCAAAGAGTTATTATTATTAATAATAATAATATAAATAAAATTATAAATTATGGACATGAAAGTGCACCATATTGAGAGCAAGCAATTGATTTGTCCATTCTGGGCTACTGTAGAAACGTGGCATCCAGGTCCATACAGAGAACCCACTCAACCTAAGGTAAGAGACACACAAAGATTCAGGTGATTATACACTAAAGAAAACATATTTACTAATATTTTGTTCCCTTTCAATGTTACACAATGTTCCTTGAAGTGAAGTTTTGGTGATTTACGTGTGATGGAGTATTTTGATTACTGTACTACTGCTACTTTTGCTACAGTAAAAGATCAGTGTAATTCTTCCACCACCATATAATACTTGTCCCAGCCTGATCAAGCTGCAGGGCAGGAAATGAACAGAAACTCCATCCACACTGCCTCTGTCCTGTAACATCATCCAAACCTGAGTCTGTCAGGAAACTCACAGCATGCATCTCATTACAGACTTACATGAAAAAAGCCAGTCAATACAAGATCAATACATGCTGTGGAACAGAGCAGGCTGGATCAATACGAGCTGCCAGGGAGAAGTCCCCATGCATGTAATGAATATTTCTGCATCTCCTGGCAAAGAAGAAGAGTATAAAAAGAAAAGCACAGGTAGCGTCTGAGTGCTGAAGACTTGCGGGCATCTTGCTTTTATTTCCCTCGATGCTGCTCCCGTTTCACGCGCTTGCTGCCAGCTGAAAGAAAAGAAACTCCATCTTTACCCTGAAATAAATACCGCTAATTGTTTATTCTGTTTTGTCAGGCCTTTCCTGCCCTCAGGCCTCAGCTCTTCAACACTTTAACATCCCTCAGGTAAGAGTTTGTATTTATACTTCTTGGTCTGTTTATATCTAGTTTTATCTGCCACCTGTCCGATGTTTCAGTAATACTGTGTACAGAGCAATGTCTTCTGATAAGGTGTTAAGAGTGAATATAATCAACAGTGGTGGAAAGTAACTGCCAAATATATGTACATTTCCAAGAGTACTCTAGTAGTCTATGATGTTTAATGGGAAGAGCTTGACTATTCATTCTATAAAAGACAAGATGAGCAGTTCCAACCTTCAGTGGCTGCATATACACAATATTGCTAAAAGTATTTGCTCACCTTAAGTGACTTAAGTGACATCCCATTCCTAATCCACAGGGTTCAGTATGACGTCGGTCCACCCTTTGCAGCTATAACAGCTTCAACTCTTCTGGGAAGGCTGTCCACAAGGTTTAGGAGTGTGTTTATGGGAATTTTTGACCATTCTTCCAGAAGTGTATTTGTGAGGTCACACACTGATGTTGGATGAGAAGGTCTGGCTCTCAGTCTCTGCTCTAATTCATCCCAAAGGTGTTCTATCGGGTTGAGGTCAGGACTCTGTGCAGGCCAGTCAAGTTCATCCACACCAGACTCTGTCATCCATGTCTTTATGGACCTTGCTTTGTGCACTGGTGCACAGTCATGTTGGAAGAGGAAGGGGCCAGTTCCAAACTGTTCCCACAAAGTTGGGAGCATGGAATTGTCCAAAATGTCTTGGTATGCTGAAGCATTCAGAGTTCCTTTCACTGGAACTAAGGGGCCAAGCCCAGCTCCTGAAAAACAACCCCACACCATAATCCCCCCTCCACCAAACTTTACACCTGGCACAATGCGGTCCGACAAGTATCGTTCTCCTGGCATCCGCCAAACCCAGACTCGTCCATCAGGTTGCCAGATGGAGAAGCATGATTCGTCACTCCAGAGAACATGTCTCCACTGCTCTAGAGTCCAGTGGTGGCGTGCTTTACACCACTGCATCCAACGCTTTGCACTGCACTTGGTGATGTATGGCTTGGACGCAGCTGCTCAGCCATGGAAACCCATTCCATGAAGCTCTCTGTGCACTGTTCTTGAGCTAATCTGAAGGCCACATGAAGTTTGAAGTTCTGTAGCGATTGACTCTGCAGAAAGTTGGTGACCTCTTCTCACTATGCGCCTCAGCATCCACTGACCCCGCTCCATCAGTTTATGTGGCCTACCACTTCATGGCTGAGTTGCTGTCGTTCCCAAACACTTCCACGTTCTTATAATACAGCTGACAGTTGACTGTGGAATATTTAGGAGTGAGGAAATTTCACGACTGGATTTGTTGCACAGGTGGCTTCCTATCACATTTCCACACTGAAATTCACTGAGCTCCTGAGAGCGACCCATTCTTTCACAAATGTTTGTAAAAGCAGTCTGCATGCCTAGGTGCTTGATTTTATACACCTGTGGCCATGGAAGTGATTGAACACCTGATTCTGATTATTTGGATGGGTGAGTGAATACTTTTGGCAATATAGTGTACCTTTAAGTATTGATCAGAGGTAGTTTGTTCAGGTTCGATGATTGGTTTGGAAAGTGAAATAAAACTGGTGTAGTGACCTCTGACCCTCACAGCTGCTGACTGAGTTGTGTGAAAGAATATGCAATCATCCTGCTAGATTTACTGCAGCAGCTTCAGTTCAACTTCCATCTTATTATTTGAGTGAATGCTAATTCTAGTCTGTGTCCTTCTGTATTCATGAGAAAAGTCCATTTAAACAACCCTTCAGGTGGATCCGTTGATCCGTTTTCCATGAAACCCATGGAAATCTATTTTTCTAGCTTGCTAATTAGCTAATAATGAGCGAATAATTTTGTCAGTGTTGTCTGCTTTTGCTGATAACATTTCAACAAGATATAGGAAATGTGATAGTCATTTTAATGAAAGGAAATTGTGTAATTTGTCTTGTGGAGAATTACGACAGCAAACGGCCCTGTCTATAGAGCCAGTGTTCGGTTTGTCCGCTCTGGACTACTGCAAAAACATGGTGGCGGGCTCAGCGAAGAGAGGACCAGCTCCAAAGATAGATATAGCAGATCATTCCAATATCACAAAAACACAACAGCTTGTAGTTTCAGGCGGTTATATAATCAAGAAAAGAAAGTTATTAACACTTCTCCAGTCAGAAAATAAAACTTTAGACAAGCTTTTAGCTGTGTCATCAGTGTCAATGACACAAATGAGAAGCTGGCAGAGCATATATTTCATTTCCTCTCATGGTTTCCTCATTAATATACAGCACTAATGGAAAAACAACAGTCCCTGGAGACTGTGAGACCATAGACTGTTAATAACAAGTGGACGAAGTTGCTGTGACATCTATCAGCGGTTCGTGGAATGCAGGTTTGGAGCATTTTGCCTGCCGCCATCTTGGTTTTCGTCCATCACCGTTGTCTTTTTTAAACTATAAGTGACACGAGAGGGTGGAACTAAGTTCAATGGAACTCTGAATAAGACATTTTACACATAAATTTCATGAAGTGAAAACACTGAAAGGGTCAAAGTTCGAGGCCAAAAACACGGATCTGACCAACTCCCAGCCTGGATAATGTTGTGCTAGCAACCTGTCAGTCACAAGGTAGCCACGCCCTAACGCATCCCCTGCTTTATGGTCTGTTTGACACTAAATAGAATCATAATTTACTAAATGAACATCTTGCTGTATTGAGGAAGACTGGAAACTTGTGATTGAGACCATAAACTCATGTTTATAATGTTTACTAAGGTAATAGACTTCTATACAACCTGATTTTTTCCAACTGGTAGAGTCTCCCCCTGCTGGCTGTTAGAAAGAATCCAGGTTTAAGGCTCTTCAGCATTGGTGTCATGATTCAGAAGTGTCAGAACTGTGGTTCTGTGTTCAAGTTGCCATCTGCATCTGGTGTTAGAACTTGTATGTATGTAATTCTTGTATTGTCTTCAGCAACAGTAATGGTCCATGAGCCACAAATATTTATTATTTATAATTATTTATTTTAGGACAAATTATAATACAAGGGAACAATCAGGGCAGAGACTGACAATCATAAAGGTGGGAAAACAAGTAACGACAGAAAGTAAGACAAAACCTAAGAGAAGACTTCAAAATAAAACAGGAACTGACAAGACGGCATGAAGGTGACTGAAACCGAAAAACTAAACTTGAAAAACGACAGGACATGACAAATAAAACAAATAAAACCACAAATTGACAAATTGTTCACCTGCACATGCTATGAGTTCAAATAATGACCAAAATGGGTAACCTGATATGTATCAATACTTTCTTCAGCAGCTGTTTGTGTTAAGAAGATACAGTGTGTCAGGAAGTGTAAAATCCATCCAGTAGCAATAATCAACACTAATCATGAGCAGTTCCTGTCTGCAGTGAGTGCAGGGCTCAGCACTGAGGGGAGAACCATGTGGAACAGAGAAGTGACAGACGGCTCTGAATCTGTTCCCACAGACCAAGAAATCGGCTGAGCAGGTTGGCAGAAGATACTGCTTGTATTTATGAAGTGACTGCCAGGAAGTAATCAGCTCCAGGGCGGACACTGCCAAAATAATCAACAAACGGAAAATTAAATTCAGCTTACTGAAGTGTCCAAAAATATGAATTTGAACGAAAAATACAGACTGTTTACCTACGTTACTAATCTGAAGAGAAGGAAACAAAGCAAACTGCTGCAATAAATGTTTTAGCAACACACACATTTACATCTGAACTAACAAGATTTATTTCTAAGTACTGACAACGTCATTTATTCAAATACTGTTCTTAAGTAATACATCTGCCATTAAATATCATATTAAATACATCTATTCCACTGCATTCACCTGACAGCTAGAGCTACCTACAGGGCACATAGAGACAGACAACCACTCACACTCACATTTACACCTACGGCCAATTTAAATTAGCCAATTAACCTAATCCCCATGCATGTTTTTGGATGGTGGGAGGAAGCCGGAGTACCCGGAGAGAACCCACGCAGACACGGGGAGAACATGCAAACTCCACACAGAAAGGCCCCGGGCTCGGGATTCGAACCATACCTTCTTGCTGTGAGGCGACAGTGCTAACCACTACACCACCATGCCATATTAAGACTTGATTAATCAATTAATATTGATTGTTAATAATCATTGAAATATTTTTCCATGCAACAATAACAACTGCATAGTGCATACATGCTCCAGAAATATGAGGATTTGCTGTTTTCTTTCATTTAATTATTTAAAACTCAATTTTATTTTTATTTTTATTTTGTTTTTCTTTTAAATTCACTCTGACATAAGACAACAATAACATAACTCTCTCTCTCTCTCTCGCTCTCTCTCTCTCTCTCTCTCCCTTAATAGACGTGACAGAATAAAAACAGTGTGCAGGCACTATCTCCTTGCTGACTGATAACAGTGACTCCAGCAGGTTCAGCTCCTTCCTCTCTGCATCTTATCTCCAGTAAACCAGTCTGACACCGGCGGGTAATCCTACACCGTCAGCTTAATTAGGCTCCTTGACAGACACTGTAGGTTTTTCTCATTACTAGGCGCTTTCATCCAGCCGCTGTAGGTGGCCCCAGGGCCAATTACTCTCTGAGAGTTTACATTGCTCTAATGAATCTACATGTGCAGAGAGGGTGGGGGGTGGGAAGAGGCACAGATCGATTGAAATGGGCTTCAGTCTATATTAAAACGGCAAAGAAAGGTTTATTGGTTTTGTCGTGAAATGTTGAAAAAGAGTCCTTTTTTATATGATTAACATTGACTGGCATCATTTACACACACACACACACACACACACACACACACACACACACACACACACACACTTCAGAGCTGCACCACATGAATCTGCCTTTGAGTCAATTTAACATAAATATGAAATGATGTCTGTTAGCGAGTGTACACTCAGTCTGCGGCTGGCTGAAGTCAGGGAAACGTCAGTGCTCCTGTTTGGTTTGATTTCATTTGTTCACTTCTGCTTGTATGCTTACTGTAACTGCAGTCAGGCTATTAGATTACAGAGCACATTCACTGTGGGTATGACAAAATGAAACAATGGAGACATTTCATTTGTTATACATTGATATGGTAGATGTGGATTGCCAATGCAGAATCTGAGGAGAAACTGTGTCAATGCAGAAACAAATCTTATCTAGCTGTTTAAAGGGCTCTAGATGATATCCAGAGCATTAAGATAGCAGCAAACAACTGCTACCTATTTAAAGATATGGAGGAATAATGGCTACCTGAGCAGAGAGTCTCTTTCCTTCTGTGTGTGGCCACTGCTCTAAACTGCATTTGTACGGTTGGCACCATGTTGAGAGAAATGCTAACAATCTCACATTTAGCCCAGACATCTTATTTTATAAACACTTTCGTATTTTCTAAAATATCTAAAGCTTTCAGATAAATGCAGTGGAGTAAAAAGTGCAATATTTGTAGAGGAATATAAGCATTAAGTCACATGAAAAGACTCAAGTAAAGTGCAAGTACCGTAATTGATTCAATGTACATCGTTACGTTCCAGCACTGTCTGCTGTAGCCTGAGAAGAGTAACATTCAGCCTGCTGCTGATGAAAGCAGGTCATCTATGGTAATCAATATTTATTGTAACACAAGTTCGGCTGCTTCATCAGCTTTTCATATTTAAGAACATAAATATTGATCCAGAAACTTCCTGTCACATCGTCAGCTGATTTCACAACTGACAGCCAAAGCTGATGCATTCTGACACACAAAGAGACCCTTTTAGTTTTTATCCTCTAAGGTATCGATTCACAGGTCTAAGGATTGTGTGTGTGTGTGTGTGTGTGTGTGTGTGTGTGTGTGTGTGTGTGTTGGAGGGGGGTCACAGTTTCACTCTGACTCACTGAGGTTTTAATTGGCTGCAGGTGGGTTCAGTCCCAGGTGGTCTCCGGGCTGCAGTGACACATTTAGCAGTCGTGGTTCAGAGGAGGTCGTTCAGCTCACAGGTCACTGCTCAACCTGAGCGACCCACTCTGAGATGACATGAATGTGCACCTGTGTGTGTTTCTGTGCATGTCTTAATGCAGTAATAATACATGCCGTATCAAGAGAGACATGTTTTTATGTACATTTTATATTTGTGTCTCTCAGGGTTGTTCATGGTTTGCATGTTCCGTCCTACACAGTATGGAAAAAGCCAGCTGAGCCTCTTTTATCTTCTTATACAATACACCAGTCTCACTCGTCACTAACAAAATATGCTGCAAAGGTCGTGAATGCAACTTCAAAACAATTTAGATGTACTAAAGTGAGTGTTTCGTCAATTGTCACACTGGTGAGCGAATCAAAGAGGCCGTTTAGGGGAAACACACTCACACACATACACACAAAACCTTTTTTTCCTCAGAACACCCAGAAACATCAATCCATCACCTTTAAAATCGAGCCTCCCAATTGCCCCAATTTTCAGCCATCAATGTCTGAGCGAAGCCTCAAATTACTCTGATGGGCTGAGAGTCAAATGGAACGTCTGTGATTCTCTTTCAGACAGCTGAAAAAAGAAGCTTCACTTTGCTGCTGACACATACTTGACTTTCATTTACATGATGAAAATATGAAGTTAAAGGTATAGTTGGTAATCGTTAACTCTGGTTTGTCCTCGAGCTTTATCCAGAGCCTGTTTCATCACAGCCTTTTCTGCCTCCTTCTTTCTTCTCATTGTTCCCTACAGAACAGATTCTCCTGCTCTGTACGTATTTCTGCAGAGGAGTGTGCTGGATATTTCCAGCAACAGTGGGGAGGAGGGAGGGACAGAGGGGGGCGTGAGCAGGACGAGACATGAAGGCATCTGATTGGGTCTTTCCATTTGGACTAAGTGTCAGTTGATTGGTCAGAGATTTTACAGTCCTGCAGCTGCCACAGAGGTCTGATTCTTTTCCTTCCTTTTTCTGAATACATATGTATGACTGCTGGTCCTGGTGGTCTGATCCATTGGATGAGCTGCTGGAGCTCAAATTGTTAAGCCCAATTTACACTGCCCACGTTACTGCAGCGTAGCGTTTCTCGCGCGTATTACAGACGTATTGCTTGCAACATCAATTTACATCGGGAGCGTTTTACAGCGTATGCATGCGAGACTGCTCTACACTCTCGCGAGATTCACAACATAACCTAGTGAACTTCCTGTTTGCTATGCACAGCCGCTCATTACTTCACAGGTGATCTCTCCTTTGTTCTTCCTTTGTCTTTTTTGGAAAGTTTTTGAAAACTCATTCAATTGCACAAATAGGCTACAGTAGAATTTACTCACCATTAACTCCAACCACTTCTGCAGTTTTTCTCCATGCATTCTCCTTTCTGTTGCTGTCTTTATAAAAGGCATGTCGGACATCATAAATAATGCTGTGTTTCTTCACTTCGATGATAAATATTTCCTCGTCCATTATTTGGTCTTTTGCCAGTTTTGCTGCTAAAATGAAGTAGCCAGAGGTCACTCGTGACATTTTATTTTGGAAATCCACCGGAAACTCTTTTATTCTGTTGCTTGACTTTCTGTCTGTGTTTTGGCCGCGACATGGCTTAAAAATAGAACCAGCGCGTATCTCTCACGAAGCTGCTTATGATACGTTCTGGGAACGCTGCAGTTACGTTGCAGTTACTCGGACGGTGTGAATTGACTCATTGACTTTAACGAAAGCATTTCACAGCAGCTGTTGCTCCGCTGCAGTTATGCTGCCATTACGCATGTTCTGTAAGTTGGGCTTTAGAGAAGTTAATGGTGGTTCTGATAGAAAGGTGTCAGAATACACAGCACATCACACATTTTGCGTAGAACCCTCACAATATTAGTCAGATGGTCATAATGTTATGCCTGATCGGTGTATCTTGTAACTAATCAATCAGTGTCCGGTGTGGTGCTACTGGTGGCCACTAGGCCTGTAACGGTACACGTACTGAACCAAGCCGTTTCGGTGCACACCTGTTCGGATCACGGTGGTCCCACGGAGTCAAAGCTGGAGTCAATAAGGCCTATGCACACAAAGCTCAAATTTTACGGCAGCTTAACTCTGCTCTGCACTGATGTCACACAAAAACTGATCTGCATGTATTTTTCACATCGATCTGCAATAAATGTGACATTGATCTTGGGAATGATGTCAACCAGAAAGGGTGAGATTGAAGAAGTAAGAAGTAAACTAATGTTTAGAATACATTTAGTTGAAGGAATATTTTATTTATTTTTATTTTATTTGATTTATAGCAGCAGGATTAGATTGTTTCTATATTACTATATTCTATTGTCTGAAACTGTAATAAATAAATGAAAAACATTTTGAGGGTTTTTCTTTCTTCCCATACCGAACCCCAAAAAATCCCAACAGTGACTTTCAAAATCAAAAACAAAACTGAATCCAAAATTTTGTGTACTGTCACAGGCCTAGTTGTCACAAATATGTTTATAATCAATGCCTGTGCTTTATTACATTTGTGACTTTTATCACGAGTCATGACTTCTGTCACATTTTTAGTGACATTTGTCAGACTGATGTTTGTTTTTGTATTCCATTGTTGGGATATGTTGTTTCCATTCATATTTTAATTGCTTTACATTACATTAATTAAAGCCCAATCATTGTGTTTTTTGGAAAAAACCAAACTAAATGGTTTTCTTGCCTGAACCTTTGCACAAAGTGCAGTATTAATGACACACAAAAGGGCTAAAATACATACTTGCGTAATGTTGTCTGCCCTCCTGTGAGACTGCAATTCAGCGTTTATTTAGACTTTCACACTGGGTCTGAAAAATGAATATATATGAAAATATGTTTCCTTTAAGATGTAATCATGAATGCAGTTTAGATTTATAGAAACAGGATATTGTTTCTCACATGTTCAATAGGCCTGGACTGAAGAAGTGAATCCCAAAGAGCTGAGTTTTTTTTTTTTTTGCACTCTTGATTTATGACCTGAGCCGACTGTGGATATTTTTTTTTTTTTTTGCCTGAACTCAAAATGCCATCTGTGATGAAACTGCAGCAGTGTGTAAAAGCAGAGAGTGACTCTTCAAACTGTCCAAAAAACTACAAATCCTCTCAGGTTGCAAAACATGAAACTACACAAGTGACTGAAATGACAGCTTGTCTGTTTACCACTATCAGCTCTCCAAACTAAACCATTTTGTTTCCTTTAAAAAAAAAATGGAAAAAAAAAAAAAAATTATGGCTGACATTTTCTGAACACAATGACTCTGCAAACGTTGGAAGCATGTGCTCGCTTTCTGGGCCTTTTTATTTTTGCAGATTGAAAACATTCATATTCAGATGAGCTGGTGTCAGATCATTCACTGTGATTCTTGTGAGACATTAACATGTAAATCAGATCGGATGATTAGCATGTGAAATCTGTTGTTTGCATCTCACGGGCATCTTTGTTGACTATTTATAACCTGCACGATGAAAGGTGGTTTTAACAAATTAACAAATTGACTTTTCTGAAATGCAACATCATGCATATACATCAGCCTGCAGACTGTGCAGAGGTGCAGCGGCTTGTTACTTGTTACTGCAGGCAGGTCTTTACTGTTTGACAGCAGAAGTACGACAGATTGTTCCCTGAAGTGTCTGTTGGATTAATGGACTGACTTAAAGTCAAGTGTATCTGTGTGGCACAGCTTTTCGTGGACAGCAGTTATTAAACACAAAGTCCAGAATGACTTCGAGAGCATCAGGGTAGTTTATTCTGTGAATTACAGCTGTCATTACCATCATAAAGCAGATTTCATTGGTTAATTTGGCCACTTGGGGACAGCAGAATGTTAAAGGCAACACTGGACATCTTGCTTGTCATATAAATTGTGTTTTCCAAATGCCATATTATGCTCTTAGCTAGTTACATAATACATATTAGTGTTTTGTTTCATAAGTTTTTAGTCACATTTGTCACACGGTATGTGTATTTGTATGGTGTTTCTGTACATACTTAACTGGCTGACAGGCGGGTCTCATGCACACTTTGCCATGACATTGTGTTGGACTGACAACATGTCCAGTGGTGTGTTTCCTGTTCTTCTGCCCCCAAGTGGCCAAAAGAATCAGATTAGAGTTACGAAACTTACCACACCAGTCTCAAACAGTCCTGACACTCCCCTAGTTAAAATATTGTTTGTTGAACCCATCCAGCTCATAAAACATGAAATTTAGGAGCTGAAAATATAGAAACATTTGGTACAGCTGTTTTTTCCTGAATATCTAAATTCCTGAAATAAATAATAGCCTAACATGAAAGGCTGCTTCCGTACATCAGAGACAGATTTTCAGATATACATTTTTCTGCTGGAATATTACCTGATGACATCCATTTCTCTACTGTCAACCTTGTTGTGAAGTTTCTCATCAATTTATCTGATAGATAATTCTGATGGAAATTTTAGAATGAATGGATGACAAAATGTTGAGCTACGACTTTAATTTGTAACTTCACACCTCAAATAATGTGTAACTAAAAATATACACAAGTGCTGAACACACATCACACACAGATACACACCTGCACATAGAGACATAACAAGCTCGACACACACATAAACACACGCTTACTTGCTCACTCTCTCTCTTTCTCTCTTTCCAGCAGCCTCCTCTTCATCATCTCCCTCCTGGGTGCAGGCTATAATTAGCCGTGGCCCCCAGGGGCCCCTGCAGGCGTAGATGACCCATCCTGGATGCTCTAAAATTAATGATCCACATGCTGTCCTGTCATGCACACAGTGCATTATTTACTGTTAACTTTGGCAGCAAAAGGAAGCTCAGCATTTCTCTTCATTAAGACATTGTTCCAGGACGGCATGTTTATTCTCAAAGACACCCCGAGGATTGTGGGAGACAGAAATCATCTCTGGAACCAAGGGCGACATCAGTGCTAATAGCTGAGGGTTTAGTTTAGTTTATTTATTTATTTAGTTACTTTCTTACTTGCCAGTCTGCCATCTGTCTGCAGATGTGATTCTCAGGAACTACAACTGCTGCAGGCGCTGCAAAGTCTGAGCTGAGAATTCAACCAGGAGAATGTGATTTAATAATAATAATGATGATGATGCATCAGTTTTATATAGCGCTTTTCATAAAAACCCAAAGACGCTTTACAAAGACTGATGTGAAAACCTCTCATACTGACTTACAGTTACTTTTAAACACACACTAATACCTGGATGTTTATATTGTTATAGTGGATAGATTTTGTCGCCAGGATAGCATCACAACTGTATACGAAGCAGTCACAGAACTTCACTGGTGTGCAGTTATATTTAAAATCTGCAAGCCAAATTTGAGGATGGGTGTATTCCAAGCAGCAGCGCCAGTGGTTGGGGTAGGAAGTGGGGAAGAGACCATTTTAACGCATTCATTTTTCACAGAAAATGTCAGAAGAGGATGAAGGAGAAGATAAACATGGCAGAGATCACACATTTACCTGAACCTGCCAATAAACTCAACCCCTCTGCAGCTGCCACAGCGGGCAGTGTCTGATTAAGATAACCTTCCTAATAACATAACAAGGACATTCACTTTCATTCCTTTTCCACATCGTTGCCTATATTGATTTTGACTCTGAAGGAGTTAAGCCGGGGCTTTCCACAAGTCTTTCAGAGATCCTGCAGATAAAAATGAAGGTAATTTGTTCCCCTGAGGTCAAACTGTTCCTGAAGCATGAAAAAAAATGGACAAGACAGACGAAAAGGAGCATAGCAGAGCTTTAGATTGTGCTGCATGCATGCTGTGTGTGAACAAAGGAAGACTGGTAAATGTTCATGGCATAATTACCCCACTGGTGAGTCTACAAAATTAGTCCTAATGTTATTTCAGAAGCTGCCATTCCCTCCTGCCGTTCATCTGACTGTTCTACCCACCAGCATGTTCCCACTTCCCTCGTCAGCCCTGCAGTGTGCTGACTCCTTTCTGCCTTCCAGATCCTGCCTGGTTACGCTTCCCTTTCTTTGTTTGCCGGTTCGGTTTACTGACTTGTGTCCCTTTCTCAACAATGAGTCCAAGTTTAGACAAGCTTTCATCTATAACTTGGTTTCTTAGTTTTGGGTCATCACCTTGGTGGTTGTTACACATGACATGCATCAACTTTTGTCATATGGTGTCACCATGTATGTTATTCTTACTCTGTACACACAAAATCTTTTGTGCACCTGTCCTGGAAGAGGGATCCTTCCTCTCTTACTCTTCCTCAAGCATTGTATGCTGTTTGGATTTGGAAAGAAGGAAGGAAATTTGTGATTTAATTTGTGAATAGATTTAAAGTGGTGGACATGCACATTACATTTGCATTTTTTTGCTGATTTACTGGAAAGTCAGTTATTAAAGTTTGTGCTACATTTTTAAGCATAGACTGTGTGTAAAGATGGATGTAATCACTGTGGCATCGTCAATTTGTTTGTGGGCTGCTGTTTTGAAGCCTTGACTTTCGCATCTTGACTATCACCATCTTGATTTTTTGGAGCCAGAAGTAAACATATTGGGACGGGGTTAGTTGCTGGAGCTAGTTTGGTTGGTAAGGTGCAGCAGTAGTTCACTTTAACTGTTGAAGCCAATCATGGCTGGTGAAGAAGATGCTTGAATCAAAATATACCATACCTATCAGCAAATATGAACAGCCAACTTCTTACACAAACGGTATCTTTAAACCTTGTATAAATATTCACTCCAGTTGTCATGAGGTCAAAACTGTTTTTTTCACTAGGCTGTAATATGTTTATTTCATTTTAATTTCATTTTAATATGGGAGTCTATTGGGATTTACTTGCTTTTAGAGCCTAGAGTAGCATTTGAAGAACTGCAGCTTTTCGACACTCTCATGTCAGCTTCATGTCTCAGCTGCAGGTTGCTGATTGAATTTAAAGGTCCAAGTTTAAGCCTAACTGAAGAATTACAGGTACAGGTTAGTGTTGCAGTGTTGCACCTATTATAACTGTGATTTGTAAATGAAATTCAGTAGTAAAATGACAGGACCCACCCCTCAGGCTCAGTGATGGATCAACCCACAATGAGGATGTTGATGTGTGCCACTTATGTTACTGCTCAACATTCTTCCACAGTCATCCGGCGTATTTTGATTCTTTGCCAACAGAAACACTTGAATAATTCTGGGCAGCAGCTTGTTTCTCCTCCTCAGCAGCCAAGCAGTGGAGGGAATGTAAATAGGACAGCAGGGATAGAAGAGAATCAGCGAAGTGTATCTGGGCCTACAGGTGTACTGTTTGACAGGGGATGAATGTTTTTGGTGTAATGCATTCAGAATGAGACAGGAGCCGGGAAGAACACATGCTGTAGACAGATAAGTGCGATGAGTAACACCTAAGCAGATTCAACAAAGCAATGCTTTTGTGATTGTGCAAAGGATCATGGGAGTCCCAGTGAGACGACACCAACTCATTCTTGATTCAATGGATCGGGGGCCTCTCTCAGGTTTGTGCTGCTAAATATACTCAATTGAAAGCCCTTTTCTCCCTGAAAAGTCTGTGGAGGACAATATCTTAAAATGCAAATAGAGAGCTAAGAGCAGAAGGAGGGGGAAACAAACAACCAGAAGCAAGAAACAAATATTCCAAAGCGCTCCAGAAAAAAGAGACAAAAAGACAAATGATATGTAAAACAGCTACATATGAACTTTTACATCTTTATTTTGGGGAATTGCAAGTGAAAACAAGCATGTGTTATGATGCTGTTCTCATTTTTGTTTGCATCTCCCATTGGTACATGGAAACAAACAGTGTTACCAGTAATCCTATACAAAGACGGCAGAATCATCATATTTATAAACCCAAATCCAGGAAGTAAAACACCCAGAACTGAAATGATATGAAGTTAAATACAATGTGCCTGATTCAGCAGTCAACCTCCAGTTCTGATAAGTGGAGCCAACGTGGAAGTGCCTTGGAAACTTGTATTCTTTCTAATGGCTAACAGGTGGTGACTCTTCTGGTTGCAAAAGATGTCTGAGAAAGTGAGCTTACTCCTCACTTGATTTATTACCTCAGTAAACATTGCAAACGTGACTTCCTATATGTTTGCTTCTGGTTCCAACAACCAAGATGGTGAAGGCCAAAATGCTGAAAATAAACCTACAGAACAAGAGTCCACAAACAAAAAAATGGGTGACGACATGGTGATTATATCCACTTCTTATATTCAGTCTATGTCCTCATTAGAGTGTGTAGGGGTGATGTGTAACTGTGGGTTCACACAACTACTTATTACTGATTAGTAATTATTATTATTATTATTATTATTATTATTATTATTATTATTATTGTTATGAAGGCAATAGAGGACGCTCAAGTAATGAACAGCAGTCTCCTGTGGTAAAGTCCAACAGATTGTCAACTGTCAGCTATCCATCAAGACCTTCTCCATCTTTGTTGGTCCAATGACTCAACTTCCTTTGCTCCCAACAGTCAGGAGTCATAATTCTGCAACTGTTAGAAGACTCACTTTGTCGCTTTAACAAAAGTGTGTTTTGGGGGTATTCCTGAGTACCGTACGTTCCTGGAAATTATTCTTAAATATTCCTTAGACGTGTGTGCCCGGTGAATTACCACACATCACCTGAAGACAACACATGCACCACAATATAAAATGCTTTTTTTCAATTTTGAAATCTAAAAGTTTCCTGACTCCAAAGTAATGTCATCAAATTACTTATTTGTCTGACCAACAGTCCAAAACCCAAAGACACTCAGTTTACTATCAAAAGACAAAGAAAATCATGACAGAGAGAGGCTGTAACCACAGAAGTTTACTTGAAATACTAATTTCAACTGAATTTATTTAGAATGAATCTTCAGGAATGTCTTCTTTTTTGTTGTGGCCTTTATATGCTCTTTAAAGTTATTGGTGTCTTTACAAAGTATCATCCAGATGAATTCCTTGACATTCATTTTACATGGCAACGTGCTTATTCACATCCTGAGCTCTTCAATCCAGTTACTGTTATTTTGTCTCACTCATGCACATGGCGATGCCTGGCGATGCCTGGCAATGTTGGCGTCCTGAATCTGTCAGTGCAGATGAGACGTGTAGCAGCACACACAGGAGCCTTTAGCTCAGCTGTTTCTCATCAGTTGTCTCCCGCCGTCATCTGACATGTTGTCTTCAGACGTCGCCTCTTGCTGAGCCAGAGCAGCTGAACCCCATTGTCTTGTCTGTGTACATGAAAATCAAACACACCTCTTTTGTAAATACAGTTGTGCCACATGCGGTGGCAAAGTCAGAAGGAATCCTCCGCTTGAAGCTCTCACCCTTCATCTAATCTGCCTTGTTATTCCTGACAACCATCACCGGCTGTAACAGAACCACATATCACAACATTCGCCGGAGGGAATTACACACAAACTGTTGATGATTTGCACTTTGAAAGTTTGAAAGTTTAATGCTCTTGCTACCATCAGGCATGAAGATAATCCAGCTGCACATCCAGGTGCAACATGTTTGCATCCAGTGATGATGAGCATTAACTGAAACAAGCTGCGAGCAGCTGGTTAGATGTCTGAACCTGTGTGTTTAAAAGAAATAATAATTTTAAAAAAACTAAAAAATAGACAGTCAAACTAACGCAGCACTTTAGGCCTTGTACTATTATTAGCATAACGGCCTTCCAACAATAAGATGCTTCCAATTTTGAGATGCTTATTAACATAATTATGTGTTATAAACTCTTTGAGTGCCATCCATTTTGTAAAAACAAAGTGCCTTGTGCCAGCATTTTTGCACATTTTTCAGTCTATTTCTAGACCAACATAATATTTTGTACTATGTATCTGAAAACACAGAGAAGATCAAACGAAAGAAGAGTGGCACTATTTCATAATGAAAAAAAAAACATTCGTTTTTCCGTTCGAGGAAAGTAGAGGCCACTTTCACCAAAATCAACACTCCAACATTACTCACAGGCTGCGGCAGATCAGATCAGTGACCAGGTGCAAAAAAAAAAAACACTTTGACATTGTTTTATGTCAATGGCACTCAAGCATTGGATTTTGAATGTTGTTGTATTACATCAATGGTACTCAAAGAGTTAAAAGTACATAAGTCATACAATAGTGTTATCAGGAGTGGGTCTAGCGGGTGGCCTGAAATCTGGTTGGCCACCCAGTTGCCACCCTGCATGATGGATTAATCTGATTGTCAGACGTGACCAATTTTGCAATTCAAACTTTGACCTGAGGGGCAGTAATGTGTCAGAATGCTTTTAGACTGACGTAATTGACATTAAGAAGAAGAACATGCTAATTCCAAAGAGCAGCAAATGCAAGTCAACTTTTTAAAGTTTTGAATTTATTTATTTAGTTTGATTTGGTCTGCATTTTATATGGTTTATATTTTTGCATCATAAAAAATGAAAGATTAAGGCATTGTATTTCACTCGTATTGCCCCATTCTGTTGTGTCATGATTACAAGTTCTATTTATATTTCAATTTATACTACCATTTATGATTTAGGATAGTTTTAGTCGTGAAATAAGTCATAAAAGACAAAAACTGATGCTGTGTTGATGGAGGCGCATGCACACTCATGCACAGTGACTGATCCTGCTGCCTACCCCTGTCTAAAGAAAAGTCTGGACATGCCACTGAGTGTTATTTTATCTAATAACAGCATCATAAACATGTTTAATGGTAAATTATAAGACATATATAAGCATGTACAATAGCCTTGTGGGTTTCTTCTAATTGTCTATAATAGCATTGCAAACATTATTGAGTTTAACTTGCTTACCTATAGAATTAGTGTTAAACCTTAACTATGACTTTTTGTTGGTTTATTACGATTAATGCATGCTTCAGTATGATTTATTATTAGTTCATTATGCATTTATTCACAGTTCCTTTGCAGGAACTATGTATTTCATAGATCCCCCATCTGGCCAACCAGCCAACCAACCGACCAGCAAACCAGGCAGCCAATTCTGATAGACAACAACTCAGGGAAATTTCCAGCAAAATGTTGGTGAGTTGATAATTATCTTGGATTGTGTTACAGGAAATGAAACCCTGAAACATTTATTCTGAAATTCTCCACATCAAAAGAGATGAATTTTATCAACTGCAGGCTTGAAATGTATTTCATATGTAGAACTTGGGGGAATTTCCCTGATATTTCAATTGCCCCTAATTTTTTCTGTAGCAATATTTTGTGAAAATCAGAGTCACTGCAGCTTGATACTAACTGCTGGTGACAAGAAATTAACAAATGATGCATATTTCAGTGTTCAGAGATAAATTATACCATTATGATGGTTGCAAATTGGGAACTTGGATTTGTGCACAGTATGCCTCCTGTGTACTGGAATTAGACTAATTCAAGTTAGATTTAGTTGCTCAAACAAAATGGGAAGTGTTGGGTATAGCATTTCCTTCTCCTTTTGGTGACCTTCAAGCAGCATGTCTAATGCTGCCACAACAAAAACAGAGACATCAAAATATTTATCAGCAGGAATAATGGAAAAATAAATGGGCAGCAGTGCCGCTCAGAGTGACACCTCAATAAGTCGTCTGTGGGAGAAAAAAAACACAGGAGCCAGACAATTCAATCTGAAGTGTCAAAATAGTTATGCTGCCCGTGGATGATGCAAATTGTTGTGTTTCACAGAGAAGTGAGAGGATGGTCAAAGTCCTGCTGCCCGTCAAGGACACCAAGGCTCTGATCAGACACACTTTGAATCTGTCAGAGTGGATTGACAAACTTGATGTAAATAGTTTAGAATATCTGAAAAAAAAACATGATTTTATGGTAATTGTTTCAAAATCTGGATTATTTTACATTTCCACTCACCACTGTACAAATCACTTTGTGAGGACATTCTGATATTGCTTTTATATTTTGGATATGATGAAAAGTACATTAACTCATTGAGTGCCAGCCATTTTTTAAAATAGTGCCTTGTTCCAGCGTTTTTGCCCATTTTGAGTCATATATCAAGACCCACAGAATATTTTGTACTATGACTCTGAAAACAATGAATAGCTCAAATAGAAGAGAGACCATGAAAAATAATGTTTTTACTTTGTTCCATTCCTGATTTATCAGAGGTAGAGTAGAGGCCACTTTCACCAAAATCATCATTTTTTGTCCAGAATCTGTTCGTTTATATATATATATATATATATATATATATATATATATATATATATATATATATATATATATATATATATACGTATATGATGTAAAGTGGAGACAATTGCAATACATATACATATATATATACATATATATGTATTGCACTTCCTGCTTCCTTGGTCTCTGTGGCATATACCGTCTCTTCATGGCCCGACTACAAATCCCAGAAGCCCCCAAATTATTCACAGGCTGCAGGGGACCACAATCAGTGACCCACTGCAGAAAAAACACTTTGACAGAGAAATACGTCAATGGCACTCAAGCGTCGGATTTTTAAAGACGTCAAAAGCCATCAATGTTAAAGGCGTAGATCAAGCTGAACTATAATTCAATATGGTGGTCATAATGTAAATGCACATCCAGCATTTACAACGTTTGCAGACATTGATTCCGTAAAACAACATTAACTTGAGAATATAAATCACTAACATGCTGTACAAAATTCAAGTGCACAAATTCAAAATATATAACTAGTTCAAATGTCCCATTTATGGGTAAAAGATCTTAAAAGTGCGCTTCATGTTTACGTTCAGTGTTTCTCACCGAAACATTTTTGAAGGAATCTGAACATTTTGAAACCTGTATTCTTCTTCTCCACCACTGCCTCTGCTGGTGTGTTGCTGTAACTGTTGTACTTTGTGCGTTACTGCCATCTGCACATAAGTGGAATGTGTGGAACCATGTTATCATTCTGTGTATCGTGTCACCGCTGTGGTTGTGTGCATGTATGAGTGTCCTTGACAAACAAAAGAGGCGCTCACTGCTCACATTGCTGGTGGTTGAAAACTCCACAGGCTCTTTAAAATATGATCAAGATAATAACTCTGACCTTTCACCTCACGGATGTGACTTACTTCTGATGCACATGCAGCTGACTCTGAGCAGGCTGCAGGTTTTTTTCTCTCTTCTGTTCAAGCTGCTGTTTTAAAATTGTCCCTTTACCAGAGGAACCATCTGCATCTCCTGTGGAGACAAATAATGAGCTCTGTAATTACACTGTAATTGTCTGTGGGTGGCTCAGTGTGTGTGTGTGTGTGCGTGTGTGTGTGTTTATTTATGCAGTGCATGTGTGATCGAGTGTGAAAGTGTGTATTCATCCATGTTTCTGTTCATATTTTTGTTCAGAGGTTTAAACTGAGTCCATCCGGACACAACAGAGCGGGGCACATTATGCATTATAATACAGTTGCATTCCATTCCATATACATCTATCCATATATCTATATACATGAGTGCTCAACCCTTGTGTGGGCTGCATAACTGTGTGGCTGTCCTATATATCTGCAGAAATAATGAACTCAGTGGTGAGTGCTCATCTCCCAAAACCTTATTTATATCACACATTAAAAGCAATAAAAAGCCAAATTACCAAATAACCCTGTCATGTTGTAACCAATTAAAAACTTCAAAACATCTTAGTTGCAGCATCTACTTTCTACTGCTGCAGGATATAGTCAGTTTAATCAGGATTTCGCCATAAATACAGACCAGAAACATCCTGTTGCAAGCTAACTAGATTTTGTGCTGATTTAAACGCTGCATTCGATACCATTGATCATTCTATACTCATCAATCACGTTAATACTCATAGAATCTCTGACAAAACTATTGATTGATTTGTGTCCTACCTTACAGATAGATCTTTTCTGTCTGTTTAGAATACTTTCTTCATTTGCTCCTTTATTATATGGGTCCCCCAAGAGTCAGTCCTCGGTCCACTCCTATTCTTCCTTTATATGCTTCCTCTAGACCAAATAATCAGCCGTTTTGGCTGCATATCACACTGCTGCTACGCTGATGATACCCAGCTGTATTTCTCCATAAAGCAATTAGAGTAACACTGACACCCTCCACTCTGTGTAGATACAATAAAGAACTGGATGTCACTGAATTTTCTACAACTAAATTCAGATAAAACTGAGCTCCCCACCTTTGCCCCAGACTCTATCACCACCAATATCCATCCCCACCTCAGACCCCTGGTCACCATCATCAAACCACATATCAGAAACATCCTTTTTGATTCAAAAATGAACTTTACTACTCATGTTAACACACTAGACCAGTTCTGTTTTTTCTAGCTTAGAAATATCACTGAAAGTGGGTCATTATTATCCCCTGTTGACCTAACTTATCATTCACGCCAACACCTGTCCCAGTCAAACTGCCCCAGCTCGGCTACAGCTCGTCCAAAATGCAGCTGGCAGATGGCTTTGTAGGGCTTGTCGGATCACTCCCATCCTGGCCTCTCTACATTAGATACTGCTCAAAGTTTAGGGTCCATTTCAAAATTCTCCTACTCACACTACTACTCCTACTCTCTCCAGTATAGCCCTTAAACTGTGGAACCATCTACCATTCTCTGTAAGGTCAGCGAGTCTGTTGACTGTTTTAAAAAATGCTTCAAGACCCATCTGGGATGCATACCTTTAAACATGTATGCTGTTCCGACTATGATTGGAGTGTTCATTTCTTGGTCTTGTGGTTTTATTCCTGTTTTATATGTTGACCATTTGTTGTGTTGTTTCATGTGCTCTGTTAAGCGCTTTGAAAATGCTCTTTAAAAAGCGCCATGTAAATGAAGTTTTACTTACTTAATTATATAATTAGCTTCACTACATTTACCTTATAAGGACAACTGAACCGTTTTGTATAAAAAAAATAAAACCAGTGGAGAGACAGCTCAGTCATGTTGTGTAATGGCACCAACTGTTCCAGTCAACTGTGAGACAGAGAACAAGAGGATTTAGGATATGGATTTTGCTTTAGGTCAAGTCTTTCAGTCGTACATCTTCCACCATGTCTCAGTCCCTTATTGTTGTTGTGTGCGTCTTGTCAGACTGGTGACAGGAAAAAGACTGACAGACTGAGGAAATTAACCCAATTTATACTCATGGACATGATGTTGTTCTGGCTCTGGGAGCCATTAAGCTCAAGTGAGGCCCTGCTTGAATAATTACCAGCTGCTGGGGGTCTTTGTATAATAATAATAATAATAATAATAATAAGCCAACAGCCTGAAAACAGGAAAACCCTGGCAGTCAAATCACATCAAGCATATCAAACTTCTTATTAACTAATATTTTAACATGGTCAGATGGAAAACAGAAAGAATTCTGTCAAAGATTGTGCTTCATCAATGAACTCTTGCTTTACAACACAAGGGTGATGCTACCAATTGAAATGCAGCCGTGGGTAAAGTTGAAAATAAAAGTCAAGAAAGAGGACAAGTGCTGAGGGCAAACTTTGTTTCATTCCATGTCTGATTGTTTAGCCCTGCTTCACCATTGAATAAATATAGTCACTGAAATGCTCTTCGAATTGCTACAACCAAAAAGCAGTTTGGATGTGTGATGTCTATTGTTGAGTAAATTAGGCTGCAACTTTGGAGGAACCACAAACACATTCTGAATCCATCAATCAGTCAATTATTAGCTCCATACTCAGAGCCTCCTTTTCAGCCTGTGGTTTTAAATCAGGGCTGCCATTAGTAAAGTACGCGCACCACCATTGTTCCTTTTATTGCTGCTCTTACAGGTGTTTCACACCAAAAAGCCATTTTCAGTCCCAGGTGGCAGACCTCGCTGTAGAAAGCTGTGAAACCCCATTTGTCCCTGGAGTGATGAAAGCACTTTAGGAGTTTGTGTCTCGGGTTCAGAACCTGTTGAAACTCCCTGAAGCGTTTCACATTTTCTTTCCCACTGGGGAGAAAAATAGCAACTTCCGATCGTCAGTAAGTTCACAGACAAAATAAGAGCGCAGGTAGCAAAGCACAAACTACTATGACGCTTTAGCTTGGATAGTTTCTGTCATGTTGTATCAAAAAGACCTGAAAGTGAGAAGTCGTCAATATCTGCACAGTGATTTTGCTCTCTGGCAATTGCCTAAATCTTTGAAAAGACATAGAACAGCATTCAGCAATCTTCAAATCAGAGTAAATAATAATATTGAATCCCATCTCTATACATATTTTTAGGTTTTTGGAATGGTCCTGAATTTGACTTTAATGCACAATAGCAGAATTAACATAAGCAGAAAAGTCATTTTTACCAGTGTATCCTGCCAGGTTTGGATTCAGTGATGCAGCAGAACCAGAAATATTGTCTTTCTCATACCATGTATTAATTGTCAAAATCTTACACCTGTATCAGCTACAATACTACAATACATACAGAGATTCAAGTGAATTAATCTAGGAGTTGCCTGGAGCAGGTCTGGAGCAGAGATAAGCAGCAGACTACAGAGGTCACATCTTTCTGACTCCACACCTCCTTATTTTTTCCTGCTGACTCATGTGACATCACTTGACGTTACTGTCCCCATTGTCCACACATGAACATCCGCTGTTGAAAAAAGAAAACAGTCAGACACAGAACTGCACTGAAACAATGAATTATCTCTTGATCACTGGGCAAGCAGATGTAAAGTTCATCCAATGGACCAAAAAGAAGTGACCAAAGCTCCGTGGTGCATCAGATTCCAACAGCATCAATTATTTAACTTGGAATTAAAGACCAGCACGCTTCGTTCCCATTTTAAGTTTTTAGGCGACATGAAATATTAATGCAGACATGGCCATGTCACTGCAGACGCAGAGAATATGAGTTTACTGTGGCCTCAAGAGCAGAAAGTAAAAAGGAATCACAACAAACATTCTGCATGGTGCTTATAAAATGCTTCCTGAAGATTACCTGCAGGTTCAAGTGGAGTTCTCTCTGCAGTACTGCTGAGTTCAGACTCTCATAATATTTAACTGGAGCGTGGTTTAATGCTGCAAAGAGGTAGAGCAGTCAACAGGAGCTTGACAGAGTTTTCTGAACCCAGAAGGGTGCCGGAAATCTTCAGCTGAGGTGGAAAACAAGACAGTCCATTGAGGCTGAAGTATCGAGGTTTTTGGAAACAGAATTGTCTGGGTGGATTAAATTCTGGACGTGGCAAGATTTGGTATGACCCACTGTCAGTTTCTCCTTGTGTTAAAGAATACCAATCTGAAGTTTAATATACAGAAACGTGTTGTTTTCATCAACTTGACCAAAGCTTTTGCATCACACTGGGGCAACATTTTGTTTGACACAGAGCTCTTCTATAGGAAAACAAAACATACTGTGGCAACATGGTGGCCGACTCTGTGAAGAGGGCGGGCTCCATATATAATTGGGTCAAGGTAATAAAAACAAAACAATTCTTGTTTTCAGTTTGCACTACAAAGAAAAAAAGAAGAAAAAACATAATTATTAATGTCAAATTTCATTTCTGCTATAAATCCCCCCAAATGTTACACGCTGTTCCTTTAAAAGTAGCATATCTCCACCTTCCCATGAGATCATGTTGTGAAGACAAAGGCCCACTGATCATTTCAACCCAAATCACAATTTTTCCCTAATCTTAAGTAATTTATCTATTTTAAGAAGTACAACACATTGCTTCATCTCAACATCCTCTGTCAAATCATGAATTCATAAATACATGATTTAATTTTTTAGACAGTCTTTTATGCAGTAGTCTGCTGGGGAGCAGGGAGCACAGAGGGGGACAGGAAGAGACTGAACAGGCTGATCAGGAGGACCAGCTTTGTCCTGGACTGCTCCCTGGACTCCATAGAGGAGGTGGGTGAGAGGAGGATGTTAGCAAAGCTCACCTCCATCATGGACAACCCCTGTCACCCTCTGATGGGACTGTGGAGGCTTCAAGCAGCTCCTTCAGCTGCAGACTGAGACTGCAACCCTGCAAGATGGAGCTACTGCAGCTCATTCCTGTCATCAGCAATAAGACTTTATAACATCAGCATCACTGACTGCTTTTAACACAACTGGACTCATTACTGACTGTGATTTGTCATCACAGCACAACAACAACAACAACTAATTTGCACCATTTTTTACATAGCAAACTTGCACTGGAAGTCATATCCAGAGTCTAAATATTGTATTTCATTTCATTTGTGATTAAAAATGTATTTATTTTTTCATACATATTGTAAATATTCATTATTTTACATACTATATGGTTTCAATATTTCAGTTTCATTGTATTTGCTCTCTTGTTCATGCTGCTGTAAAAAGTGAATTTCCCCAATGGAGGATCATTAAAATATAATCTATTCTAATTGTCTTGATTGTGTGGCATAATAAAGTACATTATTGCAGTCAGGCAGTCAGTTTGTGCTGTACCTAAGTAAAGTAGAACAAAAGTGTGAAATGCTCAGTTTTTAGCTCATTTCAAAAGATTTGCGTTGCCAGAGAACAGCTTGGCTACATATTTACTCCCTGCCAGTTGATGTCATTCACCTACACCTCACAGGAACAGGAAATAAACTGGGACTTATTAGAATGTTTAAATTTAAAACTTGTACATCAAATGTTATACATCACAATGTTCCTGACGGCTTGTTTAAACATGTAGTTTCTTAATATGAGCTCTGTGTGTTTCTTACAGTACTTATGTTTTACCTTAACCTGCTTTATAATAAGAATCTCACTTTTTAAACTCTATGATCTAACAGTGGGAGAAGAGCAGGCCTCCCTCTGGATTCAGCACATCTGTAGTTATAATGTAAAATGCCAAATACAACAGATATGTGCTGCAGCACTGCTGTAATTGCAAGATGTTTCATAATGAAGAACTGTTGAATCCAAGAAAAGTCTCCTTTAGTTATTTAAAGTTGTGATTGACAAACGAGCTTCTGAGATTATTTAAATCTGACTGGTACGAAGCTGTCCTCAGGGATTCATTAAATTCAACCACTTAAGATGAATGTAAGTTAGCGGGCAGCACTGCAGAATGCAGTGTCTTTAATCAAATGTTTACACCAGAACAATTCCAATAATGAGCCATTTTTCTCTCTTAGTACAGCTCCGCTGATGAAGTATGATAATTGAGATCCTATATGAGGTGAATGGCTTTCATCTTTCATATGAAACCCAATAAGAGAGTTGAGAACAGACGGCACATCTTGCCACAGTGGTGTCAGACTGAAAGGAGCCTCTCTGTCACACACTAACCTTTAATTAAACAACTAAACAAATATTGTAGCTTCAATAATGGTGCTGATGATGGAGAGGCCTGAACACATCCCCTGTATGTTTCCACAGCTGAGAAACAGCCTAAGCTCACCAAATGGCAGTTTATGACTTGATGATTTGTAAGTAATTTTGTGTGCAATAAGAACACCGTTCTTTATTTTGTCATTTCAAGCCACGTTGTAAATGCATCCACTTGCATATGCCACACTCAGAGCTAATGAGTGGGTCTAACAAACATACACTGACATGTCTGAGAGTCAACGAAAAGCTGATTTTTTTGCTTATTTTAAAGCCAACTGTGATGTTTTTCGTTAATCTAACTGTTGCCCAAACATAACTGCAACTGTTTCAATGTAACAACACTGCATTAAAAGAAAGATTAGAACATTCATAACATGTGTTGCCATGATTGGGAATATCCTTAAAATGTTGTTGTGCTGTTTATTCACCATGAAAACAAGTTGGAGAGCCGCAACACTAACATGTAACACACGATCTGATATCACCAAGTGATTAGCACTCCTGGACAGTACCACAATAGTCCTGGACCACTAATCCTAATCCTTACCCTAACTCTAAAACCTCTGACATTTGTCCAGGACTGTTAAGTACTTGGTGATATCAGATCATCCAACATGTAACACACCTGAACTGCACTGTCATTTGAGTTGTGGGTAATGTAGAAGATTTTGACGATGAAGAATATGTGATATAAAAAAACACATCTGTGATTCTGCTGCATTAATTTGATCGTTTTTTTCTAACTCCAACAATCCAACAATGTTATAAAAGTGCAATTACTCTTTGCCTTATAAACGATGGCATCTGTGTGGGCTTTTTTTTTTACTAACTGACACAATGTGTTCGCTTAGCTTAGAGCAAAAGGGAACAAATGTCTGTGTCTATTAAAGAGCTGTCGAAGATCAGCAGCATAGCCTCCGTATGGCAACATACAACATGTCTGACGACTGCAGCGCCTAATTGGCTGACACTAGTGACATTTAACTAACCATCTCTGTCTGTCCAGAGGCCTCAACATGACACTCCATTGCTGTCAAACATGCTGTCGAGCAGCCACTCACCCTCCACACACTCCTGAACCAGCTCCATAATGATCCAGCTCCATAATGATCCATCTCCTCGGTCTCGTTATATCCGCACCTCTGCTCTGGAGGCGGCTCATAAAGACCCCTCTTGTCTCATCCCAGGGCCCTCTGCTGGGCTGCCGCTAAGAATAATGACTCTCTGAGGACAAGTCTGTCGACATTGTGAAGAAAACCACAGGAGATCAGCTGAGAGCGCTAACAGTCACTGCTCTGCTGTGAACCTTTATTACTTTGGGAAGGTCTGCTGAGCTCAGAGTCCGTCTGATGTCATGAACGAATGGGCCACTGTGTATTTGCTGAAAAAAAGGTTTTTGTGAAATGCACGCATTAGATGTCACTAATTGCTACTTTAAAAAAGTAGTTTCAGACAAGCTTAAACCCATACCAGGTTGTCAGCCAAGTGTATCTACATGGGGCAGCTGTGGAAAGACACTGAACCCTAAATTGCTGCAGAAGGCTGTGCTATTAGTGTGTGAATGAGGTCCTGATGGGCAAGATGGCACCTTGCATTGCAGCCTCTTTCAAAAGTAAAGAAAGAAAAGACAATATCTATCTATCTATCTATCTGTCTGTCTGTCTGTCTGTCTATCTATCTACATATATAATTGAATACATATGTATATATATATACATATATACATACGTATATATATATACGTATGTATATATACGTATGTATATATGTATATACATACGTATATATATGTATATATATATACGTATGTATATATATAGCAATTATTGTCGCATTAATGTGTAAATAGCTTAATCTATAATACAACATCATGTATTAGTTCATTTATATTTTCAATTATGAATCTGTATCTGCAGAGTTACTAATCTTGTCACACAATTGTAGTGCAATAAAAAGTGCCTCCAAATTGTAAAGGAGAAGAGATATAAACTAGAGATATAAAAATGGAAAGTATAGAGTGGTACTGAAGTACTGTATTTGACTAAATCTAATTAGTTACAACTATCTAATGCTTCTGCCTCTGAAAGCCATAGTGACAACTGAGGTACAACTGTCCTCCACCATAAACCAAGAAAAAAAAACAGTGGTTCAGAAACTTTATTGAAAAGTTTTGTTCTCACGACTGACATCCATCAGTGAAATGAGTCTGGAAAAACTGCGGTGGAGGTAATTGATTGCAGAATTAATACATGAGTTAACAGTAAAATTGCAAATAACATTTTTATGAAGTTAATTGCTGCAGGCTGATAATAGTGTGTGTGTGTAAGAGAGAGACTTCAGCATTGGATCATTTCCTTGATCAACGATAATGTGAAGCAGTGTTATAACAGCTGAACAATGAGGAATGAAGGTCAGAGAAGATCTCAGATGTGATCAAGCAGAAGTAACACCACCATGAGAATATTCAGTCTGAAATGTTTACAGCATGAACACCACAGTCATCAGTAAGCTGCCGAAAGGTTTCAACAAATTATTCATGTGATGTGCAGAAAATGAATAAAACATTAGAGATCAATTTACATTTAACACACAATATCAGCTGTTTCTATTAAGACCTACAATGATGGAATACGATAAAGAAATCAGCTTTGATAGCAAAATCAAAATAAATCAGAGTTTCATAATGAAGCCTTTTCTGTAGCTATTACCATGAAATTTGGTACAGACATTATACAGTATGTTACCCTCAGGGTTTTCTTGCACCATCATCACATCAAATTATTGCCCAAATTCTTTGGTTTGTAACTGTTAGCGTTAACACATTTGTTAAGATTGGATTACGAGCTCATCAGACGGATGCTAACACAAAGCAAGTGTGCCAGTCTCCACTTTCATCCACATGTGGATGAAACTAAATTGAAGATATTAACTACAGCATTGTCAGATGCGTGGCAGCTGACTGCAGACCAGTCAATATCATGGAAACTTTGGTCTAAGGGATGTACTCTGGTTGGCTTGTTGGCTTGTCCTGAGAACACTTAAAAGGAACAAACCCCCTCATTTCTTCTGAGAAACTTTTACCACTGCACAATAGAGACTGTCCTTACATACAGATGTACAGTGTGGTATGAGAGCTGCACGGCATCTGAGAGGAAACAACTGCAGCGGGTCATCAAGACGGCTCAGTGGATCACTGGCTCTCCACTCCCACACCTGGAGGGGATCTACTCGAGCCGACTCCTCCGTTGGGCCACAAAGATCTGCAATGACCCTGCCCACCCAGGACACACTCTATTCTCCAAACAACCCCCCCCCCTCTGCCAGACTCAGAGTCATGAGAGCCTGCACCAACAGACTGAAGAATAGTTTCTTCCCCATGGCGGAGAAGACACTGCTGCAGGGATCATGACATATATGTATATATACACATTATATATATATATATATATATATATATACATATATATATATATATGTATATATATATATACACATATATATAATGTGTATATATATGTGTATATATACATATACATATATATATATATATATATATATATATATATATAATGTGTATATATACATATATGTCATGATCCCTGCAGCAGTGTCTTCTCCGCCATGGGGAAGAAACTATTCTTCAGTCCGTTGGTGCAGGCTCTCATGACTCTGAGTCATACTATATGTATAATGATACGTATATGTATATATATATATACATATACGTATACGTATATGTATATATATATATATATATATATACATATATATATATACACACACATATATACACGTGTATATATATATATATATATATATATATATATATATATTGCTGTTTACTGCTGTTTTGTTTTTCTTTTACTATTTGTTATCCCTAATATATTTACGACTGCTGAATGTGACATGTTGCTGCTATGTTGTATTCTTACAATGACAATAAAGCTTCTTCTTCTTCTTGTAAATTACAATCATTATACAATATGTAGATAGAGTATGTAAATTGTGACTTGTTATTTAGTCACCTTCTCATGTCACTTCTGGTTCCAAAAAAGCAAGATGGCGATGGCTAAGTCAAATCTTCAAAACAGCAGACCACAGACCAATGGGTGACGTCACGGGGACTATGTCCACTACTCTATGGTTCAATCACTATCAAGAAATTATTTACAGACACTGAGCTTCAACAGGAGCCACATGATTTTACTGCATTTGATCTGTTTTATTATTTGCATCTATAAAGCATTTAAAGCACCAATTTTGTAAAATAAATAAATAAATAAAAAATGATAAATCCATCTCATCTGGATCATGAGGTCCAACAAGTTACCATCTCGAGCTCAAATAAATGATCGAAGGTCGAATACAGGATGAATCCATTTTCTCATATTGAAATTTAAACCTAGAGCAGACTCGTTTTTACATCAGGCTGCTGTCAGCCTGATCAACAGATCACAAGGCTCAGATTGTCTGGATAACGCCACCGCTCTTTGCAGCCTTGCCTGAAATTCACAAGGATGAAGGAGAAGATGAGAAAACCTCCTCCTCCTCCTGCCCCCTGGGGCTGCTGGAAGGTTGGTATCGGGATTTATGGACAATTTTTTTGTATAGTCTGTGTTGCTGCTGGGTGACACAAGCTACATTTGACCTCCAGTTTAATTTCAGGGGATTATTTCAGGGGCACTGGAGGCCTTGTCTGTTATCACTTAGTTCAGTTTCCAGATACTAAACATGACATGATTAGTTTTAATTAGACTAGATCATTACATACATTCATTTCATTACATTCTAGTTTGACAAGTTATCACATTGATGTACACATAGTTCAACTTTTTGAAACAGGTAAATGTGTTTCCTTTATTACATAAATATCAGTCTATGATAAAAATGGGGGAAGAGTTTACTTTAGTACAAGGCAACCTGAAAACTGTGAAACACTTCAGACATGGTCAGACAGCACAACTGGTTTCTACAAAGACGAGTGAAATCTAAAGGGGACATATGGTAACGTGCTCATTTTCAGTATTTTGGGTTTTTACCAGAACATGGGTCGTCGTGGGTTGGTAGATGTGTAACAAGCTCTGAAAAAGTCTGTTTTTCATGATGATCTTTACAGAGATAAGATGACGTACTTTGTCATCCACGTACCACACATACAGTCATGGAAAAAATTATTAGACCACCCTTGTTTTCTTCAATTTCTTGTTAATTTTAATGCCTGGCTCAACTAAAGGTACATTTGTTTGGACAATTATAATGATAACAACAAAAATAGCTCATGAGAGTTTAATTTAAGAACTAAGGATTATTCATTTTCCATGGTTTTCTTGATAATAACCAAAATTACTTAAATTCTTACATCAATAGCTATGGCATTGTACCGCCAAAAACACTACTTTAAGCATTCCATGTTTTCTTTTCTGTTTGCTTTAAACACATGATACACACAAGAGTTAATACTTGATTGGATAACCATTGTTTTTGATGACTGCAGCCATGCGTCTTGGCATGCTCTCCACCAGCTTCTGACATTGTTCTGCTGTCACAGCAGCCCATTCCTGTTGGACAAATTCAAACAAATTTTCTTTGTTTTTGGGCTTGTGGTTCTCCATTTTGAGTTTGATGATTTTCCACAGGTTTTCAATTGGATTAAGATCTGGTGATTGAGCAGGCCAAGGCATGGTGCGAATGTTGTGGTTCTCCATCCAGGCTTTAACTGACCTTGCCGTGTGGCAAGGGGCATTGTCTTGTTGGAAAATCCAGTCATTCGAGGCAGGAAAGAGTTTTCCAGCTGATGGAAGAAGACTGTTTTCAAGGGTAGTCCTGTACTTGACCTGGTTCATTCGGCCTTCACACAATAACATTTGCCCTGTTCCACTCAGACTGAAACAACCCCAGATCATGACTGATCCACCCCCATGTTTTACTGTAGGGGCAAGACAGTCTGGGTTGTAAGCTTCTCCAGGCTTCCTCCTAACCAGTAAGTTGGCTGGAGTGGGCATCAATTCAAAATTGGATTCATCACTGAAGAGAACCTTAGCCCAATCATCAACAGTCCAATCCTTGTGGTCTCGAGCAAAGAGTAACCGGGCCTTCCTCTGCCTTTCATTGATGAAGGGCTTCTTGCGTGCTCTGTGTGACTTCAAACCAGCTTCAACAAGTCGGTTTCGAACTGTCCTTGCCAAGCAAGTCACATTTCTCGACAAGTGCCCACTCATTTTTAAGGTCCCTGGAGGTCTGACGACGATTCCTGACACAGGAACGGATGAGTGCACGGTCATCTCGTGGGGTAGAAAGACGTTTCCTGCCACGGCCAGGTAGCAATTTGGTAGTGCCATGTTCAGCTTGTTTTTTTGTTGTAATGAACGGCTGTCTTGGAGATCTTCAGTTTTTCGCTACCTGTCTCTCACTCATGCCAATTTCCAGCAGTGCCAAGATGGCTGCCTTTGTTGCTTCACATAATTCTTTTGTTTTAGGCATTATGTGAGAGCTGACAACTTCTGAGTTGTGCTACGGCTTGAATGTAAGCAGGAAACCACTCTAGGCCTTTGCATGTGCAGTGCTGCTTGTGACATGAAATGGCCTCTTATATACCCTGGGAATCAATTAAGCTTAAGAATGTCAAATAGGACATAAAGTATTATGTGACCAGCTGCATTTTTTGTTGTGTTCATTGTATTATACGTTTAGTGGTACCAGATATTAGAATGAACAAGAAATTGAAGAAAACAAGGGTGGTCTAATAATTTTTTCCATGACTGTATACTATGCAAAGCAAAGTACTAAGAGGATCAAATCTGTTTCCCTGATTAAACAAAAAAATGAAGGATGCAGTGTTCAGATTATACATTACAGTAAGCTGCAAACAACAAGATACAAAACATATAGGATAATAATGAAAATGCAGTGTGAATAGGAGAAAAAAAGACAAATCTGGGGGTGTTAATAAGCTATCTTTAATGTCACGCTCCACATAAGAGACACACAAAATCCAGTAACATGCACAATAACCCTGAAAGCGGAGGGGAAACAGGATAACTTCTAGTGGATCTTGGTGATGCAACATAGATCAGATTCACATTTTCCATACCTCAGTGCAGCAACAGCTTGATCCTCAAGTCAAAGTGAACAGTGTCTGGAAGAATCAGCTAATGTTACCCTTTTCTCCCTCCTCCTCCTCAGGCAGCAACTGGACCAAATTGAACAATATGGAAGTTGTTGTTTTCCATCTGGAAGATGGCTTCCTGTGTGTAGTTTATTGGTGATATTCCCCATGGAGCAGGACTGTTGATTAGAACCATAAAGCAGGAACAGAACTTGGGGTCTGCTCCCGTGATGTGTCTCTGCAGGAGAAACTCATTAGTGCTGAGTAATGAGCCTCCTGCTAATACAGCAGCTCTCTATCATGGGCTCGGAGAGTGTTTGGCATTATTCAATTTAATTAAACAGTCACTAATCTGGTTGTAAAAGCCTCTGAGGCCTCAATCTATAATGTAACATGGATGTGACGATGGTGATAGCTCAGAGCACAGCAGCTGTTTGATGAAGGGAAGTTGTTGTTTGTGCCCGGCACATAATGATTCTGATTGATACAGGTGTATTCACAGACAGCTGTCTCAATAATTACTTGATGTATTGATGTGAAATTCACTCTGGATATTCATGCTCACAAGAGGATGATTCCTGATGATTTTGGTCACCACCTCACTTGTCATCACCTTGTCACCACTGGACATAATTGGGATTTTCAGCATTGCCCCTGATAAGGCGCTAAAATATTCTAAATATGATCACTGTTACAAGCTACATGCATCAGTTACATAAAGCTACTATCCATCCATTTTCTACCGCTTATCCTCACATAGGGTCAAAAGATTCAAGATTCTTTATTGTCATTATGCATGCATAATGAAAATTTATAGTAATTTCAGTTTGAAAGTGGTATCACATTCACACAGGCAATTTAAATTAACCTAATCCCCATGCATGTTTTTGAATGGTGGGAGGAAGCCAAAGAGAACCCACACAGAGAGATCATGCAAACTCCATACAGAAATACCCCAGGCCAGGAATCAACCTGAGTGAGTACCTTCTCACTGTGAGGCGACAATGCTAACCACTACCTCACTGTGCTGCCTCGTAAAACTACTAATACAGACAAAATACTTGGTTACAATTGAAAGATTTGCATAAAAAATGTTGCTAAAGTAAAAGTTTGCAAGTATAATCAGGAAAATGTACTCTAAGTAGTCAAAGCAGCATTAAATAGAATCTGTTCTTTGTGAAAAAAACACCCAGGCCATTTTTTATTGTCATTCTCTAGTTGTCCACCAGATGCTCTCAGAATATCCCACCTGTCCCAGGCGACCTGAGTCACACGTCCAGCCAAGCCCTTCCGCTTACCTGTTTCCACTTTCCCTCATTAGCCCTGCAGTACCTATTCCAGCCCCTAATGCAATGCCCTTCTGCTTACCTGTTTCCACTTTCCCTCATTAGCCCTGCAGTACCTATTCCAGCCCCTAATGCAATGCCGCCTGCTTGCTGTCTATTTTTTTTTTGGCCTAAAGACTGACGATTCTTTGCTCAAGCCCTTTGGATTTGTCAAATTGCCTGTCCCAACTGTCTTCTTGGTTTGTCTGTCCTGTAATGTTATGTTCCCCTATTTTGGTCCATAAACCACTGAGCACTTTCTCTTTGATATAAAAGGATCCAATTTATATTGTTTTGATATGCATATATTTATGACAACTTATAACATGGCTTTGCAATGATCCATACTTTCAATTACCTTTCACTCTTAAAGATTGTATTGTGACTACTTTTACAACAAACACACTGCAACCAACTTTTTCCAAGCACACTAACACTTCATACAGTATGCAGCTCTAAAGAGTATTGTATAATTTTACATAAATAGTAGAATAGACACAGTCCAGGTGTCATTAACACTGTTACCACTCTAACTGATGGTGCAACATTCATTTGCAAAACACAACACTGAACGCCCCAAATCAAACACTTCCTCTCAACATACCACCCTCACAACACACTTAATGCTACTATGAACACAAAACACAACCATTTTAACATGAATCCCTCTTTGCGTCACTCCTCCCATGAACCCTTTCTGTCCTTCTGCACACTGAGTTTCCTCTGGTTGCCGCAATATTTTTTTCCTTTTTTTAGAGTTTTAAAGTTTAATATTACAGTTTGTTCCCTTAAATAACACACAAATATTTGTAAAATTACGATACATTTGTGAACGTATTTTAACAGTAAATATAATTATTTCTAATGTTTTTTAGTAAAAGAAACCACACAAATATTGTGTGGTTTCACAGTTACATGGATTTCATGTCATTTTATGTGTAAAATCAGTCTCTTTTTGTAAATTAAATGGTATTTTATAAATAGAGGAAAAAAATCTGTAAAATAAACAATTTTTACAATTTTTTTATAGTGCAGGCTAAGGTAATGACTTATCAAAATGAAATCCAACATGATATACCATACTCCTTGGAGGAGTCAAAGGTCAACAGTTAAGCATCTAATTAAAAAATGAAGTGCAAACTTTACCAATTTGACATTACAGCTCTGACACCAAAGTGTTATAAAACTAATTATTATATCTTCTGCTTAAAACTCTGCTGAGACAGAGACACTTGTGAAAGACCAAAGGGCTACAGAGATCAAACTGTTCTGCAGGGATGCTGATGGATGTCATGTCTCAAAAAACATCTGAGCAAACTGTCAGGTTTTTAATACATCAATTTTTTCAAAATCTAGACGATTAATTAAAGGTCACTTATTATGCAAAATTGACTATAAAGGTGTTCTAACAGTATATCCCCACAGCCTGTGAATGAGGGCCCAAGTGAAAAACGTGACCTGTCACCTCCTTCCCCTGCTTGACAGGCAGGTCTAAAATCCCCCGCTTATCTACACTGACCAAAATTTCCAACGCAACACTCCTGTGGTTTATGCATATTGTACCAAATTCAAGTGACATGCTAACAACACATATCAGATATGAAGTTTTAATTTGAATGCAGTGTAATAGCGCTCTTGCCCATTGCAGACGGACATGGCGACATGCTGGAGTCAACAGCAGACCACGAAGGGACGTCGGCTGTGCAACCCGGCTTCACGCCAGCGGTTGCGTACTGTTTGGTCGCTTATTCTGTTCTGATGTCGACCTCTGGTCTGTGCTGCAGTCACTGTAGCTGGCAGGAAACGGTTTCTCAGATGTTGAACACGAATATGGCGGTCCTGCCGAGGTGTGGTGACACGTGATCGGTCGTTAGTGCGCCCTGTCTCATTATACCGGTTCCATCGATGCAAAATGGTCGACACATGAACACTCAAGGCCCCGGCAACACAACTCTGTGCCATTCCAGCTGTCAGCATACTAATGGCCCTTTCTCTCTGATTTTGATGTAATTGTGCCATGGACGAACGTTTCACCAGGACAATGCAGATGAGTACTAAAGATCGCCATTGGTACGGCTACTTATTGACCAGGTTTTAAAAGGACTGGTAGTTAAGAGCTGCTCAGTTTCATCTGCGGTGACAAATTCTAAGGCTGTGCAGTCAAGTGGAACAACATGTAGGCACACAGCAAACAAAAGCAAATCCTTTGAGATTTCATGTGACATTTTGTGTGTTATAACCCAAATTCATTGTTTGGCTTTGTGTGCCCAAAATTGGCTCACATTCTCCACAGACAGTCACTGCTGGTTGATGCAAAATATATCCTGAGAACGTTCAGACTCACCATTGGGTTATATTGCCAGTTATAGAGCTGTTTATAACTAAACACACCTTAAAGAAATATATTTTTGTATGTAGGCGATATCGTGAGGATTAATTATTATTATTTAAGCAAATTTAAAGCAATTTGTTTGTTTATATTATTTTCTCAGGCAAGATCTTATTTTCCTTATAAGTATTTATAATTGTTGCTGTTGTCTTCAAGACAGTCTTGATCGTTTTTTGTAGGAACTGCGCTATCCAAACACGCATGCGCGTTATAGCAGTAGCAGTCTGTCATTTCGAAACCAAGGGAGGGAAAACAGACCAGCACTCGTAAGTTTTTCCAGCATGTAGACTGATATCATGTTTCTTCCACGTAATGACCTCAAAAGATGATCGTTTTACCACGATGGTCTCTAAATTTTGTTCGGTAGTTTGTAGAAGCTGGTTTTGAACAGTGTCACTCTGTTGTCTGTGTCGCCAGACCCAATCTAAAACCCCTTATGTTTAGCGTTATTGTACTCATTGGCACAAGCATACACCACACAGATCATGTTTTTTTACATTTTACATACGTATACATTCCACTTTCAAATTCGTCTTACACCCGATGCACATTCTTCACTGCACAATTGTTTGTTTTGTTTTGTTGCTTCCTTGTCCCCGAAATTACACTATGTTTACACCGGTTGAGGCCCAAGAAATATTGGCAAATAACGAGCAGCATTATGTGTTACATGGTGGCCGAATTAACCAATAGCGTCTATTTGTTCATTAAAACTTATACAATTTATTATGTACTCTGCGTATCGCTTCAGGCAACAACTCCAAACCGTAGTGGACCAATTTTTGAACGGAGTTCACTTGACGTCCGGTTACATGCAATAGCATGTCTCGCTCTCTACAGTTTTCGTCGCTCGCTACATTACTTCAGCCGTGCATAAACATGGTTTGAATGCATAAGTTACTTCTCATGAATGCTACTGTAAGATATTTTTCTTTTGTAAACGGGAAGATAAGATGCCTTCCGTGGTAGTGTTTGCTAATGTTGGCTAACAAGCTAACTAGCTAACAGCTAACTTGCTGTTGGTGTACCTCTCTGAAGTTATGTTGTGTTCACGTTTAGCTGTTTGCATTAGCTTAGTTGTTCATTCATTACTGTGTATGTATGACATGAACGGTGGCAGCTTTACCAGCAGTGTTGACAGTGTGGTGGTTTAGCCTTCCAGTTTGTGCACACAGTGTGAAGTGTCACAGAGATAAGCAGTGCAAGGCTGTACAATGATGATGATATTTTATATGCTGTTTTATATACTATTTATAGAGTTCTGAATAAGTTATCGAAAGCCAATTGACTGTTTTTGATTTGATTTGTTTTTTGTGGGTCAATATTTGCTGTAATATGATATACAAGAGTCTCGTGACTTCTAACTTTTGACCTGTCTGTTATTTGTCGCTTTTTATGTACAGATTAGAGTTTATGAAAATTCTCAGAATTTAAAAGCAAATTGTCTTTGAGTAGCAGGAGTGAAAGAAGACATCACTGCTAGCAGCAGTGATGGACATATTGGTGCAGCAGTCTTGGCCATATTGAGCCACCTTCCTATTTATTTCTTCCAAGTCTTCTCTTCAAATAGGTTGTGATTGTGTTAGAAATAGCTCTATCTGTTTTCAATGCTGACATTTTATTGAGGTGCTACTTCGTTAATCAGATGCAGGGATGATATCGTGAAGCATAATGGCTCACAAAATGGATTTCACTGTTTTACAATGTTTATTTTGGGACAAATGGTTGGAAAAGATATCAGAAGTTACCCTTTAACAACAAAGAGTCCACAGATGTTTAATAGAAATGAGGGCACAGCTGCACAGAATGTTTTCCTGTTGACCTGTCATACTGTAAATGGAGTAGACGTGACAGCATAACAGTATCAGGCTGGTAGGAGCCTGTTGCATTATGGGAAATGTAGGGTCCAGGTCATGACTAAAAGTTTCTGCTGCTTTAAATTCAGACTTAATGGACTTAGCAGTGCTAAAACACCTTTAATCTAGTATTCCAGTTATTTGCAAAAAAATAGGGTGAAAGTTCAAGGTATAATGTTGTGTCGTAGTATTTCCCAGTTGACCGCATACTCCATGCAACAGTATGTACTTTTTAAGGGCACCTGCAGTACATTTAAAAAAAAAAGAAAAAAGTATGCGATTTATAAAGCAAAGTTTGTGAGCTTACATTTGCGAACATTTCAAGTATCCCTGAAACAGGAGTTCAGCTGGATGGCTTTAGAGGGGACTCTGTATTATACAGTTTATCACAAGTTTAGGAGAAACAAATGTGACAGTTAACTTTATTTGATAAATATAGGAATTTGTACGGGGGAGTACAAATAAACTCGTATGTATGAAGGGCATGTGGATTTCTGACCTAAGAAAAAACAACATTAATTCTTTGAGTGCCACCGACGTATTTCAACGTCATTCTTCAACTATCTATTTCTTCAACCCGACACGTGAGTGCCAGTGATGTAATAATAGCCTACGTCAAATAGGGCTGGGCAATAACTACATCATCAGTGCAATATATTAAAATAATAAAAAAATATCCCTACATATTTGCTGTTGAAAGTTACAGGAGTGTAAATTGTGTTTGATATAAAATATAAACAGTAATATTTAGTAACATCCTGTTTTTAAAGCTACGGAGAAACAAAAACTTTTCATACTGCAGCTCGGCAGGGGGCCAGTCCATTAACCCTAAGGGGTGTGGGTTGTTTTGTTTTCGTATTATTATAATTTCTTTCAAGGTTTCAATAGTCTACTTCTCATGATTAAATTGAATATATACACACACAGCCTAAAAGACAGAAGCATTGCATAAACAGGTGTTCAATTTCAATATTTAGTGCTTATAGCAGACACACCCTTCTTATGTAGTAGCCTGCTGTCCATAATTGTTTACGCTGCTCTGTTGACTTGATTTCATTCAACAATAGTCACAAATGGCCTCTACGCTACATCTGATAAAACAAGAATGGAACAAGGTAAAAAAAAAAAAAAAATCATGATGAAAAAGAGAGCCTCTTCTCCTATCTATTCATTGTTTTCAGAGCCATAGTACAAAATATTCTGTGGGTCTTGAAATATGACTCAAAATGGGCAAAAACGCTGGCGCAAGGCACTTTCTGTTTTATAAACGGCTGGCACTTAAAGAGTTGATCTTGCAATGTGCAGATGTGTAGCCCTGAGCACTGGGACACTCAAGAATCAACTTTTGAATCAAAGCAATCAGAAATATAGAAGTTGAGAGCTCTATTTCTTCATTAAATAATATTTCTGTGGCTGATGTTTCAGTCGCTAATCAGCAGCACTGATGGAGAGGAAGGCCTTTTGAAATCTTTTAAGTGTGCAGACTGCTGACCTGGACTCCACTTCAAGCCATTTATATACTGTGCTCAATGAGCGCCGTCTGTGTGTTAACATCTGCCTAATGTTCCTTTAAACAATCTCTTCTTGCCTCTTGCTTTAAGACATGAGTGCCTTCAGAAGAAGATATTGGAGGAAATTATATTAACATTTATATAAAATCATGAGGGTTTTATTAGGCTTCAGGGAACATGAGCAGTGGGGCCTCATCACTTGTGAAGGACACATATTTAAAGAATGAAACCATCATCTAGAACTCAGCCCATGAGAGGTAGGACTCAAACATGAATAAGTGTACATCATGCTCGTGACACAGATGAGCATTATCTTTATTTTGAAGGTGTTGTTATTTTGTCAATTTACATCCATTCATAGGCTTTTCCGTTAGTGCTGGTCTTCTCTGCGAAAGATGTTGATGATCGATTTAAGTTATCAGTTAGCCCGCAAAAATGGTAACAAAAAAACCCAACACAGAATGTCAAGTTTTTAACACAACATTGACTGTTCCGTGGCACCGGGTCCATGGCATCTGGCTAGGTTCATAAAACTCCACCTCCACCCTGCAAGTGGTCCTTCTGAGGACAGAAACAGATGAGGAAATGCAAAAAAACCCCCCAAAAAATCAGAGTTGGTGCTGCTGGCCTGATGGTACAAGTCTGCGCAGGGTCTGCTGCCTTGCTGGTCATTTTTACCTGCCCTGGGCATTCGGGCAACTGTTAACTCTTTAAGTGCCAGTTATTTAATAAACCAGCAACTACCTTGTACCAGTGTTTTTGCCCACTTTTCAGTCTATTTCTAGACCCACAGAATATTTTGTTTTGTCTGTAGGAGAGTAGAGGACACTTTCACCAAAATCGCCACTTTTTGTACAGAATCCGTTTTCCTCTCTAAATGCAGTTGTCTCCACTTCCTGCTTTGATTGCTGTGGCGCATATTAACTCTTTATGTCCCGGCTACAAATCACAGAAACCCCAACATTACTCACAGGTTGCGGAAGACCGTGATCAGCGACGAGCTGCAAAAAAAACCCCACTTTGACAAAGTATTACGTCAATGGCACTCAAGCGTTGGATTTTGAATGACGTTGTATTACGTCACACTCAAAGATGTCGGACGTTGACACCTACTTTGAGTGAACTGATCAGAGCAGCAGGTCACAATGTAAAATGTCAAGTTGTGACTTTTTTCTTGAAACTCAAGAAGTGGGGAAGTGAAATGGCAAAATCATCATTATGTTACTAATCTGATTCCACTCAGTTTCTTCGTCTCAGGCTATGTCTATCTTGAGCCATCTACTTTTAAATGCTGTTTTCACTTGACAACGTTTTTTTTTTCTTCACCCTCGTTTTCAGTTGGCAAACAATACAACTGCAATTTCACACCCACCATCTGGCGAGGCGAGAGACAAGACAGTCCAGCTGACCAAATCATTGTTTTATGATTGAAAAGTCTGACAAAAATCAACCTAATTTACTTTAATTTTAAGGTTAATAACAACAGTTGGTGTCAGCATGATCGGCTGCCAGTGGTTTAAGATACACAGTCACAGAAAAAGAGACAGAAAAAAAAAAGACAGAAACAGAATGTTGTCTTCTTAACTTGTTGGCATCTCCTACCAGTCAGAAGTTTTGACACACCTTCTCATTCAGTGCTTTTTCTTTATTTTTAATACTTTCCACACTTTAGATATGTACTAAAGACTAGGGCTGTGATGGTATGGATTTTTTATGACTGTGTTGACAAAGCACCCAATCAATGCGGTATGGCAGTTTATCGCGGTACCCAGATTGCTGCATTCCCGCTACCCTGACCGCTGCATTCCTGCTTAGGCCTGTCGACCCTTAAGCCTGGTTTATGCTTCTGCGTCGCGGCGACGCCATCGTTGAGCATTCAAAGCTCTGCGTCGAGGGAACGCGTTGCTCTGCAATTCACCGCCAAGCTGCTGGGGGGTGTGGCTGTGTCTTTGTGTGGCTTCTGGGGGCTTATATCGGATTCCTTGGTTTTCTTCTGACATTTAACAATGACAACTGAGATAGAGCGGGTGTTTCTGGAGATGGAGCTCATAAAATTGAAAAAGAAATGCTGTCACTACAAATGTTGAAGCGCAGAAGACGTTTGCGGAGGTGGTCTGTCTGACCATTTCGTACCGCTCGTACCGCTCGTGCCACTCCACAAATAGCGGTGTTGTTGAGCTGTTGACCGGAAAAGCAACCGCCGGAAATTACTTTCTGAGCGGACCAATCACAGTCCTTGCCGTTCGCGTCTCAACGCGTTGACGAGACGCGTAGTCAGGATTTTTTGGAGGTGCGCGTCAGGCTACGGCGTAGGGTCTGCGTAGGGGTCTGCAGCGACGGCGTAGCTACGACGTAGAAGCATAAACCAGGCTTTAGGCCGCTTAGACTTGTCGACCCGGGTTTTTCGTGCACTGTGAAAGTGGTCGAATTGGCATTTTGACGGGGGTCGACGACTTGGCAATCGATTGGCTCTCAGATCGGATTGGATAGGCTTCAATGTGAAAGTCGAGCCGTGTCGACCCGCGTCGACTTGTTATTTACCCAGTGACGTTGATGTATCTGCCTGTCGCATCCTGCTTAGGTCACTGAGCAGCCTGTCATGCTGTCACTGTGAAGCTCCAGAGCTGCAGAGCTGATCACTTATAAGATCAGTCTTCCTGTTTATCTCTAGAGACCGATCTCTGAAGGACAGATATTTTATTTAATCAAACAAATCAAATGTGTAGCGACATCATCTTGTGATTTAGTCCTACATTATTCTGGGGAAATCCCACCGATCGGGGAATCCCGTTGTGAACTACGCGACCGTGTTTATATATAGAGCTTGTATAGCGATCTGACACACCTTTTTTATTGATCATGGCAGTATGTATTAGTACTAGTATTAGTATTAATACTGCACTGGGTTTGTACACTTTGCAAAGGGGACAAATTGCAACACACGGAACATTAACATATGACACACTCATGTCCGTGCTGTCCATTGTTTACCTCGCTGTGTTCCGACACACTTGAATCTGTAATGATGACGTTGTCAACGCAATGACGTATGAAAGGGATGAAAAAACAGGCACGCAGCTCTCACAGCTGGAGGTCAGAGCCGCGTCAGCTGGCACTGTGAAAGAGGCCAAATGCCGATCCGAGCCGTATCGACACGGGTAAGGAAATACCGCGTCGACACGCTAGTTTCAGTGTGAAAGCGGTAAGAGACCTCTTGTGAATCATAAAGTCTCTTTGATTCAGTGGGGGGCTGGAGGGGCCGCTAGCAGACACACAGAGAGCAGCGGGTGAGCTGGTGAGGAGTAGAGAGTCAGGTAACGAGGAGAAACTAGTAGGAATAATAAAAGAGATGATTTCAAAGCTAAATGCCCCAGCCCCAGTCATGTTTACAATGTTAAATACCAGGGTCCGACACGAACGGTTGCCCAAATGCCCGGGTCAAGTGAAAATAACCGGCGGGCTGGCAGACAGTGTGCAGACATGCCCGATCGTGTTGACTCAGACCACCAGAACCAGCTTTTGCTCCCAGCCTGCATCAGTGAGCCTTGGCGTCCCATGACCCTGTCTCTGATCCAACACTGTTCCTTCTGCAGACCAGGAACACCCCACAAGAACTGACAGGGTTTATGAGCTTTACTGTAGCCAGCCACCAGGGGATGAATGAGATGGTCTGGCTTCATTCTGGGGGAGCTGTCATGTCATCCATCTGTACAGACTGTGGCTGGACCACAGGTTTAACTGGTGCAATCATGCCTTCATACTCTCAGTTTGCTGATCTTTAATCTCCTGGATATTCTGGAGACAAATATTGATGAGCTCACCCATCCCGTCTCCATCCGCCTGTGAGTTTAAAAGTCAAGCTGCTCTTTAATCAGCGGCGGCTGGCTGTGGTATAGAATCATTCAATGCATGACCCTGGCAACCTCATGCCGGACAGCTTTATGAGGGCGAGGGCCATCTGGCCATGGCACCCAGGTTATTTCTTCTCTTTGCCTTGCAGCTTATTTTTTTGACAGAAAATGTATTGCTGACTTTGTAGGAAGAGAAAGAACCCCTGAAAAACAAGCAGTATTTGATATACACATGTACAGTCCTCTCACAGGATCTATTCTCGGAGATGGTTTTCTCTCTGATTCTCTCTTTCTCATATCTCCACAGAAAGAGATAAGGACAAAGATTATGCAAATGTGCAGGAAAATATGGTTTGTCTCTGGCAAACACTCCACCATCGGCTGAATAAAAGAGTCCAGTCTCATCACAACTGTCTCTCTGTTGTCCAACATCCTTGTCCTGAGTGGCTGAGAAGGTTTTTCAAAGGCTGATTGATTCACATCTAACTCTGGAGACATTGTGGAACAAAACAATGCAGCGAACATTCATGAAAAATAGCCATTTTCACTCACCGTTGGTCAACACTTACAAATATATAATGTGACATAATTTTTTATGTGGATTTTGGCGGTCCCTGTGGACAAAAACGGGAGTATTTCTGAGCACCAAAGTCCCTTGAAATAAAAGTAATTTTACTACAGCAGGGGACCCTGCAGGAAACTGAGCTAAAGATTTTTCTGGCAAATGATGTAGAAATAGCCAATCTTCTCAGAGGTGGTCTTGTTCACCTGTCATAAGGAGGCGTCAGTATCATCACACTAACCTTCAGTAATGCTGCGTGTTGTGTTGTCCTCGTAATTTGTAATTTACGAGTGCTGAGTCGTAAATGTCAACTGAAATGCCCCTCGAAGTTGAATTTCCAACGTGTAAACTAGTAAAGTCTTCACCAACCCCGACTTGACCACAAAGTCATAATCCAAGATGGCAGCGCTCTGGATTAGTGCCATTAAAATTTAAAAAAAAAATGACTGAGGGGGGGCTGCATGATTGTAGCAACCAAGTGGCTATTTGAAAAGAAAAGAAACCTCTTTCTATTATTTTCCCTGGATGAAGTGTAATGCGGATCTGAGACAGTTTAAAAAGGAGAATCTGTGTCTGTTTGTTTTCTGCTCTCGTCCACAGAGAGCCTGTGACTCGGTGCTGAAGTGTGGTTTTAAATGGCTTTTAATAAATAGGGTTCTTCTTAGCGCTACAGAGCTGCTCTCCCTCGACACACTCCCTCTACTCTGCACTCGCAAGCTGCTCCTGACCTGATAAAATAAAACCCCGAAATCACCCGCTGAGCTGTGTTAGTTTTATTTTTTATTTATTAAATAGGTGAAACTGCTGGAGCGTATACGCCTGTGGCAGACAGAGGTTTTATTCTGTAGAAAATGAGCCTTGCAGGCAGCATTGAACCAGGTGTGCTGGGAGTTCACCTCTGTCTGTTCTCAGCGGATGGTAGGAGAGAGTCATATATAGTGAGATGGCGCCGTGAGAGTGGCAGCCGGTCACAGCAGCTCTTGTCTCCGTTCTGTGTTTCTTTATTTATTTACCTTTATTTTTCCGTCTTTCTTAATTTTTCTTTCAAGTACGAGTGCCACATTTGCACAACACAAAAATGGACGTGCAAATGGTGATTTTTATCGTCTGTTTTTCTTTTTCGGAGTTTTAAGTCCACATCTGGCAACCCGTTCAGCCACGGCTCCATTGTTTACAGCCCGTGAACAGCTGTTAGCGCTGAGCCAGGCCAGGCCACCGTCATGGCAGAGACCGGACATCCCCAGGAGCTCCGCAGGGGAAGAGGGATGCAGGGTGCAGGAAGTGAAGCGTCGGGAGAAGAGGAGACGCTACAAGCCGTCCATCCGTCTGTCATCATGGGAAATGTGAGGTCTCTGCCGAATAAGATGGAGGAGCTGGCAGCGCTGACCGGCTGCAGTGGGAGTATCGGGAGAGCAGCCTGCTGATGTTCACTGAGTCATGGCTGAATGAACTCACTCCCGGACTTCGCTCGTAACTCTGGGCCAGTTCACCTCGTCAGAAGCGGACCAGGCGCGAGGAGAGTGGTAAGAAGAAGGAGGAGGGATTGCGATGCGTTAATGAGAGGTGGTGTAGCAGCTGGACATGTGAGGCGTTAAACAACAGCGCTGCACTAAGGATGTTGAACTGCTGGCTGTTAGTCTGCGGCCATATTATCTGCCGAGGAGTTTTCACGTGATCGCGATCACCGTTTACATCCCCCTCGGCTGATGCTGCTGCAGCCTGTGAGCTCATCCACAGTGAAGTGTCCCAGCTTCAAACATCTCACCCTCAGTCTCTGATCATCATCTCAGGAGACTTTAACCACACATCGCTCTCCACCACTCTCCCCACATTCTGCCAGTATGTGGACTGCCCAACAAGAGACAATAAAACTCTGGACTTACTGTATGCAAACACCAGGGCGCATACAGCTCATCACCCCTCCCCGCTGGGTGCTCAGATCACAACCTGGTGAGACTGCAGGCCATTTACATACCTATGGTGAAGGCGCAGCCCCACCATAAGGTGTGTAAAGCTGTGGTCAGAGGAAGCCACTGAGGCCCTGCAGGACTGCTTCAGGACCACACACTGGGATGTGCTGTGTGACCCCCACGGTGAGGACATCGACACCATGACCCACTGTGTAAGCAGGACTATATAAACTTCTGTGTGGAGAACACTGTACCCACCAGGAAAGTACGGTGCTTCTCCAACAGTAAACCCTGGGTGACCCCTGAGCTGAAGGCCCTGCTGAAGGAGAAGAGGAGGGCCTTTGGATCTGGAGACAAAGAAGGAGCTGAGGAGGGTACAGAGAGCTGAAGAAGAAGATCCAAGGAGGGCAAGGCCAGCTACAGGACCAGGATGGAAAGTAACTTGCAACAGAACAGCAAGGGAGGTCTGGAGAGGCCTAAAAACCATCTCTGGTCACAGCAGAGGCCATGAGAGGGAGCTGAAGGAGACCAAGAGTGGGCCAACCAACTAAATCTGTTTTCAACAGGTTTGACTGTGCCCCCACTCCTCCCCACTCATCAAAGCACCAGCCAGCCAGCTCTTTCTTCACAACACCTCAGCCCTCTGCCACCCCACCATCACCACCACCCCTCCCACCTCATCCTCATCCAGCACCAACACCCCACCACCACCACCATCCATCCTCACCTCATCCTCCTCCACCACCACCACCACCAAAACCATCTCCATCACAGCTGACCAGGTGAGAAGTGAACTGAAGAGGATGAAGGCAAGGAAGGCCACAGGCCCCTGGCGGCATCAGCTCCAGACTCCTTAAGGACTGTGCAGACCAGCTCTGTCAGGTGCTGCTGCATTTTCAACCTGAGCCTGAGTCTGGAGAGGGAGTCCCACAGCTGTGGAAGACTTCCTGTGTGGTTCCTGTCCCAAAGGACGACGCACTTTTAGGAGCCCAACCACTTCAGGCCTGTGGTCCTCACTTCTCATCTGATGAAGACCCTGGAGAGGATCGTGTTGAGAACCTCTGCCCCATGGTGAGCTCACATCTGGACCGCTGCAGTTTGCCTACCAACCAAACATCGGAGTGGATGATGCAGTAATCTACCTGCTGCACAGATCACTGACTCACCTGGAGAACACTGGCAGCACTGTGAGGGATCATGTTCTTTGATTTCTCCAGTGCTTTCAACACGATCCAGCCTTCTCTGCTCAGGGGAAGCTTGAAAGTGTGGGAGTAGACTGTCACCTGGCTGCATGGACCATAGACTACCTCACCAACAGACCACAGTACGTGAGGCTTCAGAACTGTGTGTGTCGGACATGGTAGTCTGCAGCACGGGGGCCCCACAGGGGACAGTGCTCTCCCCCTTTCTCTTCACCCTGTACACATCGGACTTCAGATACAACTCTGGGAGCTGTCACCTCCAGAAGTTCTCCGGCGACACAGCTATTGTTGGATGTGTGTGTCTGAGGGGACGATCGGGAGTACAGGACCGTCATCACTGGCTTTGTCGACTGGTGTGAGCATAACCACCTTCAGCTCACGCCAGTAAGACCAAGGAGATGGTCATTGACTTCCGCGGGAGGAAGACACCCAGACAGCACCAGTGAACATCCAGGGCCTGGACATAGAAATGGTGGAGAGCTATAGGTACCTGGGTGTTCACCTCAGCAATAAACTGGACTGGACTCACAACACAGATGTCCTGTACAGAGAAGGGCCAAAAAGTCGTCTCCACCTGCTGAGGAGACTGAGGTCCTTTGGAGTTTACAGGACTCTGCTCAGGACCTTTTATGACACTGTAGTAGCGTCTGCAGTCTTTTATGCAGTGGTCTGCTGGGGAGCAGGGAGCACAGAGAGAAACAGGAAGAGACTGAACAGGCTGGTCAGGAGGGCCAGCTCTGTCCTGGACTGCTCCCTGGACTCCATAGAGGAGGTGGGTGAGAGGAGGATGTTAGCTAAGCTCACCTCCATCATGGACAACCCCCTCTCACCCTCTACATGGGACTGTGGAGGCTTTAAGCAGCTCCTTCAGCTGCAGACTGAGACTTCCACCCTGCAGAAGGAGCTACCGCAGGTCATTCATACCATCAGCAATAAAACTTTACAACATCAGCATCACTGGCTGGATGTAAACACAATCTGGACTCATCTCCATCTCCATCACTGTCATTGTTATTGTCATTGTCATTACACTACCACTTTGCACAAAAAAATTGAAAATTGCACTGCCACAATAATAATTGTGTTTAAACAGTTTCATCTGTACAAGTATATATATCTATATATTTTTCCATTGTATTTTAGTTCATTGTAAATATGTAAATATTTTTATTCTATTCTATTCTATTTTATTATTATTACTATTGTGTCTGTGTTTTTGTCTTTGTTGCTGTGGCAGGTAAATTTCCCCCCAAGGGGGATGAATAAAAAAACTATTCTATTCTATTCTATTCTAGTGTGCTGTTTTTGTGTTTATAGCAGGGGAGCTGCCGATCAAGACGATTCTCTATAGGTTCCTCGCCATGAGCCATCTTAGGTTTTACAAAGTATTTCCATCTACATGAGGATCTAGGGTAACTTTCCAAGAATATTTTTCTTTTGGAGGTAGGAACATAAAACTACAAACATTCTTACACCCATTTCTTCACCTGTTTATTTATTTAGCATTATTCTGGCATGTGGCCCATGGTTTGGACAGATAACAAAATGGAGTGGCTGCTTAGCATCTGTGGAAGTACACTGTTGTTGTTTTGGGCTTGTTACATAAAGCAAATGTAGGTGGTAATCTTATTTTTTTCCAAACGTATGTGGTTGAGAGGCATACACAGGAAAATATAGTTTTCAAATGTTTTACAGGACTGTTGGCAATCCATTAACTCCAATGGGGTTATTGAATGTGAACACAGATTTGGGCGAAAGAATTGGAATCAGTGTAGTCACCTTAGTAAATATTGGACCAAATTTTGACAGACGGATGATGGGAACATTAACTTTGTCTGAGATGTTTTTCCATCTCAGTAACACACTCTTGCGAGATCTAGCTCCTTTAATAATGCTGCTGGGTGTGTGAATATCTAACATTAACATTAAAGAAAACAAAGCAAATATCTGCTTTCATCCATCCACATGGATGAGGTTAGATGATTTGTTTGGAGTATCTTTGCTGCAAAGAAAAAAAAAAAAATAACACACTACGAAGGTTACTGTTCAATTATGTAAAAATCCATATGGCCCCTTGCATGTTTAGAATTTTTTTTGAAAATCCCAACTGAAAATCAATATATTTTTTTTTCTAAAAAACATTATTGAATAGCCAATAGATGTGTGTTGAAATATTTTTACATGTCTGTGTATCAGCTGTATGGCATGAATGAATGCTATTTTGAGTAATCAATACCTGTGACTTACACTCACAGAGCAGGTAGGGACACAGCAGGTCTTTAGAGGGTAGCATATCTGTGATATATCAGCCTGTGTCCATTGAGTGTCCTCCCTACCCAACGCAGTCCTACATGTTTGCAGTCCTCACTGCTAAACTGAGCTCATCTGTCCTCTGTCCCTAGTGTTGTTGGGATGAACTTGAATCACCCTCTGACTTAATTAGTGGATTTTTGGTGGCTCGAAGGAGCAGGGAGGCCGCTGTCTGCTCGGGGTGGCCTGGCTGACATTTGGCAGGGATCATCTGCTGTCCCACTGCGGGGGATCAACCAGACTGACTGTTTACAGCCGGCTGGTGGTCTCTGATATGTTGCTGCTATGTGGGAGGGACAGCTCAGAACCTGGCTTCAGGTCAGCTCACGGCACATGTAGATAAGGTCCTGCAGGGCCAGGTGTCAGGATTTCATCACAGGTGGGAGCCACAAGTATTATCATCACTCTCAGTCGACATTTGAAAGATTTCTTTCAAAGATTCACCTCTGCATTATTTAACATAGATATTCAGGAGTCTCTGATGATCTGATGATACAGTAGGTTTACAGGTTGTTCTGATAACTGGTTCCCCCTTTGCCAGAATACCTGGATTCCCTATCTCTGAGGATAATGGATGTCTTATTGTCATTATTATGTTTTTTTTTTTTTTTTTTTAAATTATGTCTTTTATTACAAAACATTGCTGACAGCATTATATGTCAGATGCAGCTCAGTGATAGGCCAAACAAAACTTTAAGCACATGATTCATAGTGTTTCTATCAGTGTGATAGTGTGATCAGTAACCATTTACAGTTATTTACAGTCATTGGGCTTCACTGGTGGTGACTATGAAGAAAAAGAGAAATGTTGATAGTGAGGGCTGCCGCTTTCAGGAGTGGTGGGAATTACAACACTTCTTGACTGAAAATCCTGAACATCAATCAAATCAACAAGGCAACCGTCTAATTTGCAAAGAGACGGTTGCCTTGTTTAAGGATTTCAACGTAAACACACTACAAGACTAATCATGCTACAATGACCGACAAGCTAGCAGGGAGTGACTGCGCTGCAGAAGTGGCACAACTCCAAGTTGCTCTGGCATTGAAAAAGCGATTTTTCATGCAGGCCTGTGATTCAAAGGAAAATATCACCAAGTGGCCATGTTAATAGTTAAACATGGCAAACCTTTTACTGAAGGCCTGTTTTTAAAAGACTGTGAAAATGGTGGAAAACATTTGCTCCGAGAAGAAGCAGGAATTTATGAATGTTTGCCATGTTTGTGGCACGGAGAGTTGAGGACATGTCGTCAGATATTCAGAAACAGCTGGGTGATAGGGGAGTGGCTTTTGATTATTTCGCATTAGCCTGCGATGAGAGCACCGATGTATCTGACACAACCACATATTTTTTTAAGAGCAGTTGATAACAACGTCAACTGGACTGGAGGAGCTGCTGGACCTCAAAAGCCTAAATGGCAAACCAGAGGAACGGATTTATTCCTTCATGTTTGTGAAGCTGTTGATGATATGAAGCTAGATCATTACTGTTGGTGTGGCTGGTGAGTGAAGTGGATTATCCACACTGATCTGCAATAAAGTCAGTGAAGAAGCAGCTAACGCTATTAAACTATTAAACTAAGCTATATTGAAACCAGCGACAAAGGCAATCAGTTCTACAGTATTTGCTCTAAAGCCCTACACCACAGGCAGTTTCAGCAGTTCTTGTGCAACATTCAGGCTGAATATAGTGACGTAATATATCACAACAATATGAGGTGGCTAACTCAGGGGTCCGCACAGCTGCAATGTTTCTCTCTCTAAGAGGAAAATGGACATTTTTTGGGTGAAAAAGCACAACAAATGGAATAACGGTCCTGCATGGATGGCAAATCTGTCTTTTTTTTATGGTGAGCCAGCTACACGCTCACATCAAGCCCAACAACAAAACAAACAAGTTGGAACAAAACTGCAGCTTTTTGAAAGACACTTGTCCCAAACAGAGCCCTGCACCACACACTTCCCTGCTTTGAAAGAGGTCATGTAGGCCTGTCAGGATAACAAATTTTGCTGGACGATATATTGTTCCACAACTTATTGCCGATAAACAATAATATTGTCTGCATTATTCTGAGGTTCCCCCCACCCCCGTGGACGCCCCGGACGGGACATAAAAAGAGGACATGTCCGGGGAAAAGAGGAAGTTTGGGCTCAGCGGCACCGGGCTCAGTGGCACCGGCGGCACTATGCGGCACAGGCTGGCACGATTGGGCACGTTTGCACACTGTCTGTCGGCCTGCCGGTTATTTTCACTTCACCTGGGCTTTCGGGCAACTGATAATGTTGGACCCTTGCAATCAGGGCAGGGGCATTTAACTTTGAAATCATCTCGTTCATTACCTGGCTCTCTACTCCTCACCAGCTCACCTGCTACAGCCGCTCTCTGTGTGTCTGCTCTCTGTGTGTTTGTCCCACTGAGACAAAGAGACTTTATAACTGACAAGAGGTCTCACTCTGTTCATTCTGCTGTGGAACCAATGCACCCACATGCTGAGAAAGATGTGCAGAGTGAACCCCTTCTTAAGCAGCCTCCTTGGTAGAGAGAGATGAGGAAAACAAGCGTGCATGCGCATGGCGATATATCGAGGCCTGAAAAGCAACTGACGCCGTTTTCATTTACCATATGCTAAATCGATTTATTGACTATTGTGACGGGCATGAGGTCATGGACAGTTTTCCACAGGACGGTGCGCAAATGAAGTGTTATGCAACAGCTGCCACATCTCTTTCTGAGGAATTCAACAAACGCTTTCACGACTTTGCAGTTATTGAAAAGGACATGTTGCTTCTCCCTTCTCTGTGGACCATGATGATCCTCCTCTTCAGCTCCAGCTGGAGCTCATTGAGCTGCAGTGTGATGATGAGTGCTGCAGAAAACACCAGCAGTGTTCTCTTGTTGAATTTTACGGCAGCTGGACAAGGCAAGTTTCCAGAAATGCGGTCGTTCGCGAAGACAATGCTTACCTTATTTGGCTCCACATATTTGTGTTAGCAAACATTTTCGTCATGAACTTAAACAAGAACCATTTGAGGTCATGGATGAGTGACTCTCACTTACATGACATTTTATGCATCTCAACCACTGCCCTCAAGCCAGACCTGGTCTCTTAACTGAAATCTAGAACTCAGTATGACCCTTCTCATTAGTGTCAGCCAGTTATTCGTTCCTTGACCTATCGGAAATTGAGTGTTTTTAATGGGAACAGTGGAAAGCCTAAAGCACACTAATGCACTTGGACTTGTAGCACATATTTTATTACACTCTTGCATAAGATTTTTTTTTTTTTTTTTTTTATAACTGTTGATGTTATGTACTTGTAGGCATGAATGAAATGCAGAATTATGTATTTAGAGTTGTTCTTATCTGCCTGAGTGGTTTATATTTTGTTACATTGCCATTTGAAAAAAATAAAGGTAATTGTGACAATGAAAATTGTTTTGTAACAGTGTGTATTTTCATGTAACTTTTGTGGTTAAAATGTCAGAAGAACTATTGGCCCTTGGGCATCTCCGTTTAATTTACTTTAAGTTTTAAGTTACAATTTTCAGTAAATAGCACAACACTGGAGACATGTCAGACATCTGAAGGTTGCAGCTTCTGTTCACTACAGAATAAAGTACACAAAATACACTTTTCTTTTTGAGGCGGCTCAATAGCTTTGGGTCTTAAATGTTTGCTTTTATTGCTACTATTTTGAATGCCCTTTGTTAACATAAAAAATACACATTATTTTTATCAGTACTTTGCCTGTCCTTGCTTTCAAATGGACAAAATTTAATAGAGTTATTTTTCCTTTTGTAGCAGCCTAATGAGCAGCACAGCTCATAAATATTTCTGAATGATAGTACTCATCTTTATCGTCTTGTTAGTTAGAACATGCCTAGTCTGGCTGTAGCCCTCCGTAATCTTCCGCTCAATTATCATTTCCCTACATATTACGTCTGGGTTTGCTCCCCTTGGACTTAATTTCTCAGGATGAATTCCAACCGGGCCAGCAGCAAATGGTGGGGGACGGGGGGACGATGACGTCGAATTTGCGTTGTAGTCTAGCTGGTTGTAGTTGGCAATGGTGGCGGAGCTGGAAGTGAAGGAAGCCATTCAATCTGTTTTGGCAAAGCTCCCAAATATTCAGCAGTTGAAGTTGGAACAAGAGGAATGTTTAACCAGTTTTATTGCTGGCAAAGATGTCATGGCTTTACTCCCCACGGGGTTCGGGAAAAGTCTTATTTTTCAGTTGGCTAGCCTGAATGCTAGCGGCGCACTACATACTTCACGACCAAACATTAGTGATTGGGTAAAATCAGGTCCAATGGAGGAATGCCAGACCCTCTGAACGATAGTACAAGGGTCTGGTAAGACCAGGCTAGAACATGCCTAAAACAACCTCAAGCTGATTTTAAAAGCTAAATAAGAGCCACTGAACAGGTATGCACTTCATAATCCTATTAGTAACGCAATCTTTAAGATGGTCAATAGATTAGTCGACTATCAAAATATAATCAGTTGCAGCCCTAAAAGAAGCAACCTCTGCATCACTTTTCAGTCCCTTCAGATGCCTCAGTGTCTCCACTTATGTTGACTCTGGTTTGTCCTCTTAGCTTTATCCAGAGTTTTGTTGCAGCTGTTTCTGCCTCCCTCTTTCTTCTCTTTTCCTGTTTAGCAGGGTGAGCCGTCAGAAGTAACATTTTCTCTGCCATTGTTCCCTACAGAACAGATTCTCCTAATAACTGTGTTTCTGCAGAGGAGTGTGCTGGATATTTCTAGCAACAGCGGGAGCGAGGGAGGGACAGATGGGGACATGAGCGGGAGACAGGAAGGCACGTGAATGGTTCTTTCCATTTGGACCGAATGGCAGTTGATTGGTCAGAGATTTTATAGTTCTGCAGCTGCCACAGAGGTCTGATTCTTTTCCTTCCTTTTTCTGAATACAGAATGTATTGACTGCTCTCAGGGTGGAAGGGCCATTTCACCCAGTATAACAAAAAGTACTTCTATACAGAATTACCAACTATGCCTTTAAGAACCAGATTACATGTCTGGACATTGTCATTAGTTTTTATTGTTACTGTAAAAGTGGTTTGTAATTTTTTTTAAGTTGGACCTTTAGCTCCATCAGGTTTGGGATGTTTTGGGGGCAGACAGTGCCACTTGGATCAGCTGTAGGTCAGTTCACAAAATTGTAACTTCTCACAGAGCAGCTTTGAACTCATGAATGAATCACTCATCGTGCCCTAATTTAGGCCTCAGGCTTCTCCCCTGCGGTCTAAATCAGATGTTTATTTGATTTTTTAATATTTTTTTTTTTGTTCCTGGCTGGGTTTTCTGCCTGACCGAGCAGCTGACTGTACGGCTGAGTGAACAGCTAGTTGTACCTTGCAGGCTGTTCCTGCTCTGCCCGGCCTCTGGTTGACGAGACATGACCGAGGGACTCGGCAGTCAAATCTGCCGGAAATCAAATTAACAAGTTCTGACAGGAAGCAACGTGCTACCTGCCGGGAACACGGCCAACACTTTTCTGGGTTCGTCTCTGAAACGCCTCGCAGACTTTAACCCTGCCGCCGTGCTGTCGACATGGATCTGGTCTTTATCCTGGTAGTGAGTTGTCTGCAGTGGAGGGCAGTTGGACTGGACTTTCAAACTGGAGTTCACTAGTCCTGGATCGGTGTCTGTCAGCAGCTGTGTGCACTCTCCTCTTAAGGCTGAAATATACTTCTCCGTCTGCGTAATCCGTCATCCGACTCTGTAGCTACGGAGACCCCTCGAGCCCTCACACTTCTCCGTCATGATGCGTGTTGGGCAGCCCTGCCGTGAAATGCACCCCCTCGGAAAGTGAAGCAATTTGCCTTAATATCGCTGATAAAAGCAGGGGAAAATACTATTTTATGATTTAATTATTTGTGAGGGAGATAGAAGAGAACAACACTGATTGCTTTCAGTCTTTAAAACTCCTCTTCCTCTTTCTTTTCAACACAAAATCGGATAATAGCGAACGCAAACCAACAACTTTCAGTATGTTCTGTGTAAATATACCCCAGCCATAATTACTGAATGAATTAAATAGATTTTTTGAGCAGGTTGAATATGTTTGGTTTGCCTTTCACAAGGATAATCGATACTTTAGTTCCTGTCCTGTCCGTGCTGCTGCAGAAGCGACCTGTCTGTCTGTTTCTGTGTAGGGAGAGAGGCTGCATTTCACAGCAGGGTGTAACTAGAGGACCAGTCACAGCCCTTGTCATCTCCGTCTTCCCTTGACGGATTGACGGACAGTTAAAAAAAAATTCCTGCGTCCGGAGACGACGGAGAGGCTCTCCGTCAGGCTCTCCGGCGACGCAGAGGGCTCTCCGTCTCTACGTACGGCACTTTACGGAGTACTATAAATTGGCCTTTAGACGGACAACTGATTAAAGTCTGAAAACGCTGACATTCCCTTCTGTCCAAATCAGATAAACATGAACTGAACATGTTGAGATGATTCATTGGTGACATCATTCTTCACGAACCTAGAATATAACCAGTCTCTATTTCCAGAGATTCATTTCCACATTTGAGCGACTAATAAAGAACGGTCTTATCAGAAAATCTATTTTAATATTGAAACTCACCCTGGTTGTGGGTACTGAAACTTATTTGATTGGATTTCTGTCCCTCAGGTCACCTTGACGTCATGCCTCAGCGTGTGCTGTTGGAGGGGGAGGGGCCAGACGCCCAGGTACCAGCACACCTGACCAGGATTCCCATCTCCCTCATCAGCACCAGCACAGACTGTGCCAGCAAAATAGTAAAGGTCTGTTTCTAGCAGCCAAGAAAACAGGCCTTTCTTTTTACACATTAATATAGAGACCATATTTGGGTGATGGAAATTAAGTAAGTGCTTTCACTCAAATACTATACAATTTTGAGGTACTGAAGTGCCATTATAGTTAACCTAAGTTATTTTGCAGATTCCAATCATTTCTTAAAAAACAACAGATGTAATTTTACTTAAGTAGAAAATTGAATGCATGACTAAGCAGTCCAAAAAGTAAAAGTTTTGGTCATAGTCAAGTCAGCAACTGACACACATATTGGGCTTTGTGCATATTGTGCATATTGGGCTTTGCCATGTTATGATTAGGTTCCTGGATTATATCGATCATTGTTTTGTGTTATTAATTGATTTCCAATAATAAATATATACATATATATGTATATATTTATTATTATTATATTACTCCTATCAACATCGAAGTGGGCAAATATGATTGCCTTTTGCAATTACATTTGAGTAATACTGTACATACTTGACAAATCTCCCTTTAAGATACAAAAAATAATAATTTGCAATTAATCACAATTGACTATGAACAATCATGCAATTAATTGTTTTTGCATCTCTTGCTGCTGCTCACCGGCCCAGCAGCCACGTCAGAGTTGCTGTGAAGCTGCTCTCTGTAGCTCTCGGCACACACTGTGGGTTTCTCTGCCGCTGACTCCTGACCTGCTTCTGAGAAGGAAGACCCAATTTCCATGAAAATACCAACAGCTCACTTACTGTTGTGCCTCTGTGGGTTAAATATAGAAAACACAAAGCAGGCAGTTTCAAGGAAAATACCAGCAGACACAACGTTGCTTGTGCTGACCATTGCCACACAAATGTAGTCCTTAATATTTTGGTTGTTATGGACGAATGAGCAAAAGCTAATTCAGAAAAACATTTCAAATCACTCTTATAATTTGTGACTTGAATGAATAAATTAGGTAAAATATGTTTTGTACAGCTCTTCAGGTATGTCGTGTAAGTTCTGTTCAAGAATCTTTCATATTTTCCATCACTGTTCGTGTGTTTTTCTCTGTCCGTCACTCGCCACCACCTGTTAACTAATTTTTTTTTTTTTTTTTTTTTTAGGCAAGCCTATTTTCTTCTTGATTAGTACGCTACAGGAATATATTTATGAAATCAAAGCAGCAGAGTAATCCACCTTCTGTCTCCCAGCTCATTTCCCTCGAGGCGCTCATCAATACGCTGCTCACTTTCCTGGCATGGCTTTGATCAGCTGACAGGCCCTCAGTGAAATTCTGCAGAGCTTCAGTGAGATCTAAATGCCTTCCACTTTGTCTCTAAAGTGTTTGTGTTTTTTTTTTTCTCCAGGGGAAAGTGGTTCGTAAAGGACCACTGGTGTCGTTAACATCCGACAACTTCATCCTGAAGACTGTCATCCAAGGTATCACTCAAGCGTCTGTGTGTATCAGCTGTCCGTTGCTATCTGAATTTGGGTCTCAGCAGCTGCCTACTTGGCTTCAGAGTGTTCATGAATCAGTTTTCAGGTGCAGATGTACAAGTTAGTTCAGTGCTGTTGTGCTTTTAAAGGGCACTGTTGAAAATCAAACCACAAACCTGTCAGTCACCATGCTCTTTTTTGTATTTTTTAGCGTGAAATTAATACATTTTTGTGGTTAATCATTATTGGGAGTTGTTGGTCGTCTATGAGTTGTAGCATGACTTCGTTTGGCACTCATTGCACATTAATCAACAATATGGCTTTTTAGTTTAGTAAGTCCCCTTAAAATAGAGGTGTCAAACTATCCCAGGCCGCATCAGCATTATGGTTGCCCTCAGAAGGCCTGTTGTAATTTTAAGATTTAAATTATATAATAATTAATAATTAATTCTGCATTTAATTATCATTGGTTTTACTAATAACCTAACTAAAGTAAAAAATAATTACAAGCAGACATTCAAGTGTACAACTATTGTATAATTTCCAAAAAAAGTTCATGAACAAAAACACACAAATCCATTGCCTGGCCAAAACAAAAGTCGCCACCAAAAAAAAAAAAAACACACTCTAATATTTCGTTGCATTGATGATGGTAGAGTCTGCCGCTGCGCAAAGCCTTCTTCAGCACATCCAAAAGATTCTCAATGGGGCAAAGGGCTGGACTGTGTGGTGGCCAATCCATGTGTGAAAATGATGTGTGTCCGATGAATCCTGGCATTGTCATCTTGAACTATGCCCGTGTCATCAGGGAAGAAAAAAATCCATTGATGGAATAACCTGGTCATTCAGTATATTCACGTAGTCAGCTGACTTCATTCTTTGAGCACATATTGTTGCTGAACCTGCAGTAATTATCCTATAGGAGGCTTGTACCTATTTGCTTAGTTATATCCAGGTGGCGAGTTTTTTGGGCCAGGCAGTGTATATACACTGACGTAAAGTCAAAAATACTGTATGTGGGCACACACATTTTTTGTGTGTCATTATAAAATCTATTTCACAAAGATATGAGATTAAGAGACACATCCATCCAAGATTGACATTATCAAATGAATAAAAAAGTTGATTTTCTCAGAGCCAGTGTGGATCTAACAGTTCTGGCAAGTCCTTTATTTTTCATGAAAAGAGCAATTTCATGCCGAAATTCAAAAAAAAAAAAAAAATCATTGGGAGCCATCACTCTGACTCCATGCCCATACAGCTACCTTAAAAAATAGCTGGAACTGACTGTGATTCACACTGAATGAAGTTCACCATTTTCATGACTGTGGTCTTCACTTTATTGAGCTTTGTGGTGCATAATGCAATGGTAAGCTGTCAGGGAGTGTGGCAGATTTGCATTTTCTCTTTCAGTAAGTCCCACCAGCTTTTCCCAGGGTCATTTCATTCCTTTTACTGACAGACTTCTCCACTGCATTGAAGATTTTTCATCCCATGCATGGTGACCACATCCAGGAACTCCTCACCAACAGACAAGTCTGCCTTCAAGCTCCTCCTGAAAATTTTTTTTAAAGTATCTTTTTTCAAACTCATCACTTGACTAGAATGCTGCTGCAGGCAACATCTGATATTGAGACACTGCAATGCAAGAGTTAAAAAATCGAGGTGCATTGTGGGACATGTAGTTTATGGCCACTGTGCTTCTGTAAACCAGAATCAAATCATATGTTAATGGAAATGATATTATTTGCATATGCTTGTGGGCCACTTAAAGGGGAAGTGCTGTTTTTATTTACAAATTGGACCGTATTTCAGCGAAAAAACACTGCTATTTACTCATCTATTTCACTTTGGAATCATTTGCAGTAGTCTGACGCATCTTAAAAAGTAGGTATAAAACACTCCTACTTTATGTACCATAAAGCTTCAATTAGACACAAAGTCTCTTCTTGTTTGTCAGACATGGCTTCAGGCGTGTGGCTTTACAGGCATGCAAGACAACGTTAGGTAGGTTAGATTTTCCAAAATTGAATTGATTAGTTTGTTTTATGGAAAGCATGAGCACCGAACCAAAATTCTTTCAGATAGAGAGGCCAGAGAGGGGGGAAAAAGTTCTCTGAATGTGACCAATCCTCATTTATTTATATTCTCATGTACAGTAGGTTTATCAGCTTGTACTGTTGAAAAATTAGATTGGATCAGATGGTAAATGTGCCGTAAAACCAAAAACTAATTGCCCAAAGCTGTATGCTGTAGCGCTGTCTATCAGGACTGTGCGTGTGTCCGCATGCGTGCATGTGTGCGTTTGTGTTAAGCTGTTTAGCTGGTCTGGATTGTAGAAGCAGACGGAGCCCAGTGTGTCTCATTGTTGTCTTGTCTGTGGCCTTCTTATCTCTGAGCAGCCTGATTAAAGAGCCACAGAGAGCTGAGCCTCTTATTGTGGTAGGAGACATCCTTCCTTTTATTCATTTAAACTGTCTGACACCCCGTCTGTTTTTTGCAGCTGCAGAATGAGCAGATCCACCTTTTTTATTTTATTTTTTTTGCAGACTGTCTTGTCAGTTGTGGTACAGTGTTTGGCCTACTGGTGAATTGTGGGTTTTGTGTTTGATTTGTGACAGTCCTCTAATCTTTCTCCTGTTTCTGTTTCTTTTGTTGTTGTTCTTTGAAAAGGCATCCATACAAGCCCTGTCATTCTGGTCTGTTGTTGTCCCATCAGCTAACTAGACTGCTGTTGTTCTCTGTCACCACAAGATGGAGAAAAACAGTGAGCAGTGCTGAAAAGATAAGCATGATACCAAACCACCTGAGCAGCAAGAGGCAGTGAGAATCACTTTGCATTCAACACTGCATATATCTTGTTAAAAATGCAACTACCTTTCTGTTCTGTTTATCTGTCACTCAAGCCAGGCATTGGAGGCACCACCAGTAGGAATGCCATGGTGAGGACAAAACTGGCCTTGTAGCGCAAACATGGTGATTAACTAAATGGACTGTATTGCTATAAAATAAAGTAAAGCATTTCTTGGGGTCGATGGGAAAGTAACTAACAGTAGCCGCGGTAGCTCAGTCTGTAGTGACTTTGGTTGGGAACCGGAGGGTCACTGGTTTAAGTCCAGGTCGGATCGAGTCTGGAGATTGGACTGGTAGCTGGAGAGGTGCCAGTTCCACTGCCAAGGTGCCCTTGAGCAAGGCAGTGGATCTCCTCATTCTCCTTGTTCTCCTTCAACAACATGCCTGAACCACTGAACATATCCACTTTGTTCACATTTGATGCTTTTAATGTCTGCTATTATATCCCCAAAATGTGCAAAATTAGAAAAATAAATGAGATTTTCATTCTTTAGGTTGTGATTCAATATTGATTCTGGATTTGATATTGATTCAATAAGTAGAAAAACACAAATACCTTTTAACATTTTTTTTAACAATTTTTATAATGATTTATTATTGTTTGTTATTTTCATGGCCATTTGAACATACTGTATGTGCGTCAAGTCTGACATTTTGAGGAATGACACTAAAAATAACCAAAATAAATCTCTGTTACCATAAATTACCTTAAATAAATAAATTTAGCATAAAAATAAGTATGTAAGCAAGTAAGTAACCAGTATATATTTACTAGTATTACTGTTCTTAAATTCTGCCTGGCAAGGCTTACACAAAACTTGCTTTTTTTGTGTTCCAGATGTACATGATAATCCAAAATGAGTCCAAACATCCAATTATCAGTTTGAAGGCACCGGCTTTACGCTGCTGCTGCTACTCTCTTCGCTTGCCATTTTGTTGTCTTTGGTCGAGTGTGGCTTCCATCTACACAAATCACACTAATATGTTGCTCACAGCGCCCCCATTGGTCAGAAGCTTGAATCGATTCAGCATATCCTTTGGAATGATATTGAATCGGGTGATTAAAAAAATGCAATGCATCAATATTTTGATCTACCCCTGCCTTAAAGGCATTTTAATTATTGTTAATTATGTTTTTCTCACCAAAGATAATTATTTTGGATCTTCTGTTTTGTGCACTTGAAGAGAATTCATAAATAACAAGAAACAGATAGTGTCATCGGTACAACTGATGATTTTTCATTTGTTTCTCTGTAATTTGGCCTAAGGTTTTTTTAGTTGCTAAGTGAACCCAAGTAGTTTGTGTCTTGGAGATTGGACTGGAACCACTTTAGGTCGACCTTGTTCTCCTGTTCACTAGTATTGCCATCAGAATTGCCAATTTTGTTTTGTGCTCAATGGTACGTTGGTGTAAAATCGTAACTGTACAGGAACTATTTTTGTGTTGTTTTTGAATAGAACACGAGAGCCCTAGATTTTGCAGAAGATAAAGCTTTTAATCCTTGTCACCACATTTGATTTTCTGAGCAAGTAGTGCTGATGGCTCACTAAGGCAGCAACTGGTGATTATTTTCATTAATCACATTAATTCATTATTAATGATGATTCATTAATCACAATCATTAATTATTCAGCTGTTTTTTTTATTAATCATTTCATGTTTTGGAAGTGCCCAAAATACCAAAAATCCTTGTTTACAGTTCCCTATGTTCCAGTGTGATGTTTTTAAATTGCTTGATTTGTCTGCCAATAATTCTAAGCTTAAAGATATTCAGTGTATTTTTGCATAAGACAGTCAGCAAACCTTCACAATTGAGAAGCTGTAATTAGACAATTGTTTCTGTTGATGAAACAATTGTGACTAAATGTTTACAAATTCATAATTTTCTCTCTGTTATACGTGATAGAGATCATCACCCGAACGTCTGATGTTGTCCTGCTTCTGTTTTGCAGAAGAAGATTCCTCACCGAACCCTTTGTCTTTGAACTCATCGATCAATGTTGTCCTGTTCGGAGGGTTGGCCAAGGACTTCAATCAAGCTGTCAATCAAGGGGTAAGTTTAGTTATCCATCAAAGTTCTGATGTTTAGTGTGCTTTCACACCAGAGTTCACACTAAGTTTGGTTCATTTGGTTCAGACCAGGGGGAGTATGGTGCCTGCAGGTCATTTGCACATTTTTGAAGACACCATGAATGCCGAACAGTACATAGAGCTGCTAGAGCAACACATGCTGCTCTCAAGACAACGTCTCTTTCAGGGACGCCCATGCTCATTTCGTCAGGACAGCCCAAAACCACATTCTGCACGTGCTTTAGATTATGAGATAAACCTTGATGAACGATGAAAGACGATGCAACTATATTATTCAGGAAGTTCATATCAAACAAGTAGCCCTTTATGTTACTCAGTACTGTTGAAGTAACCCTCAGTTTCAAGGAGGTAGGTGACCCCCAGTCCAGACCAAGGGGAAACACGATACATTGTTCATTTTAGTTGTGGTGTAGTGAGTCGCCTCACAGAAAGAAGGTACCAGGTTCGATTCCCGGCCCTGGGCCTTTATGTGTGGAGTTTGTATGTTCTACCTGTGTCTGCGTGGGTTCTCTCCAGGTACTCTGGCTTCCTCCCACCATCCAAAAACATGCATGGGGATTAGGTTAATTGGCTAATTTAAATTGACCGTAGGTGTGAATGTGAGTGGTTGTCTGTCTCTATGTGCCCTGTGATGAGGTGGAGACTTGTCCAGGGTGTACCCTGCCTTCCGCCCTAAGACAGCTGGGATAGGCTCCAGCCCCTCACGACCCTATGTGAGGATTAGCGGTAGAAAATGGATGGATGGATGGAGTCCTGAGTTCTTTTCCAAGCAAACCAAACATGAGGTGTGAGATGCTTAAGAAACACATATGTAGGTGCAACAGTGTTGATGAAAAGTCTAGACAATTTCACTGTTCTGGAAAAAAAACCTGACCGAGTGCAAACAGTAACTGTGGGAGATTTGTCAGCCCTGCAATATGTTGTGTCACATGAATCTATATTTAGTGTGTGCAGGCATGCTGTTGTGATGTGGATGGTGTGGTTTATGATGATGACAGCAGCGCCTGGTGCTGAATCTAATTTACAATTTTGATTTATATTCTGGTTCATTTTCTCTCCTCTGCATCACCTGAGTGTTAACAAATCCAATGTGTTGTTCTTTTTCAACTTCATGTTTAAATTCTTCTGAATAGAATTCTCCTCTCCACCCTGTCAGCAAACTACTTTCATTTCTTCTTTCACACATGCTCGTAGACCCCTCACTTCTGACATGTGATGTTATGTATTACCACTAGCACTATGGGCTGCAGTTACAGAAAGACACTTGCAATGTATATAATGAAATACACAGTACTCACTGAAAATAATTAGTGAATGAAAACAGTGCTGATGTTATACTCAACAACAAAAGAAACGTAATTTTCACAAAGGAAATTCTAGTTGTTGCCGTTTGTCTCAGCAGCAATGTGAAAATACTTGTTTGGACAAAAGGTTGTGCATGAATGGTAACGTGCCAGAAATGTTGTGATGCTGTATTCACATGGCGTGTGAATGTAGGATCGGCACTTTTGTTTGTCTACCCAACCTGCATAAAATGGGAAAAAATCTTTTCTCTAAGTGCTTTTTTAATGATGCCGCGACTGACGCAAATCCAATGTGAACGTGCTATTGGAATGCTGAGTGCCAGCATGAGTGCGCGAGATGTTGCAAGGGCAATGAACGTTCATGAATCAATAATTAGTCGTCTCAGAACCAGATTCCATGCCACGAACAGCACTTCAGATCGTTCACGCAGCAGCAAAACTGATAGAATTGTAGAACGTTCAGGACAGTTCTGTCGTGGGATTGGTTCAAAGGTAGTTACATGTTTGGTGTACGCCTTGTTTAATACATAACAGAAACACTAGTTGTCTGTACTCTCTCTGTACACGGCTCTGCCCTGTGAGTAGTTTTGGGGCTTCTTGGATTTGTAGTCAAATCTTAAAGAGACAGTAAAAGCCACAGAGATTGAAGCAGGAAGTGGAGACAGCGGGATCAGAGAGCAAAACTGTACTTGGAAAAAAATGTCCTTTTTGGTGAAAGTAGCCTACTCTACTTCAGATGAAACAAGAATGAAACAAGGTAAAATCAAACATTTTTCCCATGATGAAATAGAGAGTCATAGTACAAAATATTCTGTGGGTCATGAAAGATGACTCAAAATGGCCAAAAACACTGGCACAGGCCACTCGGTTTTATAAAAAGGCTGGCACTCAATGAGTTAATGCAGTAACTATTCCAAATATAACATGTCATTGAAAGAAGAACTATTCTGCATTACTTTTGCTTTAAGTACTTTAATCATATTTTGATGTCAGTACTTCTGCACTTTTACTTAAAAGAACATCGGCTTTAGATAAATCTATTGGTGTGGTTGCAGACAATTGACTGCAACCTTCAGGTGCATTCACCAAATTCTAGCTGCATCTTCAAAGTAAAAAGAGATAAACCACCTCTAGAGCCAGTGTTTGGATGGTCAGTTTTGGGCTACTGTATAAACATGGTGGAAAAACATGGCTGACTCGACGAAGAGGACACAATCCCTACGTAGATGTGAAGGGGTCATACTAAGCTGCCAAAAACACAATGTCTTAGTTTCAGGTGATTACACACCAAAGTTTCTGCTAATAGAGCCTCAAACATTTCTTATCATGGCTGATTCATATTAAAAGCCTTCAACTGGCTTTTATTGTGAAGCATCCATAGGAAACACAATGTGTTTGTCATCAGAATCATCTTTGTGATTTCTTGCAAAATTGCTGCTCCAGGGGGGTTCGATTCTCCCAGAATTCTGGGACCTGTAGTAGTATTAAACCACACTTGATTACCACGTTGACCACAGGTGTATCACTACATCAGAGCTTAAATCTTACGGGTTACAATTTAAACATCTGCTTCAAAGAGTCCATGGATCCATGCATCTTTGGTGTAACAGCTCACCTCCTACAGCTCCCTTAAACTCTGTTTTTGTCACATGTGATGTTGTTTTGAGAGCGCTCAGTCTAGTGTTGACCTGGACAGGGACAGTGAACACAACAGGGATAATCCTCCTGTCAGCAGAATTTAACAGTGATCCCTCCCCACCCCCCAAACGCACACACACACACACACACACACACACACACACACACACACACACACCTTCACAGCGGCATCTTGATACAACTCAAAGCGCCGCAAAATCTAATTGAAGGCAGGAAGTCATCACTGCTGCTGTGCTCAGCTGCAGATCACAGAGGTCTTGTCAAGTTGCATGTCTCTGTAACATGATTATTCAGACTATGTGCTGTCCCTTTGTGAGCCCAGAGCGCAGCTTTAAATCCGTCTCTGGGGCAGCTGACACGCCTAACAAAAGACAATCTCTGTTTTCACACCAGCTTATCATCAGCGACTTTGTGGTGACGTCTTTCTTAACATCTCGAGGATGCAACATCAGTCTGTCCTCCCTCTGGGAAGAAGGATGAATATTTATCACTCCTCTTTGCTCTCAGTTTTAATCCCTGATTTCTCTGCTTCTTGATGTTCATGTTGTGTTTTCCTGCAGGATGTGGTCGTGGCCTCTGGCTTCACAGTGGGCAAATCGCCCACCGTTCAAAAAGACAACCTGCACTCCTGTAACCTGCTGCTTTCGGAAGACGACGCCTGTGTTTATGTGAGGACTTTTCTAAATCTGAGTATAATGTATTTCATGTATGTCTACATATTCAAATAGGCTTTTTCTTGGTGTATGACTTAGACAATTGTCTGGTGCCTTTGAGCTGGTGTCAAAGCTGTCAATCAAACTCTGGTGTGGACCAAACAACCAGAACAAAACCACTCAAAAGGATGGTCTCAGTGTGGTGCAGATAAGTTGTTGTCTGCAAACATGTCAACCTCATTATTAGAAATGGTAGATATTACGTTTTTGCATTTACTCAAAGGTTGACTTGAAATTCAGTTTATTTTAGGTGCCCATAACTCAAACAGTTTCTGCATACAGCTTTACAAAATACGACAGCAGGCGTGAAACTTTACACATACAAATACAGGCATGCAATAAAAAGCCAAATTGCACTTCCGATGTCTTGCATTGTGAAGACATTTTGGCTGGTCCTCCTTACTTTAATGGACAGTTAGAGGTGGGCAAAGCTGCCATCACTGCAGTCTCCAAGACTCACTGCAGCCAGAGGTGACCTGAGATAGTGAGCTACAATCGAATGCTGAATAAGACATTTGTAGTTGACTGAAATGTTACAGTTAACTATCACAAACTGGAAATGTACTCATTGAACATCATGGCGTAAAAAAAAAACAACTTGAAACTTGCAATTGAGACCATAAAGTCATGTTTACGGTATTTGCTGATGTGATAAATCAAGCGAGAAGTAGGCTGATTTTCTCAGACTCAGACGAGACAATCAGACTTCTTTTAGCAGTCCTTCTGCTGGCTTTTATATAGAATGCAGTTTTAAGCCACTTCTACATTGGCTTTCATTTTTAAAGCCACTCTGTGTAAGAATCATCTAGCGGGGAGGTGGTGTACTGCACACAATGAATACAGTATTATTCTTTAGCCCGACCCTTCTCTTAGTGCTCGTTTCCTTCTATGGCTGCCGAGGGCGGACATTCACCATATGACGAGAAATCATCGAGATGGCATCCACAAACACAACTTCTACCAGCATTTTCTCAGATGATGAGCTTAGTGTCGTAAATTGTTCTTACTGTCATGTCAGGCAACATCTCATTGCATCTCGTTGGAAGTTCCTTTCCCTCATTAGCTCCTTCTATTTTGGAAAAGTCGCTCCAGTGTTCACTCTTGTTTTGGAGTGTCGTCAGGTTCGTTCTCTATTTTGCTGTCTTTTCCTTTTTGTTGGGGATGGACACTGCTCATCATACGTGTAGGAGCCATACAGTGTTTGTTATTGTTTATTCTATTTTCTAGTTGTTTGGTCCGGTTGCCACGGTGATAAGCGGAGTTTGGGTCACGGCGCCACCGTAGATGACAGCTGTAACTATCAGGGCCACATCACATGCACTGGGGAAGGAGAGAGGCAAATTGGGTAGCCGTAGTTTTTGTTGACCGTTTTCGTTCTGTTTGATTGCTTGTATTGCGTTCGCCAACGGTGTACAGGTTTTCGATTTGCGAATATAATCGGTAAGCCGCTGTGGCCACTTTGTTTTCATTAAATATCCTGAAACGTATCCTGGAGTCAGTTTTTTTGTGGAGGTAATTACTCATGAATGAGGTAATACTTTTCAATAAAAAAAATAAAACTGTTAATAGACAACTTGAAACATTACACAGTGGGGCTTTAGATCTGGAGGTTGATGCCTGGGTTTAACATTAGGATTGGGGTTCAGCATTTTGTGAGGTAAGGGGTTGTTATTATGTTATTGAAGGTAGGGATGTACTGATCCACTTTTTTCACTTCCTATACAGATATGTGAGGTTTAGTATTGCCCGATACCGATCCAGTACCGATACAGAAAAGCAGTGCTGAATTACTCTAATGTCTCCTCTTTGTCTCCGTCCTTCAGGTGTCCCGCCTGATGCCGCCTCCTCCTGATCTGAGATCCCCACTGGCTGACAAGAGGAGCGCTGCTTCCTGTGCTGAGGTCAGAGTCCGGGGCCCGGTTAGCCAAAGAGGCTGCTGGAGTGTTTGTTGTGGAAGTCTTGTATCTGTCAGGATGCTTCATGTCAGCTGCCGGCTGTTGCAGAATCACTTCTGATGGATCAGGGTCTCCCCAGACCTCTCTGTCTCTGTGGTGTTGATGTGGAGAGGAGGGCTGTCATGATTTGATACAAGAGTCTTTCAGTAACTGCTTTGAGAAAACCCATTCCTGGCGCAAGTACAGAACAAGTAGAGCAGTACAGCATTTTATGGTGAAAAAAGAGTGAAACCCAATCTCTGCCAAATGTTTTCTGGAAAAAAAATTAAATATCATAATTCCATTATGTATTATTTCACACAATAACATTAAATCACCAATTTAGGCAGCAGTTCACCAGCAACTCCTGTATTGTGAGAGTAAATTGACTGTGTTGTCATCTGTGTAATATATATATATATATATATATATATATATATATATATATATATATATATATATATATGTAAGTGAAATTACTCTAAATATAGTGTACAGTTAAAGTGGTATTAATTTGCTGCTGACCCCGTTCACAGCTGGACGTTGCTTTACTTCTGTGCTGGTATTGTCTGTTTTTCCAAACTGGGGGTACCCTGACTGCCTTGAGATAAGTAGTCATACAGCCGTACTTCAGAATATCCAAACTGTCCTTTGATATCAGAAAGTTATGCTAACTCGCCTCCACTTTCTGAGTGAAATACAAAATTAACAACACATGATGAACAACATGATGTTACAAAATGTTTGCACAGAGACAGATGGCTTTTCAAGGATAACATGAAATAATTCTGTTTTGTCACAAAACAGATTAAAACTTGATTAAAGCTACATGATAACAAACATATAAGTCAGCTGCCACTGTTAAATATGTCACAATATAATAAAACATAGATACTGCTTCCTAGGAAATAAAATATTATGCCAGGGACGGAACAATGAAACAGATTTATCATGAGAAGCTGTGATGAACACTTTTAAAACAGAATGAATTAACGGAATAAATGAAAAAGAATTAATACGTATTGATGTATTTTCAGAAACCTATGATCTAAGTTTAAAGGCTTGATTCTCTTTGAGTTTGCTCTGCACTGCAGAACAAATGGTAACAATATATTTTGGACACGCTGTCTCTCTCTGGTTTTCTCTTAGCGTATGCTCATTTTTCAGATCATTATTCTTCACTGAAGAATCACATCTGACTGAGGAAATGTTGAATAGATGGAGGAGGTTGGAAACTGTCGACTGCTCTAATCAGTCATTTCCTACGTTTATCAGATGACATTTGTTTAGTTAAATATCAAGATTAGCAAATCTCTCAGTCTCAGTGAAACACAAATTCATCATCTGTGTTCTCAATTAGATTTTATTAAATTATACCTCACCCTTTTATCACAGCAAAGCGGATAATAAACCCGCCTGTCCACCAGAGGACGGCGTGTCAATGTCATTTTTTACCTCTTGGATGAGTGATTATTATTGTTATTATTATTATTATATATAATGTAATTATTATAATATATCATAACGTAAGTAATTATAATATATGTGTATACATGTGTATATCCATCCATCCATTTTCTACTGCTTATCCTCATAGGGTCGCTGGGGCCTATCCTAGCTGTCATAAACAACCACTCACAGTCAATCAACCTAATCCCCATGCATGTTTTTTGTGGGAGGATGCCAGAGTACCCGGAGAGAACCCATGCAGACACGGGGAGAACATGCAAACTCCACACAGAAAGGCCCCGGCCTCGAATCGATCCCGATACCTTCTTGCTGTGAGATGACAGTGCTAACCACGACACCACCGTGCCGCCCTTACATGTGTTTAGATCTATAATAAAATAATTACAATAAATAATATGTTTTTTATAAATAAAATAAAATAAGTGGATCCAGACGACAAGAAAAGCAAACGCAGAATTTTATCTATCTGTTATCAGCTTTATTTCTTTGGCTTTCAATTATTTCAATGTTGCACTTACCAATTTGCACCTATAACACTGTAGATTTACCCGTTTGTGGGATGAAAAAAGATTATCTATGTATGTGCTTTTCGTCCGATTCCTCCATGTCTGTGTTTTGTGGCTGCTTTCAGAGCCGTCATTCTAAAGGTTTTAGCCAAATATTTGTCTTGTTCCATATCCAACAGGAGACAGTGCTTGAAGTCTTCTTTCTGGATTTCTGGAGACGATTATTTGTCAGACAAATAATTGCGATTGATGAATATATTGTCCAGGTTTTTCTTCTTTATATTCTACTATCATAGTATAATGAGATTTAATAATTCACATTATATGTACTGTACTGTACTGTACACCTTAATGAATAAGAGCAATTAAATAACTTTTTGAACATCAAGAAATAGACAAAGACATAAGTAACTTTTCCATTCCTTAAGAGGATTTATTGTAAACAATCTGCTGCACCAAGGCAAGCATTCACGCGAACTCACAATATTTCTGCCTGTTAGGCTAAAACTATTGGAAAGTATTGACAGACAAAAGGATTCTTTTCCTTCCTTTCTTTCCACTTCCTGAACAAAGTGCACAAATGTTGTTTCAGATTTGTTGTGTTAGCACTCTTGACCGCACTTTTTTATAGCAAAGTTTACATCCTCCATCGCTTCCTCCACATTACCGGGCTCTCCTTTATCGTTCGGCTTAAATCCGAAATGCACCCACAGCAGTGCCGTGGTATGTGGCTTTGGAACCAGAACCTCCTCCATCCTAACCTCGAGTCGCTGCCCGACCAAGACGCGAGATAAACAACACAGTGCGGCTGCGATGGTGACGGTGTGCGATGTGGCTGCTGGCGCAAAACACCATGACATCAGACTCGGATTCAGGGTTATTTTTTGCAACTTTGTGGATAAAATAAATAATTGACGGTGATCACGAATATGAAAAATAATTGTGAATATTATAATAATCGCAACTGCCCAAATGGTAGCACACAAACACCCTGGAGGGCTGCTTTCTGTTCAGTGTCCAAGTTTACAATGAAAAGCTCTGGCGTTAACTGAATTCAAGTCAGCCTCCTCTCACTAATTCCAGGTCAAATGAGCCGCTCATCCTTTTCTAGTAAGCCATTGAGCGTGTGTTTACAGCAATCACTGAAATACAGAAAAAAAATGCCAGGGACATTTTCTTTATCCCTCAAGTTTAATAAATGATGTTCTTCAATAAACCTTGTTGAAAAAGAAAAGCTCCTGTCAGTCTCAGCCGTTTCAATGATCACTGTAAACACTTGATCAATTGCTCACTAGGAAACAACGAGCGGCTCGTTTATTAATCAGGAATTAGTAAGAGGCTGCTGAGTGGACAGCAGTGTGACAGTCAACCACTCCTGCTGATGTAGCTTTGTGTAGTGTGAACACTCCTGGCACTGTCCAGTCATGTAGTGTGAACACTTCAAGACTCTTACCAGGGAGGAGAGAGTCACGTAGTGCGAACAGCAGGGAGAATCAATAACTCTGACAGTCGTGTAGCGTGAACAAGGCTTAAGCCTTAACTTAAGTGTTGTTTCCCCTCAGGTTTCCAGGGCGACCAAGGCTCCAAAGTATGCGTACGTCCAACTGGGTGACCTGAAGGCTGGATCTGTGGTCAACGTGTATGGAGTGGTGATCTTCTTTAAACAACCATTCAAGAGCCGTGGTACAGGTCAGCATGGAACGAAATGATGGCGTATGCTATGTGTTTGTTTCTCAAGCAGCATTGAAGTTAAGAAATGTAAACGTAATTCAAAGTCACTTTAAATATATGCCTACGTGTTGATTTTAGCAGGTATAATGTTTAATTTGTTCACTGTCTAGTGTGTTTAGTGTGTTGGCATGCTAAAATGGTCTGCTTGCCCACTACTGTGATGATTGGTCAACCAAACCAGACTCTTCACTCTGCTCGAGCTCTGCTCTCACTGGCGTTGTTTGAGGGCATGCTAAGTGGTGTTAGGCAAAGTACCTCAGAGTAACTGCCTTTGGCATGGACTTTGGTCTTTATAACTATTCATAGAGCTGTGTATATTATGATATATATACCCTATTGCTATATAAAAAAGTCTGCCATAGGATATAACCCTCTGTTGTTTATATAATTTTAACACATGGGCTACTTGCTTACTCTGGTTGTACGCTGTGTAAAGCACTATCAACATTGGAATGACCATGGGATAATCCACATGTATCATGCAGATTCAAAACATGTTCATTGTATGAAACAGATAATGGTGTGAAGGCTAATGTAAGTAGCATGGCGGCGGAGGAGAGCACAATGAAAAGCGAAAACAACATTACCAGTAACATTACATCAGGATGTATATCGTTATCAGGATATAAAATTAGCTATATCAAGATATAAAATTTTCCATATCGCACAGCACTAACTATGCAGATATTTTACATGCACAAAAAAAATAATGTTATTTCACAAGCATGTCGGCGAAGTACAGTGGCATTCACATGAAAAGCTCTCTTTAGAGCCAGTATTTATGTCATTCTAAGTTAACGAATACACAATGTTTATTAGTTCAAGGAGATTATACACTAATGTATAGATTTAATATAGATTTAAATGGGATATTCCATTTCTGCAATATATCACCCCAATGTAACACACTGTTTCTTTAAAATGACAGAAAAAGTTGTAATTATATTAAAAAATGTCATAATATCCCCACATGTTTTTAGAGAAGTCACAATATTATGAGAATGATTTTGCTAATGTCAAAAAATTCAATACAATGAGAATAAGACATAATATTACATAATATTATGCAATGTGACTGAAGTAGAAAAAAAATCTCACTATTTTGGGAATGAATTTTAATTTCATCAATTTATAACAAAAAATAAAACTGTAATATGAAACTTCAGCTTATAACTTATGATTAAAACTTATGTAAATAAGTGTAACAACACCGTTTTTCAAACAGTAGCTGTGCTTTGGAGTCAACTGTAAAAGAGTTTGAACCTTTTCAGCACCATGGAGAGAGACATTAAGTCGCCCTGCAGTAGCTGTTTAAAACTGAGGGAAAGATTGATGGTTGCTGGTGAAAGGGATCCAAACACATAAACTGCATCACCTCCTGTGAGACAGAAATGAGCTGACAGACAGAAAAGAAGAGAACATCTTGAATTATGAAGTGATATAAGCTGCATCAGTGCTGAGTGAGAGCAGACGTACAGTTTTGTTTAGATGGAAACATCTCAGATTATTCCTATAACATTCTAGGAAAGGTGTGGAGGGGCTAAATATATTTTTGTTGATGGGTACTGAAGCAGTCTGTTCAAACTCAGGAAGTGGCGGCTTGGGCTTTAAAAGCTTCACTATCCGTCAACATCATGCAGGAAAGTGCATTCATATAATCCACTGAACCTCTAGAATAATATTTAGTCATTTATTTCAGTTCAGACACTGCAGCTGATTCACTTCCCATGAAGTGCAGCAAAAGCGCCACGAAGGAGGAGCAATGGAAATGATGATAAGGTGATAAATACCAGAACGATCAGTCGACCTGCAGACAGCACAGTATGATGAAGTGTGTGTGTGTGTGCGTGTGTGTGCGTGTGTGTGTGTGTGTGTGTGTGTGTGTGTGTGTGTGTGTTTATTGTGTTTTGGAAATGATGACAAAGAAAAAGCGGCATCCGCACTGCAAACTGCTCAGACATTCTCATCACGTTTGTGGATCCTTTAGGCATCCTTTAAAGTAAATATTAGAAAAATCAATCTGATCAGACAGTCTAAGATACAGACATGTACCGGATCAAACTTGTGTGTGCGTTTATGTGTGTGTGTGTGTGTGTGTGTGTGTGTATATATATATATAATTATATATATATAATTTTATATATATGTATATATACACAGTATATATGTGCCGTGCCGTCCCCTATTCTCCCTATTAAATAGAAAAATACATTCTTGAGAAAGTTGCAAGTAGTAATACCGTTCCTGACAGGCCCATTTTGAACTGATACTGCACGAAAGGTGTCACATGCTACAGCACTATAACGTAGACAAAACTCTAATGTGTGGAAGGTTTCTTCACAGACTTCTGCTCCAGCCTGAAGATTACTGACCAATCCAACCAGAAGATTGGCTGCACTATCTTCTGTGGGAAGCTGGAGGACCATCCACAAATCTTTCAAGTCGGCGACATCGTCCGCCTGCACAGAGTCAAGGTCCAGCCTGGGTTATAGACTACTACTAGACTATTATGCAGTTCTGTCATTCTATTAGTAATGTATCCATTTTAAGTATCCAATTTAAGTTTGTAGTTGGTGAGACAAATGAAATGCATCCAATTTCATATTGTTCTTAAATTGAGATTAGGTGGTTTAGAGATGGTTTGGTGAGTGATGAATGGTTCCACATTTCTTCACTCAGGCTCAGTTCTTCAACAACTCCATGACGCTGGTGAACAGCTTCGGTTTTTCAGCGGTGACATTTGATGGGGCAGAGGGTGGATCTATGGAGCCGCGGACCTCTAGTCGCTCCTTTCATTTTGACCAGGAGGACCGTCGGACCATAGAGGAGCTGCGATCATGGACCGCCAGCCAGACTGTCCTCCCACCGACTCCCACAGTCCCTCTGTCTGCTGTTCAGCCCAAAGCTTACTTTGATCTGACCTGCCAGCTGCTGGCCAAAGCTCCCATCGACACCACCTGCACCCTGCTGAGGGTAAGAATACTACAGACAAACTGCAGAACTGGTTAAGCAGTGAATTAGAGATGCAGTGCATTTCTACAGGATTGTCTCAGTGATATTTATTGTCAGCTGTATTTTGCACTGAAAGAATGATACAAAGTTGGAGTTTGCTAATTGCGCTCTCTTGTTGCAACACAGGTTTTATTGGATTTTAAACAATATTTACACAGCCTGTGTTGTAAAAGCAGCAGTGTCAGTCCTCCATCTGTCTACACAGGAGGAGTTTAGACACACTACTGCTGTGTGGGATAACTGAGTTTTCCCAGGTCAACATACAATCAGTGTAAAACAATGCACTTTTTTGTTTACTTCAGTGGCAGTGGCATAAATTTCAACAGGTGTTGACCACATGATTAAAGAGAATTGGAAACAGATTCTGTCTGTTGATGTGTTGTTCATAAAACTCCTAAGAAAGTGTTGCAACATGTTTTTTCATTATTGAAATAATAGCAGAATTATTAATGCGTATATACTAAATAACCACCTTTTTAATGTCAATGTCTTAGCAATATTTACATTGTCTTGGAAGTAGGTGTTATATTTATTGTATGTTGTTGGTCATTTGTGCTTGTGTGTATATATACACTATATTGCCAAAAGTATTCGCTCACCCATCCAAATAATCATAATCACTTCCATGGCCACAGGTGTATAAAATCAAGTACCGAGGCATGCAGACTGCTTTTATAGACATTTGTGAAACAATGGGTCGCTCTCAGGAGCTCAGTGAATTCCAGAGTGGAACTGTGATAGGATGCCCCCTGTGCAACAAATCCAGTTGTGAAATTTCCACGTTCCTAAATATATAACATATAATATCTGGACTAGACTAACATATTCAACTAAACAACACCTCTGTCTACTAGCTACATTGATTTAAAAAGAAACAAACAGGACTGGCCAGGGTCTGTCTTCTCAATTGACGGAACCTCCAGAGTCTTTTTTACAAGTTGGAAAAAGTAGAGGTGAATGGCTCCATCTGTTTTACATGTGAAAATGTGAATGTCCCCCAGGCCTCCCAACAGGGGTTTGGTATCAGATCCAGATCTGTAGATTGCCTTTCAGTTTGATTTTTCCTGCTAATAAAAAAAAAAATCTTTGTGTTCACACTGCAGTATCACAGTCAAAACTGAAGCATCCCTAGAAGCTGTTGACTGTCAGCTTGTATCCATTCGTTTCTACCTCTTGGTTTTATTTCCTGCAGTCAGTCACCTGTTTCTTTTTCTTGCTGCCGATGTTGATGTGAGTTGTTGTCTTGTTAGGATGCTGTGTCACATTCTTTTCTCTTTTCAAACCTCAACTTGCTTTGGTTTGGAAGTCGTTGATGTCACATTTTTCCCTCTTGAATAATGGAGATGTTTGCCTTCAGTCTTCGTCTGTCTCGTAGTAAATTGACTCCACAGTCAGGTGGCCCCAGTGAGAGGAGGTCTCGTGTTTATCAGCCACCCCCAGTACTCAGAACAGAAACAAGGCTGTAAGTGATAGCTGGTTTCCTGCCAGTGAGGCTGATAGCGGAGATAAATTTGAACAGGATTTGGCGGAGCGAGCTGGTCCACTGCCAGTCGGCTCTCACTGATTCCTAAAGCTGTTCTGCAGGGTGCTGCCTGCTGTTATGCAACAACGCATTCAACCAGTAAAGTCTGTCTATCTCCAAACAGTCTATTCAACAAAAGAAGAGATTTTTATACCTTTCCTCGAGCACCTGAGAGTATCATCAACCAACTGAACTGCTGTACAGCAGCCAGCTTTGACAAATTAAACCTGCTTCAGATGTTCTGGATGAAATTTTACAGTCCTTGTTCACATCACAGAAGATTTTATGTTACTGATTAATAGATTATTCAATAGAGCGCTGACTACTCACTTCTGGCTCCCTAAGTGAATTTCACATTTTAATCTCTATGTGATGAGCTATAAGCATGGAACCAAGACAACTGGCTAGATAAATCATGGTCATAAAGCGTTGGTCCAAACACAACACTGAAAAATGCACAAGTATGAAGTAGCTATTCACATCTTAATTAGCATCCTGTGAGGAGCTTCTGTAGCCAAGCCTGCTCCCAGCTTTCAAACAGAAAACAACAGGGTGGCTCGATCGGAAACCTTTTTCTCTTTTCGTACAAAAATAGGTTATAATAGCCATGTAGTTGATGAATCTGTTATAATTCTAGATTGGCAAACTGAGTTTGGCTTTCGTTAGTATGATTGACAGATTTTTTAAATGTTTTTTCAGGTGTGGGACGGGACCAGGTGTGCGTACACTCTGCTAAAGGTGATAGTTGAGCCAAATGTCACAGAGGGACCTTCCTCCTTTTCTGAAGCGAGAGAGCGCCTCATCGCCAACATCCTCGTCTACGACAACCACGTGGAGACTGCCAACCAGCTGAAGGTCAGAGCAACAAAATAATCCAGTGATTGTTGTGCAAACACAAAACAATAATATAAAATAATACATTTTTGTTACAAGTGAAATGATATTAGGGGAAAAAAGCTTAAAATGCTCATGATATTCTTGCTTTTTACCAACACATAGACATTGAGGAGAGCTGCTTTTTGAGCAGGTTTGTTCACCTGCATACTTAATGTGTTCCTGGAGGATTAAAATTGGATCCACAAGGGGGGCAGATCAGAGCAGACTCATCCATAAACTGATTTTAAGGGATACAATGAAACATTTCTCTTTCTTGCTGATTACAATGTTCTCAGTACTGATCATTTTCCAGCTTTGTGACTTGATTTGGGAAAATTTACATACCGGTATATACTATAACCCATTAAGTCTTGAAAAATGGTGTTGTAAACCCTAACCGTAAAAAACACATAATTTTAGCCTGGCCCCACCCATACTTCCTGTGACGCTGCACAAAGTTTCGCGACCAAGTCATTCTGGCCAAGCTGCTGTTCTCTTCGATTTCAGATTCACCCAGGAATGGGGACCAATAAAAATCTAGCATTTCAAACAGCTCGATTGAGGCGTGTTTAAAGCAATGAAGCACAAGTTCTTTGGATCAAGTAGTTTCCGTCGTTATGCATACGTCAGAGGAAGAGTGGTTGAAGCTTTGTCCAGTCTCACACAGAGGCAGTTGATAGATGCAGGTTAAGCCCGCCCTCTGAGAACTCCGTTTACAAGGCAGCTTCGCCAGACTACGCTCCCAGAGCAAGTAGTTGCGATAGCCAGGCTAATATCCTTTAAAAAATGTTAAAATAAACCGACACAATATTACCTGGTTAAAAGAAACCAATGAAAATTAATGTAAATTCATTTCAGTTTTAGTTTTGTCAGGTCTTACTACTAAAAAAGGAGAGGCTTGAATTTCCATCAACTCTGGTGACACTGAACCAGAAATTGACGAATTTGACATTCCAGGAGATGAAACTGTGACAACTGCTCACAATTAATCAGAATTGTTAATAAAATAGCAAGAACGTGATTTGAATATTGTACCAAATGCCATGTGACCACCAAGCTAATCAGCTCAGATCTTATGTTAACCACTGGCGTCGGGAAGAAATTTCAGATGACAAGTGTTTTTGTGTGGTAGTGAAAGAATACTTCAGTCGTCAAATCCTTATAACTATCTACAATGTTTTTTGTTTCATCCCCGAGACTTTAATTACATTGAGCTTGGTGTCGGTCGCAAAATCACAGTGAATCCCCACAGCTCTGTGAACAGCAGTTCATCTAGATGCATGTCACCAATGCAGGTTCTTTTGTCTTTTGTTTCTATGTAAAATGTCAGAAAATTGTGCGAAAATCCCTGATGGTAAATGCTCACAAGTGTTGCAGGAAGCAGATTAAATCACATTTTTGATGATGGGTTACATCTCTTGATCAGCCAATCAAATAATCAAATTGTTGTGCCAATGTTAATGTATTATGCAAAATTGTATGTCCAAAAGTGTCCAATAATTTATATATAATAATAATAATTAAATATTTTTTCTTGTATACTTTGCTATTTCACTGTACCAAAAAAGATATTACATATCACAGTTTTAAACACATTAATGTTGTGAAAATAAAACAAAAAAAACACCTTTATGTTCAGTTTAGGCAGCAAAACTCCCTACAGAGACTAAAACAATCTATCACTGACAACTGTATTTATGATCCATGAAAAGCAGTTAGCATGTGGTTTTTTATGATCCGTTACAACAGTGTGGAGAAAAAGGGGGTGGATATAGTGCAAAATTCATAACTGGTATTGCCTAACTGTATATCTGTTATCATGGATGTGTTTAATAGTTGTGCTCTAATTTAGTTGGGGGGCTCTTCTTCCTGTGGAGAATTCATCAGTGAGTTTACACTTTTTAATGGTGATAGGAAATGACTCTGATGTTACTCTTTAATATTTGCTTGATTTACCAATCGTTTACTTAAGTGAAGCTAATATCTTCTTTCATTTATTTCCTTAGTTATTGCTGTATGAAGTGATCATTTGTCAGATGGTATATAGTCAGTTAAATTCTTGTAGTGTCTGTGAGGCTGAGCGGGGTTTATTTTTCAGTTCTGCACTCCATGTGATGCACATTTACACTCAACCCTGGAGACATTAAAAGAGCTCTTTACAATCAAACAGAGCCGATTCATTACTCCTTAAGCACAGTAAATACACATGCCCTTAATTTTACCCTTCACTTGATTAAATTAACAGCCAAGCTAATGAGTTTGAATTTACGCGTAGTATGCAATTCTGACTCACTATTTTAAATACAGCTTGGTGAAAAATGTAATGACCTCGTCCTGAAGCCTCAGAGCTGAATGAGAGTGTTCTGTACAGTGCCAAGTTACAGTTTCAGCTACACAAAGCAGCAGTCATTGTTTCTCCACCTACCTCGTCCACATTATTAAGTGAAGGATCTGCATCACCTGCATAGGCCGAGGTCCCTGCAACAACAGAAGTAATAAGAAAAATTAAAAACCATGGTGTTACCGTCAGACACTCACCATTCTCTAATCACCTCAACAGAAGTGGCTGAATCCAAAACCAGATGTGAGCAATTAAAGGAATGTGCCACCTTGTTTCCATACTGAAATACACTATTTTGCCAAAAGTATTAACTCACCCATCCAAATAATCAGAATCAGGTGTTCCAATCACTTGGAACCATGGCCACAGGTGTATAAAATAAAGCATCTAGGCATGCAGACTGGCCCCTTAGATCCAGTGAAAGGAACTCTGAATGCTTCAGCATACCAAGACATTTTGGACAATTCCATGCTCCCAACTTTGTGGGAACCGTTTGGAGCTGGCCCCTTCCTCTTCCAACGTGACTGTGCACCAGTGCACAAAGCAAGGTCCATAAAGACATGGATGACAGAGTCTGGTGTGGATGAACTTGACTGGCCTGCACAGAATCCTGACCTCAACCTGATAGAACACCTTTGGGATGAATTAGAGCAGAGACTGAGAGCCAGGCCTTCTCGTCCAATATCAGTGTGTGATCTCACAAATACGCTTCTGGAAGAATGGTCAAAAATTGCCATAAGAAGCTGTTATAGCTGCAAAGGGTGGACCAACGACATATTGAACCCTATGGATTAGGAATGGGATGTCACCTAAATTCATATGTGAGTCAAGGCAGGTGAGCGAATACTTTATATAGTATAGTGTATGTTCTTCCCTGATCTCAGATGGGTTGATACATACCTCTCTCGTCTTTCTGTGTGCACTCAATAGCTATTTTGTTAGCATTTAGCATAGTCCACTACTTTCCTTGGGATCCAAACAGAAGTGAAGTTAGACACTACTAAGCACTGCCACGTTTTCCCTATTTAAATAAGGTTACGTGAGTAGTTATATGACCCAAGTATGGTTGCACAAAATAAAACGTGTCAATTTTCTAAGCGGATAAAAAGGATGGACTATAATCTATGGCGGAATCACACTTGGGAGCACTTCAACGTCGGCGCAGTAATATCATAACTCCTGAAAAATCCTCCACTCTCCCCCTCTCACTTCCAGCACGCCTGCACGACTATTTGTACTTGTAGTTTGAGCAGAGTTGATGAAGCATCAGGTTGTAGTAAGATAGCTAGTGAACAATCCTGGTTATAATGTGCATCGTACAGGGTTGTGATAACAAGCAGAAGGTATATAGTGCCGTCATGTTTCACAAATTTCAAACTCACCCCAAACGCGGAAAACAGCGACACGCTAAGTGTATGTATTTATAAACGACAACAGGATAACATAGGCATATTTCGATGGTTTCAGTTAGTACTTACTCTGAGGATAGCTGGCCATCAGATCCACTCGATGTAGATCGCTTCCTCCAATTGTCTTTGACACTTCAAAAGAAAAAGTCCACACCTGCTACAAACGCGTCAGTTGTCGCGACACAGGCAATTTGAGTCCCACCATCGATGGTAACAATCCCATTCTTAACAGCACAGGCTCTCAGTTTCAGTTGGCATTTGTTCGCAACAGTCACACTGTTTGCCCGTGTTCCCTCGCTGCTTCATATCTTTCATCCCTGTCATGGTCCATGACAGCTAGTTCCCCCTACAGGTTCAAACAGATATGGCTCTGGGTCTGCTACAAATCAGTCATCATTGTCTACAAAGTCCGCCATTGCAAAATATTTTCTTTCTTGCAGCTTGCTAGTAGCACAGGCAGAAGTAAAAATCATGTTAGCTCTGTTGATGGAAGTGAGAGGGGGAGAGAGGAGGATTTTTCAGAAGTGATGATATTTTACTTCGCCGACGTTGAAGTGATCCCAAGTGTAATGCCGACATACATTATAGTCCATCCTTTTTATCTGCCTAGAAAATTGCCACGTTTTATTTTGTGCAACCATACTTGGGTCATGTAACTGCTCATGTAACCTTATTTAAATAGGGAAAACGTGGAAGTGCTTGGTAGCGTCTAACTTAACCTCTGTTTGGATCCCAAGGAAAGTGCTGGGCTATGCTAAATGCTAACAAAATAGCGCTGTGTGCCAGAGCGATTGAATGCATGCACAAAGGCGAGAGAGGTATGTATCGACTCCTCTGAGATCAGGGAAGAACATATTTCAGTATGGAAACACATGGTGTATTCCTTTAAGCAATAAGAAAAAAAAAAAACAAAACACTTGCCAGTTTGTCTATTAGCAATATTCCATTAATCTAATATTGTGATAACTGTGTAATACCATGTTTTTGCCATATGTGAGTTTATGATCACAAATCACATGAAACTCCATCATGTCAGGCTTTAACTAATGTATTTTTCTCCTGAAGTTAAGTTTCAGTGTGTGATGTGACACTGAAAGGCAAACAATTGGAGTAGTCGTGATTAGCGTAGGTTTGATTTTCTCCTGACTGGCTTCAGCAAGAGTTTGATTGACAGATCATTCATCCAATCACCTGCAAAGTTTGTTTTTGAAAGTGCCTGCCAGAATCATTTGATGCAGCAGGTTATTTCAGGATCAGGGTTTTGAGAATCATGTTTAGGATCTGATTTAAGGGATCTCTTGGACTTTTTCTTGAGTATTGTGATAAGCATTGGGTTTTTGGAGTACACTGGAAAGAAAGTTTCAGATTGTTGGAATACAGAGCCCAGTGTGGGCATACTTTGACCTTTCAGTGTTTTTTATTTAATAATATTGTTTTAGAGGGTTTGAGCTCTCATTCCTTTGATGTTTTTTAATTAATATTTTGGCAGAACTTGTTAGTTAGCAGTCCTGTAGCCATAGCAGGTTGCTGTTTTCTCAGGCTTCAGATCTCCGAATATACTGTATACTCCACAACAAAAGAAACGCAACTTTTATAAAGTGAATTCTAGCCTTTTTTGAATTAATTTGATCTCTAGACAGTATTCTTTTTGTGCATTTTTTTAAAGCATGTGATAAACCAAATGCTTACTCGTATTTAAAGCTTTATAGGTAGTTTGGGGCCGCTTTAAAAAACTTGCATTTCTTTTGTTGCTGAGTATAATTGTGTTGGACCAGTCAAATGTGTGAGTGAACCACTCTAAATGCAGGATGTGCCCTATGGGCTTCACAAATACAATTAACTTGACTTGAACAAGATCACGGATACAAGATGCCGAAATGAGTTTCCTCCGCAGGGCTTCCAGGCTCTCCCTTAGAGATAGGGTGAGAAGTTCGGTCATCCAGGAGGGGCTCAGAGTAGAGCTGCTGCTCCTCCACATCGAGAAGAGCCAGATGAGGTGGCTTGGGCATCTGGTTAGAATGCCCCCCCGGACGCCTCCCTGGTGAGGTGTACCGGGCACGTCCCACCGGCAGGAAACCCCGAGGACGACCGAGGACACGCTGGAGAGACTGTGTCTCCCGGTTGGCCTGGGAACGCCTCGGGATCCCTCCGGAAGAGCTGGACGAAGTGGCTGGGGAGAGGGAAGTCTGGGGTTTCCTTCTTAGGCTGCTGGCCCCGCGACCCGACCCCGGATAAGTGGAAGAGAATGGATGGATAGATGGATGAATTGTCCTCATTCACCTCCAGATTTCTTGTCATAGTATCTCGTCAGTGTGTTTGACCTGTGATCAAACCAGTGAATTCCACCTCATCAACTGTGTGAACTCAGACAGGGAAAAACGGATGCAAAACCTGTGAAAATAAGCGTCAGAATACAGGCCCCATGTGACTGAAGTGAGAGTTATTATGCTTTTTCTGTTTGAGAAGAAGACAGGTGTCAGGTGTGTGAAAACTGTCAGCCAAGGTATAAAAATCTAATTGAGAAAAGGTTAAATTTGACTGTTGTTCTTTCTAATAGTATGTTTAGTGAACGTTTTTCTCTTGTAAACTATTCTTTTCAGGTAATAATTATAGAGTGTTATGGTATGTCTCGTCTGTTTGAAGCCACAATTTACCACTTTGCCCCAGGCCTGGGAGAAATGGCTTATAAATAATATTTCAGTATTTTAGGCGAAATCAAATCAAGCCAAAAAGCATCAACTGGACCACTTGAAGTTTGTTGAAGACCTTTCACCTCTCATCCAAGTGGCTTCTTCAGTCCAGTTGACTCTTTTTTTTCTCCTTTTGATAACTACTGTATAATGGACCTTTAACTGTTTAATTATTGATAATTTCCAGCCTTTGTAGCACTGGTTCAGCAGCCCAATAAACTCACATTGCAAACTGCGTTAGTCACAAGCAAGGGGGACATATACAGGAGACTCAAGACAATGCAGTCTATAGACAAGCGACAAAGAGTCAGAGAAATAAGTGAAGTGCTCTAAAATAAGAAAAGTAGATTGTGAAACGGAGCTTTTTAGAATGGACTGACTGTTATATGTTAATTCTTCCCACATATAACCTCGCTTTAAGTCGCTCCACTCTCCTCACCTCTTCTCTGCTTCCATACAGATACAAATATGCCATTCATATGCCCATATGCACATCCACCCTCATCCATGTTCATGCACTCAAAAAAAATCACAGTTTTTATTTTTTATATTCAATTCTGGCAATGTAGTTATTCACTACACCCCATGTAGAACAAGCCACAATACATTGAGTGTATTCGGTGTAATAGCCACCTGTACTTGGTACCAAAGTGCCAAATTTGTATTGTTTCCATGGATCAGAGACTGGAAAAATACATTAAGGATCAAGAGATTCGTTAATTCATGTAATTTAACACTTAATCCACTTGAACAATCTCTTTATTATACCATCAGTTGATTCTGGTCCCTGAAGAATATAGCTAATTGAAGTGGTAGAAATTATGTTCTCTACACCAATGGTCCCCAACCTGGAGCCTCCACCGGATTTTTAAAAATCTGAAGCATCAGCACGTTAGTTGCAAATTAAACCACAAGAAAATATCCAGACTAAACCCATTTACTTTTCTTTCTTTTTTTTTTTACATCTGTTGTAATGAAAACAAACACAAGTTATTAAATGATGTGTTAATGCATGCTAATGTGTGGTAATTATATGCACATTAAATTGCTAACATTACCATATCATTATCCAAATAATAAACAATAATTAGCATTTGCCAAATCTTACTTACATTTGACATGTTCAACGATAACAAATAAAATGAACAGTAAACTTCTAGCAATCTATCAATAAACAAATTCTCATAAACAATATAAACTGAAAATGAGTAGGGCGGCACGGTGGTGTAGTTCTTAGCACTGTCGCCTCACAGCAAGAAGGTATCGGGTTCGATTCCCGGGTCCTTTCTGTGTTTACAGCTGGGGATTGTGTAAGACGCACTGGTTAAAAACAAGCAAGGCAGGTCTATGTAATAAATAATTCAACAGTAAAAAAGCAAGGTATAATAAATAGACTGAGTGGTTGACTGAACTTTTGAATTCGCATGGTTGCACATAGGAAATGTTGATATTTCACAAGTGAATTGTCAGTTTTGGTATGTGCAGTCTGCTGGAGCAGTGCTGATTTGTAAAGTGTGACAGCAGCAGGAAGGAAGGACCTGCATTATCACTCCTTCACACACCGCAGGTGTAGCTGCCTGTCACTGAAGGAGCTGTTTATATAACTTGCATGAAACAATATGGTAAGAATTCATAATTACATAGCCTCATTGTAAATGCAGTTGGATTCTCTGAGCACGGCAGTTGTCTTATCCTAAGTCCCCATGAATTCTCCTCGGCACCTTGACCCTGTGACGTTTTCCACTCAGGACAAGAAAAAGTGCAAAAAGTGGTTACAAAAGACACTGGGAAGTAATTCTTTTACTTTTTGACAGCAGCCATAGTAAGCAAAACCCACAATGGTGTATCACTGGTAAAACGTCTCTTTGATTGGATGCTTTATGACAGGTGACTCTTAATGCCTGCCAATCAATTCACTAGTGTGTGACACACTGAAAGCCTTTCCTCTTAAAGAAGCATCCAAACAGGAATATTTCCCGCCAATTCAGTGTCATCAGCGGTATTGTGTAAAATTGACTGAGGCGTTTCTGTGAGAAGAAGGCCATTAGGAGAGAAAGGAGCCCTTTATGTTGAAAAGAAGCTGAGAGGAGCAGGAATGTTGCTGTCATTGAGATTGTTGCCTCCTCGCTCAGAAAAAAAAACGCACACACACGACATTTGCTTTAATGGTATTTGTTGTAGAAAGGAGGACACCTTCTGCAGTGTTATTCAAAGCAGAAAAATGTCACATTTAATTTTCACTCCACCACCTTCATCAGCAGAAACACCCATAAATCTGTAAACACAAGGAGATGAAGAGCATGTAGATTAAAGGCTGCAATTTGTTACTATGTACATGAACATGCTTTGTTTGCCTCATAATTTTTACATATGACATATTGCATTTGAGCCAGAAATAAGCTTCCATTTAGCTTGTGAATCCTTATGAAGCACGTTCTACTTGTAATTTACGTGTCTTCCTATGTGCATAATGCGAGGGTCCGCATTTTGTCATCTACTCCATGTTTTAAGGATCCTTGCAAAGTCCATATAGATGTCCCAAAATAAATGTCAGTGGAGTCTATACATACTTTAAAATGGTCCGCCTGCATATATAGTTCTCATAAAGAATGCATTGGCTCAGTTCCCAGCCCTGGATTTTTTGTTCCTTTGGAAATTGACAAAAGTCTTTTTCACTTCAATAGCTATAAAATACTAAAATTCCTCACCTCGGCCACTGCAAGTAGTGCAGGTGGTCCAATGGAGTACAGTCATTGTTAACATGCTCACAATGGCAATGCTATTTTTTTTAATATGTAGTAGGGATGTCCCAATCCGATATTGATAAAGGATATTGGTCCCATATCAGCCAAAAAAATGAGTATGGGTTTATGTCAGACTGCATCTGCAATCTCCGATATAAACACTCCAATACCAGCAGTTCAATCCAGACTCCACTCCAGGTCTTCTATGCAGCAGCAGGATCCAGCTGCTTAGCCCAGTGATCACAACAAGAGCTGTGCTAAGGTGCTGACTGATTAGGAGGAGGAGGAGTGATGTTGGCCGAGTGTCAGTCCGAAATAGATGTTGCAGCTGAGTACAAAGCTTCCCATGGTTACACAGAATCGGGAAGTTTGATATAAGGTGACCAGATTTCTGAAATGAAATCGGGGGACATTTCCTGCTGTAATGACAGTTAATACAGCAGCGACCCATGCTCAACATGCTCCCCCAGGCTCTCTGCTTCCTTCTATCCATTTCCTACCACTTATCGTCATAGGGTCGTGGGGTGGCTGAAGCCTATCCCAGCTGTCTTAGGGCGAAAGGCAGGGGACACCCTGGACATGTTGCTACCTCATCGCAGGACACATAGAGACAGACAACCACTCACACTCACATTCACACCTACGGTCAATTTAAATTAACCAATTAACCTAATCCACATGCATGTTTTTGGATGGTGGGAGGAAGCTGGGGTACGTGGGGCGAACATGCAAACTCCACACAGAAAGGCCCCGGGCCTGGAATGGAACCCGGTACCTACCCACTTTAAATTCAGAGGACTGTTAACTGTTATTATCTCCGAGCTGGAGATAACTGTTAATTCTACAGCAACCACCTAAATGTTGTACTCGGCTTTGCTCAACATGCTTCCTCAGGCTTTCTGCTTCTTACATGGATACTGTAAAATAAGTGTTGTGTGCGTGCAACATGCTCAATAGCACCTCCTACTCGGCTACCGTAATAATCATTGTTCTAGTCAACACCCAACTTTTTTTTTTTTTTTTAAGCTGCAGGTCAGGTATCAGCACAAATTTTAGTTTAGTATCTTTGAATTTAATGTATGCATTTAGTGCCCATTTTGTTGCAAAATGAACAATATTTAATAAATAAGAAGCACAATGTAACATTTCTTTTTACATTTGCAGACTGACTGACTGATTGATAGATGGATAGATGGATTGGATAGATACTTTATTTATACAATTCACAATCAAAATTCATTCAGATTTTTTTTTTAGAAAATGAGTTGCAGAGATGCAGTGAACGTCAACTCACGACCGATCAGCTGTTCTCTCTTCTTGAATATATTTATTCACTTTATTCATATACTTATATTGTCTTAATTTCTGGACAGCATAAAACGTACATCAAAACGTAACTAATTGAAACAAAGTCCCGGAGACCTCTCTCCATATTTCTCCCACAGATGTTTCCAGTTTACAACCTCTCTGTCTACCAGTGGATTATAGCCTTTAGTGTCAATTTCTGACCAAACGATATAGCCGAGTTATTTTCTCCAACCAGCTGATACAAACTAGCTTTTCTTTTTGCAATGTTTGAAATAATAAATTGAAATTTGTTTGGCAGTTCAATCGACACGATTTCCAGCAACGGCAGCATCACTTTGAAGCATAATACATGGCTAAGCCATTGGATTCATCTATAATCTGCATTATTATTGTTGATTTTCATCCAAAGAAGAAACGAAAACATATGGCTGTATACAGTATTAGAATGTTAATGCTTAGACAAAAGTTCAAGGAGGGATGTTTGTAACCTTGTTTGTTTTCTTGGCCACTTCCTGGAGAGGATTTGAGTCACTGATTGTTGTGCTGGGGCGGCACAGTGGTGTAGTGGTTAGCACTGTCACCTCACAGCAAGAAGGTACCGGGTTCAATTCCCGGCCCGGGGCCCTTCTGTGTGGAGTTTGCATGTTGCATGTTTTCCCTGTTGTCTGTCTCTATGTGCCCTGCGATGAGGTGGCGTATTGTCCAGGGTGTACCCTGCCTTCCACCCTAAGACAGATGGGATAGGCTCCAGCCAACCCCCACCCACACCCACCCCCGCGACCCAATGAGGATAAGCGGTAGAAAATGGATCATTGTTGTGCTCACGTTGCTATCGTGATCTGCTAAGTCTGCATTTGGCACTGAAAGATTCCACTCATTATCTCATTTTTAGCACTCATGGTCGACTGGTTGCACATTTCCATGTTATCAAATATTTCTTTTTTTGGGGGGGTCGTGCGCTATTACAGCATGCTCTTTACTCCCACACTGTTTCCTGTTTGGTGAACACAGCTCTGAGGAAAATGAGTCTTTATGTTGGCCCTGCGGGCTCAAATCTCCCCTAACAACCACTGACCGCAGCAGAAACGCTGCTTCCGCTCCTGGCGTTTGAGAAGTCAGCAGAGCATCGCTCATACAACCGAGAGTTCAGATCCACATTCATGTGGATGCTTCATTACACAGCTCTTCTCTGTGTGAAGCTTCAGCTCATGCACAGATCATTTATTTAAATATTACAGCTTTGGACAGATTTATCTCTGTGTGAATGGGAGTGGGAGTAATGGTTTTCAAAAGCTTTTATTTTCCAGCATTTTCCTTTTGTCAGATTATCTTTTCCTCATCCTTTTTTTGGCTTTATGTCAACCTTTTAGTCAGAAAAAGAAATGTTAACATGCTTTAATGAAAGTACAACCATTCAGAATTGTAATAACATCTCGTGGCCTTTTATTGTGGTTAGTCTAAGGCACACTTGTGCACTAATCATGGTGTCTAATCAGCATCTTGATATGGCACACCTGTGAGGTGGGAAGGATTATCTTAGCAAAGGAGAAGTGCTCACTATCACAGATTTAGATTGGTTTGTGCACAATATTTGAGAGAAATGGTGATATTGTGTATGTGGAAAACGTTTTAGATCTTTGAGTTCATCTCATAAAAAATGGGAGCAAAAACAAAAGTGTTGTGTTTATATTTTTGTTGAGTGTAAATCAGATATAAAGTTTAGGGAACATTGGATTCTGTACCTGATATAAAGTGGTCGCTGCTGGTTCCCGCCACTCTGTTTTCTTATGATCGCTTTTTGTCTGTTTTATGGCAGTTATCCATCTCTCTCTCTTCATTCAGGATCTTTGGGAATCCTGTAAAATGAGTAAAATCAGCTGTTCCGGCATCAAGGAGCACAACAGCTATCCATCATATTTCCAAGAAACGTTTACAGGCGTTTAACTACCAGCAGCGAGATCCCTTGCGGTAGTTTAAACAGAGTGCTTTACTGCCAAAGTGGCGGTGTTTTGGTTTTGACAGTTGCATGCCGGGATTGTGTGACATCAACTACTGGAGCTCTATAGATTAGCTTTGAAAGGATTTCTTTCTTATTAGTTGTTGAATCTTTAATGAAGGAATCTCATTGAGTTCCAGATGCATTTTAAAAGAAAACCGTAAGGACAAAATACATATATGCAACAAACGATCTGGGTTTATTGACTATGTTTAAATTCCCACTAATATTATTCTGAATATGACAATATTCCTAATTTCAGGATGCAGTCGACATATTTGTTCTGAAATGAGGTGTGCTTCAGTCTTCCCCTGTTTACGATGGGGTATATTTTCCAGCACAAAGAGTCCCGCTGTTGAGTTAGCCTGGCTTGCTTTTAGAGCCCATTTCCTGCTGCTCCATAAAGAAGCCTGTGTGAAATGAACAGTTTCTTCTTATCAGCGAGGACAAGAGTTTTTTTGGCTGCTACATTGAGCCTCAGCTTGACGAGAAACCGTGGAAGCCCAAAGCAATCTTTTGAATTTTAAGGAAAACCCTTTTTACTGAGCAGCTGAGCAGCACTAATACTATGAGACAGCAGCAGCGGCGTTGTGGCTGTCAGGCGGTGGGTGGACGGTGGAGTGTTTAGTTTTTTATACAGATCAAGTACTTAGTGAAGCCGCCACAGGCTGCTCCTCTCTATTCCCTCAGCCTCTTTAAAAAGAAAATGGTTTGTTTGTAGGGGAAGCTGCAGGGAGCCATTTTCTGTCAGACAGGCTGATCGTTCTCAGAGCTGGGGACCAGTGTGTCCTACGGCCCTTGAACGTCTCCCTCCATTCACATGCTGATGGTGATAATGTGCTCATTATACTAAACATGGTCCCCACTGAATAATCTGATCAAGGAGCCCCAAAAAGCCGGTCATGAAGCTATAACAATACCTGCTGACTTTCTCTACTGTTTGTTGCCATGCCAACTGTTGTGGTAATTATTGGAGTGATATTTTTTGCACTTTTATTTCCTTTAAATATGAAATGTTTTCAGATAACCTTGATCTTATGAAGACTGTAAATTGTCTTAACTACACACAGAAAGTAGAGATAATTGATAATTTAAACACTATCAGCAACATCAACAACAATAATTTTTCTCTTTTTGTTCTTTCACTACATGGAGGGCTGCCTTCTGCTCTGCGTCCATGTTTGCAATGAAAAGTGTGTGCGTTGACTCTTTTTCTAGAGGGCAAATGATTGTGTGTAGAAAACGATGAGTGGCTCATTTGACCAGAAATTAGCGAGAGGTAGCTGACTGGACCGCAGTGCGGGTTGTCAAGTAGGAAGTAGTACACCAATGAAAGATGGAAAGCCCATGCGTGAGATGCTGAGGGCCACTTGAATTGTTATGCTCCCATCAGATCAATATTTAGCCAGGGTAATAATCAATAACCTCAGGGAACCTTAGTCAGGTCCAACACTGATGTTGGGTGACCAAGTCTGGTTCACAGTCAGCTTTCCAGTTGATCCCAAAAACCAGTCAAGTTCCTCATGGAACTGCCTTTGTGCACGGAGAATTGCAAGGACTCCTGTTTCTGAGAGTCTGTTATCATCTTTTCATTGACACTTGGGAATCTCCTGTTGTCCCTTCTTTTTAAAGCCTCCTCTAAACTGTGCTTCCATAAATCAGGATACAGAAGATGGCGTAAGAAAATGATACATGTATATATTTTTTTTTCCACAGTCAGAAGAAATACAGCGGCAACTTTCAAAAGTGTCTTCATCAGTGACTGTACTTTTGGAGATACTGTGACCTTGGTCGTCAGATCAGATGAGACATGCTCTGCTCTAAACTTAGTGCTGCTTCTCTCAGCTGGATGTCTGCTCATTATAATCACACCTGGCCTCTCAGGACCACTGCAGAGGATTTAATATATGACTATAGACTGTAAGCCTGAACGAGCAAGATCAAATCTGACGCCACATAGCACAGCATTTATTTGCCCTGTTGTCTGGTGTTTTTTTTCATCATCTCCCCATGTTAGTCACTCGTTTCTCTCTGCACCTGTTTCCAAACAAAGACTGTGTTAAATTCTTCTAAACTCTCATGTAGCTCAGAAAAATACAGCCAGACTCCAGAGTACTTACTGTTGTTTTCTTTTGTCTCACTCTGCTAAACATTCAGGTCTCTGGAGACAATAAAATCCAGGCAGAGTCTGGTATTCTGCAAACAAATATATTGTGTATTTGGTCTCATTGTTTGCTTCCTGCCATAGTGGGATTTATACAGTCTTAATCATATTTCATAATGTTTTCTTCTGTACTTAGAAAGTGCTGCTGAAGGACTAAGGACAAGAGTGCTTCTTGAATTTCCACATGAAGGGAAATGAAAAGGGAGAAAGGGATGAATGCCAGGGTAGGGCTGTGACGGTACGGATTTTTTATTACCGCAGTGATAAAGCACCCAATCAATGCGGTATGGCGGTTTACCGCGGTATCCCCCCGTCATTTGTTTCTCTGTCAGCTTTAAAAACAGGACGTTACTAAATATTACTGTTTATATTTCATATCAAACACAATATACAGTCCTATAAGTTTCAACAGCAAATATGTAGGGATAATTTTTCTTTATTATTTAATGTATTGCGGTGATGACGGTAATGAGCTCAACACCGCGGTAGGCATCATATGACCGCGGTATTGCGGTGATGCTGTTTTCATCCAAACCCTATGTCAGGGAGAAGGTGGCTGACTGAAAGCTGCTGCTAAATGTACCAAAAGGCCTCACCTGAAATCATTCTGGATTTCAATTTGTCTTCCATTTTCTCTCTCTTCTTTTGGAAAACGTGCAATTCCCTTTCAGAATGGGTTTGTTGTTTGGCCTCTGCAAAAAGAGATGCTTGCTGCTCCCTAATCACTCGTTGACACCATGAAGAAGTGTTTGGTTGCAACATTAGCGCATCTGGGGGACAATGTCAATTGCAGTCAATGAAAAGCAGCCTTCAAAGGCCCGCTGTGGAAGACATGTATGCCTCAGTCTGCTGAGTCCTATATGTAGGGCTGAGTGTCCTTCAAATTTTTTGATACAATGCCAATTTTGGTTCCTTTTTTCAATACCGGTTCCAGAACGATACTTTTTTGATACCTCAGTAAGTTATTTTTGTGTAATTTAGACTTTAATCATGGTCATCATCATTGTATCTTCTTCTTCTTCTTCTTCTCATTATTGTTATTCTTAATTTCAACTCAATTAGTTGTTTTCATTTTATCATGGTAGACATACTAGGCAATGGTCTGATGATGATCAACAGGAACAGGCTGCTACCTCTTTAGGACCTTGGGTTAGTTTGCCTTGTGATGTGTTCACCGGAAGTCATAACTTAGAGCTGAGATCAATTTAACCTCAAAGTTTAGTGCTCCTAGCTCTTCCAGTCTTACAGACATACAACCAAACATGTAGCTACTGTTTATATCAGTAGCAGATAACAATTATATGTCCGGGTTGGTGAAATTAATCCACCTTTAAGAGCTGGAGATCTGACTTCACAGGGGTTCTGATTTAAATCCTGACTTGTTGTATGGAAATTCCAACATTTGTGTAGAACTGGAATGCACCATGAGTCCAAAACTCAAATGCTGAGCTCCCAATGCTGCTGCAATGACATTAATCCTCTGTTTTACCGGCCATGTTTGTCACCTCATGCTGGGAAAGTGGGTGGACGGATCTGTGTCTCTACAAATCTGAGGGGGGTACACCCCCCCTCCTTAGTGCTACATTTGGGTATTGGAATTTGGCACTGAAAAATTATTATTTTTTTGATACCCGATATGATCTGAGCTTTTCAGTTGGTGCTGCAAAGGTATTGAAGTTGGGTACCCAGCCCTACCTGTATCTGAACGTCTTTGCTTGTGTTTTCACAGCTTAATTTGCATCTGTTTGCAGCCACACATCTTTCCATTGACTTAACATTGATTCAGGTGTTTTTAAAAAATGCTTTGTATTCAGTGTGAACACACCTTAAGAACAGTACAAGTGTGTGACTATTTTTAAATCCTAATATCTGCTGTAAATGACAAGCTGTTGTTCATTTCCTTCCAATTCACATAATATGTGTCCAAAATTATCTCATGTGAGCCTTAACATAAGTCTGGATTTTTTTTAAGACACCATTCAGAGATCACTCAGAATACAATGATCAGTCCTCCCAGTTAATCTCTCAGCTCCTCATGTGGATCTTCAGGGACCAGGAGACCAGTCGTTAATCCACCCTGACATTCACTCAAACTTCACTCACTGTATGGAGTAAGTGGATTTAAAGAAGGCTTATAGAGGATTCACATTTCTTCTGCTCTCCGGCTATAATGCAATTAAAGACCATATATACTGTGTGTGTGTGTGTGTGTGTGTGTGTGTGTGAGTGTGTGTGCATGCATGCGTGCGGATCTTATATTAACTAAACCCTGTTATGTGAAAATGGTATAAAAGCTTCTCATTTCTGAACAGAGTGAATACCTCTGACTCTCGATCACTGAAGCGTTTATTGATGATAAGAGTGAGGACAGGTTTCTGTCGATTGCAGGCGCATCGTGACAAAATGCTGAAGGGGAAGAAAAAACTGAAATGACAAACCTCTAAAGCAGTCATTTGAGCAGCCTCTGAATCACTGTCATCTCACTGAGTGTAAGTTTGGTCCAACATCGCCATCTGCTGATTGATGAAACACCCACACAGTGTGATGGAGTGTTTGGAGAAATCCTTATAAAGCATGTTCACTTAATGTCAGAGAGGATCTGGTTCTGGAGAAATTGAATAAGGTTGAAAAGATTTTAACTGTATGGTCATTTGTTATGAAATATTTCAACATTAACATGTGTAGTGTAAAGGTTGTCACTTGTTGGTTACCAACTCTGCAGTTTAACTTTTTAGTCTCTTTTAGCTCCAATTTTGGTTGTACGGCACTTTTACTATCTGATTCAGAATCAGCGTTTCTATGAATCAATCTGTGATAAACCCACTGTACCCTGTGGGCTCAGCAGAAAACAGCAGATAGATAAGACACAGTTAGGAACTAGCTGTTGAACTAAGTGGAACATTTGGCTGCTGAATAGATGGACATTTTCCCCAGGAGTTGGGGGAGACCAAAAGTGGAGCTAATAGTAGAGAGAATATTGGACTCAAGTGGACATAGCCACGCCTCCATGGTTATGTGGCAGGTCTAAATGTGCCAAACTTTTAAATACAAATGATTTGTTTATTTGAAGGGGACCGATTTGTAGATGCATACTTTTTAGGTTTTCTTCTAAAAAAAAAAAAAATTGATGTTAATGTTTAAAAAACACAGCAAAAGGGATTTTTAACTTTGGAAATTAGTACTTATTCGTACTTTTTACAGGCACAAATCAGGCACATCACCATCAGTGTTACTTAAGGTAAAAGCCTATAACTTAAATCATTCCGAAGGGAATTCTTTATGTCATCGGGGTCATCTCAGTTTGGGCTTGGAGACCACAGTTTCATTATTCAGTCAGTCAATTGTTCATCATAGAAAAAGCCTGTGTTTAAAAACTGGAGGTGTGAGGTTTAATGTGGCTGTTGTTTAGGGTCTAACGAAAAATTCTCCCCTCTCTGACTGCTTCATAAATAACTTGTAATATTTCAATAATCTAATCTTATATTTTGTGTGTGTGTTAATTGTTCCGCTTGTGCGATCATCAGCCCGGGGACTTCCTGAGGATCTACAACCTTCGAGCAATCCCAGGGTCCAGTAAGGTTCCGGGCCTCACCAGCAGCCAGAAGGAGGTTGATCACCTGGCTTTTCACCTGCACGGAGGGACGGCGTACGGCAGGGGAATCCGGGTTCTACCAGAAAACAGCCCTGACGTGCAGGAGCTGAGGAGGTATGGCAGTAGACAAGGGTCAAATGTATTAAAAAAAATTCATTGCAGAACTCATGTTTCATTTTGCAGACTGATTGTTGTTTTTTTTACTGGTTCTGCTGCCTAATTGTGCCGCAAAAGAGCAATTTTAATGCAAAAGTACAGCAGTATTTCATTTTAATTTGGCAAATGTATCTTTAGTGTCATGGAGGCTCTCTCAGAGGCGGACGAGGACGACTTTTTCGAGCTGAATGACTCAGAGTTGCTGGAGGTCTGGAGCACTCCACCAGAGTCTCTGGGTATGTGCATCAAATAACAAAACCTGTCTGTCCATCCTGCTGATGTTAGCATTCAGCTCAAAGCACTACTGTCCGTGAATCACAGAGCTGCTTGCCTGGCTGTAGAACATTTAGGCTCAACTTTTCTCTACTTATTTATACAGTCAGTGAAAAAATCCATTCAAACCTCTCAATGTTCCATTTTTTATAAAGTATTGGTATTTGTAAACGTTTAAAGCCAGCAATAGTGCTGAAAGTCTTCTAAATGTGCCAAAATTCACAACTGCCATTTTGACATACATACGTACAAGCATGATTGAGCAAATTAATTGTAGTTCCATTTTTATGGATCAGGGCTATAATTAATGCTATTAATTAACCTGTGTTCAGTCAAATGGGTTCTGTGAAAAGGGCATTTCACCACAGTTTTAGCTTCCCTTCACTGGCTACCTGTCCATGTCAGATGAGAAGTTAAATTGGAAATGGACATGCCCCTTCAGCTCAGAAAGAAGCTTGTTTTTCCTAAATAAAAGCCCCAAAATCTCACTTTATGTTTACACGATTCTATGGATGGACGTAATGTTTAAAAATAATAGTTCATTCTTACAATTTACAGTTTTAAAGGTTTGTTCACCCAAACACAAATTTCTGTCTCTGTACTTTTAATTTAATTTAACCTAAATTCTGTGATTGAGAAGTCTGTTCCATATTTATGCTTCAAAGTTCATGAATGTAGATATTATATTATTATTATCTATTTGTCATTGTGACTAAATATAATCTCCCAGAGCTGCTAATATTCGCTTGAGGTTCCATTTAGTGCAAGTGAAATGCGACGCATGATTCAATGACTCAACTGAATCAATTCAAATAGAATGCAAAGAGAAATAAATAACGTCCAGTGTAAGTACACCGTTGGTCCTTTTTTTCCCCCAGTTAACCTCCTTTGCAGTGACTGCCTCCAAATCCAAATATTTCCATTGCGTGACTAAAATTTTGCCAGCAGCACGTATGAACATCCTGACTGCTCAGACTTCTTCATTTCTTCAAAAGGATGGTTGGATGGAGTGAAGCTGCTGGGAGCTGCTTCCATTAGTAGGCCCTTCTAAAAGCCCACACTTCACTGGAGATAAAATTAAAAAAAAAAAAACTTTGACTGTGACCTGAAGGTTTCCATATAGACAGAGTTTTTTTTTTTTTTTAGTTCTGAAGAGTTCTTTTAAAGCAGCAGCTGTTTGTCTGTGTTCAGACCTGCAGGCCTGACTGTCTGTTGTGTAACTCTGAGTGGACAAGATGTTTGTTCTGTGGCTTCATTGCAGGAAGACCACAAACATCCTTTTTTCAAATGGAACTTCATCATCAACAATTTGACTTTATGCACACTAAAGTAATTCAGCTTTTTTCCAGGTTGTTCTAGAGTCATCTTGTTTGTATAATGTTTCTGTAGTGTATAGTTTTGCTTTTATTGCAGTTGCTTTTATTTACTCATTATTAGACCAACTAAGATGCTAAATTCAGAGTTCTCTTTTAAAATCCTTTATCAGCTTTTATTACCGAGATAGTTGTTTGGAAACTGCTGCTCAGTAGCAGGAAGATGCTGTAGAATGTAAAAAGAAGCTTTTCAGCAGGTGATTTTCCCCCAACAGCTCAGCAGAGTACAGTTCGTTTAAAGTCCTGTATTACTTATCTCTCATTGATTTGTGTGTTCCTGTATCTGGTTCAGTCCTTGATGGTTCCTCTGTTTCTCCTTTTAGATGCTGAAACAGTGGAGTGCTGCTCAGGTATAAAACACAACACACTGCAGCAGCTCAACATGTCTGATGCGCTGTTTAACAGTCCACATGTGTAAAACTGCAGCCTGTGGAACAGATTCTTAAAGAATAGTCTATTTTAGTGGAGTTTCAATCAGCACCATCAGACCTGCAGTTATGGCAGCTCAGAATGGTTGACTGGTGTTGGTGCAGAAATTAAGAAATGACGTAAGAAGGATTGTAAAATACATCCTCCCTCCTAGCCTAGAAATCTAGACGCAAACTAGTATTAATATTAATATTTTTGCCAAGCAGGATGGTCTAGTGGCGCACCATAAGAGATAATCCTGGCTTCAGTAAAGAATCTGTCAGACCAATCACAACGCTCTATCTGCATAGCCGGCAAGTACCCCTGGCTGCAGCCCGCAGATCGGGGCATGACTTAATGTGGGACGGAGTCAAACGTTTAACTCTGCTCACATTGAGACTCCCTATTGGCGAGAGTGTTAGGGTTAGGGTTAGGCTGATGCTCAACGGTGAGCCCCTCCACAATCCGCAGGCTGCAGCCAGGGGCCAGCTCTTACTTACAAACTGAAATATATCTAATATACCAGCCGGCTCCGCTGGTAGCATCACATTGTCCATTGCTCTGATTGGTCATAGAGCTGGCCTATTACGTGCAGAGGCAGTTTGAACGACAATGGTTGGTCCCACCCACAGGCTTCAACGCTGCCCCCAGACTATACATCTGATGTTATAGTCTGGCTTGTCAGGCTACTTCCCTCCTGCATTCCCATCATACTTTCATTCTTTGGGTATTAAAATGTGTGTATTAAACACTTACTGAAGTGCATTTCATTTATGGGTTAGATCGACAATTCCATTTAAAACAACTGTCAAAAGTCTTAGATTTTCTGTGGTGAACTTCACAGAGTCACTTTGATATCATCAGATATCCTGTGTGTGTGTGTGTGTGTGTGTGTGTGTGTGTGTGTGTGTGTGTGTGTCTCAGAGAGAATCTGTAGTCACGACATGGAGCTGGTGACGTTGTCTGAGCTGAAGCGGTCCGGTCCAGGTCGAGTTCATCACGTCAAAGTCCAGCTGAGGTCCTATGAGCCCCGCAGACTCCATCAAGCTCTGAAACTGTACTGCAGCAAATGTTCATCAATGTAGGCACACGCGCACACACACGCACACACATTTACTTAAGTCACTTTTGGGCTATTTAGGCATTTTTACCAAGGGGACAAACTTGGATTTCTTAAAAACTTACCCTAAGCCTAACTACAACAACTAACCCCCTAACCCTAACCCTAATCTCAACCTAACTGTAACCTCACCCTAACCCTAAGCCTAACCACTGACCTAAATTCAAGGTTTGAACAACTGGGGACATGGATTTTGTCCCCAATCACACTTGCCGTCCTCAACCAACTGGTATTAAGTCAAGACTGTGACCCCTATATGGACATAAGGCAGACCACACACACATTCTTTTTCTTCATGGTTTTGTTTTTCACTTTCACATTGGGACTAATTGTCTAATAAAACTCAGAAAGTTATGAACCTAAACAGGATTCAACTGAATATACGGTTCAGAGGAACCCACAGGTTTTTTTTGTTTTTTTTTGAAAGCCATACTTAACCTTTCCTGAAAATGAATATTTGAAAAGTTAATGCAGTTTCACCAATGGCCATTTTGAGAAATGAGCCTTGGTTTTAAAGTAAATTGAGTTTGAAAACAGAAAATGAACATTTACAAATTTCTTCATCTGTGGTGACTCAGTACTTTTGCAGATTCAAACAGAGTGGGGAACAAATGAACCATTGTAGTTGTTAAAATTAGATATCCACTCTCCTTCTGATCTCAGGCATGAAGTTCCAGATGATGAACTGGTGGCGGGTATTTTTTCTGAGGCATCCAAGGACCCTAGACCCTGCAGTCCCCCCCTGTGGGCAATCTCTGGACAGGTCCCTGTCCCTGGAGATTCCACAGGATCACCAAATCGAGCTCTTAGCATTCACCTGTCCACTCAGCTCCTGTGTGAGGACAAAGCCAAACAGCTCATCTTCCTCAAGGGTAACTGTCTTAACTTACACCTCATCAGCTTTATTTTCTCTGCTGCCATCAAAGTATTCTTCCTAGATCAGACACTCTGTGACAGAGGTTCTGCTGTCTTACAGGGTCGACTCTGGAGGAGACGTGTCGACTTGCGGCCGGCTACCAGAACATCGTCCCTGTGAGGTCATCAGAAGGTCAATTGGCTCTGCTTGACCTGTCTGCGCCTTTCCTGTTCAGAGGCAGGAAGAGATACTACGGGTCAGGGATGAGCCTCACACACTCTGATGAATCCCAGAATACAGTTAGAGCTTCGTCATATTCATTTAGTTGCTACATATCATGATAAATAAGATTATTGTATTGGCTGCAAAAAAAAAAACAAAAACATATCATATATATCATGTCATATCATGCTTCCCTGTCAGAAAGGTGTTCATCATCCAACAAGGAGTTCTAGTGAAGCACACTAGCATCTTTAGGTTTTGTGTACAGCTATTCAAGATCAGTGTTGCAACTGAGGAAATACCACTGCAGAAGTTTGTTTCATGGCTGTACGTTTAACTTGGCACCTGGTTGGATTAGTTGTGACTGAGGCAACTAAACTCACCAATTAGAAAGGATTGTAAGCAGCTAATACACTTGTGTATTTTTATAGGGCTTTCTGCAAATGTTTTGTGCATCTGTATTAAAACAGCTCTACAAGGAATTAAAGACCACACACAGTAAAAGAAACCTACACAGAGAAGATAATCTCTTCTCCTCATGCTTTCCCATGTGTGTTTCAGGTGTAAGCGTTGCTCCCAGGCCACTGTGACAGAACCTTCATGTGCCGAAGGAATTGAGCTGATCAATGAGAAGATCATTGCAGAAGGTGAGAGGAGCTTGCTCTGCTGGCAGTTAAGCCAGTGTTCAGACCGCAAACACCCCAGAGTGTAACAGCGGCATGTATGCAACAACGAGGCGGTGGCCTATACCGGACTTGTCTGGTAGAAGCATCTCAAAGGACTAAGAAGCAAAACTGCCAAACTTTCTACTTTTCAAAATGCATTTCTTGGTTCGGCACAATGCCGAATCAATATAATATAATCAATATTATGAACAGGTCATCAATATAATGAACAGGTTCAAGCAATAAGAAATTAAAGATAATATAAAGTTTTAATAATTAAAATAATGATAAAACATTTGTGTTTTGACCACAGATGATTATCCAAAAATGAATGATTGCATCAACTTTATGTGGTCCTTTTAACAGCTTGATTTAGAGCTTCTCCAGTGAGGGGATTTTTAAATTTGAAGGCATCACTGTGGGAAATTATGTCTTTCTGATATGAGTGGTCAATAAAAATAACAGCCCCCAATATTCTGATCTGCAGAGGTTGTCAATTAGGGCTCGTCCTCATATGCACCTCAAAGACGAGTTTAGTTGTCAAGGGTTTTCAGGCTTTATTTTAAGGCTCCTTTTCCTTCCTCCTGATTCAGCAAGTTCGTAAAAGCCACTGAGCAGCTCCTGGCTGATCACAGGTCTGTTCTAGTTGCAGTTTCTTTTCCCTCTGAAACAAATCACACAGCGGTAACATCTCTGGTTCACAGCTCTTGGCGTTCAGCCGCTGCAGTACGTCCTGCTGATGAAGCTCGAGCTGCAGGACGCCACCGACACTCTGGACGTTTTCCTGTGGAGAGACGCGGTGAGTTTCAAATCACATTTAAAATACTGCTGAGTCTGGATCAGAGAACATTATATCATATATATAGAGTTTGTTACTATCTCTCTGAATGTTGACCAAAGTGTTCCTGCTGTAGACCTGAAAGTATTTTTTAAAGGAAGTGCCTTGTTTGATCTTCTCAAGTTTCAGGATTTACTGTCGTTCTTTACACTGTGTAATATGGCGCTTTTCCACAGGTGTGGTATGGTAAGGCACGGCACGGCATGGCACGGCTCTACATGGTTGTGGTGCTTTTCCACTAGTACCTCATACTTGGTACTAGGTACTTTTTTTTGTACCTCCTCAGCCCTGGCTCCAAGCGAGCCGAAGTGATACTAAATTGTGATGTCAGCCGGCTGCCTTCCACTGACTGGCCAACGAGTGTTGTCATTGGAAGCTTCATTGGAAGCGTCATTGGAAGCTTCATTGGAAGCGTCATTGGATGCACGACGTCCGACTAGACTGAAAAAGCCAAACACACAGACCTGGAGTCTTATCTGTCCCTGGCGTCTTTCCTGTCTCTCTTCTTTCACTCTATGTGTGACAAAAAGCCACAGAGCGAGCAACAAATACATGATCGCTTCAGTGTCCTCCATTTTTTTGATAGTAGTGTTGTTGTTCTTCTTCCCGGTTTTCTGTGTCACATGTAAATGACGTCATGGCAGTTTCATGCTGCCGTCTGATGACCCTGCCCACGCCGAGGAGGTACTGTGAGGTACTCATTTGTAATGGAAAAGCACCAAAACTGGGCCGTACCATACCATGCCATGCCGTGCACCAATAGAGCACCTGATTCAAAGCAGTTATCATACACCTCAGTGGGGATCTGCTACACCCAAGACAAAGTGGGAGTGACAAAATCTAGCTTGCTGTAATCAACGGATTATTTTAGCTTAACATATTTACGGTATTTTCAAGTGATGCTTGATCACCCATGTGAATGGATGATAATATCTACTACTGGATGGAGCAGGCCCTTCCTTCTCACATCTCTGAGGTTTATAACCATTGATAACACCACATTTAAAGAGCTGATAACATTCTAATCAGCTGAATAGTAAATCAATAATTTTCAATTGATTGGATAAGACAACAAGTTTGTGAAGGCATCGGTTTTGGCTTTTAAGCATTGTCAGCAGTTCTCTGACATTAATAGACCAAACAATTTAGTGATCAACTGAGAACAAAATATCAGCACAATGTCAACAAAATTGACAATGGCATGTCAGGGCCATTGTAGGTGAAAAAATATTTCCAGAGCCTGGGAGAGGTAATATTCAGAGAAAAACCTCAGAATTTGAGCAAAATCGAGTGAGTTCTGGCCGAGACAGCAGCATAAATTAAAAAAAAAAACAGTCATAACAACCAGTGAATCAGCAGTGTCTTTTAACAATAACAGATGCAATCCTGTTTGTATAAAACAATCCAATTGAAAGTGACACTGTAGCACATGTGCAAATAAAGAGAACATATTCATCAAACTTATACAGCATAAAAGAAAGAAGAAAACACAACCAAATATGGCAAAAAGTGCAGACAGCAGCATGTTGATACTGACAGCTTTCAAATTCAGATGGAGGTCATGAAGAGATTTGGGAACGGTTTTGAAAAATAAAGTCTATCAGAACTTTTCTGCACAGAGAATTCTGCTGAACACATTGTGGTGAGACAACAAATACATGACATGATGAAACCACCTGAAACATATTGAGGGGGATTTTTCTTCTAAGTTGAATGAGTGATGATGATGAGGGTTGTTGTGTCTTTCATCAGGAGACGTTCTTCGGCGTGTTGGCGGAGGACGCCGCAGCCTATCAGGAGGCTCAGAACAGCATCAGCCAAACAATGGACTTCCTCTGTCCAGCAGGGACCAGCACTGGTACAGATGCACCTTCACTGACTTTTTTACCAGAAAATGTGTCCAAAAAAATTGAATTATTAGGTACTGATACTGATCGTGAAATAAAAGTGAAGAATAATCTGTAAACTGCAATTATACAGAGACATTCAATAAACCTGAACAGCAGGTTTTGTTCTCTGTTAACTCATGATAAGTTAAAATTAATCTGATCAAAATCACTTGAAGAAGACTTTTTATTTGCATTGATGACCATCTACCACTTCACCACTGTGCCGCCCTCCCCCTCCGGACAACTTGTCAAAAAAAAGAAAAAAAGCTGGTCACAGATATTTATTCAGGTCAGAGGTAACGTATGGCAGCGCTGGGCTCTGAATGACAGAGTCCTGGCAGGATCTCAGCCATAGAGAGCCCTGAACCCTGAGTTCAGTTCACATTTATCTTCTTGGACTGGGATTGTCCCATACAGAGGTTGGACTTACTCACAACTGAGTGTTATTGGCCAGTTAACATCATCATGAGCAGGCCAACCGCTGCTCATGTGTTATTTTGAACTTGTGATACTGTGACAGACCTAACTGCCAGATTAAGAACACCCTGTCATCACAAGAACACCCTGTCATCATATCAAAAAATTAAGTCAACTATTTATTTTGATTAACTAAGAACATACACTCAATGATATGAACTGAAGTAGAGAAATATAAATATAAGGCACACAAAGTCAGAGATATGTAACTATAACATCATAAAAAATATATTCAATATAACACAGTTTTGTGCCTTTTCACACATGCCATGGCATTTCCAGAAAGGCATTGGGAGCTTAAAATTGTAAATGTTAAACCATAAGCAAGTCGTGAATTCAAACGCATCATCAGTCATCAGCAGGCTCATGAAAGTGTGCTCCATGTCTCGTTAGAAGGGCATGACCCTTTTCCCTCAAGTGATACAAGGTCTTAAGGTGAATAATTGGCGGTTAAGATTTTCCTGAACATATATCCTTGATGCCCGTCATACACAAGCCCATACAGGAAGGCAAACAGTTCAGCTGCGTCACTTCAGATGTTGGTGCTGCAAGGAATGGAGGGATGGCATTATCTCCTTTCTTTTGGTAAAGAATGTGTGTTCAAGCACCTTGTTATCATAGCTGCCACTTATATATTTCTGGGTCATTTCAGCCACTTAGGATCTGTCATATAAGCAAAAAGACTTGGTCCGCAGCCAAGTGTGCATGTATGTCCGTCTCAGATGTATAATGTCTGTCTTGTGTTTTCAGATAAGCACCCATGGATGGATTTGTGTCTGATGGTGTACCAAGCAGAGGACGAGAGTGGACAGAACCAGACCTGCTATCAGATCTGTCACAGTGCCATCATTAAACCTGGCTCCATGTCATCCAACGCCAGCCCCGCCTGAACCAACAGCCTGTCGACCTGTAGGTCAAAGGCCAGCTGGCTGCAGAGACCTGCAGAACCTTAGTGTGTTTTTGTGTTTACATTCTTTTAGGGTTTTATTTGTATTTGTAGAGTCAATCAAAATAAATGTACATGGAATGTTGCTTAAAACTGCACATTTGTTGTCACAGAGACTTTCAATAAATCACAATAAATGTGGAACTCCTCACTCAGAGCATTTTTAGTGTTGATTTGTGGTGTTACTGCACCATCTGCTGGTTAACATGATGCACAAAATTGATAGCGCAAAGCACAAATGGTAAGTATCCATCCTTGGTACACCTATTGTTAACATACGTATTGGTATAATCTTATTTTCTTTATAAACACACTTTAAAGCCGGAAATCCCCTGCCCAGGTTGTTGTCCAGAGAGAAGATGGTGAGACTTTTGGACTTTGTTTTTTTATTCTGGCTCAGCAAATGTGTCGAAAGGGTTAACATTTCTGTTGTCACCTTACCCTGTTTCACAAAGAAGAATTCCTGCAGGTTCATAAGTAAGGTTCATATCCTAAAGAGGTGGAAAAAGTGTTGTGGATCCTGCAGTCAAGGTACCAGTACCACACTGAAAGTACTTCACTACAAATCCTGCATTCGAAACCTAACTAATAACAGTATGTATCAGCTAAAAGGATTTAAAGTGCTCAGTGTGCAGTAAAATGTACTCTGTATATATGTTTGTGGAATAGTTGAAAGGCTGCGTTCTTGAAGCTCATCATGTTTGATGTCCTGTGAGAACCGTGTAGGCTTATCTCTTAAGCTCTCATCTTTCTGTGGTGTCAGAAATAAGAGCCTGTTTTCAGCATTGTGACAATGTTTTTTCTTGCTGATCCAAGAGGCTTTTAAATAATATCATTTAACGTAAGACGCTGGAGGATTTGGAGGACACATGGTACATGGTAACCTGACTTTGTGGCAAGCAACCATGAAAGATTCCCCTAATATTCTCTTTTTGTTGACGTGTTAAAGATCACATTGGTGCAGCTACAAACAGGAGAGTGTCACTGTAATACACAGACCATGCACTAGAGTGCGCACAAGTCCTATAAGAATTTATGACATTGTAAGCAGCAGAACTTTCCTTTAAACATTAACTTGTATCAGTTTCACTGAAAAACATAAATACGCGAAATTATAAATAATCCAAATAGAATTCATTGTGTACTTGTGGTATGCGCACAATATATCTGTACTGTTTACTGTTTGTCTGCTAAAAGCTTAAACCAACAGCAATATATGTCCCAGCAGGTCTCAGCAGTTGATAAATGACTAATACAGTTGTTAATTGTTTTATGTGCGTTTATTATTTACTGTATGCAATACGACGCTGCAGTTCTAAAGTACTTCTTTTTTAACTCGGTAGTTTAAACATGTTCATAAATAATCCACGTTAAGAAACCAAAATGACCAAAACCTATATTGTAGTTTGTTACATAAATAGGCATTATTATGGATTGTAATAGATTACAGTTCTGTGCGTTATTTGGACAGTTTATTATCGGATCAGAGCAGCACTGACAGAGGACTCCCCCCTCCTCCTCTTCCTCCTACTGTCCTCCTCCTCTGTCGAGTAGACGGGGCTCGGCGTCTCTCTTGGGCGCACTCCACCGCGCTCCGCCCGGTCTGCCAGCTCTCCAGAACCTGTGCGCGCACAAACTGGGACGGAGGTGGACCTACCCCAGCTGGGATACACCATTCTGTACCGTCCTCCACCCTCTGCTGCAGGGGATCCAATCGGTCAGTGTTTTCCTCACTTTTTCAAGCCCGGTTTGAGGACTTTTCTACTCTCGTCTCCTCTGTGATGCCACCAGACTGGAGCCGCTCCGGAACGCACCCAAACCCGACAGGTGCACCCCGATATCCGAGCAAATACTTTGTGAACGTTGGTTTCGCGCTAAGATGAAGGAAGACTTAATTTCTGTAAAAAATTAAAGTTAAGATTGAAGCAATTTTCGGATTATTACAAACCAGGGATGGATCTATTATCTTGGAAAGCGCTTCGGTTTCATTTTACGGGTTAGACAGAACCGCACGATGCTGCTCCCTTTCTCGAGGTTACTGTGCTTGTGGCTGTGCACCGAGGCCGTCGGAGGTCAGCTCCACTGGCAGAAAACAAAGACCACTTTCAGCCCTCTATATGAATCCACCGCCGCTGATTGGAATGCGCAGAGCCGGCGATGGCGCACAGTCATCGGTGAGGACAATGGGTGGACGCGCGGTGCCAATGCGCAGGCCTCGTGGCTGGATACAGTAAACCCGTCATCCTCTGACCTGCCGGGGACACAGATACCCCGACGCGCTGTGCGTAAAAGCGATGCGCACAGAGGAGCGCGGCGAGTCCGACGGATACCCGGAGACGACACTTTACGCAAGGATGTAAACGAGGCTGGAGAGTCGCGGAGTGGAGAAGATGCGCTTCAGCAAACCCTGCATGAACGCACCTGTAGCCTCGGGAGGGGCGGACATACCCGGCGGCGAAGACGAAGCGCAAAACCCTGTAGGAGAAAGCGGAGCGAGCCGCTGCAGGACGGTGCCGCAATGGCACAGGAACAAGAGGCTTCACCCCCCTTCGGACTCAACGCTAGTGACTACGAGGAGGAGTACTATCTGCCGGACTTCCCCGACACCACGCCGTTTGGGCCGGAGTACCCGCGGACCAGGCGGAAGCAGCTGAAGAACCCGTTCTACCCGGTCACCGCAGAGTCTTACGGGGCGTACGCGGTCATGTTAGCCGCCACCGTCATCTTCGGCGTGGGGATCATCGGGAACGTGTCGGTCATGTGCATCGTGTGCCACAACTACTATATGAGGAGCATCTCCAACTCGCTGCTTGCCAACCTCGCGCTATGGGATTTCGTCATCATCTTCTTCTGCCTGCCGCTCGTGGTCTTCCACGAGCTCACCAAGGACTGGCTGCTGGGGGAGTTCTCGTGCAGGATCATCCCCTACCTGGAGGTGAGCTTCCTCAGTGGTCTCACAGCTGTTTGTTTTGATGGAGAAATTAATGGCGGATGATGCTGAGCACTACTGTTAAACACAAATTAATACAGTTTATGTCATATTTGAGCCAAACACCAATGATATAATAAATATATCGCACATGCTGAACTACAGCATTTAAGGTGATTAAGGTGAGCTGAGGGATAAATAACAGTTGTCATAGTTCTGCAGAGCTGCAGCGGAATGAAAGAAACTAAATGTTGTCCTGACTTACTCAGACTGCCCACGCCCCATTTTAATAACCAGAGCCAACATTCAGCATGTAGTTTGTTCTTCATGTAGAGGGCAGGAAAGTAAAGGTGTTGCACGTTTGACTTCATGAAGGAAAATTAAGTTCACTTCCTGTCACAGACCAACATTTTAGCTATCATATGTTCATGGGTAGCCTACATTGAAATAATCATCAGTTACTGAGTGTGTTCCTCCTGTTTACACTGGCTCTGAAAAGAGTCCTTCATAGTGGGATTCCAATGTGAGTGAAGGAGGACAACATACTTGTGTCTTTGTTCTGTGTGAAGAAAAAACTTCTAAAGCATCTGAGGCTTCTGCAGCACTTTTCCCTCTTCCTGTTAATCCCACTCCACAGCTCAGCAACGAGACGCCCTCCAGGGACACACAAAGATGGAGATTTGGTACAAAAAAAGGCTTAAAACTTTGTTGAACTCAGAGTGCTAAAACCTCTTATTATCTGCAGCTGAACTTCAGACACATTTCTGGGGATTCTCTTCCTTTTTTACATTTAGAGCCACACTGTGCAGGAATTTCTTCTGGAAACAACAAGAGGAACAATTACAGCAGCCAATAATGAGGCCATGGCAGCTGAAAAACAAAAGAACTCACTTGTTTTTTTTTCTTTTCACGGTTTGCATTGCTTGCACCATTAGCAACGCCACCATGTTGAGAGCCATGCAGAAGCAATAGGAATGCTGCCAATCATACATGTAGCACCTTTAACAATTCCCTATGCATGTTTAAAAAACGTTTTGGTCAATTTAAACACAAACAAAATGAATGCTGGGAAGTTTTATGTTACAAGAAGTAGTTCCAGTCATTAATTTTCTGGGGGGGACTTGTCTTAGTCAAGTCTCCAGTTCATCACAGGGCACATAGAGACAGACATCCATTCACCCTCATATTCACACCTATGGGCAATTTAAGTTTTGGATGGTGGGATGAAGCCGGAGTACCCGGAGAGAACCCACGCAGACACAGGGAGAACATGCAAACCACACAGAAAGGCCCCGGGCCGGGAATTGAACCCAGTACCTTCTTGCTGCACCTGGTGCACCGTCCCACCCAGAAGAAGTAGTTATTGACATTATTACAGTGCATGACTGGTTCATTTGAACAGATCTCATCAGAGCAGAAGGTGGTGGAGAAGGGCTCCAGACTGCAGTTACAGATTAAATCAGGTTTAATGTGTGACCGGTCTTTAATCTGATCAGTGTCAACAAGGCAAAACCTGTTAAGCATGTGACATTTTGTCGCCCAATCAGGAGATCAGGATTAATAAAGACTCTCAGACTGAGATTAGACGATGACGCCGCTAAAGTCTATGCATGTCTGTAAGTAGTAGTGGAAGGGAAAGATACCAGCTGATCAGTCATGTCAAGTAAAGCCAAATCAGCAATGTCATAATTTATTCAGCAAATTTATTCAATTAGAGCATCAACTCATTTTCAACAAAAGTTCTGACAGCCATGTGTGGTTAATATTTATATAACATAATATTTATAATATATATAATATTAGAGCTTTTCAGTGTGAAGTGTGGAAACAAAAGGTCATTTTTGATGAGTTTAACCTTCTGTAAAGCAGCAGCTCTTTGTCTGAGATGACACAACAACAGATTAATATAATGTAACAAATAGAGGGCAGAGCTAAGACTGAGACAGATCTGAGATCAGTCCTCTGACTGTTTAATGGAGCATAATCATACAAAGCAGTTGGAGGATTAAATCTCAAATTGCTGTTTTCCATAATACACACAAACACACATAAATGCATAAATAAAACCCATAGCTTCCTTAGTCTTGAACACCATTTCCCACAATCCCACAAGAACGCTGTTGCAGGTTTAGTTTAGCAGCTTGACTGTCATAAATAATATTATGACCACCTTTCTAGTATTGTGATGGTCTTCCTATTTCTGCCAAAACATCCCCATATGCAGCAAACTATGATGCTCTGTGTATTCTGACTCCTTTCTATCTTCAGCAGCATTTTTCATTTATGTAACCTTTATTTAACCAGGAAGTCTCATTGAGATTGGAAATCTCTTTTACAAGAGAGACCTGGCCAAGATAGCAGTCATACAAAGTCAAAAGTGAAATAAAAACAGGTACATGATACATACAGTAAATGGACAATAAGATGGTGAAACAGTAAGATCCTAAAAACAGTAAAACAGACAACAGCTATTCAAAGAGACCTGGCTCATGAAAAACAGTGACATTCCTCCTTCACTGCATTTGTTTATGATACTCTTAAAATCATTAATGGAAACAAGTGTTTTTAATCTGAAAGTTTTTGGAAGAAGATTCCATGACCACGGTGCATGATAGGAAAATGCTGTTTTGCACAGAGCTGTTGAAAAACGAGGAACATTCAACCGTAACCACCTGAAGGCTCGTAGGTTGTAGCTGCTAGAACTGATAGAGAGAAGGTTGCTGAGATATTCTGGGAGTTTACCCAATAGAGCTTTATAGACAAACTCCCAGAATATCTCAGCAACCTTCTCTCTATCAGTTCTAGCAGCTACAACCTACAAGCCTCCAGGTGGTTACGGTCTCTTTAAGGTGGAGGAGGTCGCATGGATGTACAAAATATCAGCATAATCCATGATGGAAAGAAAGGTGGCTTCCACAAGTTTTTTCTTTGCAGAGAAAGTGAAGCAAGATTTATTCCTGAAATAAAAAACATCTTCACTTTGAGTTGTTTAATTAATTAATTAGAGCTGTGTACATTAAAAGAAAGCTTTTCATCAACCCATATTCCTAAATATTTGTAGGAGGACACCTTTTCAATCAATGTGCCATCAGACGTGAAAATATTCAGGTTGTCAGAGCTTTGCAAACAGGCATTTGATAAAAGCATGAATTTTGTTTTGTGGCCTTTTTAAGTCAATTTTAGACCATTCAATGTGCTCTGCAGTAACTGAAATGCAGTTTGAAGTTCTTCACTTGCCTGTGCAACAGAAGGAACAGATGTATAGATGATCGTATCATCTGCATATAAATGTAATTTAGCTGGAATATCTTTACCTACATCATTTATAAAAAGAGAGAATAAGATAGGCGCCAAAATGGAACCTTGGGGTACACCTTTAGTCATCTCCAGAAAGCTCGAGTTGAAGCCCCTCTGCTTGGACACATTGAGTCCTACCTGCTAAGTGGTTTTTAAACCATTTGAGAGCATTGGAGCCAAAGCCAGCAGACCTGAGTTTGTCTAGAAGCAGTTCATTAGCGGTAGCATTAACTTTTCTGGTCTGTTGGATCAGACCACCAGGACCAGCCTTCACTCCCCACCTGCATCAGTGATCATTGTCCTCTCATGACCCTGTCTCTGGTTCACCACTGGTCCTTCCTTGAGCCACTTTTAATAGACCCTGACCACTGCAGACCAGGAACAGCCCACCAGTGCTGTAGTTCTGGAGATGCTCTGACCCAGTCCTCTAGCCGTCCCTGTTTGGTTCTTGATGTCAGATTCTCTCAGATCCTTACTAATCAGTGTTATTCACATCACCTGTCAGTGGTCACTATGTTATGCTTGATCAGGGTATTTTCTGAAAACTTTCTAAGTGGTTTTGCTGCATCAACTTAACCAGTTCCTTTGTATTTTGAAAAGACTGGTGTGGACACAATGAGTTGACTGTGACATTATTCAAATTAATACTTGAAACAAAGAGAAGCTATCTTTCCTTTAGTTTTCCGTCAGCTGAACTTTGATTGGAGCTCTTTTAATTACATCCTAATGACAGCAATGCGTCAACAGACAACAGTGAGGAAGATTAGCCACACAAACTGTGAATGGAATTAATGTCACATTTTATTGAGCATTTTTATTTTCTTAAAATTTGTTTAAAATCTGTCCTGCATTTGGAGTTACCTGATGTTACCTGAGCCTCCCTATATGACGTGAATATGGCATCAGGCCTCTTAAGACTGCAGAGATCACAGACCAAAGGTTGGTGAGATGACGTTAGAAGAAAGTAGATAAAAGAGGAACTGTTACCTTGTTACCTTTATTGTTGAAATCAAGAGGGTTAATGTTTGTTTCAATGACAGAAGCTAGTGGAACAGCAGCTCAGATAGGAAGGTTATTTAAATTAATTTGCATATTTATTTCTGGGCGTAGTGAGGGAGGACTCCACGACGCCGACGTGCGTTCAGTTCCATGCTGATTGGGATGTATCAAGGGAAACTGCGTGGATTCAGGTTTTCGCACTGTTTCATACATCTGGATTTTTGACAGGGTACGCCGCTTTCCGGATTGCAGCGTACCTCAGCTCTCAGTATGAAATCCACGCATGTTCATGTCTGAACGAGGGGTGTAAGAAAATATTGATGTACTTTAATAATTAACAGTTTACATGCAAAGATTTGTGGAAAACGGTAGCTCAGATTGCACAAGTAGTGTTATAATGTTGTTGCAGGGACTAAGTGGAAAAATGCAAATGTAAAAAGATCTCTCTTATGTATGCGTGAAGAAATTAATCTTATTTACTGGATTTTATTAATATGGTGGCGTGTTCTTTAAATTAAGATTAATAGAAGATAAGATAATAATTAAAAGTAAAGTATAATGTTAAAAATCTGACCAAACACAGGCTGCCAATAATAGCACAACAGGGACCACTGTGAGGGCGGAAATGTATTTTTAGTATTTTTTTTTTATTAAAAAAATTGGAGAATTAGTCATGTTACGAGAATAACAGTGGAAATTTTATGAGAAAGCTGGTTGTGATGTTAGGAGATAATGTTATGATTTTACAGAACAAAGATATTACATACAGTACAAGAATGAGTTTGTCATTTTTTCAGAAACATGCAGCCTGACGCTTCTCTTTTTTTTTTCCCAGGTGGCTTCTCTCGGGGTCACGACCTTCACACTGTGCGCTTTGTGCATCGATCGTTTCCGTGCGGCCACCAATGTGCAGATGTACTACGAGATGATCGAGAACTGGGCGTCCACCACAGCAAAGCTCGGCGTGATCTGGGTGGGCGCTCTGCTGCTGGCGCTGCCTGAACTGCTGATCCGACAGCTGGTCACCGAAGATGGAGACCCACCCGACGTGACGCCGTGCGAACGCTGCGTAGTCCGTATTTCCACCGACCTCCCTGACACGCTGTATGTCCTAGGACTCACCTATGAGGGCGCTCGCCTCTGGTGGTACTTTGGCTGTTACTTCTGCTTGCCGACGCTGTTCACCATTTGCAGCTCGCTGGTCACTGCTCGCAAGATTCGTCGTGCAGAGCGGACCTGCGTCCGTGGCAGCAAGAAGCAGATCCAGCTGGAGAGCCAGATGAACTGCGCCGTGGTGGCGTTGGCCATCCTCTACGGCTTCTGCATCATTCCAGAGAACATCTGCAACATCATCAGTGCGTACATGGCGGCCGGCATTCCCAGGAGAACCCTGGACATTCTGCAGTTGGTCAGTCAGATGCTGCTCTTCTGTAAATCTGCGGTAACGCCTGCTCTGCTGTTCTGCCTGTGCCAGCCATTCACCAGAGCCTTCCTGGATTGTTGCTGCTGCTGCTGCGACGAGTGCGGCCCGCCCCGCTCTGCAGCTATCACCACCACCAGCGATGCCGAAAACGAGTGTACCACCACCGACCTGGAGCTGTCACCGTTTAGCACTATTCACAGGGAGCCATCTACTTCTGCTGCCTACAGCACTGTGGGGACACACTGCTGAGGTCAGAGGTCAACAGAGTCAGGTGGAGCTGCTTATGTATCTTTTCTGTGATGCGATTAGGAATTTGACTGGTGGATGCGTTGACATATCTGGCTGTAAATTCCTGCCGTTTAAAAGAAAATCTCTGGATACATTCATGTTTACTGACGGACAGACTGAAGGCGTCGCTGTTCGTCCATTCACTGTTTACAGAGTTTATACATGACAGAGCACACAGTTAGTATTAGTTCATAACATTTATGTTTTTAGTCCTCTTCAGGGAAACTTGGGGCCTGGTTTTTGTTTCTAACTGGTTAATGGGGACAACAATTACTGATACTGGTTCAGTACTGAGAGTCCTGCTCACAGGCTGTTAGATGATGTCACTGGGATAAGTTAGTGCCATCATTTATATCCACTAAAAGTTTCTTCTATGACAGACTCTGACTGTTAACTCTTTGATTGCCAGCCGTTTTGTAAAACCGAAAGTGCGCTGTGCCAGCATTTTTGCCCATTTTGAGTCATATTTCAAGACCTACAGAATATTTTGTACTATGACTCTGAAAACACTGAATAGCTCAAATGAAAGTGTTTGTTTTTGGAAACCTTGTTCCATTCTTGTTTTATCAGGGGTAGAGTAGAGGCCACTTTCACCAAAATCACCACTTTTTGTCCAGAATCTGACCATTTTGCTCTCTAAATGCAATCGTCTCCACTTCCTGCTTTGATCTCCGTGGCATATATTAACTCTTTATGCTCCAACTACATCTCCCAGAAGCCCTGAAACTACTCACAGGCTGCGGGAGACTGCGATCGGTGACCCACTGTCGAAAAAACACTTTGATGTCAAAAGCCGTCAATGGCACTCAAAGAGTTGGGCAACATTCTGAAAAGAGACGAGCTCTAGGAGAATTCTCATTCTAAAATCTGGCGCGGTGATGTGTTGCTGGAGGGCAACAGTCGAATACATCAGTGGTGGAAACACAGACGCCAACCTGACATTTGTTTTGTTTAACTACATAAAGTGTAGCTTTGAAAGACGTAAAGTATCATGAAAGGATGCCCTCACAGCTCATTGCCACTTACAAGCTGTCCGTCAAGACTGGACCAGTTAAACAATATGTTGTCCCCATCTGTCAGTTTGACAAAAACATAGAGAAATATGGTCTAGTTAAAAAAAAATACTAGGGGTCCCTTTGATTTACTCCCCAGTGTGTTCACTGAATCTGCACTTAGTTTTACTTTGTTTGATTTTAGTTTTTTTTTTGTTTTTTTTTGTCACTGTATTTACAGAAACTAGGAGCAGGCGTGGACCTGCAGAATTCTTCTGCACATATTTTGAGATCACACGATCGTGTTAATATATAGACACGTGATAAGTGAATTAGGTAATGCTTTATTTTCTGTCTGTAATTTTATAACAATTTACTGAGGGGGGAAAAAAGGTTCCTTTAGTTCAAGTTTAGTCAGCTGTGTTGAATTTATAAACAGCTGTTAACTTGCAAAGATTTGCTCTATTCATGTCCAAAATACTAATTCATCATTCATTTTTTTTAAACTTTCAACAGAAGTTTTATCCCCCATTATATACATTGATTTGTATGCTCTCCTGTTGATAAATTTTAATTTTTCACATTTTCAGCTGAACTGTTGCAAACTCACTGTAAGGGTGTTCTATGCTACTTAAAGATGCAGCATCTCACAAAATCATTGGCAAAGCATGTATACATTAAAGATCATTAAAGATACTTTTTTATAATAACATTATATTACAATTCTGCCAAAAGAACACCCCCATGATACACAATGTCCCTTTTATTTGACTTATTGGACATGTAGCAATTGAACAGTCTCTTCACTGTGTAATTGTTTTGAGGAAATTATTCTGAAATTAGAGCTCCCTAAAATAAAGGGTTACCTTAAATGACTATGTTGTGATAATGGACATAAATAATTATGGTTAATGGTCACTGTAAGCACCTATGGTGTAGTTCTCTTGGATGTTATTTTGTGTGAGTGAGTCAGTGGGATGTACAGTAATATATTGCAAATAGCTGTTGATGCTGTGATGTGTTTGCAGATGTTCTTGTGAATCAGTTGCTCTTCACTATGTTTGGTAGCAGAATACTTGCACTCACTAATGTGACCGAGTTACCGTTTGTTTTTTTTTAGACAGAGAAGTGTCACTTTAATTAAAAAATAGATTTAAAAATAGATGTTTTTATTCGTGCATCACTTTTCCCAAAATTTCAGCTTTCAGTAACTTTTCTCACAGATGAAGTTAAAAAACAAAAACAAACCAGGGCTGTCAGTGCTGTTCAAAGTTCAGATAAAAGGTGGTGGGCCTAAACTGGCACTGTCGGGAGTTTCTAAACAAACTTTTGGTGCAAAATCTAGTGCGGTATAGGAATGTGTTCTTATAGATTTGCTCACAGATGCAAAGTAAATGTGAGTTTTTTTGTTTGACTGCTTTGTGTATTTCTGTTGTTGATCAAAAGTAAATGTTCTCTTGGCAATATAGCATTCTTTTAAGAAGAACAAGAGATATAGGAGGAAACATGTCAATACACAAAAAAGCAGAGTGAGCCTCTGAAATACCGTCCAGCTGTGGTACACAGCTGCCATTGTCTGTACTGTCAAGACGAACACAACATGTCCTCACCCACTCCGAGTTACAGTCCAGCAAACAACTGAACCCTCCTCAGACATGAACAGACAACAGAAACAAGTCATTGCAAGAACATCTGTTATTCAACATCTCACTTTTATTTTGACAAAATGAAAAACAAAACATGAAACCAAAATGTTCAGTGTGTTTGCTGAGTCATGCTCACACAAATCTCAGCTGTTTTTCTCTTGCCATCGTTTCACCATCATCATCATTGATGCCGCCCAACTGAGGAGGACACAGCTCGCCATTGTCCTTGCCTCCCGTTGTCGTGACGACGGAGGGAGTCTGCCTCTCAGCTGGCCACCACAGTGAACAGTGCTACAGTACTACTGACAACACATCGAGGCTCATTTATTCAGAAAGCAGTGGCCTCTGATGGTCTCTGGTCAGTGCAGTCTGTCTCTAAGGATTACACATCATGCAAAAACTGATACAACTCATAGCCTCCACCCCCAGTATTTATTTCCTTGAACTAAAAAATATGTCCATTTGAAGATGTTAGATGGGCAAAAATTGGATCACAATGTTGCAAATGAATGATCCACACTACAATCTGGACATGCAGAAGAGGCTAAAATGATCATAAACATGTGAAAATAAATGTCCAAAGCGTTGAGGTGAATTCACAAATCACAAATCTGTACCAATGGGCATCCTGCAAGGACCTACTGACAGCTGCAGGCAGGGATGGAAAAGTTGTTTCCGTTCAGCTGGATTGGATGGCTTCTCCTGCATCTTATTTGGCAAAAGCAAAACCCCAAGAACTCATGTTTTGGGGTGGTATCTAGATGGTAACCCTGTGTGGAAAAACTCTTGCAAGACTCACTGCTCAACAACCTGCCCTAACCTTAACCAGAGTTTTACATTTTGAGAGTTACCTTCTGCACAAAACTGTATTTCAAGGATGATGAAAAACCTGGCTTTTTTTTAATTTCCTTAAATATGTCCTAATGAATCACTACTTTACATTATGCTATTAGTTCAATTTAATCTTTAGTCCTACTTATTTCACTCTATTTTCTTTATTGTCAAGGTGATGGTTCCTCATGGCATAGAATGAAGTTAACATTCTGCCGTTACCACTTAGTTCTATGTTCCTCCCAGACAGACTGATAATAAGTAAAGTGCTTCTTCCATACAACATAATAAAACATTAAAAACATTAAAACAATCTTCCAACAATCAACACACAAAATGAACAATAAAGCTTAAAGTTAAAAGAATAAATAATAAAGTGCAAACATTGGTTAAAGTGCCTTCTTATGGCTGGTTAAAAGAGGCACTGAAAAAACTCTCTGTACCTGCTGGTTCTGATTTTGAGGCACCTGCATTGTGTCCCTGAGGACAGCAGTTGAAAAAGTGCATTTGCGCGGTGAGAAGAGTCCTTTGATATTTTAACAGCTTTTGATAGCAGTCTACAGTTAGCAATTTCCTCTAAAGGAAGAAGAGGACAGCCAATGATTTTCTGTGCAGAGTTGATGACTCTCAGTAAAAGATTTTTGTCAGCTGCTGAACCACACAGTCATACAGCACAGTCAGGATGCTCTCTATTGTGGACTGGTAAAAAGCACTAGCAGTTTAGAATAGAATAGAATAGAATAGTTTTTTTATTCAGTCACTCACAGACATCATTTTTTTTCAACAGTCTAAGGAAATGTAGTCGCTGCTGCACCTTCTTCCCTGCAGCTATGGTGTTGTCTGTCCATGTCAGCTTGTCAGAGATGATGGTTCCCAGGAATTTAAAAGTGTGTACCCTCTCCACAAAGTTACCATTGATGGTCAGAGGCAGGAGGTCTGCGCCGTGCTTCCTAAAGTCAATGATGAGTTGTTTTATTTTACTTATGTTGAGTTTGTCTGTAAAGTGTTCTTCTATTACCTTTTTGTAATCCAGTTTTGCCTCCTTGAGGCCCCTTTTCACGTTGGCTCTGGCTGAGCTGTAACTGGCACGATCCCTGGACCTGTAAGCAGCATCTCTGGCCTTGAGTAAAGTTTGTACGCTTTTATTAATCCAAGGTTTCTGATTTGGGAAAACCCTGACATGCTTGTTCACAGTAACAGCTTCCATACAGGTTGTAATGTAACCCATTACAGTTTGAGTGTAATCATCCAGGTCTGCTTTGAGATTAACAAAACCAAGAAATAAAACTAGAAAAAAAATAGGAAATGATCACAATAAAAACAAAAAGCACAAAGGAAAAACAAGAATAGGTGCATCATTAAATCTCCTGTTGTCTTTACTTGGTTTACTTCCCCCCATCATTTAAAATTAAATCATATCAACTTTAATTTATATTTATAGCAAAACATTCTTGTCTAATTGTATTCATCACAGAATTGCCCAGAGGGACTCTTTGTATGTAAACCACATTCTTCTCTAATCACCCATTTAGTTTTGATTTGCTCTCTGGCACCAAACCTGCGTGTTCGAGTCTTTTGTAAACGAGGCTAGTGGCCCCAGTCGCTGCTCCAGTAATTAGACAGCCTCATTCATTCAGAGACAATGCAGTGACGGGTACACAGAGGCTCCGCTGCTGAACAGGCTGCTCACTGACCTTCTCCTGACTGCTCCCAGGACTGTTTTCTGGCCTGCGAAGGACGTCCTGGGCGGGCTGGGCTCGCTGCCCCTGATTGGTGGGAGGGAGCCAGGCTTCCACAGCAACCAAAGCACTCATCCTGGATGGTGCTGATTCAGATTTTTTTTTCCCTCTAAGGATAACTAAAGATCAAAACAATCATAAAAACAGCCATGAAAATTCCATGCGTCATTACCACAAACAGTTTGTAGGCCCTTTCCTGACTCATACGCCTTTTCCACCAAAAGGAACTTGGTGCTAGTTCAGTGCTGGTGCTTAGTTGGTTCAACTGTATGGCGTTATATTTATGCCACATTCCTGAGCAAACAATGACAGATTTTGAGCAAACAAATGCACGAGCAGGAGAAACACTGAGACTCAGCGGTGATTGTGGCACGTGCAAAAATAAATTTACTAGGCACAGAACCTTTTTCTGTGCTCAAATCTGAATTTGTTCACTAGAAATCTGTCTTTGCTCACTCAGGAATGTGGCACAAATATAACACCATACAGCTGTTACTAATCGCTTCGAGCAGCAACCTGTTTGAGAACAGATCGTATCGCGGCTGCCTGTGAGATGGAGGTCGCCTATTGCCTGGGCACAGCCACGATCACAGTACTGCTGGGACACTATTGTTCTGGATTTCAGTGAGCAAGTTTGTGCAAAACTTCTGCATGTCCAGGGAGTCCTTTCAATACATTTGTGATTGAACCAGGCAGTATTTACTCCGGTCTTGTTGGTCGTAATAACCCCGCCTCAAACCCCCAACATAATCGGTGCTTACTCTGGACCAGCAAAGACTTGGTGCTTGCCTGGCCCCAGTTTTAAGCACCAGGGGCAGTTTATGGAGAACTGAGGAGGCTGTGCCCCAGCAAAGCTGCAGGTCCAGATGGAGTATCACCAAGACTACTGAAGGCCTGCGTACATGAGTTGGGACACCCCCTTCAACCCCACATCATCACGTCACCGGAAGTAGTAGTAAACAAGGACTGCACTAATCATGCGCATGCTCGTTGCATCGTTTCATTCTTTTTTTGTGGGTCTCTCTGTGTTTCTTTTCAGTACCACCTATCGGCGTGGCATATGTATTACATCCTTGTCACCCGTTGTCACCCGTTGTCACCCGTTGTCGCTCGTTATCGCGTTGCTATGTAGACGGAAATGCCTCCGGAAACATTCTTACAAGCGTTATCGTGCCGTTGTCATCTCTGCTCATGGTCCTTTAACAGTTTTGTTTGAATGTGTAGTGCCTGGCAAGTAGCACAACCATACAACTGACTGACAACACCACCCCCTGACAGTGGGCAGAGGGGACCCCTCAGTTTGCCTTAATAGTTTACCTTTATATGTATTGTGGCTATCTAATGTCTTCCCCACGACAGGGACGGTTGGCAATGAGGCAAATATATATAAAAAATAACGAATTTATTTCAATTATTATAAATACAAAATATTCATTTAAAAAAAGCAATGCGAAGTAGAACATTTTAGAAGACAACTGGTTGCAACTCCTCACTCAGAAGAAGGTCAGACTGGCACGAGCAAAAGACCCCTCTTCCTCAGGGGCCCCCTGGGGAGACCAGAAACAAGAGACAGCAAACCCAACACCAAAACACACATGCAACACAGCTAACACTAACCACATAAAACATCAATACACCACTACAGTATATCACACCGTGTTGCGGTTATAGGTCTACTACACACCACTACAGCGTCTCACCCATGTGGTCACCCCAAGGAGAGGAACCATACACCCGTGCGAATCCGGCCTTATACAGAAACAGCCTAAAAAGAAACCACATATAAAAGAGAGGAGGACAACCCGCATCAACACATTTGAATCAGTTCACACAGACCTACATCTGACAATTGGCCCCAAAGGCACACAAAAAACAAAAAGAAAAGAAACAGGAACACCTTAAATTCACAACGACCTAAGCTTTAACAGCAAAACAGTTGCTGGCCTGGTCCTTCCTCTAAGAGAAAAATAAAACACATTAGTTGCCGGCTCAGTTTAGCACCACAGCATATTTAACCTTTAAAACAATCAATGAATATAGGCCTACTTGGCAGGTATGCTCAATTGTCCCACATCGTAGTGACTATGCAAGTGTAGCTGAACGTTCCAAGTGCTACAGACACAAAGAGAGGCTTAAAGTAGTCATGTCTACACAGTAAATAAAATGACTACACAGTCAATAAAAATGAGCATTATATAATTTACCAGCACATCGGTGTCCATATCTCCACAGCTGGAGTCACAATGTGGTGATCCCATCAATATGGAAAGGCCATGCAGTGGTCTGTGTTCTCCGCAAGGAGCAAACACACTAGATTATCCTGATGAAATGGAATAAATAAATATTAAATCTATGTTTTAATAACTGACCCGACATATGCCTAAATGACCCTCCCCCATACCTGCATGTGAAGTGAACCCAGCTCAGGTGTGCTGAGTTGGCTAGCAGAACAAAGAGAGACTGTCTGGCATCTCCCTCACATTTATCACTTCCTGATTTCAGTCATGTGATCGTGAAACCTCATGTGACCCTGTAGGGTGTGTGAGTGCTGCCACTGAGTGTGTCAGACCCCCTGCCTAAATCCCCACAAATGCAATGGAGAAAAAGAGGGAAGGACCCACTACTTGGCCCCCTGCTGACAATGATGAGCGTAACAAAGATCAAGTCAGACAGACTCTTAAAATCTTCTGTAAACGGCTGGATGTTGTGTCTTGCAGCACCTTGCTGGCACAGTGCAGATTTACGGGCCCGATGTGCTTTCCGCATACTCTCATATACATCCCTTTTAATGCAGTGTTTACTTGGTGGGAAGGAGGTCATGTCATTCAGGCTTAATCTGTTTGGTGAGGTGGAGAAGAGGTGATGCTGCTTAGGCTCTATCTTTTGGAGCAGTGGAGAGGAGGATGTGTTTCCTGTCCCTCCCATAAATGCATCTTACAAACTAGACTTCTTCCCAGGTGTCCCTGTGCGTTCTCATCTCACATGTATCCATGAGTCCAGTTTACCTGGTGGAGAAGTGGTTGGGCAGACCAGGCTTCATCTTTTGGTACTGTATGACGTGGTGATGATGAGGAGGTCTTCCTGAGGTTTCTCCTTATTGGTGTGATGGAAGGAGGATGTGCTTCCCAGGCATCATCTGGTTGCTCCATCCGTTTGACGTGGTGGAGGACATGTAGCTCACAATCCATTGCTAACAGCTTGATGCTACTTTTCATCCCTTTGGACATTTTCTCTCCAGATAATTTCATATCTATTAACTGTCATGTGGAGTGTCTTTGTGTGTTTCTCATTGTTGTTACTCTGGACACATGGCATCTATTGCATGTCTGTCCATCCTAGAAGAAGGATTCCTCCTCTGCTGCTCTTCCATTTCTTTTTCCCTGTTGTTGTTTGGGGAGTTTTTCCTCAGTCAATGTGAGATCATTTGTAAAGGTCAAAGGGTGTTATATTCAGATTGTATAAAGCCCTCGGAGGCAAATTTGCAATTTGTTATATTGGGCTGCACAAATAAAATTGACTTGACACACAGATTCCTTGCTTTATAGTTACAGTGACAGGCAACAATAACATTGCAGCAAACAGTAGTTCATTAATGTCAAAATCATCTTCACATTGTTCAGAGGCTGTGAAGATGTCCTCTGAGCATCACCTTCCTTATTTCTAGCTGTTCCCAAAGTAAAGAAAACATATTTTCCTCTCCTCTGCAGTGTCACAGTGTTTCTGCTGCTAACAGGCTCTGATTCTGCTGCAGCCCTTTCAAGCCCCGGGTGAGGAGTCTTAATGGAGGCCGGCTGTGGCTGCTGTCAGACAGCTGTGGTGATCTGATTCACTGTAAAGATAACCTGCAGACATCTGCTGCAGCTCCCTCCCTCACATCCCATCTGCTGAGTCTCACATCCAAAGAAGACGAAGAGGAACTTCTATTTCCAAAGATGCTGACACACAACAAGAAACAAGTTGATTCACAAACTGGCAACAAAATCTTTTGGAAAAATCATGACAAACAAATACACAAAATAAATGAAAGACCTAAGATATGAAGTGTTAATTAACAACCTGTTGTTGTGGTGTTCATAAATCAATTTCCACTTCTTACTTTTAAATAAAAAGTACATTAATGTGAATACTGAAGAATTAGGCACAGAGACAGCTTAGCTGCTAACTGATTGCATCATAAATCTTTTAGAGAAAGAAATGCCATCATCAACCAACAGGTGAGATCGTTAATGTGTGAGGGTGAAAGGCCAAAGATAATTATGAGGAGAGATGTGAACAGAGAAAGGATCTGACAGCCCGTCTGCCCAATTATCATCCATGAAAGAGCCCTTTTTCTTCAAGCAGTTTGATAATTATCTGTTTGCTCTGACGGAAAACAGCCTGGAACCTGGCAGCCTGGCAGATCGCCGCCTGGCTGTTGTTCCTGGGAGGGCATTTCCAATTGTGCTTTTCCTGATGGTACTGGGTGAAATATGGGGGGGAAGGGGTGGGCTGGATTCCCTCAGAATCAGTTTGGGCAGCGGGGCGTTCAGTCACAGCCGGTGACCTAGAAATGTTGCTGCAATCCCCAACAAAGGAGAAGAATTGGGACAATAAAGCTCTTATTCACCCCCAAACCGCACGATGGCTTCTATCTGAGAGAGCAGATTATACAGGAGAGTAGTGGGGGGAGGCGGGCCAGGCTGGACCAGGCTGGACCAGGCTAGAACGGGGCACCAAAAAGAGGCTGTGATGTTCATTCTTTATTCATCACTTTATTTATTACTGTCGGGATGGTGATGCTGCGTACAGTCCCTCTATGATGTGACCCCCTAAACTTCTCTCAGCTTAACAGACAGCTAATGGCTTCTGTAATACTGTATCTGTTGTGTTGTTGGAAGCACTCTGACCTTTCCTCTAATGCCACCATTAGACCAAAAACATCTAAACACTCCTCCTTGTCTGGAATGGGTTGCTCCATCCATCCCCATTCTTTATCTTTTACCAGCATCCTTCCCCGGACCCTGGACCTTCTTGCTGTGAAAACAGACCATAAAGCAGAGGATGCTTTAGGGTACGCCCAGCTTGTGATTGACAGGTCACTACGACAACGTTCTCCAGTCTGGGAGTTGCCCCTGTTTTTCTCTTAGAACTTTAATCCTGTCACAGTGTGCTTTTAGTGCATGAAAGTTAATTTCAAAATAAAAAAAAAAATGTCATTCAGCATTCTGTTGTGTCTGTCTCTTCTGGTTGCAGGAAACCAACATGGCAGCAGCCAAAATGCCAGAGTCCACAAACTAAAAACCAGTGATGTCACTGTGAGTGTGTCCACTTCTTACATACAGCTTGTGATCATTATCTAGTTTAAGCACCTCAGCAAAAAATAAAATGACCTCCACCTGCTGCAACATTAAAGTAATGAAGACATTAGTGCATCGTTAAATATAATCTGTTAATACATATCATTCTGAAACGGGCCATTCTTCATGATGAGCACATCAAACCTCACTGCACTCTCTTAAACCTGCAGGTCACAGCAGAGACCAGGAAGACATCCCAGACATGAAATATTCATACAGCTTACAACAGGCTTCCTGTTTCCTCTGAAAGACCAGCTGATGCTGACGAGTCCTGAATATGGATGAGAGGACGTGAAATGAGGCCAAACATGTGTTGTGACATAAAAATCCCCCTGTGCTCTGGAATTCACTCATTCACATAACGAAACAATAAGTGTGTTTCAGCACCAAACTCGGCACATTTCACACACTGCACAATGTGTTTTATTTCACAAAGAACACTGTATTTACTACACTGAAATGGCAGATTAATGATAGAGTCAGACTGCTGTTTCCCCATGTTTCCATCCTTTATGCTAAGTTAAGATAAGCTAACCAGCTGTTGGCTGTAGTCTTATACAGTATTTGCCATACATAATAAGCATATGAACTGGAGACTTGTCCAGGGTGTACCCTGCCTTTCTCCCTGAGACAGCTGGGATCTCTGTGACTCTATGTGAGGATAAGCGGTAGAAGATGAAGGATGGATGAATAAGTGTTGAAGTATTACTTTTGTGGCTTCAGCAGGTCTTTGACAACATATTTGTCAATCTTTTGGGGGAAACTGAGCTGTGATTATATTAAAATAGTCTATCCACTGAGTTGGTGCAGAGCTTGTGTGCAGGAGTTGTGTGTCTCTCAGATATTTGTGTGTTATGAAATCAGGGACAGCAATAAGACACAACGACCCCAGCCAGCCGCTTGAGGAGGAAAATGTTTCTGACAGCATAAGTGAAAAAAAAAAAAAAAATCCTGCTGCCTTGAGGACAGACGGCCGAGTGTTAAGACACAAATGCAGTCACACTGACAGTTACACAACAGCCGTATGAACACTGCATCATATCCTGTTCCAATTATTTGCCTATATTTGCGTCTGTTGATATTAAAACCTGTTTGACTGTTTTTTCACAAAGACCCCGAAATAGAATAGCGACTTTCAGGGGTTAGAAAACGACCAAAACAGGAACAATTAAGTGTATTTCTCATTATTTAAAAAAAGTCTATATGTGAGACAACAATGTGGAGGGACAAAGCGCTACCTCCCCCTGCAGGACAACACACTGCAGTGCAGCCCAGACTGTTTGAACTGCAACAGATCTGACCCAGTGCTGAAAAGTAACTAGTACATTTTTACCTTTTGATCTACTTGAGTATTTCCATTAGAGTGAAGTACAGATAGAAGCAGAAAAATGTGTAAAAACGATGATTAATTTGTGAAATTTAAATGATTTTGATGATTTTTTTTTTCCAATTTTCATATCTGTCTTTCAGGAGACATATTCTCAAGTTCATTTCTACCACAACATTCCTACATGCTTTAATGTTCAGAAAACACAGTAGTTTTCTCATAATATGACATTGACCCGCTGTCTGAAAATGCTCTGTTTTAGTCACTTTTAGACCCACTCCTATTGTGACGTACAATAATTTCCTAATTCTTATGGTCCTCTGCTAATCATCAAGACATCAGCTGGTGATAAAGTCCAACACTCATCACAACCAATAAAAGAATAGTTGACACCAGTGGAAAAATTATGCTTTGCAATGCAATTTAAAAGTTCATCTTTTCAAGTCAATCGTCAACTTCATTGTTTTTCTTTCTTCTTGCACCAACTGAATTTTAATAGTGGGAAGCACTTAATTCTTTCCCCTTCAGGAGAAAACTGGATAAAAGCAGGATGTCACTGCCCAGCTTCAAATAAACTAGAACCAAATGTCTCTCTGTTTGGCAGCCATCCTCAATCTCTGGCCTGTTTAGGGAAGAAAATGTGCTTCTTAAGCTGCATCACTGAAAAAACAACAGCTGTCTCCATGGAGATGGGCTGCTACGTTGATGGCAGTTGGGTAAGTGATTATGTTACCGAGCATTTCTGAATTGAGGAGGATGCATAGACTGTATGTGTGTTGAATATGCACAATTTAGATGAGTGTTTTATACTGTTTAGTGTGTTAGAAGGCAGAGAACATATACTATGCTATACTATACTAATTAATGCTGAACACAAGCTCAAGCTGAGGCTGATGGCAGCCTCACTAGTAGCATTGTGCTAAGTGCTAAGTAGTTATCAAGACATTTCAATCAAAGTAGGAACCTCATGGTGGCACTAGAGAAGACCTCAGATCAACCAAGTCATTAGGATTCATCCAATAATGAATGTCTGGTCTAACATGTTGAACATTAAGAAACAAGCTACTAATTGGTCCTTGACTTAAGATTGTTTTTGTAAATGAACTGAAACTGTGTTTAATGGAAATTTGTTTGTTTTAATCTTTGAGAGATGTCAAAAGTTGATATTAAGACATTAATAATAATCAAGATTTTTAAACCGTGTTTTAGTTTTAAATAAGCATTCAAAAAAAACAAAGTTGGCTATGAGGCTGAGTGATTTGAAAATCATCTTTAATGAAAACTCAGAAATGAAACTGTCGGTAAAAACAGTCTGAAATAACAAACAGAAAAACAGGCTGGAAAAACAGTGGAATTGTCCTTTAACTGCCTGCTACCTCACATATTGTGCATCATAGATATCAGGTTTGTGCTTAAATATATATATTCACATCACAATGTACATCAGACCAAGCAGTACCATCACAAGCAGGAGGGGCCGGGGCCGTTCAGCGCCTCGGCTCCTCGAGGTGAAGACGGCCCTGTTGATGACGGCCTTGCTGATGACGGCCTTGTTGATGACGTTGAACGTCAGGGTCGATCGACACGGCTTCTCGCTGTAGCACATGCAGTCAAAGTTGCGGTCAAACCAGTTGACATCATCCTGCGAGAGGTCACCAATCACAGTCAGTGGGCCGCCGCGGCTCTGCCGCTCGATCCGATAACGCCGCGGGTCAAGGTGGAGGAAAACATCGTCGTCCCAGTGCTTCCTCACACAGCGACCTCGGTCCTGGCAGAGCGCTTTGCTGCAGAGCTGTGCTGCTGTGGAGACGTTCATGATGTACGGGTTCATGACCTTCTCCAGGTGTCGTCGGGCATCAAAGCAGGAGTCCTGCGGGATTTTGGGACATAAAGTCAATTAGCAGCTATTTATTTTCAAACAAGAGAATAAGTTCCCAGAAAGTCCCAGAGCGATGCCACTGTACCTCTGTAGCGACGACATTCATGTCTCCCCAACAAACAACGCTGGCGGCGCCAAGAGCAGCAGCTTCTCCAATGGTGTTCACCAGATCAAACTGAAAAACACATGCCAGTCAGAAATGAGCAGGACTTCCACACTGTTGTATTGATGGATGAACAGCAAAACGAAAAGTAACAATCAGATGAAAACAACAAAAAGCTCTATATTAGGAAAGCAGACACCTGTCAGCCAATCAGAGATTACTATTCAACATGCAGCTGTACATAATATAACATGCATTGTGTGACATGAAGGTAACTTTCTGGACAAAGACCTCTGACATGTAGTCGTCGGTGCTGTCCTTGTACACAGGTCGGATATAGGCATGGATGGGGATAGAGTAGGCGCTGTTGGGAAGCTTCGACACCCTTATAGACTCTTGGATGCGATGTCGGACGTACTGCCGGGCCTGCTCTGTGTCTCTGAGTAACAGCTCCAGGTAGATGGACGGAAAGAGAGCAGTAGACTCTCTCCAGAGCCACAGTAGTTCGTCGTTCCTGCCCTTCTCGATGGCGGGACACTCTCCGGTGTAGCCTGCCATGTCCTTTTTGTACTCATAGTTGTAGCACTCAGGGTAGAGGTAGTAGCCCCAGAGTCTGTTGGACCTCAGCCTCTTCCCGATGCGAATGGATCGGAGAAAGTACTTCTTGGCTGCACGTTCAAATGCCATTTTTGCCTGACCAGCTGCCTCGTCCTTGGACAATGATGAATTTTTCTTCAGGACTGTTTCGATGGAATACTGCCTGTAGATGTCTTTGCTGCCCCAGTTTCGGATCCACTGTGGCCTCCACTCCTCAAAGTCAAGCACAGCAAGGCCCAGCTGGTTGAAAGGGATGTAATACTCAATGTCATCCTCAGCGAGCTCGTGGTGCTCCTCCAGGTCTATCAGCTGTGGCAGGCCACCGTTGTACATCTTGCCAGTTTTTTCGTTCACATAAGGGAACACGCCAAAGCGATCGGTGTAGAATATGGAGATGCTCTGGTTGGTCGCCGACTTCAGCGTGCTGCTTACAAAGTCAAAGTAGGAGAGGTCAAGTGGCATGCCAAAGCGGATGTCGCAGAGCTCGGTTGGGGCGTTCCAAGTGAAGAGAAAGGGGTGGCCGGGACGGAGGGGAGGGTCTGTCCATGGTAAGGCCCAGCCGGAGCACGGCAGGGAGATCATGGTGACGGTAATGGAGAAGAAATGTTGGACATCAAGGAACTTCACTTGGTTCATTTTGAAATCGTAATCTGATCTGTGAGCAGAAGAAAACAGGAACAAAAATTAGAGAAATAAGAGGTTAGAATGATTTCCTGCTGCTCTTAAATAAATCTTGTTTTGCTCTGTCTCTGCTTTGACTGCAAATTAGAAAATGTCAGCATGCAAACCGCTAATTAAGATGTTGAACAGGGTGAATCTTAAACCTGCTAAACATCAATATATTAGCATATTAGAATGAGCTGTTTCTAGGCACAGCCTAGCAGAGCCTCCATCATCACTGTAAACACAACATTATGTTTAAGGGATTGTTTCAGATGCAGGATTGTAGCATTAGCTTCCAGGCTAACGATATAGAAGAGAATTCCCAGTTCCAGCAAAGAAAAAAGCAACAGGCATCAAAATGACTGTCACTGGTACATGTATTTTTACAAGTGTACGTTTAAATGTTGCATTCTGACACATCACAGACAATTTTTTAAGTGATTTTGCCCATTTTTCTAATTTCTTAAAATTCTTATTCCTCACTTTTTGTTTCTCATCATACTTTTTCATATCTGCGCTATGTTCATATGTCATGCACCAACACACCAAGTTATATTTCTTGTATGTACAAACTTACTTGGTAATAAAGTTGTTTTTTTTCATTCTAATTCTGATTCTGATAGTTTTAAAAATACACATTTTAAGCCAGCCTAATGCAGTATCTTGCAGACTTAAGCAGCTGACCAGACTTAGCCTTAGCTTTGACCCAGCTGTTCATTTGAACCATTTCTGTTTGTTAGCTGATCATATTGAAAACATCAGCCAATTTTCCTGCTGTATTCAAAAACATTCACAGCTTTACATTTATCACAACAATGTTGGACAGCAGTTTACGATTGCTTTCATTGCTGAATAATCTGTTGATTATCTTCTCAAAACGATTAATTGACTAACAAAATAATTGGTGATTAATTTGACAGTTGACAACTATTTGATTAATCATGGAAGCTCACGATTCCCAGCCCGGGGCCTTTCTGTGTGGAGTTTGCATGTTTGTGTCTGTGTGGGTTCTCTCCGGGTACTCCAGCTTCCTCCCACCATCCAAAAACATGCATGGGGATTAGGTTAATTGGCTAATTTAAATTGACCGTAGGTGTGAATGCGAGTGCGAATGGTTGTCTGTCTCTATGTGTCCTGTGATGAACTGGAGACTTGTCCAGGGTGTACCCTGCCTTCCGCCATAAGACAGCTGGGATAGGCTCAAGCCCTCCCACAGCCCTCCCACGTGAGGATAAGCGGTAGAAAATGGATGGATTGATGGGCAGCTCTGCAACAATGAGTCCTTAATTAGTGATACTTGAAACTTAAGTTTTGAGGGTCTATAAGTGTAACAATTTGTTTTGCCATCTGTGTCTTACTACTCAAAGGTCAACATGTTTTGCTGTGTATAACATATAAATGTTGTCATATCAACAAAAGTCTGAAAAACTTCCATCGTGGCAAAAAGTATTCTGACAAAGCCGACATATTAAAAGGATTGTTTTGCTGTTTTGGATGTTTTTTTTCCTCCAAGTACTGCTGGGATGGGGGCAGTAGCGAAACAGATTTTAAACACCTAAAAAAATCTACAGCAGAATCAAGCAATCAACCTAAAGAGGCAGCAGTAGACCAGCGAAGGTAACATAAAATCTCATTTGTACCTTCAATCTAATCCAGTAGTTAATGCAACATTCATTTATTTTTTTGGTGCATAACACACATATTGACCTGCATATTTCTTTTTTTCAGCTCGGGAGATGAGATGGACCTTCAGTTCAAGTTAAAACATGGAGTTGGAACGTTTCTCTTGTGACAGCAGTGATAAGGCAACACTTACCCTGATTAGGAAAGATTCATGTGTTTTAATATGAAGAACACAAAAGACGCACTCACAATGTTGAGTCATGGGAACTTAACAGCTTCCTATTTCTGTTTATCTCCATTCATGGAAGCAACAACCTGCAAAAATATAAAAATGTTTCCCTCCTTCACATAGTGTGAACCACTGTGATGCATAATCATATTTTTGAGTGCAGGTTTAAGAACTAATACTTATGAGGAATAGTTAAATATTTTGGGAAATGATTTGCTTTATTTCCAAGAATTTAAAACAGTTTCTCACTAAGAAATACATTTTTTGCATTCACAAATATGCACAGGTGAGAACTATCAATGCTGGTGGTTCCATTTTTGTAAATGAGGCCAAATGTTTCCTTCTAAATAAACATATCTGGACAGAGGTTAGTGGTTTGATGGCTTTAAATAAAATATGATATTATTTCAAAAAGAATCTGAGTTTAATATTTGTACGTTGTGTTCATTTTTCATCATTAGCCAACATTTGTGCTCACAAAAAATGCTTGACAACTGAAAAGCTACAGGTAATTTACATTTAATTATAGTCTACAGCATCTTTGGTCTCTTGATAATTTTTAAGACCTAATCTGTTCAATTGTCTGCATTAATCTGCGCAGTGTTAGTTTCAATATTTTTTTTTTTACTGGTTGAAGGATGTGTAACAGTATTTAATTCCCTGTGGTAGGTTACAGATGGACCGCTTTACAAAGTCCTAGAAATTACATAAATTAAATTACACATCCTATAGAAAGAATGTCAAATCTAATGGTGAGGAGGTCTGGACCTGGAAAACACCAATAAACACTGAATCCTAATCACACCATTAAAAGAGCAATTATCATATAAGCACCAACCTGCTCTGGGGGTCCAACTTCCTGCTGTCCAAACTGTGCACTCGGAGGGTCGTGAAATTATTACCTGTTAGTCATGAGCGCTAACCTCACGCTCCTCTGGGTGTCTAAATGATTCTTCTTTAAATAAGGTGCTGCAGGAGCTTCAATTACAGGCCACTTGTGGAAACTTGTTGATGCAAAAGGGCCCGAGGTGTTCTGTCTTTTATTAGGACGTCCTGATGTGTTCCAGGCTGAGGATGAGCTCCCCTCCTTCAGAGGAAGCTTGGGGATGGACGATGTGTTGGCACGGCAGCACTCAAGGGGTTTTAACTTGGTCAGCTGTGGTTGGCATGCAATGTACTGAGCTGAAGGAAATCTACCTGGTTTCATCATCGGAGTGATGAGTCACATGTAGAAGAAGTCTGGTGAATTCCATCACTGATCAGCCACAAATTTTGCTCAAAATTAAAACTCACAGATTTTCCGTTCATCCAATCCATCAAGGGCTATTTAAACAGGAAGTAAACACACATAAAATCCCAAGTAAAAATATTGTATTCCTTTGAATGTCGAGAGAGATAATTTAATGTCATGCGATCAGAAATTAGACGGGACAAACAGACGATATGGGCTTGTAGCCATGGATGGTTTCTGGGACAGAGACCCAGACTGTCAGGGAGGCCTGGGTTTCCTCCACAAAATGTCACTCAATAAGACACTGACCAGTGGAAAGCTTGTGGTCAAAATGACCATTAAGACACACAATGACCTCAAAGTGACAAATTAACAACAAAGAAACACAAAATAACACAGAGAGATGTTGTGTTTGTGTGTGGTGCGCTGAAAGTTCAAATTTATTGAACTTTGACTCCAATGCAACCTGGGGTCAAAGACCCATTTACACCTGGAATTAACATATGCCCTGTATCATGATATATTATCTGAATAACTGCATATAATATCTGCATTTCATTTATACCTGGAGCAAAATGTGTTGTTGTTATTGTGCCTGCCTTTTGATGGATTTTAATTTCCTTGTATGCTGTACTTGTGAACATACGTGTTGTAGGTCAAGGAAAGTGATGCTGCTGCATGGGTTTTTGTGTCATTTGCTGAGAACAAAGAGGAAGAGTTGGTGACCCCTGTGTTTGTATCTTTTAAAAAAATGGTCATCCTGTACAGGTTGCATTTACATCTGACTTTTTACCATGATGCCAGGGTAGTGTGTGAGTATGGCCGAAGACTACAGCCTGTGCTGCGATTAAACATGAGAGATGATATAATGATGCTGTACACATGATGTGCTGAGCTGACAGGCATGCAGGCTACAATGAACATGTCATATGTCCACCGTTCACCGTTCACACAGCAGAGATGAGACAGGTGAAGTGGAGATGACATTGTAGATAACGTTTCAAACAATCTCGACAGTGGAGAGTATTATGGGCTAATATTTGTAGAATTAGATCCCACCGGTGGCTGTGTAGGATTGTTTCAAACTCATGCGATCCACACTGTTAAAAAGTGGTAGCTAAAAACAACAAATCTGAGGAAAAAGGTTCTGAAAACAAGTGAAATTATCTGTCCATGCAGCAAGATGATTTAGGATTATAGTGTAAAGTTGCACACTTAAAATAAGAATCTAACTCTTAACACAAGATAAATTATCTAAGACGTCTAAGTTGTTTTTGTTTTTTATATATTACCACTATTACTATTAAAACCACATAATTTGCAGTAACTGTGTTTCCAATAATTTCAGAGCATTGTAAAGTTCCACAGAGCGGCACAGTGTAGTGGTTAGCACTGTCGCATCACAGCAAGAAGGTTCCGGGTTCGAAACTTGGGCCCATGGGCCTTTCTGTGTGGAGTTTGCATGTTCTCCCCGTGTCTGCATGGGTTCTCTCCGGGTACTCTGGCTTCCTCCCACCATCCAAAAACATGCATGGGGATTAGGTTAATTGGCTAATTTGAATTGACCGTAGGTGTGAATGTGAGTGCGAATGGTTGTCTGTCTCTGTGTCCTGTGATGAACTGGAGACTTGTCCAGGGTGTACCCTGCCTTCCACCCTAAGACAGCTGGGATAGGCTCCAGCCCTCCCACGACTCTATGTGAGGATAAGCGGAAGAAAATGGATGGATGGATATAAAGTTCCAACAAAATGCCCTCAAAATGTACTGAAAATGATAGATGATATTTATTAAATAGAATAAATATTTATTTTCACAACATGATTTTATCTAATGAAATAGTCTGACTCAGCATGTCTGTGTGTTTGTGTGTGAGAATATGTGGCTGCCCTGCAAGGCAACGCCATGCTGTTAATGTTCATCTTGTTGGTGCCTGTAACATTACCTCAGCTGATGACAAGGCTTATATCATTAAAATGTGGTGGCAATTATAGCTGTAATGGCCTATTTTGGTAAACATTTAGAACCTATTAAGTAGCTGACTGGTCTTGGCCGAGCCTGGCCCACCTGTTTTTCTCTGTGTCCACCCACACTGTGATGTCTGATGATGGCTTACAGACATGCAGGCATTAACATAACTGATATATATGTATATTGCCTGTCAGACAAATAATAGCATCATGATGGCTACACTTTATTCAGGCGCCAGTATGTTAATTTTGTGCATGTTACTGACACACCTAAATTCAAATAGGAGTAGGATTTACGGATGGCCCAGTACAAAAAAAATATTTCAACCTTGTAGTTCAGTTTTTAGCTGTAGAACGATATCATACAATCATAGCTTCATTACTTGTAAAACTGTATTGCTCAGCATTAAAATGAAAATTATAACAACAAAAGCAACATTTAGCTAGATTTTGATTAGATTAGGTTCAATTCTATTGTCATTACAGGTGTGACAAGTACAAGGTAATGAAATGCAGATTACATCCCAGCAGAAGTGCAAAAAAATCAGTGATAAATACATGATAATTTAAATGTAATAAGAACATGTAGCAGGAATATACATGTAAGAAGAATACGGTATGCATACTGTTCGATAGCATATACATATTCCAGAGTATAGTTCATGGGTGGCATGATGTTTACGGTATATACAGAGTATATATTATATAATATAATGTGTAACATAATATTTACAGTATGTACAAAAAGTGCAAAATGTGCTGTTGAATAGATATTTAAAGGAACAGTATGCAACATTTGTGGGTTGGTAGAAATAGTACTTAATATTCATAACTATGTTTGCACCATGTTATGTTATATTATGTTATGCTGTTTTAAAATGAGCCCTTCATATCTACATAAGAATTAATTAGGTCCTCTCCATGCATCATGTTGCTCAGACCAAACACTGACTCCAGAGACAGCATTGCCAGCATGCCATCTGACTTCTGTTGCTCATGAAGTGTGTTATTATGGTAAGGATGGTCCTTAACAGAGGTGTTTTGCACTGGACAGCTCATTTTACTGCAGTCATGTAAAGGAAGGAGTGAGCAGAAGGGAACTCAGTTAGGTGCAATCTGCAACAACACCAGTAGATGCTGCCAAACCCTACACACTGGATCTTTAACTTATTTTACTATTCGTGCAGCATGGGTGCACTGAATGTTCACATTTGTTCTCTTTATCTCGATTGTGCCGGCACTGTTATCAGTGCATCAATTCATTAACTCATGGAGGAAAGTAATGCTGCTGTGTGGGTTTTACTTCTTTTTCCTTTGCTGAGAGGTTGTCTTGGTGAAAAAGAAGAGGTGAAGCTTGGTGAACCTGGATTTTTTTTTTAATAATGTGGTCACACTGTACAAACTGCATTTACACCAGTAGGCAACACTGGGGTCTGTTCAAAGAAGCCCATACAGGAAAAAAACTTAAACTTGCATTCTCTCCAACAGCCAGCAGGGGGCGATACTAGTGGTCCGTTTGTATTGAAGTCTATGGGAAAATGACCCATTTCTCTCCTGGTGATTTACCTCTGTAAACACTATACATATGAGTTTATGGTCTGAATGGTTCAAATAAGGTTATAATACAACAGACTGTCCATTTACTTAATTATGGTCAAATATATAGTAAAAAAGACACATAAAGCAGGAGCAGCTTTGGGCCGTGGCTACTGTGTGATTGACGGGTCTCTGCTGTCAATCACAGCCTAAAGAGGAGCAGCACTTTACCAGTAAGTAATGTTATGTTGAGCCACAATTAGCATTCCAGTTAATATCACAGTTAATGTTAATTATGGAGGCTTACTGCTAACCAAGCTAGTTTGCTCATGCTAGTGTTAGCTGATAGCACAGTGGTTGCAATGCTAATGGTACTGGTACCATTACCAGGATGCTAAACTGTGTTACATGTGTTAATGTGATGCTAACATTAGCTCCTCACTCATGATGAAAAAGTAAATGGGAACAAACGTCACAACGTAGAGTAACACTGCTTTGAGGAGGATCAGTTCTTCACAGACAGGAAGGTAGACAAAGACAGAGATATATATTATCGCTAGCACTAGCGAGCTAGTTTGATTCGCGATGAGCCTCAGTAATTCACGTGAACACTAATATTAATTGGAATGCTAATTGTGGCTCAACATAATATTACTTACCAGTAAATGGTGCCAGGAATGGTGAAGGAAAACATGAGCTGAGAGACTAGACTGTCAGCGCTGCTCCTCTTCAGGATGTAGAGACCTGTCAATCACATGGTGGTCACGCCCCAAAGCTTTATGTGTTATTTTCACCATGCATTCGACCACTATTCAGTAAATGGACACCCTGATGTATTATAACAATATTTAAACTAATCACTGACACCATAAACTCATGTTTGCATTGTTTACAGAGGTAATACAGCAGGTGAGAAAGTGGTCATTTTCCCATAGACATCAATACAAATGGATTTCTTTTTGAAACCACTGGTATCGCCCCCTGCTGGTTGGTGGAGAGAATGCAAGTTTAAGTTACTTCTGTATGGGCTTTATTGCCTTGTTAACAAACCAATGGGTGACATCATTATAGCTCCGTCCACTCTTTATATACAGTCTATAATTGACACCTAATTGTAACATACCTTTTTCCTATTTCTGACAATGTAGTCCAGATATATGTGAGGATGGGTAAATGCTACTGCTTGTGCTGCATTTAAACATGGCAGATTAGCTAATAATATGCTTCACACACACCAATTAATCGTCCCCAATGCTCCTCTGCATATTCTTGCTCTCAGAAGTTATTAACAGATATTTTCACTTCAAATGTGGACAAATAATGGCTGCACTTTTTTTAGGCGCCAGGGCGCTGTTATTACACGTTATATAATTTTTGTATGAGCTCATCTTGTTACGACAATTCACAGCGTCTCTCACTGATTTTCAAACGCAACTGCAAAATAATAAATAACATTGATGCTTTGTCTCAGATTTTTCTATGACTTGTGGACATTTTAACTCTTGTTTTAGAATAACATGTGGCCCAGTCTCTGTATCTCTGTATCCAACTCTCAATGTTTATATGTAAAATATTCAGAGTACTCTTTTAACGCTGTACTTTTGTGCGTAAATGTATAGAATGGTAGAATATTTCCCTTCCAGTATCATCTTTAAAGATACTGTATCTGTTGAAATGAGAATATCAGCCAACATGCAACATTTCCACAAATTTAAGTTGTTTTGTATCACATTTCTAAATCCTAAGGACTGTACTAATTGAAGGTTTAGCTTGTTTTAACTTAGACTTCTAGACACAACCCAGAAACTTTTCCCAGAAAATTTAAACTTTTAAGGCTGAGTGGATTAAGTGACTTCAGTTACCACCCTGTCTGAAATATAAACTAAGAAATAGATATTAGAAATGTTTAATTTCTCAGTGTATTTCCTTATTAAGTGAGTTCATTAACATGTTTCTCTAGCGTGACATTTCTCTAGTCATGCTCATTTCATCACACTGTGTTTCTCAGTATTTGGTCCTTTACTCAACTTAGAATAGATTGTCAATGAAACCAAAAGTTTTGTTTGATTTAAGAAAATCATTTATTATGGTGCTTTTTGACTTTAAAAACAAATAAATCAGTCATTGCGTCTGACCTGAGAAACTCTGTCTCATTTAATTACGTAACAATTTAGATTTTTTTCCATCTTTTAAATGAACTCACAGATTGCTGATGAAGGTATAATTTTCTCAAATTACAGTCGTTTTTAGGGACTATTAAATGGAATCTGTAGATCAGCAGGAGAGCAGGTTAAATCGGGATGAGCTTGATCTTGGTAGGACTCAACAATTTGCGTGAGCAGCTCCACCCCGCATAGCACTGACAGGTGAAGTTTGTGGCCCAGGTGTTGAGGTCGTCAGCAGATGGGAGACCGATCACCAAGTACTTCCTGTCAATGCGCAAGATGCTGAAGTGAGCAGGGTTCAGATGCAGGTAGTTGGAGGAGTTGTAACTCTCCCTGACGCAGCGGCCCTTCCCCTGGCACAAGACCTCGCTGCAGAGCATGGCGGCCGCCGTCACGTTGGCGATGTAGGGGTTGAAGGTGGAGGTCAGGTACTCAGACAGAGACTGACAGGCAGCCTAAAGTGAGACAGGAGAGCAGACAGGGTTAAGTTTAAAATTGAAAATCAAAGGGAGGAAGAATATATGGAGCAAAGAACTGGCTTTTTTCCACAGGGACTGCTAGAATCAGAATTCCTCATCATAGCTTTACAAATTTAAAATTTAAAATTTAAATTGAATTTAGTGTTCAATGTTAAATTTAAGTCAAGTGTGATTCTAAGTTAGAACAATACTGTATATTTCATCATGAATATACCACCAAGTTTCATGACAATTCATTGTTGTGAAGACATTGTGCTCTGCACTGGAGAAAATGTTCAAACTAGTAGTAATAGTAATAGTATGTTCTACAATTAATGACATTTTTTTCAAAATTAAAATAAGAAAAAACAACACACAAAAGCAGACTGTGAATTCTTTCACATATGCCAGTTGAGATAACAAACACCAGCGGCTGACAGTTCCTCCTCAAGCAGGAAACAAGGAGAGGTTAATTATTTGCTGATTAAAGCTTGGTCATCTGTGTTCCCCTTTTCAGACCTTTGAAGAGTATTACACACACAATATGTACTTGTGGCTTCAAGATTGTGACTATTTGCAGCTTCCCTCTGCTTTATGTCAGCATTTTACACATAATTTGTCTTGCTATCTCTCCACTGCTGTTCAGCAAGGAAACGTTTGTAAAAACAACTATTTTGTACGAAGAACACTTCTCTCAGTGTAGTCATGTATGATGAAGAATAACGATTACAGTCAGTTTTTAAACATATATGTTGGCATATTTGACTTGGAGCCGACATGTGGAGCCAATGTGCTTACTTTGCTGTTGTAGTCTTTGGTTCCTCCCCACATTACGACTCCTGAAGCTCCCAGAGCTGCAGACTCTCCTACAGTGCTCACCAAGTCCTCCTGAAAGACAACGACTCACACTTGTCAATCCAAATGATCAGTTTTTATATAACTGCTATGAAAGTCAATAAAGGCCTACAGAAACTTGAAATTCGCTACTGACAAATAATCCAAATAAGCTATTGATGTACTGTAGCTCTGTTCTTTCACTCATCAGCAACTGTTTCCATGGAAGCAGTCATGTAATGTCAGAAAAGTACCAACGGGAACTTGTAGATATTGATTCACATCTATTAAAAATAATGACAAGGTGTGGCTGAGGTGTTTCATCTGTATATGTTTGTAAGTTGACTTGCAGATATGACAACTCTTAGAATTATGGATTCAGTCACTGTTGTTGGTTAGTAGCATTGTTTATGTTTGTCTTCCAGCACTGAGGTTAGTGTTCAAGCCAATGAAAGTTGCTAAATGTGAGACTGGGAGGATGGCAGCCTTTGAGAAACTAGTTTTAGGCACTCACCTGGCTTTGGAACTTCTGGGTCTGGTCTCGGTAAAGTGGCCTGGAGTAGACGTAGATTGGCATGGTGTATGGACGTTTGGGAAGCGCGGCCACCCTCAGTGCCTCCTGGACACGGTTGCGGACGAAGAGCGAGGCCAGGGGGGAGTTCCGCAGCCTCTGGTGGAGGTAGACGGAGGGGAAGAGGGCAGTGCTACGTTCCCACAGCCACAGCATCTGGTTGTTTTGCTTCTGGATCTTCTCTGAGCACTTCCCCGTGTAGCCGGGCTTGTCCCAGTCATAGTTGTAACAGTCGGGGAACAGGTAAAAGCCCCAGCGTCGACTCGGACGCTCGCCGATGCCAAGGCTGATGGTCTTCTCCATGAAGCGCCGCCCAGCATGCTGGAACTGGCTTTTTGCCAGTTTGGAAATTTCCTTTGATGACAAAAATGGAGCCATCTGTAGGGCGTGAGTGATGGACAGCTTCTGATAAATACGTTTTGATCCCCAGTTCTGGTCCCACAGAGGACGCCAGGACTCCCAGTCAATGACAGCTAGCCCAGGAGAGGAATCGGGGGAGATGTAGTTATCAATTTGACTCTGGGCCATGGCCAGATGCTCTGTCAGGTTTCCGTTTTGAGGCACTCCACCTCTATAGAGTTTGCGTTTCACAGTGTCGACTTTGGGGTACAAGCCAAGGCGGTCCTCGTAGAAGATGGTGAGGAACTGACCGGGAACTGCGGCGGGCGTGGTCACTGCCTGGAAGGCTGCGGTGTCCAGCGGGATGTGAAGTTTCTTGCACTGTTCGGTAGGGGCGTTCCATATGGCGACAAAGGGGTGGTCGTGGATCAGTGGTGGCTCAGCAGGAGGCAGGACGTGGACAGTGGCGACAGATCCACTGATACATATAGCGATGCAGGTCAGGAAGGACAAAGCCATCATGATGGCTCTGGACTAATGGAGGTAAGACAACAAATAAGGTTCAGTTCCAAACCCTGACCTCCTGATGCTGTCCACTCTATGGCGACAGGCTCTCGATTAACTTACATGAAAGAGACTTTGAGTTTTAGCACTCTAGTTTTTGGATTTTGGGAGAGAGTTGTTCTCATTTACTAATAGTTTAGACTGTCTTAGACCACAGAAAAAAAAGACATAAAGTAGGTGTATTTCCCCTTTAAGATGTTTCTGGTAGGATATCAAATCTGTGTCACAATGATAAATAACAGTTCTAAGATGTCAGATTGTTTGTTGAACTGTGCTACATGGGATTTTCATCAATAGATACACGTCAAAGTGGTATACAGTGTACATGTTCAAGTCTATGGATGTGTCCATTGTGGCTCTGAGAGACAGTTCCTCCTTTTTCTGGTTGCTCGGTTGTTTGTAGTCATTTCTCATAGTACTTTCATCATGTGGATTTGGTCCTAAATTTCAGAATTTTGATGCAGATGAAACAGTACCTTCTAGTGGTAACAACCCAGGTGTCTGTAATAATTTAGTGAGTCCAGGAAGCTGGTAAATCAGCAATAAAAGCTAATCAGTACTAGATTATTATTATCAGTATTTTCCCAAACAAATAAACTACTGAAAGACGTGCAAAGATGCACAGCTGTGTACAGAACATTATAGTCACGTTATTAGGCGCTATGTGATGGTTGTTGATTACTCATTAATTAATTCAGTCATATTTATTAATATGTATATATGTACATACAGTATATACAAATATATAATATTCCTACATTAACAATGACCACAAATGACACCAACTCAATATTAATGAAGACAAAAGTATATGTAGGAAAAGATTTAATGAACATAAGGTCTTTATTTCTTACCTGACAATCAGAATGCAGATCACAGATTATATTTTTAAAAATCAGTTACAAGATCCACACAAAACCAATGGAACAGTTAAATGTTGCTACAAAATTAACAGAAACTCCAAGATAAATTGTCCATTTCATGTATTCATTCCACATTATTAATAGATTTATATCCAAGAGTATTCATTATAGTGAATTAAATGCAAATTTTAAACTTATTTCCATATTTTAACAACATTTTGTCAGTTCTTACCTGCTGCTTGCCTCTGAAGGACTGTTCACAGATTCTAACTGCCTCAGTTTATTTGCTGCTTCATGTGTCAGAGGAAACAGTTTCTTCACTTTGATCATTATCTGATCGATGTCCTGATGCCTGACCTGGACTCCACACAGTTGAGAGTTATTCATTAGGTTCATTTGTTAATCAGTTTTAATTACTTATTGCTATTTTGATCATGGTTTGATTTACAGCTGATGAACATTCATAAAGAGCACATATGAAATAGCATCATAGTTAAACAGTTTAAAACCATGAACTTTAGGGTCTCTCTCATGAAGTCGACAGCAGTGACGATGATGAAGAAAGACTTCAAGACTAAATACCAAAATCACTTTCTTGAAGTAAAAAACAAAGTGAATTTCAACATATATGTATTTATGATAATAGACAGTGTGATGTATTATATGTAAAATGCATTCATTAAAAGATGCACTGCTCCAAACAAACAGGGGACAGTGTTTCACCTCTGCTGGCTCTATTTACAGTCATCAGTTACAAGACATGAACAAAAGCAGATCCATGTATGTTCTGACAAGTTGTTTCTACTTTTTCATACTCTCATGTTGGAGTGAGGACAGGCTGTTATTTTTTATAGATACAGTATCTCTGCAACACTACGAGTTCTTCCACAGCCTTCTTTGACATTACATCAACACTGTAATATCAGTTAACTTTTTAATGTTTTAAAATAAAATGATTTCCAGGTCTTACATATTTGCATTTAAGTGCTCTTAAGCACTTCTCTTAAGAGCTGTATTTTGTTTTGCATTTTTAGTTTACAACAAGATGTGTTTCAATATTTCCTCGGACATCTGCGGCTCCAGTCACACAAACACCTATGGCTTTTAATTGGATATTTCTAAATAATTCTAATTCTAATTCTAACACACAGACACTTTGTTTCAAGTGATTAGACACGAAAGAAAATGCAGTTATGAATATCATATTCCATTTTTTGCTAATAAATCCCCTGACCTTTGAGGAACACATTACATGACCAGCTTCTCATACCTGCATTTTGGTATGTTTCTGAATGTGTGGTATTTTCCATGAGTCATTGTTAGTGTGAAAGTCAGAGAATGTAACCTCTCTGTTCACACCTCTTCCTCTTTTCACTCTGTACTCTTTCCACATTTTCTTGCTTTGAATGTGAAATAACCACTTTGAGGTTTATTTGTGGTTGATTTCAATTTCTGTTCTCCCCTCACTTGTACGGTGTACATTTTAGGACATCCTCAGGTGTCAGGCTTCAGCATCAGACCTTAGATGAAAAGACATAAGGTCTCAGGAAAACCTCTGTCAGACTTGTACTAAACAGCCTCAGAAAAAAGACATAAGGGGAAAAGGCATCAGAAAAAAAGTTGTCACTCATAAAGGCCTCAGCCTCAGGAAAAAAGACATCAGACTAAACCGCCTCAGAAAAAAAATTTGAATGTACCACACTCCAGTCCAGAAGTTAGCAACAGCACATAAGGTGGATGCCAGCTGCCAATCAAATCCAACAGAAGAAAAAGAAGGTAGGAAGAAAGGAAGAAGCACAAACATTAGCACATCACTGTTTGCTCCTAGTAAAGTGTCCCAACAGTGATGTGCTTCTTATTCTTCTTCTGTTGGGTTTGATTGGCAGCTGGCATGCAGCTTATATGTGCATTGCCACCACCTACCGGACTGTAGTGTAGTACGTACAATTTCTTTTTCTGAGGCGGTTTAGTCTGATGTCTTATTTTCTGAGGCCGTTCAGTGTGATAACTTTTTTTCTGATGCCTTTTGGTCCAATGACTTTTTTTTTCTGAGGCGGTTTAGTCTGACGTCTTTTTTTCTGATGCCTTTTCACCTTATGTCTTTTTTCTGAGGCTGTTCAGTGCAAGTCTGACAGAAGTTTTCCTGAGACCTTATGCCTTTTCATCTAAGGTCTGATGCTGAAGCCTGAAACCTGAGGATGTCCTAAAATGTACACCGTACATTTGGCATACACAGTATTTTACATCATGCACACGAATAGCTAAGATTGCTGTCAACATTTATCTTTATGTGGACCCAAGAAACTATAGAAACACAGCTGTACTGAAGAAAAGTCTTTATTTGCAGTGCATTTACATTCAGGTAACATTTTTCATGTGTTGCATAGTCCTTGTTGCATATTTGGTTTACAATCTTCAGAAGAAAAAAAACACAGTGACTGCATCGTGAAGAGTGAACACCTGAAGGCTTGAGATGAAAGGACTGATTCATTTAAACCAGGTTCAGTGTTACATAGACGCTACATGTATAACTTTAACAAATCAGAAAGCTACAGAGGCTCAGCTGTTATCTGAAGTCTTTGGGATCACTCAACCCTGAACCATGTCTCAGCTCCATTTCTACTCTATATTTGATATTAAATGTTCCAGGTCTCTGGTCTGTGGTGATTTTATAGTTGCCCCCTTAACAATTTCCCTGTTCCAATCAGGTTCACTAGAGGCCTGTTTTTCTAAAGATTACTGAGCTTTTGATGTAGAGCTGCCACAGAAAAATCAATGATCTTTTGCTCCGTGTCTTCAAAAACTATTACAAATAACCCACATGACTTTATTTCTGCTTTGCCACTCCTATGGTTAAGGTTTGTCAAAATATAGGTCACTTCATTGTTAAAGTCAGAGAAAGATTGAAAACAATGAGAAGAACTCCTGCTATGAGGCTTCCTGCTAGAATATTCATTATAGTCAAATGTTTGATCAGTCTGTGGTCCGAATAGTTGAATATTTCAGTGTGTGATCATGGTTTTGCTTAAGAAAAGAATAACAGAAAAGCTGATTGTGAATTCAGAGTTTTGTAACCATCATCCATTCTCACATAGGGTCGCCTATCCCAGCTGTCTTAGGGTGAAAGGCATGGACAAGTCACCATTCACACCTACGAGCAATTTAAATTAGCCAGTTAACCTAATCCCCATGCAATCCATAGTGGGAGGAAGCCAGAGAACCTGGAGAGAACCCACACAAACACGTGGAGAACATGCAGACTCCACACAAAAATGCCCTGGGCCGGAAATCGAACCCAGTACCTTGTTGCTGTGAGGTGACGGTGCTAACTGCACCACCGTGCCGCCCTTTGTAGCCCTTATTCTTCTAAAAAAATCCATTTGTATCAAACAAATCTGCATCATCAATCACACTTTGCAGGAAACAAAGGATTCCATTTGTTTTTGATGTGCATTTTTTAAATGTGCATAACAAATATAGTTATTTTAGGCAAACCATGACATTTTTACAAAACATAACCAGTTAGCTGAGAAGGCAGTTTCGTTGAATGAGAGCATGCTCTTGTAGGGTTGCCAGCCTGACGTCTACCTGGCAGTTAAAAAAGATGGGGACAACGGGTAAGAACATTCATATTATTTATATTCAGATGTAGGTCGTACCATCAAGTCTTTGATTGTTTTGTCTGCTTTAGCATCCTAGTTAGCTGCTCTGTCAGGAGAAAAGTGGGTATGAGAAAAGTAAAACATTTTTTGAACATTAAAGCATGTTAACATTTAACAAAAGCAAAATGAGTATGAAAATAAGCACTATAGGACCTCATTAAATCAGCTCAATTTTAACAGGAGATGCTTCTTCTTTGGCAAGAAGTAGGCGAAGAGGAACCGTGGAACCACAGAGAGCCACTGAGTCATGATACACTATGTGCCTTGTTTTACATCCTGTTCAGCGGTTGATCATACCTACAGTACTGTACATCTGCTGTTTGGTTTGCTACAACAAGATATCATCAAAAACTAAACCCCTTCTGTTGATATGAGTCCTCAAATCCCAGATATAGTGATACCAACCAACATGGCCACTGAAAATAAAACTGTTCCTCTATCATATCTATATAGAAAGGATTCAGATACATAAAGTCAATAGCATGTGCATCCCAACAGGCTTGATTCCTGGCATGCCATACTTCAAGAGTATAATGTAAGTACAAAAAATACACACTTAATATATACTGTCAAGTGAAATAACAGCTTATCATTAAGAAAAAAAGTTTTATGTCATCAGAAATATAATTCGAAAGCACAACTGACAAGTGTCAATTATGAGAGATTATTTTCCTATGTATGGTTGTGTGGTGATGTTAGTAGTAGCACCCTTTGGTTTCCATTGTAAAGCTTTGCTGTTGTGTCTCCACAAAACAAAGTAAAGGATCATCCTGCATTTTACTGTGATCCTACTGAACCACGAGGCTTTTGAAAGAACTTTTCCACTTTTAAAACCCTCCGATCTGATCTTCGGCTCAGCAGTGACGCTGGAACTCTTTCCTTGAGGCGACTCAGTCCACAATTTAACAAACAGTACCTACATTTTCTAATGAACATTAATGGAAGAATGGATACAGCTGTTGGCTAAAGAGGCAGTGCAGGTCAAATCAACCAAACTATTATCTGTCAATATCCCATCCCTGTAGGTAAAGTGCCATTACACTCCTTAAAAATGAAGTTTTTTTTTTTTTTTTTTAAACATGCGTTACTTTTCAACACAGCAGCATTTCATCTTCACAAGCTTCTCCTCCACTCAGTAGCTGCCTCAGCTGAGTGTTAAAGGTGCAGTACATGGGATCTGGTGGCATCTAGTGGTAAGGTTACAAATTGCACCCAAATTAAATTTTATAGTTTAATATTTTGAGCCCAACCATATTACTGCAGTCAGTGTAGCTTTGATGTGTAACGTAATAAAGACAAGTGAAAAGGCTAAAATGCTTTCTGATGACACAAGGAATGTCCTTGAAGTGTTGTGCTGTATTATACAGTATACACCCTCCCATGAGATTGGGTTGACCTGTTCAACACCACACATAATCATGAAACAGATCTGAGATGTGGGCAGTGATTTTAAAAGTGAAAAAAACATCATTCTGGCTGTGTTGAAAAGTAACATCTGTGCTCATCTGTACTGAATAATGACTCATCCTTTTATCAGGCGGCAGTCTTCACGAGTGATAAGTTCAACAGGAGCATTAATAACATCAGATGAAAGCTGTAGCTCATCAGTTGGGCCTCATTCTCCCCTCCCTCCCTGGGTTCATGCTGCTCGCCCTCCCAGTCCATCCTTCTCCTCTCCTGCTCGTCCTCCTCCTTCCTCCACGGCCCATCGTCCTCCTTCACCTTGTTGATGCTATCGCAGCTCTCGCCCTCGTGGCCCTCATAGCAATGGCAGCGAAACCTCTCGGTCAGCAGCTGCAGCTCATGTTGCGAGTGCCACCCAGTAACGACAAAGTCTTCATTTCCGGAAGGCCGGATGTGGTAGCTTCCGGCACTCAGGTGGAGGTAATGGTGGGCGAGGGGATCTCGGCGGACACAGCGGCCGTTCCCCTGGCACAGGAAATCGCTGCAAACCTCAGCAGCCCGTGTCACGTTGGTGATGTACTGGCCCAGGCGGTGGCTCAGGAAGGATTTCACCTTGGTGCAGTTATGCTGTTGGAACAAAACAACACACAACTGTTACCATGAGGTGTGCTTTGAAAACTTTAAAAGCCTGTGCATGTTATGAGAGTTTAGGTGGGCAAGGTGGAGGGTAACAGAGGTGCAGATTGCAAAGTGTATTACAGTCATGCACACACTCCCGGACATTATTATAGTCAGATGCTGTTGAGATGAACTCTTTTCCAAGCAGACAGGTCATAAAAACATTATAGTAACTGCAAATGTCCAAGTGGTTACACAACACACAGCGACCACATGATGTCAACTCTCTATTGTCTGGCTTTATTTACTGCTGTGGCTTGTTTGGAGTCCAAAACAAACCAAGAGTCTCATGGAAAGATTTTTTCACATGGCCAGTCTGTCTCAACGGCACAAATCAGAAAAGGAAAAGTCCTCTGTTCTGAACACATGACCTTAAGAATTTAAACCTTCTTTGTGTATCAGTGAACAGAGGGAACCAGTCATGTTCCAGCTTACAGACAGTAAGAGAAGGTTAAGGACAAAGGACACCCACCCTGGACGAGGTCAAGTTCAGGTCTCCCCAGATGACAAACCCTGCAGCTCCCAGAGCAGCGCTCTCCCCGATGGTGTGGACCAAGTCTTTCTATGGGAGACGCACAGGTAGACATTACATCACACAGTGATGTATGTGCTAACACACATATAAAATCACCCAACACTTTGACTTACATAACATCAGGCCCAGAGTCCAAAACATTAAAGAAACACAATGTAAGAAATGATTTTAATGCACCAAGAAGCTGCCAAAGCAAATTACCAAACAATACAAAAATGACACACTATTTTTGAAAAAGGATGTTTTATTACATAGCATACATAATCATATGTTTATTATTAAGTGTAATTCATTTGTAAAGGCATAACTATTAATAATCTGCGTAAAAACACGGACAAACAGCAGCATTTTACGTGACCAGAGAGAATAATTATGTAATGTGTAGCAAAGGACCACAGGATGGCGCCTCTGATCCTGTTCATGATCTGGTAAAGAGGATCTGAAGCGTTTCTCAAGTCAACGAACATCCACCTTTTGTCCAAATTATTTTGGCAAGTGTTATGTCTCTGTGATGTATATATTTTAAAAAAACAACCTTTAAGATCATCCCTAAACCGCTTTTGGTGATTTAGGGATGACAGGGAAACCATGGCAACCTGAGTGACTTTAGCCTCTTTTCTCCACTAGAGGACACTAGTGACAAGGTAAACTAACCTCCAGGTGACTCAAACAGCCAGTGTTGTGAGGAAAAACTGCTCCTCATGTCACAGATTTGTATTTGTTGAAATTTCTTTAATAAACATCTTTGCACAGGTAACATTAGTCTTGCTGCAGCTCATATATTATTATATAATCTTAAATGTGCATATTGATACTTTTGGTGCATTAAGTACATTTTGATGCTAATACTTTTTCCATGTTACATTTACTTGTAACAAAGTATTCTACGCTGTAGTAAGTTTACTTCAGTAACAGTTACGTGTAGTACCACCACATAGATGTAGTTACGTTAAGTCTCCTCAAAACAGCTGGATACTAGAAGAAGAACCAATATAAAATATGACATGACAACATTAAAATAAACTGTCCAAAGACAGAATATTGTTTATAATTAAATAGTATAGTTGCACCCCAGTCATGTGTATGTCAGAAATAAATAAGAAAACCTTTTGGGATGCATAAATACTTTAAAAAAAATGGAAATGTTCCATTTTATATTTGCTTTAATTTGATTATTGTAGTGTATAATTGTTTTACTCATTTAAACCCCGTAACTTCCTGAGTAAATTTTTATATTAAAGCTATTTTTGCAACCACTGAAGTGTAAAGTGTAAATGTAGTGGGGCGGGCTGCAGAGGAAAAGCTGCAGGTGAACAGCTAAAGCTGAGATGAACTCAATATGAGCTGCACTCATCACACAGAGAGGGCCAAGAGACTCTCAGAGGACACTGTGAGGAGGCAATAGCTCCCATCCTGAACTGTTACCACTAAATGGAGCACCATGTTGGACTGTTCAACATCATTTCAGCTCTATAAAATGCAATAAATATTATTGCATTGCTTTTTTCTTTCCATGCATATAGAAGAAACAGGTTGCTACTGATAATACACCTATTATTATTTGTAATTAAACAAATATATATTTTTTATTATTATTTTATTTTATTCCAGTCATGAAACACATTTTAATTTCAACCATTTCAGGTCAATGCCTAAAATTAACGATTAAGCAAAGGGTCGTTAATCTTGGGTTACCATCTAGCCACTGAGAAAGCTGTTAGCAGCAACTGTACCAGTGTAAAGTTAACTTGGAGCTCTGTACAGGACTTAAAAACAATCCATGGTAACACGTCACTCGGAAAATGAGATACTTCATTGAGCGCCAGTATGGTGGCTAGGAGATGCAATAATTATCCAGTGTAAGTTATGTGCATAATACTGAACTCACAGTCAAACAAGTAGTAGTGATAATGTTGTTCTTACCATGGTGAGGAAGGCCAAGGCCTCGTCCCTGTAGCCTAACCTCAGGTACACATACGTGGGGAGGTCATACTCCTTCGAGGTCAGCGAGGCAACGCGAAGCGACTCTCGGATCCTGTGCTGGGCGAAGTGCAGGTTGCTGATACTGTTGGTGTGACTTTTCCTGATCGCTACTGACGGGAAGAGTGCTGTGCTGCTGTTCCAGAGCCACAGCAGCTCGTCATTCCTCAGCCTCTCCAGCAGAGGGCAGAAGCCTGTGTAGTTCTGCTCGTGCAGGTTGTAGTTGTGGCAGTCAGGGTAGAGGTAGAAACCCCAGAGGCCGTTGGGACGAAGGCGTGTGCCCAGCTGAATAGTCCTCTGCATGAATGCCTTGGCACTCTTCTCAAACCTCCGCCGTGCCAGCTCCTCTACCTGCGCTGTCGTCACATTAACGTACGCCTTGGCAGTCAGCTCCCTCGACTTGCGCCGGTAGATGTCCTTCTTGTGCCAGTTACGGCTCCACTGAGGCCGCCAGAACTCCCAGTCGATAACGGCCAGACCACGGAAATCCTCCGAGGGGATGAAGTGGTTGATGTCCTGGTAGGCCTTGAACAGGTGCAGGTCCAAGCTGCTGTTCTGCGGCAGGCCGCCATGCACAGCGGCACCCTGCGGCGTGTAGTGTGGGTAGTAGCCCAGTCGGTTGGCATAGAAAATAGTGACATTTTGGCCCGTCCAGTCAGCACGTGGGCTCCCGTGTATGTGGAATAAGTGGTCTGCATTGGTGGTGATGTTGTATTTGATGGTGCACATGTCCAAGGGTGCGTTCCAGGCAGCGATGAAGGGCTTCCGGCTAATCAGAGGCAGCTTGGCAGGTTTCTGACCAAATGAGGAGTGGAAGAACAGGAGCAGCCAGGAACAGGTGAGGGCGACAGGTACAATGTGGTGGGATGCCCCGCCCACTGGAACCACAGGCATACTGGGGTTCAGCAAGAGCAGCTGTCAATCATCCTGAAGAGGGATGGAGGGAAGACAGAAAATAAACAAATACTGAATATTTATCTAGCATGGCCATTTTTAGCTTTTCTATCTCATGAACAACATCTGTGTGGAGGATTAGGATTCGAGTTTGGCACACAAATGAATTATATGCAAATGGTGAGATGTCTCATACATTTTGGGAAAGCCTAACATTTCTCCCATCTGTACTGCCAGTTTTCACTGAAGACTCCCTGGTAGAGATGAACAACATGAAGTGTGAGTTAATACCATCCAATTCCATCAGCTACGCTTATGCAAATTTGTTAAAAACTAAGTGACCAGCTACTGAGTAGCAGTAATGATCTCATCTCATCCCTTTTTTAAATGTTAAGTGAATTGAAAATGACATTATCTCCCAACAGGCCATGGAGCAAAGGATGCACAGTACATGGAACAGAGAAGTCTATCTGATTATTTGTATTCATTTTATGTCAGATGCAAATGCAATTTTTCTTTGAAGTCCCACAGATGATGAATTGTCCATAAGCGTGGCTGTGAACAGCTGTCTTTCTCCACGATGGTCTGGTGATCTGAGTAGGATAAGTGTCAGTTACCAGAGGATGAATGAATGGACTTTGGGAAGAAGTAGTATCTTTTTCCATCTCATTTTTTGTGCTTTCCTGAATAACAGATTTGGGTATGTCCCTAGTACATCCTTCCTTTTGTTCCATGTTTCCTCTAGAGCCACCATCAGGAGAAATAGATATATGTTCATATGCTCTGGATATTTGCCATTGTTGTACAGTGTTAGGAAACATTGCAGCAAAATGGGGCAGTGGTGTTAAGGGTTAGCGTTAAGGCTGGTTTTAAACAGCAATCCAAACAATATGCACTTTACTGAGGAAAGTCCCAGGGATGCTGGATGTATACGAAGTTGCGCAGCACTGGGTCCAGAGCTCAGGGTTAAGACACAATGGCGACAGGCTGACACAATAAGCAGCAGAGACACTAAACTCAAAGCTCTTTAATTACACTGTGAAGGGTTTCAGCCTGACTGCAAGTCTTCTCAACTTCATTTGACCCTCTGACTGTTTTTGTTGTTCGATGAGTTTATGGAAGCTGCAGCTGGGTGAGTTCTCAACAGTTCCTCTAAATTTACCCCAAACTGGTGATCCACAGCTTCTGTTATACAAATAAATGAATGCATTACTGTGAGTGAGCACAATAGCAGATCATGAAATGTTAGTTTATGAGTTTTTCCATGTTTAAGCCTGTTAAAATGTAGTCGGCACACTGACAGGCTGCATATTTTTTTTCAACTTACATTTTATTTGACATTCTTAGGTGAACCCAATAGTAGTCAGAGAATCTAGAGATACAATGGAAGGAGCCAACATTTATCATCTATGCTCAATGACTTGGTGTCAGTAATTTTTAATGATTCAATAATGCATGCTAGAATCATCGGTAAGTGCCAGTGATGCCAGATGGGGAATCTTTAACTGTCGCAACAGAGGTTTAAATAATCATATTTTGAAGAAAATGATCATAGGTGAGTCATTACCACAAGAACAAATAGCAATGATTGTGTAATTTTATGAAACAACACCATATAAACACCTTTTTTACATGCTAAACAAATCTACCCACATCATTTGTTTTGTTGTTTTTAGCAAGCTAAGGTAGCTATGATGTGTGGCAGGTGACATGTGGATATAACTTAAACAGTCTGCTAATTTGTGTAAAAATCAGCTAAAAAGCTAATGGCTATAAGCTAACACTCAAAATGAGCAGCGAAGACCACTGGTAACAGTCAAAATAGTGAAATTATTGTACATTATGGCACTTTTATGACCACAGGTAACAGTCAAAATAGTCAAATTATTGTACATTATGGCACTTTTATGACCACTGGTAACAGTCAAAATAGTCAAATTATTGTACATTATGGCACTTTTAGCATTTTTTGATTGTACATTGCACAGAGGGCACAATTATGATATGATACAGAGATATCAGACGTGTAGTTTGGTGTTGTGGTCATGTACCACATCATGTGGTAGTTGTATTCCATAGTTGGAGAAACTGTCTACACAAAAAATAGCTATGAAAATGTAGACAAGCATGAATGGGTTTTGTGACAGCTGGGCAAGTCGTTATTGTTGTTGTTTATCACCTTCTATATGATTGTTTAGTCATTTAAATGACATAAATAGTTTTTGGCAGGCAGGGGTCAGAGGTCACAGAAAGGAAGTCAGTTGACACCCAGGGAATGGAACGAGAACTTAAGCCAAACAGACCACTGCTTTCCCATCCACATGCAGTCCTCCTCTGACCAGAGCTGAAGCCTCAGGCCATAATAACGGGTTTCCCTGCCAAATGTAGCAGTGAGGTTCAGTGTTTGCTGCGTCTCTGTGTCCTGTATACAGTTGGCTGAACTTAACATCCAATCAGAGTGCACACAGAAAGAATCTGACATTTGAATCAGTTTCTAGTTTCTTTCATGCTTTGACCTTATTAGTTGACTTTCATTAGAGGATCTCAATACAGATGTCAAAGCATAGCTGTGATTGAGGGATTGCCTCCATCTGGCTCTAAAGACAAACCTCTGAGCTGGTTGCCACCAGCTAATGGGGCTAACAGTGCTAGCAGTGCAATCAACAGCAATGTTGCCGATTGCTAACAGTGCTATGTTTTTATGATAACAACTTTGGTCAGGTTGTATTAATCTGCCGTATTGTTACATAGCAAACAGTTGTTTGCCACTATGTTAATGTTTTATATATATCGTATGTAAGTCTTTTAACATACTGACAGCAGCAGAGGTCTCCTTGTTTATTTTGGGCATTATTTAGATAATTTGTATTTTTTTCACACAATTTCATATTTCTTAATTTTTATTTAATAAACAGTATTATACTGAAGTGAATACTAAATAACGGAATAACATCACATCTAAAAGTTTGACTGTGTTGATAATGTCACAATGGTTCTCAACCTTTTTGTGTCAAAGACCTCTAAATTGATATCCATCGATACACAGTCCATGGTTGATACAGCTATTTTTTTACTTCAGGGACCAGCTGAAAAGCTCTTGGTTGTTAGATATGTTAGATATTATTACCAAAATGTGCAGGAAATGAAATCTATGATCAGAATAGTTATTCTCATGACTTCTACTCTCTAGTGACTAAATAGTGAAAATAATCCTTCAGACCCCTGGTTGAGAAACACTGCTCTACGATCAAGCATTGGTGTGGAGCCAACAATAACAATAGCAGCTTCAGTGCATGATCTATACTTCAGCATGACAGCAGATGAAAAGGGTATGTCTAGTTTCCTAAAAAGCATTGTTTCATGTCCTTGTTGGTTTTTTTTCTAATCGGATTACATCAATTTGGAATCAAAGCCTTTTTCTTTCTTTGTGCTCCTGCCAGTTTTTAACTGCAGGTTTGGAAATAATTTGACTCGCTGCACTTAGTGAAAGCAGTGAAAAATGACTGTATTGCAGCGTTGCAGTGAAGGTACAGTAGGCCTACAGATGTGTGACTGGATAAAAGCTCTCACTTCAAACTCATCCAGTTTAAAATCTCTGAGCTGATTAGGTAACATAAGTGTGTGACAGAGCTCTATCTTTCTATTTTATGTATGTTATGTTATGCTATGCTATGTTAAATTATGTGGATACCACCACGGATCACCATTCAGTGATAAGTGTAGTTCGAAAAGCACATTTGGGTTGTGCAACTCATCTTTAAATTCTTGTGTTATTTTAGCATGGAACTAATTGAGAAGTGTCTGTCTGTTTCTGTTTCCAATGTAAATACTAATAATACTGGAGCATGACTTTTAATGTTGACATCTGCCTTTTTGGTGAAATTGTTTGTCAGTGTCTCATATGACCTATAAAAATTAATGTGTTCTGTCAACTCTGTGGTTCGCTTAAGTTTAGACTCCTAAAGAAATATTGTGCATATGCATTAATTCCCATTTGCTTCTTCAACTACCACTTCTGTCTTTCATCTCATAATATTTGTAACTTTATTAGGCCAGTGTGTATTTCACACAGCCAGAGTTGTGTATGTGTGAGATCACTTCCAAACAGAAAGTTTGAAACCACAGGTTAAGGCTGTGATTATTTTCATTATCAAATAAACTTACTGAAAAGTCATTTAGTTGACCAAAAGTCCAAAACTAAAGTATGACTAAACAACAAAACAGAGATCCATTTTCTGCCTAATTATCTATCCAAGGATTCAGAACAAGCCTCAAACTGCAGATGGACTAATCTAAACCTACCTGGGAGGCAGAGCTGGACCAGGTCTTCATGTGCTCCAGTTGTTGGAGTTTCTGTTTAAAGTCTGGCTTTGTGTCAAAGTGAATTATTTATCCAGAGGAGCTTGGAGCCACGAGCCAGTCTGGCATTGATTAAGATAAGAGTTTGTTGATGTCTGTGGTTCTCATGGAATGGCTGCATTCATTCAACAAAAACAAGAAAGAGCGAAAGTCTAATTTTCAGTGTCTCTGTTGGAAAATTAGGGTGAATTTGAGTTGCCAGTGTTCAAAGTTTAGACGGTTCCTCGTCCTTTTAGGAACGTCCCTGAACCAAATGATCCGGGGTAAAGAGGAAGATGATAACTGATCAGTTGACAGGACTGAAGCCACATCTTTGATGTGGGACTCAGCAGGCCACCATACAACATCTGCAACCTCAAAAGAGCTCATTTCACACCAGTTACTCCTGGAACACAAGTCAATTTCATACCCAACGAAAGCATTTTGAAGTCAGGAGTAAATGAACCTGACAGTTTTGTGGAGGCATTTCTAAGTAGATGGAAAGACGAGCACATTCAGGGATGCTAAGAGAGAGAGAAGCATGTCCTAGGTTTGGTGTTTGGGAAACGAGCCGAACCCCTGACGGAGGGCTGAGGGGTGGGAGCCAAAATAACACATATGCCATCTGTCACGTAAATATGCTCCAACACTGACCAGACGTCACCAACATTTCTAGACAGATTCTCTCTGCATAGGCATTTTAAACCTTTCATGCTGCCGTCCAGACTAACAGACCTGGACACTCCAACTACATACAGGACATGTAGTGTACATGATGTATAAAAGATTAAGGGGCTGCAGCTACTTATCTAATGAATTAGTATTAATGATGTTTTAGTCCATAAAATGTCATGCCCATCACCAGTTCATTCCAACCAACCAATCCAACAACAGTAAGAGTACAGATAAAAGCAACAGGGAATGTGATTTACTGAATACTCAGTGAATTGATTGATCCAAATGCAGGTCAGACTGGCTAAAAAGATGGGATAGCTTTGCGAAGGTGAAACCACCACATGATGGTCATAAATGCTGTCCCTTCTATGTTAGCGGATGGAACATGAGCCAAAAAAAAAAGCCATAGGACACATCAAATGTTTTTCCAAAAGATTGTTTCTGTCATTTCGGGTAGTTTTTATCAGACTGACGTTTGTTCAAGTGTGGATTTTTCTAATAAGTTTGGGGATTTGTTTTTATTTAACTTAACCGTTAAAATTAAATGTAGGCATAAAGTTATGCATGTGAGTGGCAACATTTGAGTGATAGGTTGCTACCATGGCTTCATCAACACGGCATCACTCCCACAGCATCACTACCAAAGTGTTGTTCAGCATTTGGTTGCATTAAAATACACTAAAGAGTTGGCTGTTAATTTCTGTAATTAATTAATGGATGGTTTTGTCTCCTCAGGCCTAAAACCTGGACCAAATTGTCCTGTATTAAAGAGTTTTTGATTAATTCAAGTGCTTGGTCAGACCCAGGGTGGCCTGAACGCACAGACGCCCAGTGATGCTTCAACTGAAAATGAACCATGACATTTTTCCAAACTGGACTCAAACTTGTCAGAAACTCAGTAACATGACTCTGCGTCAAGACTTTCCATGAATCACACACGAAGCCGGTCGAACCATGTTAACCAGAGCAAAGAGAATCATTGCAACAAATATTCCTGGTGACTGAATGTGGTCATGATTCATGTTCCTCACACGAGAGCCTGAAAACAAAAGCCAGAGGACGGAACCACCAAGGCTGAAATCTTTCCACTCAGCAGAGCCAAACGCTAATCACAGCGCCTGGTGAGCACCGAAGCTCCAGAAACTGCTCTGCCAGCAGGAAGGCGATTGGTGAGTTTTGGGTTTGGAGAGCATTTGTGAGATGGATAAAACAGATGGAGGGCTTCAGATGAAAAGAGAAAACACAACTAATGGAGACAAAAAGATTGAAATATGAATAATCTGATATTTTTACCAATAAAAACATTGCAGCATAATAGAAATATAATGTATACGGAAGCCCTGAAAGGCAAAAAAAATCTAAATTGTCTAAATTACTGAGGCTAAAGTACACCATTTCCTACCAAGAACAGTCATCTTTTCCATAAAGCCACATTAGCGCTGTTTTTAGACAGATTTTTAGAGCTTCTTGTGGCCAAAATGTGTATTACAATAACAAACATTGACACCATTAACCTGCCAAACATTTTTCCCCACCTTTTTCACAGATAAAAAATTAATGAGCTAAAGATTATCCTAGCAAACTGTTTTTTTCTTTTTTCTTCTTTACCTCGCAGGGCTTTTGGCCCACCACAGGTAATTATTGTGAATTAGAGTTTGAGCATTACTGGATTTTTGAGTCAAATACCATTATCAGTAATTGAGATATCTCACAATTGACCAACATCGTGGTTCACTTTGGCCAAGCATCCCTCTGATGACCTCATCTTCCCTCATCTCATTTCACTGCAAAGCTTTACGCACAGTCTTGACATCCTGTCAGCAAATCAAGACTCCCTGCTTCAGCTTTTGATGTTCAATCTCAGACACGTTATCCCTCTGTCTGACTGAAAAACAACATGCACTCATAAACAGAAAATAGATTCTTCCTCCAAAGAAAAAATGACCTCCCGTGTTGTCGGCTTTTCTTACTGTTTACTGTGAGTCTTTATGAGTCAGAGCATCTGCTAAGTGACTGAACTCCACCTAACTGGGAACATTAATGTCTCCATTGCAGCTCATGTGCAGCTTTTAATGGCTGCTGGTTAAACACCTCTCTGAGACTTAACAATGTGCTGCTCTGCATTCCCTTTATGCATCAGAGAAACTTTCCCCACCACGAGAGTATTGTTAAGGGTGAGCCAACATTCCTGGCATGGCACGGTGCACACCACCTCCTTCCTCCCCTTCCTGCATCACCCAAAAACAGACGCTCAAGCCACGCTGTAGCACCCAGGATTCCCTCCTCCCTCAGGGTTTAAAATATACTCTATCTGCCTCTTTAGGCAGCAAAATGACTTGATTTAGCCTGATGAAAATGAGTTGATACCTGAGTTTAACAGCTCACCTGCAGATGCTCGACATGATCAATGGTTACCAGTCCAGAGGGAGGTGGAGGCATCTTCTTTGGTGTCACCACAGGAGTCATGGTGGCCCTCTGCACCATACGTCCGACAAGCTCACGTTCATTCCCTGTGAATCTGAAACAAGCCGGCCATCCACACTTATATACAGCCAGGAGAGGAGAGAGGAGGGAGGAGAAACTACCACAACACAGCGATTAGAGAGCAGAGTGGGAGGGAGGAAGAGGGGGGCGAGAGACATAGAGATGCACTGTAAAGAGAGAGAGAGGTTTTAAATCCGTGTGAGTTTGTTGAGCTTCTCTGAGGTCTGATCCTCTCTGGAAGAAAAGTCTCAACTCATCCACTTCAATCAGCATCAAACAGGAAGACAGACGTAAACAAATAGTTGTGAACAACAATGGCTGCATGTGTGTGTGTGTGTGTGTGTGTGTGTGTGTGTGTGTGTGTGAAGTACATCTACTTTAATTGGGTATTTCCTTTTTATTCTTCTTTCTACTTCTACTCCATTATAGAGGTAAATATTGTGCTTTTTACATTGCATCAATTATTTGACAGCTGTAGTTATTGCAAACAAATCCAATCATGCATATTTTTATGCCTAACTATCCAGCAGGCTATATTTAGCAGCATCTTTACCACATTGATGCATCAGGACTTTGACTCTTAGCCAAGATTTCTACTTTTAATTCAGTAAAAGTTCTTAATGCATCTTTGAACACTGGTGTGTGTGTGTGTGTGTGTGTGTGTGTGTGTTGGTGCGTGTGTGATTGCCTAACTTTTATGTTTACATCATCTTGTGTTATCTCCACTTTGTTGTTTTAAGCTACATAGAACAGGAATTTCAAAAGAATCAGGAAGAGATTTATTGAAAGTGAGCTTACGCAGACGACACATTTGACATTTGAAGTTCATCATGTCTGACAATACAAAACCCCAATAATGAGCCAATGAGTGTATCGTAAGTGAAGACATTTTACTTTACTTGGAGTCATTATACTTACATGTGCAATTTTCAGATCAAAAAACTGTCTCCACTTAATAAAAAAAAATATGTGCCCCCAAGGACATTTAGGAATTTACTTGACAAAGAAGAAAGAAACAGTGCTAAACTCTACTGTTCGGAAAAAATCTGCAAGCGTATGTTTTATTTGATCTGGCAGGTGTGTCTGGTGTGATCCTTCCTAAAATGTGCATTTCTTACGCAGTTTGCACTTTTGTACCCACGCTTTTTCTTTAATTCTGCTGAACACTCGGAACAGGAAATCTCTGATGTACATGCCAGTCTGCTCCTTCCAAAGCCAGTTTAATAAGTGAAACCATGTGAACTCAAAAAGCCCTGAGAAAACAGGAAATCATCAGGGTCTCAAACTGTCATATGTGACAATATACATCCATTAATTATTCTGCCAAAATAAACATTTAGCAGTTATAAAGAGCATCTTGATCTCCATGTATTTCTTCATTTGTATTCTCACTCATCGGAGCAGAGTGTCACTGTGCTGATTGAATGACATTACATGAGGATCCAGCACTTCACCCTGCTGGAGCTCAGATTCCAGTGGTTAACCATACATATTTACAACCAGAAGACAAAAGTCGCAGTGAACTTGATCCCTGCGAGAAACTTTGTGAAATATACACATGGATTTTCCCTTTTCTGCTGCGTGTTTTCATACTGAGCAAATATGTCATCCAACTAAACAGCTTTCACAGTGGTTTCCATCTGTGAGAAGAAATACAACATAGTTTGTATTTTTTTAATTGCACGTTTTCGTGTTTGGAGAAACTCTGTCTGTTACTAAAATATCTCAGATGATCTATGTTTATCCATTATAAGTGTTTCTATGCCAAGAAGATTCAAGCAGAGAGGATCCAAAGACAGAGAGTCAAAAAAGATCATAAAACAAAATCATAAAAAATATGGTGAATTTAGCATTATTATATTTTCTTTTAGATGTGCTATAGGTAATGTGATATATAATTATTGTGAATAGATTTGCCATAATAATTATACAGTGCTCTGGTTTTAATTATTTATGCACGTATGTGCATGTAAACATGCTTGTTTCCTGGTTGCATGTTGTGGTTTAAGAGAGTCTATATAATGTGTGTGTTTGTCTCATCCATCCATCCTGACCTACTCCTTATATGCTATTTGTCTGTCTTTATGCAATGTCCCTCAAGTTTCTCTTTTGCTTTCATCATAATTGCTACGGCCACTAGGTCATCAACATTGTCTTCTTGTATTCACATTAGTCCACCCTGTAATAAGTGAATGAACTGTGTGGTTTTAGAGAAGTCTTCAGAGATGAAACTTATATCCATCTTTTCATGTGGTTCTGGAGACGACAGAGGACAGGAGTGTTACTCTATGATGTTTGTGTGTCTTTCCTTTGTTTTTTCTGTCCTCTGGATAATCAGTGAGTCCCTCAGATATTCTCTCTGAACTCATCAGCTGATTTTTTCTCTAATTTGCTCCCTGAGCACACCTTCCAATTTTATTCTTGTATTCTTCTTAAAACAAAAGCGCACACAGTGTTCCAATCAGCGTCAGGCCAGGCAAAGGTTGAATCTGCCACCAATGGGACGCTCCATCAGTTGTGACGGACTGTTGGTGGTGAGTACATGCTCTGCATTTCTGCGTAGGAGAGACACGAGAGAGCAGTTTGATGAGAGTGACGAGAAATCTGACGAACATTGTCTGGTGAAGTCATCTGTGTTTGATTGTGATGCTCAGCAGCAACAGCTCAAATACACCCTCAAATAATTATGCGACTTTAAACAGAGCTGTGTTTTTAGTTTAGGGAAAATGCACATTTTCAATCTTGGGAAAAAAAATTCCTACCCTAAATAACTAAAGGCTGTTTTCCATCAAAAGAACCACAGAAACCAAAGAGTTCAGAGACAAACACTCCTCTGCCCTCAAGTTAGACTAATGAGGAGGAAGTAAAGAAACAACAGCTCCACGCAGTTTCCAATCCTGTATTGGTAGAGGTGAAAATAATGTAATAGATGACTAATGACAGTGGTGATACTTGAACAAACAAAGGGGTTACCAATTCCTAAACATGAATATTTATTTTCTGCTCTGCTTTAAGTGATTTAGGTTGTGGTCTTAAAACCTCACAACATTTGGCCAAAACAACAGGAAAAGGAGGATGCATTTCAACAATGGGTTTCATGGTGGAGTGACAAACACAATGTCCAATGAACAATATGAACAATATGAATCCAAAAGGTCACAGAGGACAAAATTCTAGTTTTTAATGTTTTCTTCCTCACTTTCCTTCAGAACAACATTTAACATTTTCTAAAATTCTCTTCACATCCAACCCACTCTCACAAGAAGGCAAATACAAAGCACTACAAAACAGCTTCATCATGTGTCATAGGATGCATTTTTATTAACATCTGCAGGTAGATAAACGGCATGTTTGCCCATCAAATTGGTATGTTAGCCAAACATAAATGAAATATGCACCAAAGCAATGTTACCATAAGTGCAGAAAACACATCACTGAAAACCATGTGACCAACATCATGAACATAACTTAAACAAAACACGGGTCTCTAATTGTGGTCTCCTTGTTAAGATTCCTGTGTTTGTTGCATCCATTGCAAGCATTCATCCTTCAGGCAAAAGCAAGAAAGGAATAAACTAAACAGTAAACGTCTTGCGCGCTAGCATGTCATTCATACCCTTTTTGGTACATACAGGATACCACGTGGCTAAAGAGTGTCGCTTTTCAGTAAATTTTGCTGTTTTGAATGAAAAAAATGGTACGCTGTAGAGTGGGGTTGGATTGTGCTTGACACCATTTTTGTAAGTTTTCAGTTGTTCCTGCTGATTAACTGACCGACAGTGATATTTTCTACTGAACTGATGCTTGGTTTCCACTTCTACCAAGGTGTGACATCCAGGGGCAGCTTTAAAACACCCACACTCATTATTTTTCATGTCAAATCCCACACCAGTCACTTTTTTTTCTTCGATGCCAACAGCAAAACGGGCTAAATTATCACCTGGATGGCAACTGTATTGCCAATTTTGTAAGATTTCTTTTTGACAGTCAGAACCATTCTTATTTATCCCTTACAGTCTCTTTTCTTGATGCACATTAAATCACAGATCTGAAAACTTTTATTAGCTGCAATATTTACAAAGGTGTCAGTTCATACAGTAATGCAGAACATCATGAATTAAAAATAAGCTGCAAGAGGCTTTACAATCTACATAGAATACAACACCCTCTGTTCTTTGGACCACAATACAGGAAAAACTTTCTTTAATTTCACTGCTACTTTGATAACATTGGTAACATACAACTTGTAAGATGCCCTGTTAGAAGTGGGAACCAGATATTGTTTAGCTGCATGTAGAAACAGTTTACTTTGAACCCACCAACCCATTTGATTTATTGATTAATTTACAAAAATTTGGATTAACACTGTGAGGCCTATGATCACGCCGGTGTGATCAGAATTTTTATTTTAAATATTTGTATATAGTATTACTTTATTTGAATTTTATATTTACTTATTAAGATTAAGATTTGCAACCTATATTTAGTTTTTAAAGTTCCAAAACTGTTGATTGAGCATGTTTGTGCTTTTTATTGTAATAAATTGATAATTTTTGGCCCAATATGTTAATGAAGTAGGTTATAGTGAAATAATAACTATCTCTTCATACTATATAGATGAAGTAGTTCTGAAAAATACCAGAAAGATACCAAGCGTGGGCATGTTTTAAAAAAACAGCCAAAACAGACTCAGGATCTAAAGGGTTAATTCACAATCCTACATTTATCCTTGTGTGTGTGTGTGTGTGTGTGTGTGTGTGTGTGTGTATGTGTGTGTGTGTGTAGGAAAGGCTGGGTGGTGGGGGTATATTTGGATTCCTCTGGCTTGGCATTTTTGACTGTAGATGCGTTTCCACCACCTCTGTGGATGAAAGCCCCCACCCCCACCCCCACATGGAAACCTCAGCATCTCCATCAGTGTCTCCTCGTGAACATATGGACTGTGTTATGAAAATGTCTGGGCTCAGACTGCATGGATCCTCCCTCTAGCTTGCTAGCTTTAATGGCTCAACTGTAATGAGGCATCGAGTTGCCCGGGGAGGAAGTGATGGTTCGGGGTCGGCCTACGTTCAATAGATGATGTAAAATATGCTGGGTTTCAGGAAAAACTGAAACATTTCAAAGACGACTGATTGTCGTCTTTGAAATGTGCATGGCGCCTGCTCGTGCAGGGTGGTGGTCGACAGAAATTCAATTATTCTTAAAAGGACGGAAACTGAAAACTGGATTCTGTGGTTGCTGTGGATGAAGGTCATCATCCCTTCATCGTGTGCACTGTTTGAACTCTTGGTTCCCTTTCACCCTTTTCTACTTTGGTTTAAGAGTCATACACATAGTTGTGTATGTATTTTGTAACCAAGTTTTTCAATTTTCTTCTGGGCAGCTTTTTGTTTCTCTTAATTTCTATGAAATTCTTTGTTTAGCAAACCTTTTCCATTTCTGGTGGAATTACTTGGCCTTTTTTACCTTTGTAATTTTTCTAGAAACACTTTCCTGCCATCCAGATTTGGTTTGACTATTCCAGTCCAGCAGGAAAGAGCAAGGAGGTGCACTTGAACTGGCAAAAAAACTACAGAAGAGGAAAAACGCATACACATTACTTACAACAAATACCATTTTTAGAGTGTATTCACACCTGCCTTGTTTAGTTTGAGTAAAATGAACTCAAGTTTGTTTCCTCGAGTTTCCTTTTTGGCCGCTGTGAATACAATCACTCCAACTCTGGTGCGGACCAAACAAGGGACCGAGGCCCAGCTGAGGAGGTGGTCTCAGAGTGGAGCAACACTATTTCATTTCCATCACATGGTCAGGACCACTTGGTGTCACTTGATTAGGTTTAGTCAAAGGTTTTGGTTTGGGTTCAAATGAGTGTGGTCACTGCATAACTTCAGGTACATAGCCTACATCACATACTTTAAGTAAAGATACTTTACGTAAATAAACAAGTCAACATTTTGTTTCACACACGACACCAACATCTGTCTCATGGGTGAAAGTCCTGTGAAAGCCTGCCTGTCTTACATGGTCTTTAGCAGCGGCAATGTCTCTGAACATTTAATAATATCTACAGATGGGTTGGCAGCATAGTTACTTCAAAAGCCTACTGTCTCTCAGACAGACAGAAGAGGAGGACCATGACAAAACATCTGCAGCATCTTGTCCTAAACCACCCTCTGTAGTGGCTTTCAGACATGTCAAGTGACTGAGTGTGAATCCGCGATTCTCCAGATGGAGAGGAAATTCAAAGAGAAACGTGAAAATGGATCTGAAAACTTTTTTATTTTTGTTCCAGGTTTGGGAAGCAATACTGTTTTTTGCTTATGGAAAGGTTTCAGTACGGTGATAGCTCATTTGCAGGGACATATCAAGTTTATAATGAAGTAGAATCATCATTTCCTGTTTAAAACAGCATCATCATACCTCTCTGATCTTTTCATCAGACAATTACACAGACAGAAATAGACATCATTTCTGTAGCTCTGACCTTTGACCTCCAGGAGCTGAAGCTTTGTCTTGTTGATGTTAAACACGATCCAATGACTGGCAGGAGAGACAGCTCTGGGCTTCCTTTCAAACATTTTCAAACTGTGTGTTTTAGTGCAGCGTTGCCAGTTTTCCCCAGTACTCATGTTATTGTTCCTGATGCCATCTTCGCCCACTGACCTAACTCTGCATTTTATGGCCCTCATGGAGCTTCACAGAGTTGTTGTGTTGATGTAGGATCAGGATCTGAGGGGTCGACTGGATTCAAAATCAACAGCCTGACTGACGCCAGGCTGCCTGGACAGCAGCCATATTTGCTCTGGAGGAAGTGACTGCTTCTCTTCTTACAGTGCGAAATATAAAAGGCCTCAGAATGTTTTAATTTTGTTAAACCAGATCATTTTTGTTATTTTTGTCATTATTGATATCTTGACCGGATTCCATCAAAACGACTTCTGTGAGTGTTTCCACAGAGTATCAGATCACACAGATCAGAGTTCAGATCACAGAAAGTACAGATTAAAATGGGGAGAAAAGACAAACAAGCTGCTGCAAATGCTGTTTTTTTAAATGACACTTTTATTCAGAAACAGCAAATAAACTCTGTCCACAAAGGACAAAACCATGCTTACATTGCCTGGCAGTCATTCTTCCAGCACAAATCTGACCTCCAACTTCCACATGTACACAAGAAATGTAATAAGAGCACAGGCCAATTTTCATTTACTGAGAGCACATTCATGCTCCTCAAGTTACTTTTTTACAAATATTTGTTTGTTTGAATCACAGACGGGATAAAGATCTGCTTCAGCTGGCTTCCTGTACAGTCTCCTGTGGTTTCCTTTATTGTCCAAAGGGAAAATCATCTGTCCCATCTCACGAAGCACCGCAGTGATTTAATGTCACTTCCAATAAAGAGAATTGTTTGACTTGGAAAAAAACTCAGAATTCAGTATTAGCCATTGACCAAATTGTTTATCTCAGCAACCTGCAACTGTTCACATATGTAACAGTAAAAGTTGTTGGATCCTAGATCAACTCCTCTGACTGATTCGGAGTTATGTGTTTTCCACAGGGTAAGTCAAAAGTTTTGCTTGCAGAGAGCAGGAAGTGGAGCAACTTTAGATTTTTCCATCTGAAGTGGTTTCTTGAGGTGAGACATCCTATCCATCTGGGTCGTCAGTGTTTGGACCTTGTTAATTGTTTGTGTACAAAGGTGGTAAATGTTTATCTGCTTCCCCTCCCAGCCTGTAATCAGCTGCAGCAGATGAAGCTGGTGGAGAGGCAGCAGAGAGGTGATGAACGCTCAATAAACAGCCAATCAGAGCTGCAGAATGAAGCTGACCACATGTCATACTGAACTCAGCTACCGCTCGATCATCTAACAGTCTGAGGTTTAAGTTTACTTCATTATTCTGGGTCTATTTGGTTTAAATGGAGACTGATTTTGTTCCCAAAAGAAAAACCCTCTAAATGTGAGTGAATCCTCCTTGAAAATAATCCTCAACAAACATACAATTTCCACCTGTTTGAGTAACATTGATTAATAGCTGTTTTATTAAGTTAATGGGCCTTTAATTGGCCAGTAATTTCCCAAGTTCAGTAATTTCCCACGTTGGGATCAATAAAGTAATTCTATTCTATTCTATTCTATTCTATTCTATTCTATTTTCTAAAAGGTTGCTGATCGCGGTCCCCCACAGCCTGTGAGGAATGTTTGGGCTTCTGGGAGATGTAGTTGGGACATAAAGAGTTAATGTGCACCACAGAGATCAAAGTAGGAAGTGGAGACGATCGAGATTAGGGAGCAAAACAAACAAGATTCTGGACAAAAAGTGGTGATTTTGGTGAAAGTGGCCTCTATTCTCCTCAAGACAAAACAAGAACAGAATAAGGAAAAAACAAATGTTTTTTTTCATGATGAAATAGAGAGTTTCTTCTTTCATTTGAGCTTCTCTGTGTTTTCAGAGACATAGTGCAAAATATTCAGTGGGTCTTGAAATATGACTGAAAAATGGGCAGAAACGCTGGAACAAGGCACTTTCGATTTTAAAAAATGGGTGGCACTCAAAGAGTTAATATATCTATGGCAACACTCTTGGAGCCAAGAGCCACAGACGGTCAGAAAGCAATGAGAGACACATCAACACATCTGTTAATAATACGACAGAGAATGAAGCCCTTTAACAAGCTACAATAGGCAAAAATGTCATTTAAAGGAATTTAAAGGTGCAGAATGTCATACTTGGCCACATGCTGCACAGAAATAAGGCAGCAGTTCACCTCTACTGGGTATACAATCTAAATTTACAGTCATCAGTTATGAAAGAGTCACTTGGGGGTTCATAAAAGTGGTGTAGAGCCTTTGCCAGCTCCTGTACAGACTGAACATCCAGAGTGACTGCTGACAGTGAACTGAAGCTGATTATGGTTATTAAATACATCAGGACCTAACTGATGTCTGTGGGTTGTAAAATTACAGGTGTTTGGTTTCTGTTTGTTTAAGACATACTGAAAGATGAACCCCAGGGGTTTATTTTATAAAGATATAATATATAGTGTTTGAGAAAGACTTTAAATGTGGTTGTGTATAAACGCTTGAAGTGAACTAACTGTAATTTTAGGCAACCATGCTGTTTTCTGATCTAACTTTCATTGAAAACATACTTTTCTCTGTTCTCACATTCTCAGGTTTGTGTTTAGAGGAAAGAGAAGAAAAAGATGCCAGCAGGAAACTGAGAGGGTTGTGAATTGCAGATGCTGAGGTCATCTACTTCTTCGCCTGTCACTCATTATAATACGATAATAATAATAAGGCCGACAGTCACACCGTCAGAATTACTTAGCTGAGTCGGCCTCAGCTCTGCCAAAATCACTTTTACTCTTGAAGAGATTTGAAGGCCGAGAAATCTGGTTCAGACGTTCATTGTCTGCACAGAACTACTTAATGACTCTGGCGATCCTCTGACTTTTCATTTAGCTCAAAGACCAAATCAGGATCTTACAGCATCCAGCAGTTTGTCCCAACTACATTTTGTTGTAAAGCCTAGACTACTGGAAGTTGTTTTATTGAGTTTACTTTTAGCAAAATCCTCTGAGTTTGCCTCTGGTGACAGTTACTGTTTCGCAGTGTTTAGGGCTTTTCTCACTGCTAAAAACTCTTGACTATGGAAGTGAATGGGAAAACCCCCAACTTTGGTCCACAAACAGAAAAGTCAGCAAATAATAAATGATAATTATGATGTTTATCTTTGTCAGGTGTGGCTGGTGCTCTCTCCTCTCATTTCAAATCCTCCTCATCTCCACTCCTTGCAAATTAGGTTTTTCACAGTCAGAAAAAAAATTAACCCTAGGCTACAGGAACTGTATTACCACAAAACTATGAGGTAACCTTGAAAAAACAGCAACGTGATGAAATGTGATGAGTTCAAATGAGCTTTTTAAAATTTTGTTGATTTAAATAGAAATTAACTGACCCCATGACTGTTAGGAAGGGATGAAATCTGGGTGATTTAAAAAAAAAAAAAAAAAAAAAACAAGGCGGGGAGTGAATGAAAGGTCCTCCTGAGTAGGCCTGACAGTTTTCCACTCAGCTGTGGTTCTTCAGTCAGCATCCTTCCTCTGAGGAGCTAAAAACCACTAAAAGTTGCTTCATTGTGTTTTTTCTGGACAAACTCTCTATTGATTTTATCAATTATTAAACATCCATAGTCAGTGTTTTATGTGCCCAGCAAAGGTTAATCAGAAGGTGGTCTACAGAACCGCCAAGTCAAGACAAGCTATTGCTTGTTGGACTAATAATAGTAAGGATTTTTATCGGATGACAGATTTAAAAGACACAGACAAAAAATATGGCTTTTACTCTGAAGATCAATTTTTACCTTGTCTGTGTAGCCACTCATGAGAAACACTGACCACATCCCGGTATGTATGGCGAGGGATGACCACACAGGCTGTGTGCACTATCTAGACATGGGAGGACGTATCATCATACGGAGACACCGTGTATAAACAGGACATTGGGAAATGGCCGTGGTTAACATTGTTACACAGTGGCGGTTAGGTTTAGGCAACAAGACCACTTGGTTAGGGTTTGAAAAAGACATGGTGGTTTTGCTTAAAATAAGTATGATTGTTACATGTCTTAAACTGTGGCGCCAGCCCCCTGAGTGAAAGCCCTTTGATTTGCAGAAGTTCATCTGGTTAAATGAAATCAGGGATTGCAAAATCTTAATATCTTAAAATTGTAAATTGTAAATCTTCCTCCAATCACCTACTGTGTTTAATTATCACCACAGATAAATATATTTTTTCTTTCTTTCTTTATTTATTTATTGACATATTTCCATGAATAAATATATCTTGAAATTTATTTGTATAAACTGCAATAACATGCAGCTTTGCGATCCTAATTCAGCGGCAGCTTAAGGATGAAACTCCAGAGCTGCTGTTAAGTAAGCTGGTAAAAGCCATTTTGCACCAGCTGACTTCAACACTTTCTCTAATCCTCGGTTTAGTCTGTTTTGACAGTTCTTCATGGATTGTGAAACTCCAGTTAAAACAGACGCGTCTCGTCCCTACCCTCGCCACCCAAAACAGTTGTTTGCCACTTGGCCATCCCTCCCGTTCCTATGGGACAAACAAACATTATTGTTAAGCTGTTTGGTCATGTGACCAGTCCCACCACTGTTTGCTGTGACTCATTTGACTGACTGAAACTTCACCACCCACCTTCAGATACAGTCAGCAGGCTGATGAGGAGCTGGTGGTGATGTCAGCCTCATTATAGTCATTATCCCAAATCAAAGAAGTGACTGTAAACTGACTTAGTGTCCTCTCTGATTTTGTTGATTTATTGAGAGTTTTGTCTGATGTTTAATTTGTCTTCATGCTAGAGAAAATGAACTTCAGATCAATTTTTCTCTCCCTCTTTGGACTATAAAAGATTTAGTTAAAATTATCAGTAATCTGGTTCAAAAGTGATCAGTTCTGTCTGCAACAATTGAAAACACTTGCCAAACACTGCTGTTTGGCAAGTCAAATGCGACTCTCTGTTCTCTGGTTGGGAGTCTTGAGGTGTTGAGGTGGTAAAAATCGTGTAGTGTGAACAAATGCTCAAGGAGTTGTTGGAGGTGGATGAGCAGGGATGTCCTGACCTTAGACCTAGACAGGTGTCAGAAAATGAACGACCAATAGACAGAGCTCATGGTTTGTTGACTGGTTTCTTTGGATGTTTAATTTTTTTGCTGTAAAACCTGGATACTGCTATGAATATATATATGAAAAAATATAAACTAAAAAGTTTGCAACCATTGTTTTGTTAGTGAAATGTTTCTTTCATTAAAATAATGACCACCATTTATTATGCAAGCCCAGCTACTGAGAACTGATTTCTGTTGTGAGAAGTTGGAGGTTTTCACATTAATTTCATCACAGTTTTCTTGTGGACGTTAGACGAACTACAACTTATCACACTAAAATGAAGTCTTTGTTGTCTACAATATAAGGCACTTGATAATCAGACAGAGTCCCAGGAACATGGTGATACACAGACAGGAGAAATGGAGGGTTAGGAGAAGCAGGATATCTCCCATTAGGCTGTTCTCCATGGGGTGAGGCAGGGGGACAGCGGGCTCAGGTGGAGGGCGAGGAGGAGTGGGAGCCTGGGGCATCTCACAGTAAATACCTGTCCAGCCCTGGTAGCACTGGCAGGTGAACTTGTGCTTCATGTCTAGGATGTCGTGGTTATTGAGGTGGCCGCTAACGTGGAAGCGACGCCCACTGGATGCTGGATTGTGGTGGATGTGGAAGAAGCGTGGATTCAGGTGAAGGTAAGTGCTCGATTCCAGGCTCTTGCGGACACACCTGCCATTCTTCTTGCAAAGTGCTTTGCTGCACAGCTTGGCAGCGGAGGTGACGTTGATTACATAATGTCCCAGTGGACCATCAATGTACTTCTTCACTGCCAGGCAGTTCCTCTAGAGGAGGCAGGACACAAAAGACAGTAGTGAAATAAATTATAAAAACAGATTATCTTTAAATAAGAAAGGTTAGGATTGCAGTTTCCTGGACTTCACAGTGATACGTAAAAGGTACAGCTGTAAATAATGATGTAAAACAATCCACAGACACCAATAGAATCTCTTTCACACATATAACAAAGGCTTCGTCTCCTGTTTTTTTTATTGTCAAGGTTTTAGTCAATTAAGAAATCACATAGGTAACATGGGCTATGGAGGAGAGAATAATTAAATCATAAATTCAAAATACTTTTTACATTCAGTTTATCATTCAAATTTATGGTCCCCTAAAACTTTGTGACATTTTATGCAATGTTTGCTATAATATAGGGGTAATACTATAACAGAGAAGCCTTTAGTTTAAAGGCTGGGTTGGTGGTCTTGAGAAACTATCAAGAATACACTTGATTTTTCAAAAATAATCCAACTGAAAATCCCTGCCCGGTGTTGCCAATATGTTTCCAATGAAATTATCTAGCACCACTAGCTGCAGATTAACTCCAAAATTTCCTAAATCTAGCCACCTAGCAATGTTTTTTTTACCATTACCCGAGATCGCGCATACTCTGATGATCCCCAGAGAACGACACCTGATGCTCCCAAGACAGCACTCTCCCCGATGGTATGAACCAGGTCAGCCTGAAACAGAATCACAAGGGAATTTTGAAATTAGTAAACACCTCAATACAACTACAACTGTCTTGATGACTTTTATGGCATGCACAGTCAATCTAAATACGTCATTCCTCTTCCACTTTGCTACAAACATACTAGGCAGTGTCTGGGAAAGCATCTTCAAGGAAAAAATCACTAAATAAGACACCCTGTAAACTAAGAACAGAAAACCTTACCTCTGAAAGAACCACAAAGGTGTAGGCGTAGAAAGGTCTGGAGTAGACAAACACGGGCAACGCGACGTCTGCACGGGCGATGGATGCAATCCTCATAGCTTCCTTGACTCGATAGTGGACAAACTTGACAGTGTTGGAAGAAGACTTGAGCTCGTAGTCCAGATAGATGGACGGGTAAAGGGCCGTGCTCTCTTTCCAAAGCCACATCAGATGGTCATTACGTACATGCTCAACATTAGGGCATTCCCCAGTGTACCTTTGTGGGTGCTGCTTGTACCCATAGTTGTAACAGTCTGGGAACAGGTAAAACCCCCACAACCCATCTGGCCTGCGACCTTCAGCCAGGGCCAAGGTCATGTTCATGAAGGTCTGTCCAGCCCTCTCAAAACTTTCCTTCGCTTCCTTCTCCACTTTGCTCTCCGGCCAGTTCGGGTGAAGTTTACGGATCTGTTCCTTGGACTTGTTGCGGTATATATCTTTGGACCCCCAGTTTCGGACCCACTGAGGTCTCCAATTCTCCCAATCAATGACACCCAGGCCTCGAAAATCCTTGTGGGGGATTAGCTTGTCAATATCTACCCGGGCCTTGCTCAGGTGTTTGGAGATGCTCTGGTTCTGTGGCAGTCCACCATTTATAGGGACCCCTGAGTTTGAGTAGTATGGGTAGTATCCCAAGTGGCTGTGGTAGAATATAGTGACGTTTGGTCCGCTTAAGGTTTCATTGAGGTTTGCTACAATGTCGAAAACACTGAGGTCTAGGTCCACCTTGAACCTAAGGCGGCAGGATTCAGTAGGAGCATTCCACACTACAACAAAAGGTCGGTGAGGAATTAAAGGTGCCCATGTTGGCTTAATTTGCTCACTCAGAACTCTAAGCTTCACTCCACCGGTAGCCCAAAAGGCCAGTGCCAGGAGATGGAGCCCCTTCAGCGCCATGACCCGCAATTCCTCATGGAGCAATTAGTAGTCCTACACAGGCAGCAGAGAGAATTGACATGTTTGGAGACAAAACAAGCACATTATAAGCTTCAGTGAGCAGTGATAATCAGCCAGACCTGTGAGAGGACACATGAGTGATGATCACTGAAGTGAATGCTCTAAATTCTACAACACAACACAAAGCTCCCCTGTTCTCAGGGGGAGTGGGACTGTGATGAAAGGGATACTGGGTCAAACCCCAAAGCAGCAGAGACAGTGTTGACAGGGTTTGTCTCTGACTGATTATCAGGAAAACTGTTTTTAGCATTTCTTTATGCGGTAACCTTGCTGTTCTTGGGGGCAATAAAGTTAAAATGTCAAGATAAGGTTGAGAAGAATGAATGAAAAGACTTATTTCTCAATTAACTGTACCTTTATTTAGCAACCAGAATAACAAAGCTACACATGTGGTTACACATTCAGCACAGAAAATACTCATACAGTATGGATGGTTAGTCTCTTTGTGACTCCACTTTTTGTTTTCTTCTTCCCTCTGAAACTGTTCACTCCAGCTCTTTATGTAAGAACCCCATGTAATTGCTGTTGGCGCCCCCCTCACATGCAAGTAATTCATATTTCAGTTTTTCCAAAGTTGGGGGGGCATGGCGACCCCACTCCTGGGAAACATGGCCACTGAGGTTACCATTAAGGACGCTACGGAAAATCTCCCATCGTTCTGTTTGCGGGATTGTAACCAGAGCAGCAGAGCAGGAAACCACTGGTGGGCTGAAGCTTCTCCAATCATTTCAGTTTTTCATTCATCTGAAGAGGTGCTGGCCTGAAGCTGATGTTTTCTGCTGAGTTTAATGGCACGAGAACTTTATGATCACAGTAATCTTGGATGTGAATCAGTGAGTAGAGATGTGGAGGAGAAGAGGGTGGATGACGGAGAGTCATAGTCACAAATGAATTGTCAAAATGTTTCCTTCAAAACATTTAAGAAAGCTGTAATTTAACAGAAGACAGTCTGACTTAGCTCAGCAAAGCATTCCTACAGGCTTGCACCAGTTTCATAATCCTCCCAGCTGGATGAGTTTAATGGTGATGCTGATCCAAGACAAACAAAGTGTGGTGAAGCCACTCAGGCTGCCCTCCAAACCACCAAAAGGTCTGGAAACATGGCAAATCCAGCCCACAAGAAAGACCCCCCAAACACAGAGTCTGAATCCAAACTGACACAGGATATTCAGTTTGATGTTTTGTCTCAGGCGGACACAACAAAATGGCAAAAAGAAACTGAACTCATAATTGGAAGCAGACGTGGACGAGGGGTAAACCTTCAGTGGGAGCCAATCCTCATGATCCACACACAGTCCACACTTCTGGCATGGCTCTAGAGATGGCAATGTCAGCCAGTCGGTCCACCACTTTGGTCCAGACTGGAATTATAACTACTGGGTAGATTACCAAGAAATTTAGTTCAGACATTCACAGTCGTCAGAGGATGAACGGTAATGACTTTGGTGATCCCTTAACTTTTGTCCCAATGCCATCTTCAGGTCAAGATTCTAATCAATTAATTACTATCTTTAATAATGTAACATGCAAAATCAAATAGCCATCAGTCTCAGCTGTGCTTTGTGTTCTGCGCTAATCAGCTAATGTTAAACCTAATGTCACTCATGATATGAATCACGTTTGTTTGATACACAAATTCTGTTAACTTACTTTATTTCCAGGAGAAAGTAAGACCCATTTCTCTTGTGTGAAAATCTGGCAAAAACTTGCGAAACTCTTGCAAGACTTGCTGCCCGACGAGCTATCCTAACCTTAACTATTTGAGATCAATGTCATCTCCCAAGAGTTTCCCAATATATGGGTTCCTGTGTTGACACTACGTGGTATGAAACACACAGGCATTGACTGACTGACTAACGACATATTTTCATGTCTTGTACTTCCTTGCGGTTCAAATGCAACTTCCTTGATTGACAAAGTTACCTTTTCAATGGACTTACATCATATGCATTGCCTACTGTATATAGGCTTGATAAAGTGTGGGGCTTCACATTTATATTGAAGTTTAACAGCTGTTTCATTAAGCCTCATATGAGAAGTCAGATATGTCCATGAACTGAGCTACTGAGATTTGCTGACACTTAGCAACTCCGCTGAGTGAGCTCACCAGAAATTGCAAGCTAGGCTTCTGTCTATTTTGTCTGTTCTAGGTCGTTTACTCTTCCTTGGCAGTTTGTTTTATCATCATTTTGAGAGTGACTGAAGAGGGGAAAAGCCTCAGAGCGGGTGAGCTTGTGCTAGCTGGATTGTTATCTGTGGTGTTTTGGCAGCAGTGTTCGCAGGTCTGGATGGGTCTGAGTGACTGTGTTTGATTCAGGACCAGCTTGTACAGTGTAATCTGGAAAATATAAAGCTAGCCTTGAATTAGTATTTAATGATCCAGCGTTAATGTCTAACAACCAGAGACAGACTGTTGTTATCCAGCAACATCACTTGTGTGTGCTTGTGTGTGTGTGCGTGTGTGTGAGTGTGTTTGCGTGTGTGTGCATGTATGTGCATGTGAGTGATGGGAGCTTTAAAACCACACAAAGTCTGAGTCAGACTGCTGATTCCACTCCCAACATAGATTATGTGTGCGTGGAGTTACAAATGTGTCTACAATAAACAAGTGTGTGAGTAAATGAGATGACTGGATTTAACACCTTATTCTCCAGACGAGGTTTTTATTCATCTGCTATATAACATTTTTAACAGACCCATGGTGATCCGAGTTGAAGTTGAAGTGAATTATTATTTTATTTATTTATTTATTTTGCAATTCACTGTAGTGAGGATAATGGCACTGAACTATGTGACCAAAGCTGACAGAGGTCCCATGTCTCAATGAAGACATTTAGTCCAGAATATAAACTAGCTGACAACCTGAGGCTGGGATACTTTGGACCTTTCTTCACCACCTCCCTAGTAACCAATCTTCCCACCGGTGGTTATCTAGAGATTGGGTTGAACAAGCACACAAACATAAACTGATTGCTTAAATTTAAATATTAGCTGTTATTATTTCTATACAAAAGAGAATTCATGCATCCAAAAATGTTTTTTCTATTTTGAATATATTCCACCATATGTGCAGAACTGAGACACAAATATGATTGTCCAGCAGAACAGAAGATATAGGTGACAGGAGATTTCTTGGAAATGTTGTATTTGAATGATTCCATGACCTTTCCTGTAGTGTTCAGCACATTATTTTGTGTCACTAACATGGATTCACAATCACAAAGATAAATTTCACTTTAGGCCTTAAAATGCTCTAAAAAATGAAAAATTATTTTTTTTAATTATTTTTCATTATTGAAAAATGTTTTTTTTTTGTTATTTAAAGTTACCCTCGCTGCCAAGGAGGTTATGTTTTCACCAGGGCTTGTTTGTTTGTTTGTTTGTTTGTTTGTTTGTTGGTTTGTCGGTTTGCAAAATAACTCAAAAAGTTATGGATGGTTTTTGACAAAATTTTCAGGGTTGGTCAGAAGTGGCCTAGCTTAAACTGATTAATTTTTGGTGGTGCCGTTGAATCGGACCCGATCACCACCAAAAATTAATCAGTTTTAAGTTAGGCCACTTCTGACCAACCCTGAAAATTTTGTCAAAAAACTTTTTGAGTTATTTTGCAAACCAACAAACCAACAAATAAATAAACAAACCCCGGTGAAAACATGACCTCCATGGCGGAGGTAACTAGTTTATCTGAAACCTACCGAAACCTTTATCACTCTCACACACACTGATTAAATCTGGTTCATTTCCAGGTTTCAGTGGAGTCTTCATTATGTTCACATGTGGTTTTCAGACTGCGGTGTCTCTGCTGCAGTTTCCAGATGTGACTTTATGGTTTTATTAGCACCAGGCCTCAGACACTTCACTGCTGCAATAACGACAAGCTGCATTTTACATTACACTTTCACAGTTTAGTTATTAAGCCTGTCTGTCCATACATCTGTCTTTTTTATTTTAATATCTCTGTAACACACAATATTGCAAACATTAATAATGATGACAAGTGGGTTGACAAAATAGTGCAATAATAGAGGTTTTATACAAAGTATTAAGCAAAAGTAAGTTGCTGAGTTGTGAACAAATCTGCCACAGCAAAATCCTTTACTCAAGAGTAAATAAAGCAATATTTCTTTTATAAAAAATAACATACCCTTAATCCAAAGAGCAGATCAGAAGCATCAGAGCTGAGGAAGCCTCTTGGAATAGAGGTGAAGCATCTTTAAAAAACGTCAAGCAGGACCAGTTGACTCTCTCATTGGATTGACCTCAACCTGGATGACTTTCCCTTCGCTGATGACTGTACCAAGGATCAAGTCCTGCTGTTGGATGATTTCCTCATCTCTTGTGTTTTCAGAAGCAGACGTTGTCCTTCTGATGAGCTGCTGAATTGTCTCTCTGTTCCCCTGTTGTCCCTCTCTCAGGTCCTTGGCTGATCTCGGGGCAGAGATGCCCCTCTATTGTTGGCTTGGCCCCACCTAATCTGTGCCCAACAGGACTCTCATTTACTGGGCCAAATGGTAGATGAAGCCCTGGACAGGAAATCACACTGGACCACATAGGGTCTGAAGGATCTGTATTGTTGTTTGCCATTCCGTGTATATAATTTAAAGAAAAAGCAAGGAATCTTTCATAAATAGAGAAATCCAACTGTAAACAAATACTAAGCATTAACAGCCATGTCTGCAGCACTGCTGTACAGGCTGTTCTTAGCAATGCTATGAGTTAAACGCTAGCATGCTCACAATGACAATGCTAACATGGTGATATTTAGCAGGTATAATGTTTGTGGTGATAGCTTGATAGCATGCTAGCATTTTCTACTCGCCACTCTGAATGTATGCTCTGCCAGTCAGTCTTTCTTTGAAGTTTTCCAGTGGCTACAATGGAAAATCCACTGCAGCCCAGAAAACATTTTTGCCACCAAACAAGATCAATTATGACTCAACCAATATGAAGCTCTGATCTAAGAGGAAATATACACTACACATGACTCCACCCCCAAAAATCTTGACCAGACACCAAAAATAGACTCTCAAAAGTTTTAATCATTTGGATTTTTTTTGTATTTTAACCATAATAAGCCGTTTGGTTATATTATTTATACAGCTTATTTCTAAGTATGAAAACAAAATGCTTTCACCACATCACCAGGAAAAAAATATCTTCTCGAACTGAACTCATCAGAACTGCAGGAATGTGCAGCCGCAAACTCATCAGTTTGCGGCTGCACAAACTGGCAGATTTGACAGCAAAGCTGACTGAACTTCACTGTGGAATACATTAAAAAAAAACTGTAGATGGAGTCAAAGTACATTCAATTGAGTTGAAACTACAGATGGTTAAGAAATCCCTTTCACTCCCAGAATCGACACATCCCTCCTTCTTACTAGTACTGGTCTGCCCATATGACTGTGTGTGTTTCATTTAAAGGTTTTTTTTTATACTTCAAGGGAAATTTTAGATGTAGCATGTCTGAATACAAAAGTAACTGACTGCAAAATACTGACCACTATTGTTTGTCATGGCAACTCACAAAGGCCTCCGTCACTGTCCTTCAATGTGTGGAAAAATACAAGCATTTAGAGTGCAAAATAAGATTCTGAGAAGGTGAAATGTTTGAATGATATTTACTCATAAAATGGTTTCAAGCCAGACTTGGCAACCCATTTTAACTGCAACAAACTGTAAATTGCCCATTGCCTTGATGAGAATTTAAAATGCAAGAAAATTGATGTTTACCGGAAATTCTTTTACAGGAAACGACTGGTACTTGAGAAGAATCTGTATGTTCAACTGACTCATATTATTACATTCAATGTGTAAGAGTTCATCGAACACATTTACAGATTAGACCGGGACTCCTGATTGATGCTGCTGCACAGGTTCAGATTCAGATTTATTACCTTTGCCAAGGAGGTTATGTTTTCATCGGGGTTTGTTTATTTGTATGTTGGTGTGTTGGTTTGCAAAATAACTCAAAAAGTTATGGACGGTTTTTGACGAAATTTTCAGGGTTGGCTGGAAGTGGCCTAACTTAAAACTGATTCATTTTTGGTGGTGATCGGCTCTAATTCAACGGCACCAACAAAAATTAATCAGTTTTAAGTTAGGCTACTTCCAGCCAACCCTGAAAATTTCGGCAAAAAACGTCCATAACTTTTTGAGTTACTTTGCAAACCGACAAACCAACAAGCCAACCAACAAACAAACAAGCCCCGGTGAAAACATATCCTCCTTGGCGGCGGGGGGACTTAAAAAAAATGAAAAAACGTCGCCGCAGCTGTCGCCTTGGCAGAGGTCAGCGCTCTCTGAGTGCTTTTCCAGTTAAGTAAGGTGGTGCTGCCACACACAGATAAACTGCAGCTGGAGCTCAGTGGAAGCTAAGTGGTTCCTGTTAGCTGGAAATGCTGAGCAGAGCGGGTTTATGTTAGTACTGGACATGCAGAGCTTGAGGAACAAGGGGAAAGGTGGTTTCATGAAGCTTTGTCATGCAAGCTTTCAGACCTCTCTCACACCTGTGTTAAGTTGGTGCATTTGAGCCGACCAGCACTTAGTATAAGTTTAGTTGAGAATTATTGTATTCTGATCGATCTATCCAAATCCACTTTGGAGGCGCTTGGTTGAAATAGGAGCTGCACTTATGTCACATTTCCTATGTATTGATCTACTTTTGTCTGCCAATTTTATGCCCTTTGAATTATGTGTGTTCAGTGCAGCCTAATCTGACTCCATCAAATACTTACACTTGGGCAGTGACGTTCAGTAAGAACACTGTTCTTACATACTACTTACTGTGTATGTCGGCCATACTGAATGCAAAGCATGCATATCCACATGAATAGCTACACTCAGAGCAAGAGGTGGATGGGTCCAACGAGCACTCTCTGGAGACTGTTGCTGTGCCAGTGAAGTGTTGTTGTGTTATTGTGAAGTTATGTTACTGTTGAGCTGAATCTGGACCTGTGCTGAAAGACGAAAACACAGTTTAGCAACATCCACTATTAGTTAGCAAAAGAGGAGGTTTTTAGGTCTACAGAGATGACTTACAATAAGTCAGTGTGGTTTACTTTTGTTTAATGATGTGTGATATTGTAATGGGTTAAAAGATACTATTTTGCATGGCATAAATATGATACTTACGCTTCTAAATCTTTCATTTGGAGGGGAACAAAGTCCATGCTGGACTGACTTCTATTGATTTTTTTGTCAACTTTTAACACCAACCAACCACACATTTTAGTCTCGAGGCTTCCTGAGCAATTTCAGCTGAGTCATGATCTGGTGGGTTGGATTTTAGAATTTTTACAGATATAACTCAAAGAGTCAAAGTGAATGTCATCTTATCTGAATCGCCTGTTCCTCTACTGGCTCACCTCAGGGATGTGTTGTCTCCCCTTTACTTTTTATCCTTTACACAAACATGTGCAAAAGATAGGCAGGCACATTTTAAAATTTTCAGATGATACTGTCATTGTGAGCTTGTTGCACACCAATAAATCCAGTCATGGTCCAGACTTGAACGATTTTATCACTTGGTGTGTCCTTTATTTCTTGGAACTCAACGCATCCAAAATGAAGAACATGATCATTGATTTTAGGACACAGGCTCCAAAACATGATCCTACAGTCATTAAGGTCAATCTGTAGAATTTGTGGAGACCTACAGACACCTGGGGACGTCACTGATGCAAAACTAAATTCTAACTATGAAACAGTGTGTAAGAAGGCATCTGTTTTACCGTTGGAAACTGTTCCCTTTTAGTATTGATGAAACAATGCTGACACTTTTTTATCAAGCTTTTATTGCGTCTTAAATATCTTTTGCCCTGGTTTCCTGGTTTGGTTATCTGTCAATACAGGACAAAAATTCAGATTATTAAATGGACTGGTATGCTAATTGGGGAGTCCCCACTCACCATGAGAGCCCTCTGTGTCACAGCTGCAGCGTAAAGCCAGCTCTATACTTAAAGACTGTTCACACCCTTGCATGGTGGGTTCCAGCTCCTTCCATCTGGTTGTCATCTGGACTGAATGCTATACAAGTAGCTTTGTAGCGGTTGGAATTCTGAATAGTAAAGGTACAGGTAAACATGTTCACACTGAAATTTAGTAAGATGCAGGGAGATGCTTAAGTAGGCCTACCTTTCCATGATTTTTAATTATTCTTTGAATGATTTTATTGTTCTCTTATTGTGTTATTTGTTTGTCGTGACATGATGTCTGTTTACAGGCTCTTATTTTAATAGTTCCATCTGCACTCAAATTTACTATTGGTACTAATGAAGAAACTTGAACTTGAACATGTTGGGGATGCGTGAATAGAGGCATGCAAATGTGTTCTCATAACACATAACAACATAAGTGGAATGTTATGATGTGTTATGATATTCAAACACCTTCCCAGAAGACTGGGTTTGTGTAGGTGTTTGTGTTGTGCCATTATGTCACATGACGTAACACGCTGTCACATGACGTTACCTCCGTTGCTGAAGTTATGTAATAATTGTTATTACAACAATAACTGTGCTTTTGTTGTCTAAACGTAACTGCCATCATGTTTTGTTTTTGTTTGGCGTCATGAAGTTCATCTCACACAATCACAATCCTTCGAGGTTGAATCTGCTGTATACTTTTATGGTTGAATTATGCTGCAAAAGAACCAGTTTGTATAATATGTCATCTGACCACTTAAGTGTTTGAAGCTGTTTCAAATGACATCAAACACAACAATGGCACGGTGAAAAGTGAGCTTTCATCAAGAAATTTCTCTGACAGCCGTTCATTTTGTAGTCAAAAGTGGTGACAAGTTGTGTGAAGAAGAATAATAAAGAAGGTCCTCCTTCCTTTCTCACCTCCACAAACATGGCCAGTCACTTAAGTGGCCATGATCCTCAGACCGTCTGATCTGTCACTGAACTTGTGGACAGGAAGCACAGACAGACATGATGGCTCCCATCATGCTGTTCTGCAGCAGCAGTTCTGATTAGATTACACTGGAAGACTAAGTGCAAAGAGCCCGGGTTATGTCTGGACCGCAGAAAAGAATTCTGGGAAGCGGCTGTCATTACAGATGTGCTTCACATTTGTTTGAACCTTTGTCGTTTAACTGATGGATGCATTTCCATTTTGGCGGTGTAGAAGATGTTAACAAATCCTTTATTGAACTTAAAATATCAACATGATGGAACAGTCCCATAATTCCTGGAAAGAGAAACATGATTGTGTTCTCAACTGCAATGTAATTTGCAATACAAATTGTTTGTATTATCTTTAATTGATACTTTGTTATCTTGTTAAAATAATGTTAAATGTGGGCTTTATGTGCAGCACATCTGATTTGTCAAATACCTCATTTTAAGGGTTGCATATTGCAACCAACATCCCAGCCTCCCTCTTCCATTTCCAGGGAGCCACAGAGAAATGATCATCATAATATGTCACGTCATGTGTCAATATGTCATGTCATCATAATATATGTGACGTATTAAAGTGACTCATCACGGATGCAACACTACTTTATTGATTAACAGAATGAAATTGTGCTCAAAAGGATTTTGGAGAGAGAAAGTGCACTGAACAGGTTTACAATTTTCCAGTTTTCTAGTTGTCATTTATAATGTAAAGTGTGTGACAAACTTGTTTATTCCTTCTGGGAATAAACCATCTTCCTCCACTGTGTACAGTTTCGGTAACATCAGGGATGATGGATGCTGGACAGCACAGTGTCTCACGCCATCTGGTGGTGACATCTCCTCAAAGACAGTGACACCCAAATTACTCCCTCTTAATGTCACTCCACTTCAGTCAAAATAACAAAGATTATTATTTTAAAATGGCAAACAAATCGCAAAAACCAAACTGTATTTGAATGTTATTCCAGGATCATCTATGAGCTTGTCTGCAACCACAGGAGCAAAAAAATAAACCAGAGTGTCTGCAGAATCACGAGAGGCATGCAACTCTCTTTATATTCTGTACTCTTTCTCTATATCTGTATCCAAAAACAGCAAGTTCCTCTCTTGAGGTGGTTTACAGGAGTTCTGAAAAATGCAGAAATACACCAGCTTAAAATAATATAGATTGGAGGACAGAAAAGAGAGAAATCAGAGAAATCAAAGTCTTGGAAGACTAATAAAGAAGGACCAGCCTTTCCTCAGCTTTAATCAAACCCTTGATTGCAGGAAGAGTTTAAACCAGAGACACATGTGATCCAGGTAGCATGATAATGTTCGCTATTAAGCACAAACTACAGTCGAGGTTGATACAAACATCATCAGCTTTGTGTTTCGTTTTGGACACATTTGAATTTTGATCTTGCGATGGTGCTAGAAGACAGAACATTACCAAAGTTATTACAAATTGTTAAAAGTTATTATCAAATTGTCATGGCAATCCATGTTATAGTTATTGAGATATTTCAGTCTGGACCAAACTGTTGGGAGGATAGACGGACAGATGCTGCTACAATGGTAAAAATATCAGAACACCCACTGATCAGATGTCATGATATGATTCCAGTTTTGTTCTCCAGAAGATGAACCTTCACAACCCTTTTATAGAACCTGCGACCTTTCCTCTGGCTCCACCCTCAAGACAGTCTGACATTCCTATCTTCACTACTGGCCAAGTATTAATCAATGACCATGATGTTGTTGCTAAACTGACACTTTCACATTGTGTCCATAATGAACAGTGTGGCCTCTATGGGACAGCAGCAGGATGTCACTCTTAATACAATGCAGGTTCTGTTGTAGTGGTGAACAGTCCTTTAACTCCTCTTGTGTGGCCCCCTGCACTGTTTTATGCAGCAGAGTGAAGAAGCAGCTGGTCTACAGATTAGTTTTGGTGTTAATGCTGCTGATGGGCTTTAACCCTGCAGTGGGCAGGCGGGACCTTCGGGATGACCGATATCTATCCATCTGCCACTGGCTCCCTCACATCCCTCCTCCTTATTTGATTTGTTCTGATGAAGGACTATCTGGACTTTCATCTAACAATTTAATTTATGCTAATGCAAGATTTTAAGGTAACATAATGTAAAAAGTGAGATGTTCTTTGCTTTAAAACTGATTTAAATGTATAAATACTGTGAAATTATACTAAAACGAATCAATCCACAGAGAAACAAGCCATCAGGATTTCTGTCCATTTGTGATATCGCAAATCTACAATATTTAGCCACTCTAAGTATAAGTGAATAAGTATGTATTATTAAATGTTATTCCAATTTAAAAATGTCTGTGTTCTGTGTTGTCTAAATGCACATACATTTCATTTTGCAATCATGTGTTGTAAAATGACAAATCCAGAAATCTTGTTACCTTGTTTTTTCATCGTCTCATCCACTGTCTTTTTTATATTTTTCATTTAATTATATGTTACTGTATTTTTTCCGAATATGGTGTGCATTGTTGTTATCACTTAACTGGTGCAAGAAGAATATTTCATTGTTGCCCTCACAGAAAAAACTACATGGCCAAAAGTGAGACATTTTGTACATAGTAGCGAGCAAAGGTTTCTTATTTATTTACCGCCTGGCTCCTCCTCTGTTTTGACGTCACACAATATCGCCCCTCCCTTTCCCTCCGCAGAGCTGCATTCCTGTACCACATCGGGCCGAACCATTCGGTCTTAGCAACGACACTGTATCTCACAGTGGGTCACAAATGCACTTCCTACACATTTTTCTCTTAAAATAAACGTTGATTCATATATTGCTGTTTTTACGTGTTCGCTCACATGACTGTGTTGTCCTTAGTAAAATGGATAGTCATATTAGTTTGCCCAAACTAACCCCCCTCTATTCTCCCTTTAAAGTGGTGTGTTCCGTCTCGCTGCCATGTTGGATGTACGCATAGTTACTGCAGCTGCCGGAGTTTCCGAATGAAAGTTGAGCGTTTTTCAGCGTACAGCCCAACAGCGAGTGCTAATTTTCTGTTCAACACAAAACGGAGAAGTAAAGTTTGTTTAATTAAGCAGGAGCAAGTCTGGGAAACAGCCCCGGTCCTCCTCCACCTCCCTCCATTCCGGAGTCGGACTCAGTGGAGATGATCCGGTTGCAGGCCAAAGCAACCGGAGCCCGCATGGATTTTCTGTAATTAGCAGCGTTTGCCGATTTGGGATAACTGCATCGTTTTGGGGGTTAATTAGAAGAATTCAGAGCCATGAACAGCCATCCGACGCCCCGCAGGGCTACTAACGTCGGCTCCATCCTCCTGACCCCGCAGGAGAACGAGTGCCTGTTCGGCTACCTCGGCAGAAAATGCGCCGTAAGTTGTCCGGTTTGTTTACCACCTGCAGGTTCAAATAACGTACAGGTACATCCACCCACACCCGTGATAATGATACGCCAGCCTCCGCTTCTGCCTTCTGGGTTATTTTGAAGCAGTAGAAACCTGTTTCAACACCACTGAGGCGTGCTAACCGTAGGCCCTGGTGTGGCACCTAAACCGGTGACCCTCCGTATTCATTGATGTTTGTACTGTTTGTATTTTGATAGCTATTTTAAAATATGGTCACCCCGTTTTTATTTAGTTTGGCCTTATACTTCAGTAGTCTAACCTTATTTTAAAGGCTCAATCGTTGAACCAGACATCATCGGTTTGTTATCTCCCCCCACAAACATTCAAAACTTTATTCTCCAAATGCGACTGACATTGACTAGAGGAGTCAACACCAGACAAACAGTAATGATGCTAACACTATTGTGTACATTGTATGTTTCTGTTAAACGGTTTGTCTACATCAGTGATGGCTGTGTTGTGTTGACATTGTGTAATTTAACATTTCTAGGACACTAAATGGACCATAACAATGTTGGCTAAATTAGCTGAAATGTGAAGATACTGTATTTCTTAGTCTGCTATGATAGTAAACTGATTATATTTTGGGATGTGTCGATGTTGGAATGTTCATTGGCCGTTTCTAGTATTTGCTAAAATTTATAGACCAAACAGTTTAGCTTCTTATAAAAGCTTAAACCCAAACAGCAAACAAAGTCCAAAATTGGGCACAGAGTCAGTATTAACACAGTCTTCTTTTTCTTGACATTGAAAGGTTGTTCCAGTTAGAGATATCAATAGTAGTGTCTTCTCAACAGCTCCCATCCTTAACGTTTATCAGATTCAACCAGCCAGTGTCAGGGATGCCACTTCAGGGTTTCTTCACCCAGCAGCAAAGACTTTTTAAAACAAGCAACACCTGGATGTTGTTCTGAACCTACTGCTAGAAACCCCAGAGATAAGGACAAAACTCATAAATCGAATCAAAAGCTTTTATTGTCATTGTATTCCAGTGAATACAAGCATGTTGTTGGTGGACTCTGTAGGTTAGCTGACTTTTTGGGGGTGATCGAGAAAGGTGATTGCAGGATAGCTCAGCTGAAACTGAAATACTTGCTCGACTTTTGCCTTACCCAATGTCATTTTCTCTTGATCGGTGCTCTGCATGTGCAGTTCTCAACAGATAGGAGAGGGAAACAAGTTGGCTCAAGTTTAGTTCATATAGAGCAATTGTAAAAATGGCAAAAGGTGACCAAAACTCCAATGCAACAATATTAAGAAGGCTCCTTGGTTTCTTCCATCCTCAGCTCCAGGAAGATGGAGGGTTGTCTGGCAAATATTTCTCAAGGTAGGATTAGAAAGTTAGGCAGATAAAGTTAGTGATGTATCTTATCTGAATATCAAATCTGGGATATTTGATTTGCTATTAAGGTTTGGATGCAATGGAAAAGTATCACATATAAGCTTCATAAATATATGTGACTAATCCGGCATCTGTGATGGATTTATCTAGAGGCAGATACATGAGTGCATGAGGTTTGGGGAAGTCCAGTTTGGATCTATGACACTTGGGTGTTTACAGCTGTTTTCTCTGTCTTCTCTGATCCAGTGCCAGTGTTACACTGTAGGGATGACTAAACATAAGTATGCTGTGGCCACATGTCATGAATAGATTGTATGTTGTTTACGGTATTGAAGAGGAGCAACCACATCAGCATCTTAGAGGACCAAAGGAACATTTGCACAAATGTTTACACGCTGCAGATAATTAGCAAACTAGCCTGCAAGCTGATGTTAGCAGTTTGTTTGGTGTTTCGCTCAGCAAGCGATGATGCAAGACAAAGTGTGTTTGTTCATCTCTCAAGTTACATTAAGGATAGGAATCTGGTCACTTTGTCGGTGGAAATCTCTCAAATCTCAGATTGTATTTTCTCTTTCTTGGATGCTTCCACATTCAAATGCATTAAGGATCAAATGCATCTCTTAATATTATATATATATCTTTATTTTAATTTAAGCTTTTAGCCTGTAGCAAGCTTGAAGTCTCTAAAGGTTGTTTTTCATTGTATTGAATGTTGTATTTATTTTTTTGCTTCTGCTGATGTCTTTAAATGTTTGTTTGGTTCTATCAATGGTGAGTTGTTTAAATGTTTAGTTTTCAATGATATAAAACAGAGAAAAACAGCAAATCCATACTTGAATGCTTCACTGATACCAAAATGTATTAGTTGTATAATTGTTGATTATTTCAACAAATAGTTGAAATAAATAGTTTGTTACTCCTCAAACTATTCGTCAAACCGTCCAAAAGCTGTTGAATGATGTGGAAATGCCCATCAGTGATGTTAGTTGTTCTTTGGGTTTGTGGAGATGCTAGCTGTTGTTAGGCACTGCCTGTGTTTATCGCTGCATGTTTTGCCTCAGTGAGAATTAACAGATCCCAAATGAGGCTTTTGACGTCCGACCTTTGGCCTTTCCTGTGTGATGCTGACTGGTGATTTCACCACAAAAAGTGTTTCCTGCTGCTCTTCCGACCTGCACTCATAAATCACGGAGGAGGAAATCGGCTCAGTGGCATTTCCTCTTTCCTCCCCCGGCAGCTGGGGTTACTTTCTGCTGCAGAGGGATAAATCCAGGAGGAGGATTTAACCCAGAAGAAACCTCCAAACCACAAACCAGAACAGCCCCAAGGACGGGACGGTGCTGAGGACAGCAGCTGGACTCTGTTTCCTGCACCACAACAGTGAAAGTGAAGAAATAACAGACAGATCTGAAATGAATCAGCTCTAATTTAAGGGTGTTTAATATCCATATTGGTTGAGCTCTTAAGTTCTTGTGGCCCCTTTGAACACACAGTCTGTGAATTTTGGACAATGTTAACCAAAATATTCAGTTTTTTCGGACCATATAGTGGATTATTTCCCAAATTAGTGACATGAATCCAACCCATCTGACTGCTGAAGATCAGTCTGATGGCAAAAGCCTATGAATTGTTAAATTCAGTCATATTTAAGGAGCTCAATATCAAGAACTTTTAGTGGGGACTGTCCAGCATCCAACACCCTCTATATAGATCCTTGATTCAGATAGGTAAAAATTCCAAAAACAATTTGCATGAAACACATGACTGTAAACCGTTCTTCACCACCACCTTTTAGTTTCATTGAAGAGAAGACATTATGTTGAAGCACAGTGACATTTTGGACAATACTAAGCTTCCAAAACATCAGGCTCTTTCTCTCCCTCTAGACTCCTAGCCAGTCAGGTTCAGAAAGTTACATAGCCCAAGTCCAACATAAGAAGCTGCAGTATACCTTTTACTTTCTCATGTCACAAATGAATGCACACATAACATCAGGCTTAATTTAGTCATTTTATTGTGCACATTTCAGAATCCATTGTGAAAGCATTTGCGTGTATAACTCGTAATCTGATTTCAAAAGGTCAGCCCAGTGACCTGCTTTGTTTCCCAACAGGTGACGCAGGTGTGTGCTGTATGCAGACCTTATCACTAACTTTTTTTTGCATCATGTCGATTTCCGCTTCCTTGTTGGCCCACAGCTTGGAGGCTTTTAAATCAGTCATTTGATCTACAGCAATCTAATTAATCTGCTAATCTATTATGATTAGGGAATGTATTTGTTTTTAATGAATCGTGCCGCTGATGACATTGAACTGCCTGTCCGTTTCGTCCCGTGTGTTCAGACGCTGTGTTCGGCGGTGGTCCAGGTGTACGGTGCAGACCGGAGCTGCTGCTGGGTGAAGAAGTGCTGTGGAGTGGCCTGTCTGGTCAAAGACAACCCACAGAGGTCCTACTTCATCAGAGTGTTTGACATCAAGGTGAGCGAGGCCCTCGTGTGGAGGACCTGTCCTGTACGCCTGTGAAGCTTTAACTAAACACAAGAGCATGGTCAAATGAAGCATTTAATGCACAGATGTGAGACTGGTATCCATCTGTCTCTCAACCGAAAAGCCATTAAGTGCATTTCCTAAAATCAAAGTACTCAAAATTTTATTAAGAGCTTAACTACTCTACCCAGGACATATCCTGACACAGTTAACTATTGCATAAACATGGTTCGTAAGCCCAAACTGTATGTTTAGGTACAGGTGAAAATACAGTTTCCAGATCACAAGGACTGTCTGAATGTTGTTTTTGTTGTTGTTGTTGTTGTTGTTGTTCTTTTTCCATGCAATACATTGTGATTGGATTTTTTTTTAAAAATTCAAAATATATTAATAATCAAATCCAATATAGCTCAGGCTCTGCAATTGTAGTTTTTCCATTCATTTCTCTCTTATGTATACTGAGCCACAAAAGAAATGAAAACTGGTCTGTTCAATGTATTGTCATGTTTTTTGACGTTTCATTGCAGCCATTCAAATTAATCGAATTCAACAAAAAATTTTTATTAAAAAAATTTTTAAATAAGATAAAGAAGATACTTAAGATAAACTGCATCAACCGGTGCACTTTGAGAGCTATGTAGAGAAAGGTCTATGAAGAACTGTGCTCTTTTTAATCAACATTGAAACATCTGCCTCTGCACCACATGCCATTGAAGGAATTAATATGGTGCTTTAAAGATAAAGCTCAATCAATTGTGCAACTCTAATGGATCAAAGTAATTTACCAGCCGCTGATGTGTGTTTATTGCTTATTGCTCATAGAGGCTCTGCACTCCATCTGGACTAAATAAACCATTGGTTTCAGTTCGTTTCTATTTTAAATAAACCTGTACAATCCTGTAACCTTGGATTGAAATCTGCTGCATCATAGGTAAGGTTCTTCCTTATGAACTTCAAGGGGAACTTTACTGTGATATTTCTTACTCTGTGTTGTCTATCTTTTTTTTGTTTTTTTGCAGGAAGGGAAAACCATGTTCGAACAAGAACTGTACCACAATTTCTCCATCAGCAGCGCCAGATCCTACTTCATCTCATTTACAGGAGATGTAAGTGTGCAGTGTTGTGTTTAATAAGGTGTGGTAATCACAGTCTGTTTTAAGTACAGTTAAGTATTCACATTACGGTCTGCTCGCCCTCAGTTCTATTCAAGGCGCTTCTGAAAATAGCATTTTATTGGCAGAAAATGTAGTAAATAGGTTTGAGAAGTACCCTTGCTTGAATGTCAGTGTTTTTGCAATTAACAAATCAGCAATAGAAATGAGAGGACTATCTGACTGACTGTGACTATCTCACAACCCATAATAATTAAATCTTCCCATTTTTGTACCATTCATTTTTATTACTTATTTCATTATTGTTTTTTCTTACTATAACTTGTTTATGCTGCTGTAGCAAGTTATTTTAATTTTGGGATCAATAAAAATGATTCTATTCTGTTATAGACTGTATTGACACAAACAGCATTACTATTTAAACACTTAATGTTACAAATAAATTGTAAATGATAGGTGAATTAGCTTAATCAGTCATTGGGAAAACATCCACAATACAGTCTATAGATCTTCAGTATTCCTTGAGTCAGTATTTTAAGATGAACTTAAAAACATTTTAAAAATCTACTATATTCTATCTGTACGATGTATGGACTTAAGCTATGGGATGTTTTGGAGGAGCAGACAGAGAGGCAGATTTGTGGCAAAAAAAATTAAAATAACGCTACTGATGCCTTTTCTTTTTAATTCATTTATTTAACCTTACAGTTTTCAGGACAGTCTCAAAAACATAACAGAAAAAGTGACAAACAATAAAGTTCACATGAACAAATAGATAATTGGCATCAAGCATTGATTGAACATTCACATGCAGTAACAGGACAAGTAGATTGAAGTGGCTCTGTGTGCTGCAGGAAACCCTGAGCTGTCCAGTAAATATCTGTGCTTGACTGATCAGTCCTTGAGATAATACATTTTAGATGAAGCCAAAATGTTCGTAAATCATCTAGTGAAGAAATAAATAGATGCATCTTTGTAAGTGAATCACAACATTGGATTCTCAGTCATCTCTTCTGTTGAACGCTTTTTATTCAAGTAATTTTAATAATCTGTGGCCCTCCTCCTCTCCTCTTCTCAGACCTGTCAGATCGGTCTGAACTTCGCCAGTGAAGAAGAGGCAAAAAGATTTAGAGCCGCCATCAACGACCTGCTCAACCGCCGACAACGTAAAACTGGTAACGTATTACCGTGTATGTGTGTGTTGATCGTGTGTGTATCTTTAACCTTTCACATTTGAGCTCAGACTGAACAATATTTAACCAGCTCATCTACTAACAAGACCTCAGCTGCAGTCCCAAACCTGGTGTCAACTAGATGGAAAAAGTTAGTAAAGAAGACGCTATTGGACATTTTATCTGGTGACATTTTGGTCTTTCGACTGTTTGGAAATTAAGCAATTCTTTTGTCTCAGTCAAATTATTATTTTTCCTGCTCACCAATTTATTGTGGAGTTCCTCTTTTGATTTGAAGCCTTGAATTGAGATGGTAGAAATGTATCAAAAGCTGAGGCATTTTATTTCATGAAGTTTATAAAGGTCCTGAATCTGCCTTGTGGTGTATTTGACTTATATACAGCTATACGGTTTAATCTCAGACACAGTGGCGAGGGTCAAAGCGCTGGCAGTCTCATCCGTGACTGAATATGCTTCAATTTAAACAAAGACTGTGATATTTTTGCATTTGCCCAAATATCACTACACCAAACTTTTTAAGAAAGATGGTGGTTGAAGGAAAGAAAGAGGGATGCTAGTTGAACATGCCCATCACCGGTATGCATGACCACATGTAAAGAATAATAATAGTGGAATATTACTTTCAATACTCAATTAAACAGCTTAATCATCTATGCATCTGTAAATTTGTTTTCCGGATGAGGACCCAAGGTAAGGTCTGGTGTTGTGATGGTTCTCTTGTTTTCTCTGCTGCTGTGAAACTGGCTCTCTCTGTGTTGTAATCATCTCTGTAGCGAGGATCCTCTTTGGATTCCCTCCAGCTCCTCTCAGCCTGTCGGCCTTTTGAAGTGCACCACTCAAACTGTGATGACTGAGGGTCCAAAGGCTCACAGAGCCGGAGCACAAAGGGGTTTTCACTGAGACACAACTGAGCTTCAAAGCTTTGCTTCTCTTCCTTTACTTATGTTGACGATTTCCTGAGCTCTCTTTTTTCTGGTCTGTTTTGTCCATGGCATCTAAAACCTGTCAGCACGTTTTCACATCTGCTGGCTTTGAAACAGTCATCTTCTTTCAGTCACACTAAGTCAACTTTAGCACACTTCTCATTTCTGAAGGGCTCACCCTCTTCTCTCACCTATTAAAAACTAAATTTCTTCCTCTGTGTTGGTTTTGTTATGAAACTATAATTATGTTGATTTTTTTTCTTTTGCAGAGAAGAGAGGTGACCTTAAAAATGGTATGTTGAACTCTTGATATGTAATAATACATTCTCCTACCTCCATTGTGCTTAGCCTCCCTCCCTTTTTGAATTAACAAAAAGAATCCAGTGACTGAGACATAATTCAAACACTAAATGTATTATTTGCATTTTGAAATAGTTGGACAAAGTTTTGATTTTTTTAAATCCAATAATAGTAGACTGTAGTTGTATAGAACAGCTTATATGAATGTAGAAGCTGATCTAATGATGCTGACGTTGTCGTGCAGAAACGGATCCTATTTGCATTATTTGAGGGCTGAGTTGTGGTGTTTCCTGACACGTCAGCAACGTTTCACAGACAGTGTGACTCGTATATTGACACACAGTGGAGTCTACAGGTTAATCTGGTCAGCAGGAAGCCCGTCCGTGCCATATGTGGACCACATGGTCTCTGTTGCTGTTCCCTTTAAACCCTGTTGTGATGCACATTCGGCCTAATCTGTAATCCCCTCAGTTACTGCTGCTGAACATTTGTTTTGTTGTTCTTTGTGCTCTTGATTAAAAATATAGCAGTGTTAATAAAGCTTGTTTAATATGACAAAATTCTTGTAAGAGATTACTTTGATTGGTGACTGGTTGGATAATGGTTCTCACATGCTCAGGGGAGTTGAGTTCTACCAGTGCTGCAAGCCTGGTGACCCACTGGGCCTGAGGGGACTCCCCATGGGACCAAAACATCAGGGAACTGTATTTTTAAGATGTTTTTGTTTTATTTTATTTTTTTTAAATTATAATATTTTATGCACGTAGCAAACTCCTTCGAGGAATAACTTGAAATTGTGAACATGGCAGTGCATTCGCAGTGTGCGTACAGATTAGGCTGTCAAGAAATGACTGCAAGAATTCCTCAAGACAGACCAAGTTCCTTTGTCTTGGTAGGGTACACTTTGTATTAAACAAGTTTGGGCTAAAGGTCGCTGCAGATTTTAAACCTCACCATCCAACAGTACGCAAGACAGCGAATGACTACATCCACAAAGAGCAGCTGGACCAAAACCCCTCATGTAAAGACAACAAAATGTAAATAGTGGTGAGGCTGAGGGCAGTTACTGGTTACCAGCTGATTGATGTAATTTATCGATCTCCAGTGTGTGAGAGGTGTAGCGCTCACAGCCTATAAGTTGTGTTTAAGTTTACTGTCCATAGATTGTTATATCTATCTGTCCCCCTCTGTTATGTGTTTAGTAGATGCACTCAGGAAGCAGTTTATAAAGAGCATTTCAGCTTAGGTGTGTTTTTGAGACCGCTTTGTGGATGGAAGGCCAGGATAGAGAACAAAAAGATGGAGATTTCACGGCATGGCAATGGTAAACATGGCAGTCAGCATTTCCAAAATGTAAATGCTATTTTGCTGTCTCTGGGTCACAGTGGTGAGAAATGGTCCCAGTGCATCAGAGCTTTAATTTAGCTCCTGTCCTCTGCAGCTGTGCCTACATGTCATCCCAGCAGACCGTTTACTCTCATTAAGCTCACTGATGTTGGTAACCACTGATGCCGCAAAGAGCAGGATTAACAAATGCTGAACAAATGTCCGTCTCTTCGATCAGCTCCATGGATTCGTGCCTGAGATCATTCTTTCATTGAAGTTGCTCTCCAGCGGCACAGATTCACTCTGACATTTCAGCTTTGGCACATGAGGCTAACAGAAGGACACTGTTGTTCTGGTTCTGCCTCTCTGTCTGGGAGATGTAAAAACATTTATAGAAGAAGCTTCTCACAACTGATGCTCCTTCCCATATGCTGTTCATTGACTGCTGCTCTCTGTTTCGTCCTTTCAAGTAGGAAATGAAGTTCTGAGTTGTTGCTGGTCAGAAAGAACCTCTGTAAATAGTTCCCATAAATGTTGCACACTTTTCCTTTTAAATGTTGTGAACAGCCAGACAAGAACTTTATATAACATGAAACACATTAAACACCAACATATTGAATTTTTTGATTTTACGTTTACAACTTTCCACGAAACTTTCATTACTTTAAATACAGAGGCCTTTCTGTCAGTACCATAAAAACATGTTCTTTAGCACCCAGCTTGCGTAGAATTGGGAAACAGCAACCCAGTCCAGATTTGAGGCGAGTCTGTTGGTCCTGGTCTTAGACATTCAGCATTCTTGGGGAGTCTAGGGATTTGGACTGAGATTAGCTGTGGATTAGTGGTTTATGTCAGATGCTGCTGCGGTTTGTGGAGATTACAATGAATTTGAGAACCAGCAGGAAGGGAACGATAGCTACTTGACTTTTTGTATTAGAAAAGATTGAGCATCAGATTCAGTGAGAATTTACATCAGCCCTTTGCTGCATTGATCCCTCCGGTATCTGGGATTACCGAAGGCATATGGATGACAGCATCAGAATCTGGAGGGGTCAGTCCATTACGACAGTAAGAAGCATCCCCCATAGGATGAAGGGCTTCATTACAGCTCCAGGATTGAATTCGCTATATTCTTTAAATGGCCTGAAAAGGTTAATTTCACATAAAAAGTTCTTAAGACTTCTTCTTGCCTGCTAAAATATGTTTGTTTGGTTTTTATTTTAGATTTTAAGGAGATTGCGTCATTAATATATACACATAATAGGTTTTTGCTTTCGCCAATATATATTTCTGACGATTATTTTGTGGATGCAGTTGGATGCAACTGAATCATGCACCACTAATTAGCACATTCAGGAGGACTCAGAGTACCTGTGAAGCTACAGTCTTAATAATTAGAACCATGCATTCATCAAATAAAAACATCAAATTTTATGTGAATTATGTTGAAAATGGGTTTGTCCCAACGAGACCGATGTAGTCTGATGACTGAAAAAGAATATTTGACTAAAATATAATAACTGTTCATCGACCAAGGGATCGAAATGAACAAAAAGTGATTAAAACAAATAGACATTTAACTAATGACTTGATCTAAAATGGCTGCCAAGGAATTGCAGATGAAACTTTACGTTACGATAACTCAAATATCAAATGTTAACATTCACGTTTAGTGTTGTGCATGGTCCCTCACAAATAAAAAGTGTGGACTTGAAAATCGCCAGCAGTAGTAAACATCTACTGTTCCTACTGTTTTTTCTTCATCCATCCATTTTCTACTTCTTATCCTCACATAGGGTCGCAGGGGAGCTGGAGCCTATCCAGCTGTCTTAGGGTGAGAGGCAGGGTACACCCTGGACAAGTCTCCAGTTCATCACAGGACACATAGAGACAGACAACTATTCACTCTCACATTCACACCTACGGTCAATTTAAATTAGCCAGTTAACCTAATCCCCATGCATGTTTTTGGATGGTGGGAGGAAGCCGGAGTACCCGGAGAGAACCCACGCAAACACGGGGAGAATATGCAAACTCCACACAGAAAGGAAAACGGGAATCGAACCCAGTACCTTCTTGCTGTGAGACGACAGTGCTAACCACTACACCACTGTGCTCCCCGTTTTTTTTTCTTCATATTACGTTTTGGGCAGTATGGTTGTGTACTTATACTATACACTTATATTACACATTATATTAAAATGTACTTTGTTTAAGTTGGTGAAAATCTGAACAATGGAATGATGGATGCAACAAACACGTGCCAATGATTTAGCTTTTCCAGCCTTTGCTGCTGTGGAGGTAAAAGGAGGAAGTTTGCCTTTAGGGAAGATAATGGGATTGTTAAAAATTAAAGGATTCCTCCTCTGGACAGAATGTATGGTGTAGGAAATTCCTTGACAAAACTGCTTATTGCATATTAATACTTGTGTCTGTCTAAACTGAGCTGTGGGTCATGACTATCTCTCTGTGCACAGGTCCAGCTCTGCACATGGCCACGGTGGACATCAAGAACCCGGAGATCAACAACGTCCGATTCCACAACTCCCACAGCCACCAGCAGCCATATCACCTCAACAACATGCTGAGCCACAGCGGGCTGAACAGGAAGGACAAGAAGAGCAAAGGCAAGAAGAAGAAGCTGACCAAGGCAGACATTGGCACGCCCAGCAACTTCCAGTGAGACGCTTTAAATGTTTTGATTTTCAAGTTCATTTTCTGTCTGTTGACTCATCAATTAATCAAGTAATCATTTCAGCTCTAACTGGGTGACTGACAAGAGACAGATTCAAGAAAAGATTGAAGCTTTCAGACCCCACTGTGGGTCAGAATCACTGGATCCCTACATTTCCCAAAATGCCACTCAATGCTGTCTTTTATTATTTATTATTTATATATCCTCCCTGTCAGCTGATGCATTCCATTTAAACTGAGAAGTCTGAGTTGTTCCCAGTTGGGAATTCAACTTAAGTCGGTTTTCCAACTCAGAAAGTTGGACGAAACTCTCTCCATGTTTAGAGCATTCAGAGGGCCCCGATGGAGCTGACCATGTCAAGTCAAGTCAAGTCAAGTTTATTTGTATAGCCCAATATCACAAATTATGAATTTGCCCCATTGGGCTTTACAATCTGTACAGGATATGACACCCTCTGTCCTTTACAAATGACCCTCGCATCGACTAAGGAAAAACTCCCCAAAAAAAACCTTTTAACAGGGAAAAAGAAACGGAAGAAACCTCAGGAAGAGCAACAGAGGAGGGATCCCTCTTCCAGGATGGACAGACGTGCAATAGATGCCATGTGTACAGAATAACAACAATGAAAACACATTAACACTAACATACAAAATTGTATGGAAATGTCCAAATCAATATAACAACAGCTAATATACAGTGTGTATATATAGAATTATATGAGAGTGTCCAAGGGGATGAAGAGCATCATCAAGCTATCAGCAAAGGATGAGAAGCATGTCGTCCTTTCCACCACGCCAACCAGAAGAAGCCTGAACAGCACGTCTTCCTCTCTCCACCACGCCAACCAGAAGAAGCCTGAACAGCACGTCTTCCTCTCCACCACACCAAACAGGAGAAACCTCCGCAGGATGACCTCATCACCACCACGTCGCTCAGAACCAGAAGATGAAGCCTGACTGGTCTGCACTACCACTACTCCACCAGGTAGACTGGATCCATGGATACCTGTGAGATGAGAACACACAGGGACTACGAGGCACAAAAATAATCTGCAGCATGTGTTAAAGGGAGGAAGAGTAAACACATCCTCTTCTCCACTACTCTAACAGATACAACCTGAGCAGCATCGCCTCTTCTCCATCTCACCACCATCACGACAGACGAAGCCTGGATGACACCACCTCCTTCTCACCAAGTAGCCTCAGCTCACGGACACCTGGGAGCTGAGAGCACAGGGACTCCGGGGAAGAAGATGAGTTAGTGAAATGACTTAATGGAGGCATCCAAATGAAGAAGAAGAGAAGCTCAGTGTGTCAGAGGAAGTCCCCGGCAGTCTAGACCTATAGCAGCATAACTAAGGACTGATCCAAGGCAGCCTGAGTCAACCTTGGATCAGTCCTAACTATAAGCACTATCAAAAAGGAAAGTCTTAAGCCTCCTCTTGAATAAGGGGATGGTGTCTGCCTCCCGGACTGAAAGAGGGAGTTGGTTCCACAGAAGAGGAGCTTGATAACTGAAAGCTCTAGCTCCCATTCTACTTTTATAAACCCTAGGAACCGCTAATAGTCCTACATTCTGAGAGTGTAGAGTTCTAGCAGGATTATAAGGCACTATTAGCTCTTTAAGATAAGATGGTGCCTGACCATTCAGTGCCTTGTAGGTGAGGAGGAGGATTTTAAGTTCTATTCTAGATTTTACAGGGAGCCAGTGCAGAGAGGCTAACACCGGAGAAATATGGTCTCTTTTCCTGGTTCTGGTCAGAACACGTGCTGCAGCATTCTGGACCAGCTGGAGAGTCCTGATAGACTTATTAGGGCAGCCTGATAATAACGAGTTACAATAGTCCAGCCTGGAAGTTACAAATGCATGGACTAATTTTTCTGCATTATACCATGGATGTATAAACAGACTGGCAGGAAGAGCTCGCAACAGACCTGGTCAAGTTCGCAAAGCGGAGAGCTACAGTGACGACAGTAAGGCTGGGTACCGAACTTCAATACTTTTGTAGCACCGAACGTATCAAAAAATTAATCATTTTTTGCTTTTTTGCATGTGCCCTTTTTTAAAAACAAAATCTCATGGGGTTATTTCGGAAGTGGTTGTTAGGACTATACTCTGTGTTGTTAAAAGTATTATCAGTTTAACTGACAAATGATAAGGGGGGGGAATAAAAATGTCCGTCTGCAGTCATGGACCAGTTTGTCCTGTCTGATCCAGCAGAGACACTGTGCTTCATGCAGACAGTAAACATGTTGCGTTGAGGTCTGAGAGCGCTCAATGACCACACTGTCTCTCCAACTGATGTCACTTTCACTGATGTGGCTGTGTGTGTGTTTGTGCGTGGGCTCACTGTTTAGCATGTGCATGTGGGCGACAGCGTGCACATGCTAAACATGCCTCTGTATATTTATGTGTGTGATCTCACCACATATTCTGTCCCGTCTTCTTCAGGCATATCGGTCACGTGGGCTGGGATCCAAACACAGGTTTTGATGTGAGTACAGCCCTTCACGCACATGCATTCACACACACACACTCAGAGAGCACAATAGTGACCTTTGTGGCGACCTCATGATGAAATCACACAATAGGCTCTTTTTACTTCCTGCTCAGATTTGCAAACATCTCGGAAGCGACACACAGAAAGTTCCAAAAAGAATCGGGCTGCAGTCTGTTAACTGCAGTCTCATTCACTGCATATTAAGCAATTAATACATAAACAGATTTAAACACACACAATGTACAGTCTTAAAAAAAAAACCTTACATTTATGAATAATTGTGGCACAAAAATATGTCATTCTGTACCCCACGCCACTCCCCTCCAGTCTTGTGTTTATAAATGGAGGTTGTATTGATTTGCTGTTATTCATCGGCTTTCTGACTCACAAACACACTCGTTGTGTGGTCGTCTCGACAACCAGCAGCCCTCTGTCACAGTTCTGCCTGTCAAGAAGCTCCTGCTTTTGTTTTAGCTGTCGCCAGTTGTGTTCAGACAAAAAGGGTAAATCTTGTTATGTGATTTGGTGCCACATAAATCCTCCTGATATAATATCACAGTAAGAGCTGCGATTATATCACAGCAGCAATGGAGCTTTTTTCAGTTTTGGTTTACTCTAATTATTGCTGCAGTTTTAAAATGTCCTACTTTCACAACACAAACACACAGTGAGGAGGTTCATGCCAGTGTTTCTTCAATGCCAGTGTTGCTTCAATGCCAGTGTATTACTGCAAACAAATTCACAGTGCTGGTTGTGTCGGCTCCAAATATTAGTTGTGTGATACAGAAACGTTTCAGGTAAAGGGACACAGTTTGAGATGCAAACAAAAGGAGGGAAAACTGATATGATTTTTATTTAGGGTTTTGTTTGGTTTGATTACAAAGAAAGTGGTATCCTATTGGATATTTGCTAATTTTCATACATTTCCAGAACACAAATCTGAGCATTGGATAAACCTTTTACAGAAATACTTTTATTCACTATCACTCAATCAGAAAATTCTGTCAACAGCCATGAAATATTCAGTGTCTCTATGTTTTTGGCAATACTATGTTGTATGAAGAATGGAGAGAAGAATGAAATTTGAAAGTTTGTGAGTGACTGAAGTGGAGATTTCTGACTCAGAGTGAGGAAGAAGCTCATTTTCAGAAAATTGTTAAAGTTTTGGATCATAAAATTCCATATATCAAGATACTCCACGTGAGTAGGGTAAATAATTTAACTAATACATATCAACATGAAATGACACTTTTCTGAACTGTCATGCTGATAGATGAAAAGAAGGTGTTATCTAATTCTAACTACTGATGAACTTAGAATAAATCTACACATGCAAATAGACTCATTGTGTATTTTGGATGTTTTCTTTCCACTTGTCTGAAAAAAATCTTATGGGAAGCAATATAGCCCTGAAATCCCATAAAGTGACCATGAAGCGTAATTCCACAACAGGAGATGTAGATGTGGTGTAAAAAGCCTGCACGTATCGTTAACGGTTGACATCAGAAATGAAGAGTTTGACAATATTGGATATTGGCAAAAAAAAAAAAAAAGCCAATATCGATCCCTAGTGTTGACTATCCTGAGATGTCAGTGGCACTCACCAGACACTCCCAGAATGCACTGCAGCTTAACAGGAAAAGGCAGTGTGAAGGTCCCTTTGGGAGGAGGCCGTGCAGAGCTGCAGGTTAATATCTGATTTGATGGAAAGCAGCTGAGTGATTCGTTAAGTTTTGCTGTTTTCAGGTAGCTTGTAATTCTAGGTGTTGGCCACCAGGTGTCACACTGACTCTGTGAGTGACTCTTCTTCACTGCAGAGGAAGAAGAATCTCACTGCTTGTTCGTTAAATGAAAACAAGGAAAGGGTAGCAGGAAAAGCCTCATATAATAAGCCTCGATGATCACATTTCTGGTTTCTGTGAGGTTTAATTTGTATTAGAATGATGGAGAGAAGTATAAAAACAATGCTCATCTGTCAGCTACTCAGTTATCTTTGTTGCTTGCAAAGTAAATTATACAGTAATAATAAGTATAATTCATAGAGCACTTATCAAAAAGAGTGCTTCACATGGAGAAAAATTAAATAGAATAAATATAAATAAAATAAACAGGCAGCTCAGATATAATCAGACTCAGGCAGCCTTATGTCCTCAGGCAGTTTGTTCCAGAGACTCAGGGCACCTTTTAGCTTTCAACCTGGACTGTGAAAGAAGGTCTCACAGTACTAGGAAAGGTTCATAATGGATTATGAGGTCGAAAATATAGTCTGGAGCCAGGTCAACGAGAGCATTAAAAGTAATCAATAATAATTAAAATGTATCCCACGCTAAACAGCCGATGCAAAATAGCTGAAACTGGTGTAACCTTTAGGGATAATCTGTCAAAGACTGAAAGTGTAGAAATCAAATGAGTCTGGACATTATGCACTGAGCTGAACATCATTTTTACTGACTCTCCCACCGTGACCAAACACATTTTAATCACGCTGTGTAAAAACAAAACATTCACCTTCCTCAAATTCTCGTCGATGTTGCAGCTGAACAACCTGGACCCTGAACTGAAGAACCTGTTCGACATGTGCGGCATCTCTGAGGCTCAGCTGAAGGACAGAGAGACATCCAAAGTCATCTACGACTTCATCGAGAAGAAGGGAGGCGTGGAAGCCGTCAAGAACGAGCTGAGGAGGCAGGGTGAGCACACACACACACACACACACACGTTGTGTATTGTGGGGACAATACATTGACTTACATTCATTTTCTAGACACTTCCCTTGACCCTAACCATAACCACTACTCATGTAATCCTAATCCTAACCAAAGTCTAACCTTACGCTAACATCAAATGTTCTCCAAGTCTTCAGCCTAAAATGTAACAGTTAACATTATGGGGACCTGCATTTTGTCCCCATAAAGCCTGGTTTATGCTTCTGCGTCGCGGCGACGGCGTAGCTATGGCGTCGAAGTGGACCCTACGCCGTAGCCTGACGCACACCTCCAAAAAAATCCTGACTACGCGTCGCGTCAAGGCATTTAGATGCGAACGGCGAGGACTGTGATTGGACCGCTCAGAACGTAATTTCCGGCGGTTGCTTTTCCGGTCAACAGTTCAACAACACCGCTATTTGTGGAGCGGCACGAGCAGTACGGAATAGTCGAACAGACCACCTCCGCAAACGTCATCTGTGCTTCAACATTTGTAGTAACAGCATTTCTTTTTCAATTTTATGAGCTCCATCTCCAGAAACACCCGCTCCATCTCAGTTGTCATTGTTTACTGTCAGAAGAAAACCAAGGAATCCGATATGAGCCCCCAGAAGCCACACAAAGACACAGACACAGCCCCCTAGCAGCTTGGCAGTGAATTGCAGAGCAACACGTTCCCTCGACGCGGAGCTTCAAATGCTCAACAACGGTGTACATTTTTTACAACGCTTAGACCATAGGAAAAAGCTGAATGACACACTTTGGGACTGTGAAAACTCTGAATGATACACCAGAAATGAAGTTAAACACAGTTCATTAGTGAGTGTTTTTATTACAACAAGCATTCAGAAAGTAGCCACCATATGTCAGAATCCAAATATCCACAGAGCTCTGTATATTTTTGCTGGATCAAAAGGGGAAGGGCTGTCGCTGGCAGATATTGGATTAATGGTGCTGAAATATACTACATTTATCCACACAGAAGACTCAACTATTGCCAGAATGGTAAAGGCTCTAAAGAGATCTTCAAAGGAATAGTTTGCCATTATGCAAAATAGGCTTGAATGATAGAAGATCGATATGATAATCATCCTGTCTGAGGCTGGTATTGATCATCTATGTATGAATAAAGTTAAATTCAATATAAACTGTGAAATATTGATTTCATTTCATGGTAAATATGGAATCTTGTTTTTATAGCATGTGATGATTACGATGACAAAATATCAAGCAGGTCAAGTCTGGGATTTTAAATCTTGATTTGCTATCATGGCAAATGTTCACGATTATATGAAACATCGGTATTTTTACTGGGTTTTCTCCTTTGTTTCAATGAACTTCAAAACAGGTTTTATGGGCTGATTCAAAATCCTTTCACAGTTTTGTCTTGAAGTGTCATTTCCTCCCTTCGTCCTCTATTTTTCAAGCAGTCAGTCGATTTGAAGTGTGCAGATGAAAAGGAATTCTGTCTGTCAAGATAGTTTATTCTTGGTGACAGACTCTTCTCCGGCATGTTTTATTTATGTTAACCTCAGCTGGTTTGAAAGCAGCAGAGTGACCTGAATCTGAATTTGTGTGTGTGTCTGTCTGTGTGTGTGTGTGTGTGTGTGTGTGTGTGTTCAAAGTTTAGTTTAAGTGTTCAAAAAGGTAAAAATTAGGAATCTTAACTCTTTGACTGACAGCCCTTTTATAAAACATACAGTTCCTTGTGCCAGCCTTTTTGGCCGTGGTACATACCTCTACCAGGTCATCTTGACCTGGTGCAGTTTTTTACTCAGAGCAGGCCAAGTCTGACACCTTTATCTCTTGTTGTTCTCAATCTGTTTTTTTATGTATTATGTTGTGTGTCCTCCTTACTGCATTTCTTTAAAAACAATCACAAGTCTGGTTACATTTCACATTTTACACCTGTTTCTGTTTCTTTGTTATAAAGAGTGTGTTTTCTTGTAGCACAGCCTGGATTACAGTGTTCCACTCTTTCTCAACAAAATCATCAGTGCAAAGTCACTGGTGTTCAGTATCTTTATCAACATTACATTGAATTATGTCAGTTGTAGACGTAAACCTTTAATTTTGATACCACAGTGAAAAAATACTGTCCTGCAGTCAAAGAAGTTGAAAAGTATTTAGTAATACTGCATCCATTTCACGATAATGCTAGACTATATTATTAGACTGTAATTTATGATGCATTTATCTGTTCATCACTGAAATGCTGCAGCTGATAAAAGGTGGAGCTCATCTGAAAAGCTTAACGTGCTGCTGGTTGCTTAATGTATAATATTGCACACTGTTTTGTATTAATAATGAAAGTCTACAAGTTACTAGCAATGCAAATTGTTGTCAAATAAAGGTAATGGAGTACAAAGACAGTATTTACTCCTGTGATGTAGTGGAGTCCACAGAAGTATAAAATGGAAATACTCAAAGTAGTAGCAGTAAGTGCTGCTAGCATTACAGCATGTGGCTAAAACTATGCTAACAGGTGTGTGATGTCATCTTAAGGTGTATTGATGATCATCTTGTCTTTATCCCTGCAGCACCCCCTCCACCTCCTTCCCGTGGTGGCCCCCCTCCTCCTCCTCCACCCCCACATAACTCAGCTCCGCCCCCTCCTCCTCCTCCTTCCAGAGGGGGCCGGGGAGCACCCCCACCCCCTCCTCCATCCAGAGCCCCAGCCTCAGCTCCTCCTCCACCTCCCTCCAGACTGGGAATTCTGGGTGCCCCACCTCCTCCACCTCCTCCCACCAGAGGAGGTCACCAGCCACCTCCTCCTCCCCATCACCACCACCAGCAACAGCAGCCTCCCCCTCCTCCTCCATCCTCCTTACACTCCTCCATCTCCCCCCAGGCCCCGCCCCCTCCACCTCCCCCACTTTCCCAGCAGTCTCCAGTAGGTGGCGGTGGTGTCTCCGCCCCTGCACCACCTCCTCCGCCTCCTCCACCTCCTCCCCCTCCACCGCCAGAGCTGGACGGTATCAGCGGAGGTGGAGACTCTCCTCATTCACCGAGCCCTGGCGGGAAGTCGGCGCTGTTGGAGCAGATCAGGGGAGGAACTCAGCTGAAGAAGGTGGAGCAGAACAACCGAGCGCCAGCCTCTGGCGTGGGAAGAGATGCCCTGCTGGATCAGATCCGGCAGGGAATCCAACTCAAGACCGTAAGAGACACATCAGATAGCTCCTCTCCTGAATATACGTGTGATGTGTACAGTCAAAGAAACATGTGGTTGGGTCTGTTTGTCTCCAGGTGCCGGATCATCCAGAGTCCAGCCCTCCAACGGCGGCTCCCACCGCAGGCATAGTTGGTGCTCTCATGGAGGTGATGCAAAAGAGGAGCAAAGCCATCCATTCCTCAGGTAACTCTTCTGTATTGAGCTACACACACCATCCAGGGTAAACTCTTCCCAGGATGCACGGATACTTTGAGGAAGGATTCAAAGATGGATATCACATATTTGTATTGTATGGTAAATAGACTGGAAAGAGGGGTTTGTGGCTAACCTGCTTATGTCCAAAGGTAACAAAATCCTTCAATAATTAACATTGTTCTTCTCTTCCAACTCTCAGGAGGAAAGCATTTGAGTTTTTCCCCCAGAACGTCATACTTTTCCTTCATGGCAGAACCTTATCTTTCCAGTTCACCTTGTGGCTCCTGACTGGCTGAGTGGGGAGAAAGTTCTCTGACTTTTTATGTTATTTAAAATTGTCTTCTTGTATTTTCTTTTCCCAGATGAAGACGAGGATGACGACGAAGACGAGGACTTTGAAGACGACGATGAGTGGGACGACTAGTGAAGATGTCACTCCATGAACACCCCCCCCACTCCGACACAACTACAGCTGACACTAAAATATCCTCTAAAAATCTTCCAGCATCTGACTAAAATTGTAATGTAAATGTTGTATGAATTGGCTGCATATTTATTTTTTGCCTTTTTGCTTATTTTTATATGATTATTATAATTAATCTGTGCAATACCTCATCTGTTAAATCCGTTCCGTTCGTCTCACGTCCTCGTCCTCAAAGACTCTACACTTATCATCCCGTTATTAGAGAGCACTTAACGCTGCCAGCAGCACAATGTGGAGACGCAGACGGCTACATTTCATTATCAATAATCAATAACATAAAATGCTAGCTGCTGCTGAACTGGAGTCTTCATGTGCTCTTTGGGAAATATTTTTTTGCGCTTACTGTCCTTTGTCTTTTCATTGCTTGTCAAAAACAACTAAAACTAAAAGGGAGACGTGTGCGACCAAACAGGCAGGATCCTCTTTGTGTTTGACAGTGGTCGGTCTAAGAGATAACACTATTTTCTTACCGTGCTTCTTCCCGGACCCCCGAGTTTCCTAATAAATTGTAGTTTAGCTGTGTTATTTTTTTTCATGAATCCTTTTGACCAAATGCGACAGCTCAGTCGCCTCACTTTGATGTTCAACTTTGATTTTTTTTATATATATATATATATATATATATATATATGTATATGTATATATGTATGTATATGAAGTCAAAGCTGTTAATTTGCACATTATATCGTAGTTCAGTTTTGTGTTTTTCAGGTGTGTATTTGTTATTTTTATTTTGTCTCAAGTAGGTTACCGTGACGATGAACACTTTTTAAAAAGGCAGTATTGTGACCTTTTTAAATGGGACTAAAAACATGTCTAACGTTACACTCTGTTTAACGTTACAACATTACACTCCATGGTTAAATACAAAAACACGTTGACATACATTAACTTGCGCGCACGCACACACACAGTGGCACTTGTGAAATAATGGAAGTTTAGTTCTTTGTCTGGCAGATATTTTTTTTTGTGACATCATTCCTTCATTTTTCTGCAAGAGGAAATCTCAACAGCAGCTCCAGTTGAATTTCAAAACAAAAATCATGTCATGCAAAGAAAAGCTAGATGAAAAAAAAAAATTCATCCTCTTCTAGTCAACAAACTATAATGTTATGCAACAAGACTAAATGAGGAGGATAATTTTAAAATACAATAATAATAAATATGATGAACCAAATGTGGCATTTGCAAGCAGCTTGTGGATTTGGCCATGCTTGTGATTCTTGGCTTGAGGAAAAGAAATAACCTGACACTCATTTTAGTGTCATTTTACTCATTTTAATGTTAGTGTTAAGAGTTTTTACCATCCTCCAGCGAGGCTTAATGCTGCATCGAGAACCGAGAATGAGACAGAAAACCTGTGAAAAGGGTTGGGTTGGGGGGGGGGAGCAATGCGAATACTAAATTGTATACTTAAATAAATGTTAATATTTACAGAGAAATTTGTCTCTCATTGTTTGTCTTTCTTTTTTCTGCTGGTGCTGTGGAGAGGATGCTGAGTGATCTGTCATGCTTTTAGCTTGAAGAGAGTTCTCTTAACAAATACATGTTATTTTGTTTGGACAAGAACAAAATGCTGCACAGTGGTTCAACCAGACTGCCGACTGGAAGAGACAAAGGTCCTCCTGAGCAGCAGTCATAGCAGAAATCCCCCCCTCCTCAGACAGACGTGCTGTAGTGTCTCTCAACACTTCACAAGTGGACGATTTCATTTCCTTCCAATTAAACTTAGGTCTAACGTTCACGTGACATTTTATTGAAGATGTGCAGTGTTGTAATGGGGAGGTCACACGGTTAAACTGTCCTCCCTGGGGGGAGGAGTCCATATTTACTTTGAACAGCTGTTTAATGATCTTCATATAGGCCTGCTGACAGATGGATCTGATGCTCTGCTGTTCCTCTGACCACTGATGCCAGCTCAGATCACATTGAACTCATCCTTGTTTGTTGTATGCATGCACTGTATTCAGTTTGAATGCAGTCTGGTTAAATATGGAGCTGTGGAGTGTTTCTGTCTATCTGGCAGACATAAAGTTTGACCTGCCCTAACCAAAGAAAGACAATGAAAACTGACTAAGCTGCTTTAATGTAGCTTAATTAGTTATAAACTAAATAATCAGTTGTAGCATATTCACTGTTCAGAACAAATCATCTGTTACATACTATGCTGTGTGTTCATGCGTGTTGGCGGGTCTTAAGCAGCAGCTGCAGTCAGCTCATATAACAGCTCTCTGTGAACTTTAGTGGTGGACTTTAATCTCTGTGAGCGGCCTTCATCAGAACACACAGAGTCGATCCTCCTCGGGTCTCACTCTCGTATGAACTGTGATGTCTTTGGTGTCGTGTGTTACAAGAACAGTCTGTAAAAACCTCTGATGGGGGATTTACAGATTTGTTGTTCAGAAACTTTTCAAAAGAGGCAAGGAACCTACGGCATGCATGATGTGAGCTTCTTTCTGCCTTCCTCTCTGATTCTTTATTTTCACTGGTGAATGAAGGAAAAATTGGAATTGTAAGTAGGCTATAAAAAGAAAAAACTGAAAATAATCCCAAGGAAGCAACTTTTTTTGATAAAACATAATTGATATTATTATAATATAATAATATTATAATTGATTAATATTTAACAATAATAATAATAATACCAGTGGGCGGCATGGTGGTGTAGTGGTTAGCACTGTTGCCTCGGGTTCGATTCCCAGCCCGGGGCCTTTCTGTGTGGAGTTTGCATGTTCTCCTCATGTCTGCATGGGTTCTCTCCGGGTACTCCGGCTTCCTCCCACCGTCCAAAAACATGTATGGGGATTAGGTTAATTGGCTAATTTAAATTGACCGTATGTGTGAGTGGTTGTCTGTCTCTATGTGTCCTGTGATGAGGTGGTGACTTGTCCAGGGTGTACCCTGCCTTCCACCCTAAGACAGCTGGGATAGGCTCCAGCCCCCCCGCGACCCTATGTGAGGATAAGCGGTAGAAAATGGATGGATGGATGAATAATGCCAGTCTCTGTGAACCCAACTTTGCTAGTCATGCGATGCTTCAACAAAAAACTGTTGCCAGTATTTTTGGAAACAGAAAAAAAAGAGCAAAATCACCACCACACTGTTTGCGGTAAAATCTAATTGTCCCAGGAGGACCTGAAGGTCACAAGAGAATAATTTATATTTTAATCAAAGTTCATTCAGTAAAGCATCTTAAAGGGCATTTTATTCTGATCCTCAGACTGATTAATTCTGAACAGACACTCTGTTTCTGTATCAAGCTTGGGTTGCTAAAAACTTTCCAGGAGTTTAGTTTTGACAGAATATAAACTTTATTTCGCTGTTATATTATTCACAGTTGGTTTCACACAGTCACAAATACACCAATAATATCTGAACTATACAGAAATGCTACACTGTGACAAATTAAATGATGCTGTTTAAAAAGTGACATTTTAGAGTGAAATAAAAACAAAACATTTCAGTAGAAAGTGAGAAGAGTTCAGGTGTGATCGGCAGATGAGTTCATGCCTGAGACGGATCCACCTGAAATGACAAACATCACGTCATCATGTTAAACAAATCTGCCTATTATTTCCTGGAAAATATCATAAAATGGCAATTGTGACTTTTATTCTGAAACGGTGAATTAATGAATCTGAAGCAGTGAATCGGGTAACAAAATCATTGCTGGTAAATTTAGTTGACAACTAATCACTTAATTGTTGCAGCTGTAGTTTGTATTCGGGGGATGCATTGGCTTCCTTTTAGATTTTTGTTCATCCTCTGGAGCAATTTTGTGATGGTACAATTAGAACAAATCAATTTCATGAAAGCTATTCAGCTACTCACTAATTTTGTTTTCAATTTAATGATATTTGTCCTGTTTGAAGGCACTTTAGAGTCACTGCATTGTGTTAAAAGCTCTCTAAACTCAGTGAAAATCTGAACAACGCTCTCCGCTAGCAGCCCTCGTTCTTATCAAACACCAGCGAAGAAGTCAGACTATTTATAACCTGACGGAGAGTCGAGGAATGACAGAAGCTGTCATCTGGTGACAGCAGGCGTTCACGCTTGAGGGGGTCTAATGGCTTTTGGAGGCAAAATTACGTCTGTGATGTTTTCGCTCATGCAAACAAAGTTCCCTCAAATGAAGAGGAATCTGACTCACAGGAATTCTTACCCTTTTTAAGGACCCGATGCTGCTTCCACGAATCGCCGCCATGAGGTCGTCACGACTCGATCTCTGTGGTGGTGGCGGCAGACGTGGCGGTTCGTCTCGTCTCTTCGGCTTCAGGGCGTTCTTCAGGTCTTTGAGGATATCTGCGCTCTCCTTTTCATTGGCGCCGTTCTTGAGCTTCTTTGACTTGGGTTTCCTCTGAGTCTTCATGCCATTTGCGCTTTCATGTTGTTTGACCATTTCTGAGCTTTCCCTCTTTGGTGGGTCTAAAGATGGCAGAGGAGGAGGACTTTTGTGATTTTCAACAGTCTTAGAAGAGTGGGACAGCTTCTTGGGTGCTCTGCTTTGCACACTTGAATGAGCACTGTGTCCTGACACCTCTGGAGGACTCTGTTCCTTCTTCTGTTGAAGCCTCCTCTGGCGCTGCTGATCCTGGTTGCGTGTCAGGATGCTGGTTGCTGCCATCCTCGGGCCCGGCAGATCAAACTGGTACCCAAGCTTCAGCAGAGTGGTGTTTTCCCTCAACAGCTGCACCATCTCCATCTCCACCTTTCCCCCACACATGTGTCTCTGGTTGTGGAAGCGAAGCTCCACCAGCGTCCCGTTGTGCTGCAGAGCTGCCAGCAGAGCCAGGATGCCCTGACCGGACACAAAATTGGACTCAATGTTCAGGTTCCTGATGAAGTGATTTTCGCAGAGCATTTTTGAAACAGCGAAGGCAACGCGGTCGTCTGCGTGGGTGTTGGCTAGGCTGAATATGTGCACATGAGTGTTCGTGCACAATGCTTCAGCGAAACGAAGCAAAGTTTCCTTGGAAATGTCCTCAATGTTGTTGAGGTTAACTTCGCTCACGGTGGGGTCGTTGCACAGGATCTGCTCCAGAGTTTTGTCGATGGCGATCGGATTCCCGCTCGCTCTGTCAGAGGCTGATGTCAGATTTTGATCCATTCTTTCCATCCCCCTTGACTCGCTCCTCGAGCTCTTTGACAGACCGTTCTTCTGAGGACATTTACTTCTGATCACACCCTCCTTTTTACACTCATCTTTCTTTTCCACCCCATCTTCTTTTGAAGCTTTTTTGCTGAAGACACTCTGCACTTTCTTCTCCTTCTGTGAAATCTTCTTCCTGTCGCTGTCCAGAGTCTTCACGCCGTCGCTGGTAGTCACTGTCACTCGGTCCCCTCTGCTCTTCTCTGAACGTCCTTCCTGTACAGAACATCATGTTGAACCTTGACATTCTCCAGCCTCTGACTTTTAATTAAGAACCCTCTCCAACACTGGCAGACAGTCATTAAATCTGGCAGTTCTCAAACAGTCTGTATTTTTAGACTGTTTCCACCGACATGCTTAGATAAATGGATCCACCCTTATGTGTAGGTTTATGAACTTATGATAAACATGTATCTGAAATGATACAGGACAGCATAACTTCCCAGTTCCCCACTGAATATCATCCTTTATAAAACTCAGTCATTCAAATGTCACACCTCCAGTTTGTAACACAGACTTGGTGTTGATCTAGATTCAGTTTCATGTTGTCAATGTGACAGTTCATTACTAAAAATACAGCACATGTTGCCTGTGTGTGTGTGTGTGTGTGTGTGTGTGTGTGTGTGTGTGTGTGTGTGCGTGCGTGCGTGTGTGTCCGTTGCTATTTCAATAAAATCCAGATAATTAGAAAATACATGAAGTCTTTCTTCTGTTATATGTGAAAATAACAAACATGAAAATGTTCCATATTTTTTTTATCTTGTGGTGGGATGTAGCTGAGTACATTTCCTCAAGTAGTGTATGTGTATATATATATATATACACATACACATCTATATATATATATATATATATATATATATATATATATAGATGTGTATGTGTATATATATATATATATACACATACACATCTATATATATATATATATATATATATATATATATATATATATATAGATGTGTATGTGTATATATATATATATATATATATATGTGTGTGTGTATATGTGTGTATATATATATATATATATATATATATATATATATATATATGCAGATTAAAATTAGCAATTCAACGCTTGTTAAATTTGAAGACAGAGTGTGGGTGTCCTCTCTCACCTGTCCATTGTTGGATGCCGTCTTCTCACCCTCCAGCAGCTTCTTGTTCTCATCCTCCCAGTATTTCAGCAAAGCGTTCCTGTCGAAGCTCCCTGTTGGGGTTTTGGTGGTCTGGTCTTTCTGCCTCAGACCGATGGGAACGTTGTCGTCCATGTCCGCCAGCTCTCTCTCCAGCTCCTGGAGCTCCTCGGAGGACAGAGTGGCCAGCAGTTCGTCTTCATTCACCTCCTCATACTTCTTCAGCTCCCTGTGGTACCCAAAGGTACTCATGGTACTCATTTGCTTTTAGGATTCACTTTACAAACTCTTAAACTCTTCTTCTTGTACTGTTATCTCCTTGTGTACTTGATTAAATCTTCTGGAATCTGCTCATTGACTTAGCCTCCATGAGGTTCCTTCAGATCTGTTCACAGTGGCAAACCAGAGAGTCTCTGTTCATCTACTGGTCCCAGCTGCCAGAGAAGCCTGATGGGGAGGAAGGGGAGGGCCACCATGCCGCTGATTGTCTTGTCTTTTTTTAGGGTGTTTGGTGTTTGGGGGGGGGTCAATGAGATAGGCTTACTGCAGGAATGTGAGCCCTCTGAGTGGCCTGTGTCGAGAGCTCATCAGCGACTCGTGCCTCGAAAGAAACAGAAGGAACAAAACGCCGTGGGGAGACATCGGAGATGAAGTTCTGCGCCATTGCATAACTTGTCAGGCTGCAGAGACGAGCCATGGTTGTGGTGTTGTGAGGAAAACACACATTCTCCCAGAGGATGGTGGGATTATATTCCTTACAGCTCTGGCTGGCACTGAGGAGGACTGATGGCAATGCTGTTTACACCAGAACACAAGTCAAGTCAGGACAGATGGAGTTGTCAGATTCTGTCCTCCTCTAATCCTCTACTTTCTTACAGAATTGGAGGTGTGGGGTCAGACACTCAAACACCTGAATGTTTCAGTTTCACAGTAAAGAAAAGAAACCACCTGTGTGAGATGTTCAGAGTATAAAAAGTAGAAAAGTCTGCATAGGGCAGGGGAGGGGACGAGATTTTTGGGTCAAAGAAACAGGACTTTCACTCAGGATACACAGGAGTACCTTACCTTAGTTTAATTATATTCTGACTTTCTTACTTTACAAACTGCAGCCACATATTTTAACCATCCTTTTCCACACGTCACCTAAGTAAACCCATATTGAAGGCTTATTTTGAAAAGATGCTATGCAAGTAACAAGTGGAATGTGACACGCTGTAATAATTAATAATCAGTTGTCCAGATTTGGGCTAAAGGTCTGTCTGTCAACCATGTGAGTAGAATTCAGTTGAGTTGAGTACTTCTAGCAGCCTCAGGTGAAATTTTAGCCATTGAAAACATCTGCAGCAATAGCTATATTCATGAAAAAATAATCCCAGAATGAATAGATAATTAAATGATATGATAATCAAAACAAATCTAAAACACATGCTAAACATTTCACTCCTCGCAGAACTCGTGTTTATTTCCTGCAGGGCTGTTGTGTTGAATAAACCATGTGGCAGGTGTTGTCATTATTGTGTCCACCCCTATACGCTGTCACATAAGCTACATCAGTATGGATATGTAAGGACTGACCTTCAGTCTTTTGGAGGAATGATGGTGTGTTGTTTGGTTGCTGCGACAACCCTCCCAGCTCAGTAACAACATGCATTCATCACTGATGCATGTTTAACAAGCTGCTTGGAAGTCATCTCATATTACATGTCTGAAGTGAAAAGACTCTGAGTGACATAACACCACTCTCATCCTAAATGTGCTGTACAGTTGACCTTTGACCTGGATTATTGCTGATTAGCATCAGTCAACCAACTGTACAGTCAGACGGAGAGAACACATTCCGTTACAAATCAGGCTAGTTATTAAAAACCAAAATGATGGTTTCTGCATGTTATGTACAAAACTAAGTATTACTTTCAGAAGACCATTTTCCAAATCATCACCAGTTTGTATTTCCTTACTGATATTTTTTTATAATTTCTACAAAAATCAACTTGGTATTTAAGTTGTATTTGAGTGCCATTGATATATTTCGACGTCATATAAAATCCGACGCTTGAGTGCAATTTGACGTAATAATATGTCAAAGTGGTTTTTCTGCAGCAGGTCACCAGTCGCGGTCTCCTGCAGCCTGCAAGTGGAGATGATCGTGATTGGAGAGCAAACCGGACGGCCTCTACTCTACTTCTGATAATACAAGAACAGAACAAGGTAAAAACTAGAATCTCTTCTTTCATTTAAGCTATTCTGTGTTTTCAGACACATAGTACAAAATATTCTGTGGGTCTTAAAATATGACCCAGGAACTTTCTGTTTTATGAAATGACTGCCACACAAAGAGTTTCGGTAACAAAGTAATATAATATAGCAGATACTGTGTTTTCAGCTCATTCTGTCCCCAGGTGGCCAACAATTCTAATGCTTTACCTTTAACCAAACAGACAGAAACACAGCCAGTTGTTGGCATAGCATAAGTCCTCCACAACAGGTGCTGGATCCTGCGATATGTGAAATACTCCTTTTTGTTGTTGTCTGGCTTTAAACTACCAGTATACACGGTTTGCTTTGCTTGAGCACATTGTCACACTTGCTGGATTTACAGCTGCCTGATCTGGCCCGACTTCCAGCTGGTGTCAACAGTTTGTAGTTCAAAGCAATGTGACCTCTGTCTGTTACCAGGTTCTCATGTGACCTGCCAGAATGTGGAGCCATGCTGTTGTTGTTGTTGTTTCTGCAGGTCAGGAGGTTGAGTTTAGAGTCAATCTGCTCACACCTTCTCAATATGTTCACTGTCAGTATGTGTTGATGTGTTTTATGCTGACAAATTTGTTCAGCTGCAGTACCTCAAAAGGCCACCAGATGGAGATGGGAGTAACCCAACTCTGCTCTGAGTCTACCACAGGCTGAATTATCTCAGCCAGAGAACGGATTTTAATGACTTTGGTGATCCCAGCAGATCAAGATTTTCCCTTGGATTTCCGCATGGATTGTCATCTTGACGTCACCCATTGTTTGGGTGTTAGTTATTGTTATTTTTGTGTTGTTTTTGGAGCAAGAAATGACCATATTTTGACAAGAGGGTAGAGCTGTGGAGGAGCGAGTGAGGCCAAAATCCTTATAGGCAAGTAATGCCATTCGGCATCCATCTTGGCAATGCCTCCAAGGAGACCAAGGAGACCAGACCTCTATCTAAATGAATGAGGACATGGTCAAATCCATGCTTTAACGTGACAGCAGGTCAGAAAAAAAATATATGTACATGATCACCAGTGAAATTAGATACAAAAAGAAAACAAAAAACATACACTTTACTGTAGAATGATGTTTAAAACACTATTTTTCCACATGGAGCACTCCACTGCGCATAACTTTACAACACCAAGTCCACTGTACAGCTGAATTCATGTCAGTCTGAAGCCGATCTGCTCTGCTCTACCTCACCATGGATGTATGGACCCGACAGACAGATGTGACAGTTTAATGTCTAATACATGATTTCTTATGACCCATTCAATAAATTAGATAAAGATTTGAAAGCAGTTAATGTTTTTGGCCTACTAGGTTGACATGATGCTGTTCAATTGTTGAATTAAGTTGTTTCAACACGAGTATTTGATGATCCTTTACCAATGATAAATACTTATAGATTATTTGCACAATATTTTGGCGGCAAAAACATTGATCATTTTGATAGCATACATTAAATAAACAAACATGCCACGTTCGTGTGTCTTTTATGGCTGTAATCTGCGATCTGGTTGTGGCCGATCTTTCAGCTGGCTCTGCTTGCCACCAGGTAGGTTGGTCTGTTGTAAAAAGCTATATGTGCACATGCACTGGTGAAACAACATGATTGGGTTATAATTTTTCTGGTTCAGCTGTGATAGTGCCGTGATTGTTTGTTCGTGAAAGGAGGTGGGACAGGCGCCATCTTTGCCGTTACAGATCTCCCCATTCAAAATGATATGAGTGGGCTGTCTCTACAATATAGAACGTCTCTGGCGAGGCGAGGTTCTCATAGACTTCTATGAGCTCATGACTTCTTTTGAGTCAGTACTTACTACTTACTACTCATTGATGTCATCTGTCAGACGCAGAGGTTGCCCCTTTGTTCAGACATTCATGATTCCCAGGCAATGTATTATAATAACACAAAAATTTAATACAGTGTAATACACTATAAACACATTTCAACTGTTAGAAACATGAACATTCTCAAACAGTGGCCAGGACCTTGATTTATCTCCAGGCCTTTATTTAAGACTTTCACTGGAGACAGGTCTTAATTTATAATTTCATCTCAGAATGTTCTGCCGTATTTTACTAAGAAGAGTTTTCTGATCTAATCCTGGTTTAAATTCCTGCCGGTACAAATGCAACTCCAATTCCCCCATGTTTATCTTTATTTAGAAAACTGTAGAAGCTATTATTTGATCCTCTGACATTATTTAGCCATGTCTGCTTTTAGTACAACAGCTGGTCTGTTATATTTTCCACAAATAGAGTCATAACTTCCCTCAACACTTGAGTCCCAAAACTCAGAGCCACTTCATATAGTAAGGAAGTGACTGATCAGTAACTACCCGCTGGTGTTTTAAGTGTTTTATTGCTCAAATTGTTTTACTTACAGTAATTGTCTCTTAAAGCTATAGTGTCATTTTGTTCAGAAGCACTTTTTTGTTATACTGGATGAAATGGTCCTTCCATCATGAGAGCAGCCAATACACTAAGTATTCAGGAAACGGAAGGAAAAGAATCAGACCTATGTTGCAGCTGCAGAACTGTAAAAACATTGACCAATCAACAGCAATATGGTCCAAATGGAAAGAACCAATCAGATGCCTCCATGTCTGTCCTGCTCACGCACCCAGAGGTTTTACAACTGTGGTGGTGTAGCATATTGGCTCTCTCTGACGAATCCTCCAGATGGTTGGTTCAAGTTTGAGGGGGCGTGGCTCTGGACGGAGCACTGATGGGAGGGAGAGGAGGGGGTGGAACACAGACAAAGCTGAGAGGAGGTGCCGCTTTCGAAACTTGCTAGCTCTCTTTCTAACTCTCTAATGGCGCTTTTCCACAGGTGTGATGAACAGTACGGCTACACGGTTGTGGTGCTTTTCCACTAGTACCTCATACCTGGTACTTTTCATACCTCCTCAGCCCTGGTTCCAAGCGAGCCGAAGCACAACCAAAACAGCCGACTGCCTTCCACTGATTGGCGAACGAGTGTCGTCACTGGACGCGTCATTGGATGGGCGACATCCGACTAGACTGTAAAAGCCAAGCACAACCCAGCCCCGCCAACTGGAGACAAAAAGCCACAGAGTGAGCAACAAATACATGATCGTTTCAGTGTCCTCCATTGTTTGTGATAGTAGTGTTGTTCTTCTTCTTCTTCCCGGTTTTCTGTCGCATGTAAATGAGGTCATGGCAGTTTCGCACTCCGAGGACATGCTATGAGGTACTCAATTGCAATGGAAAAGCACCAAAACTGGGCTGTACCATGCCGTGTCATTACTGTGTAGTGGAAAAGCGCCATAACATGACAGGCTGTAGCTATAAGCATTCTTAGGTGTAATTCGTGGATGTTAAATAAATGCAGGCCCTGTGACACAAACCACATCATTACTGGCATTTAATACTCAATAGATGAGATCCTCAGTCCTCCCCGCAGATGATTTTAGCGTACAGGTCATTCTCTTTGAACAGCAGGTAGTCCTTCAGCCTGTTGGGCAACTGGACAGACATCAGACTGCTGCAGCTCAAGTGTTTCCTGATCACCACTCTGCTCAGGTGAGACAGAGAGCGAGGGTTACCTGGAGATCACAGAGAACAGCAGACTAAAGTGATATGAAACATGCTCTCAGTCTGTGTCTTTTCATTTCTGATGTGCAACAGCAGCTTATTATTTCATTTTTACCATAACTCACGTGTAGTCCTTTGAATGTGAGGCCACTCCTTGTGTGTCTCCAAGATCTTTGTCAGTTTGCAGCAGAGAGAAACCTGACCGACGTATTCGAGAAGGATCGACACGACTCGGCCCACCAGGTTCACCAGCCAGGAAACACTGACGAAATCACAAAACTGGATAACAAGACAGTTATTCTGTTTTAACACAAGTATAGAGAAGGGAACACACACATTTATTTTGATGTAATATCCTTTGATTTGGTGCCAGCTGATCAATTCAGTCCCCTTACTTAATCCTTTTGGTTCACCTTTCAAAATTTGCAAGTATATAAATGCTAAAGTAAGTCTGTGAACAGTCTGCTACTCTCATTTACTTAGGACCCCTAGTGCCCACCTATGTGGCCTTCACACTGCATGAAGGGTGCATTTTCATGTACTGTGAAAGGGTCGAAGCGGCATTTGGACATGAGTCAACGACTCAGCAATCTACCCGGGAGTTTATTGGCTCGGATCAGATCGGCTACAATGTGAAAGCTGAGCTGCGTTGACCCACGTCGACTCGCTATTTACCCGATGACGTTGATGTATCTGCCTGTCACGTCCTGCTTTAGTCACTGAGCAGCCTGTCAGACTGTCACTGTGAAGCTCCAGAGCTGCAGAGCTGCTCATTCATCAGATCAGTCTATCTGTCTATCTGTTGATCTCCAGAGACCAATCTCTGAAGGACAGAGATTTTATTCAATCAAACAAATCAAATGTGTAGCGACATCATCTTTAATAACAGCACATCCATCCATCCATCCATCCATCTTCTACCGCTTATCCTCATAGGGTCACGGGGGGCTGGAGCCTATCCCAGCTGTCTTAGAGCGTAAGGCAAGGTACACCCTGGACAAGTCGCCACCCCATCGCAGGGCATGAGAGCACATCATTCTGGGGAAATACCACCGATTGGGGAATCCCAGTGTGAACTATGCGACCATGTTTATATACAGCTTATGCAGTGATCTGGCGCACCTTTTTTATTGATCATGGCAGTATGCATTAGTACCAGTATTAGTATTAGTACTTCACTGGGTTTGTACACTTTGCAAAAGGGACAAATTGTAACGCACGGAACAACAAAGTTAACATATGACTCGCTCATGTCCGTGCTGTCCACTGTTTACCTCGCTGTGTTCCGGCACACTTGAATCTGTAATGATGACGTTGTCAACGTAATGACGTATGAGAGGGATGAAAAAACAGGCACGCAGCTCTCACAGCTGGAGGTCAGAGCCTCGTCACCTGGCACTGTGAAAGAGGCCAAATGCCAATCCGAGCCATGTCCACGCGGATTAGAAAATCCCACGTCGACAATATTGTGCTAATTTCAGTGTGAAAGCGGTAATACACATACATGCTTTGTTTTAGTTCAGGCACTGTGAAGGCCACATAGGTGGGCACTCGGGGTCCTTAGTAAATGATGCGGTGAGTAATATAGGTGAGTAAATGACAGTATTTTATCCCAGAAATAAGGTCCAATTTGTAAAAAACAGCATTTCCCCTTTAACAGCTGCAGTCAACTGTACTTGACAAGATATTTACTCCAAATAATGAAGGCCCTAATTCACAACTATGAAATTGATCAGATTGATCACATTCAATAATAAACTAAAAATCAATAATCCCATTGCGCAAAACAGTTTCCAGGAATGTTTGTACATAGCATAACGAATAAAAAAAAATCTGCATCATGAGAGAGTATTTGGGGTTTTTCATATATCAATAGTATGTTGCTTTCTGTGTGTCATTCAGATAGATAGAGACAGATGCTTTATTAATCCCGTGGGGAATTCAAGTAACCAATTGCATAGATATAAACATAATAAAGTGAAAAATAGCACACAGGTATGCAGTAGATAAAGATAAGATGAAGTGCAGGTGAAAAAGTGAATGTGAGTCCATCTCTGTGAGGAGGAGTTGAAGAGTCGTACACTTGAGATGCTGTGGCTCAGTGGTAGACTGGGCATCCAATAACTGAAGGGTTGGTGGTTTGAATCCAGCTCTGTCATTGTCATCGTTGGCGTTGTCCCTGGGCAAGGCCCTTTACTCACATTGTCTTGTATGAATGGGTGTGAATGTGCGTGAAAGTTGGTGGTGGTCGGAGGGGTCGTAGGTGCAAAATGGCAGCCACGCTTCTGTCAATCTGCCCCAGGGCAGCTGTGGCTACAGTGTAGTTTACCACCACCGGTATGACTGCTGTGAATGAATACTGGTTTCTGTAAAGCGCTTTGAGCATCATGAAAGGCGCTATATAAATCCAAGCCATTATAATTATTATTATTACTATGAAAATTTGATTTTTTTTTTAAAGTATTTCCTAAGTGCTGTTCGAGCAAATATTTTTTTTAACACAGCTCTAACACAGGAAGCAAAAGATTTCAAAGTCTCTCGAAAAAAAACTAGCGAGAGATGTGTCGAAAGACTCCAAGACAATTGCTTCATCCACACCAGACTCTGTCATCCATGTCTTTATGGACCTTGCTTTGTGCACTGGTGCACAGTCATGTTGGAAGAGGAAGGGGCCAGCTCCAAACTGTTCCCACAAAGTTGGAAGGATGGAATTGTCCAAAATGTCTTGGTATGCTGAAGCATTCAGAGTTCCTTTCACTGGAACTAAGGGGCCAAGCCCAGCACTTGAACACAACCCACACCATAATCCCCCCTCCACCAATTTTTGGTTCAGTTCAATATTGAGCCACATTGAATATTTAGAGGAACTAATTAGCTTTCTTTCAAGGTCAAGGGCAGCGTTGAAATTACATGGGAGCCAGTAGGAACTGAGCTAAACTTTACACTGATTTAAATTCAGGCCCAAAAAGCATTTAGATATGTTGGCCTTAAAATGTGTACAGAAATCAACTCAACTACTGAAAACACGTCACAAACCAGTCTTAAAAAAGTATGAAAATTATCATGTAAAAAAAAAAAAAAAAAAACGCCGGTCCCAAGTCTCCTGCTTAAAAAAAAAAGTCTGGTGACCCACCCAATAAAAGTGGTCTCTTTCACTTTTTATACCAGTGTTTCCCAACCCTGGTCCTCAGGGCAGCAGGGTTACATCTAAAATATGCAGGATAGTGTGCCCTGAGGAGCAGGGTTGGGAAACACTGTTTTATACTATGTCACTCTCTCTCTCAACTTTATATGCAAATGTGTTTACATTGCAGTCAATACAAGATGCATAACATGCAGATGACATGCAGAAATCAGGAAAGGTGTAAGTATAGCTGAACACCTTGTACCTTACTGTGGAATTCATGCAAATTTTCATTGAAAGAGCTTCATAGTTCAAGTATTTACAAGAACTCACAGTAACTTTTCCGTCCTGATCTTGTGAGTAGTCAGTCTCACTCAGGTTGTCCCAGTTGTCATCATGGTTACAACAGAAACACTTCTCTGCGTCGTAGCCGTTGTTGAGCAGCAGCCTCATCATCACCTCGTCCTTCAGGCAGTACTGCATTGCCGTAGGAAACATTGTGTTGTTGACCACCGTGAAGTAACAGTTCACATCTGCTTTGGCTGCCAGCAGCAGCTTCACAATCTTGTAGCGCCCCGACCTGACCGCCACCAGTAGGCAGCACAGTGGGTCCAGGTCAGGTTTGGCTCCTGACTTCAGTAGAATCTCAGTACAGGTTGCGTCCCCGTTGGAAACAGCAAAATACAGCGGGCTTTTTCTCATGTCTCCATAATTTTCAGAAATGTGAGGTGCTAACTGCGCATTGACATCGAAGCCTTTTTGCAGCAGGAGCTCCAGGCAATGACTGTGTCCTCCGTCAGCGGCAGAGTGGACGGGGCTGTGGCCAGACAGCCGCAGGGCTCGTCTGGTGGTGATCGGGATCAAAATCTTCAATGCTCTTATGGAAAACAAACAGCAGATTCTTGAAGAAGTAAACTATCAGACACTACATGAAAGCTTGATGGTCTGAACATAACGTAAAATACTATCTTGGAGGCTGGGCTACAGATCAAACCTGTTTGTCCATTTATGAGTCATAATAATGCAATGTAAGAAACAGATTGCAAGTCTGTTTCTGGGAGTTGGGGGTGTACTAATGACTTTACACCATTCAGAGACTTCAACAGCCCTTTTTCATCACGGTTCTACAACAGAGATGCACTTACAGGTAGTGTCCTTTGTATGCGGCATGGTGAATGGGCAGCTGGGAGCTCAGGTTGTGGATGTTGGGATTTGCTCCGTGCTGCAGCAGGATGTTGATACAGTCCGGATTACCCGACCCAGCAGCATCATACAGGACGCTGTCACAATTTGGTGCCTGGGCATTTACATTAGCACCTTTTTTAATGTAAAAACAGAAATGAGATCATTTTAGACCAGGAGCACAAAGGTGGATTTAAAGCACGAAATGAAATCAGATTGTCAAAATTATCCTCTAACCATGTTTGATGAGGAGTTCCAGGACATCAGAGTGGCTGTATTCCGCAGCAATGCCCAGAGGAGTCACTCCATACTGGTCCGTCTCTGAGACCTGACCTCCGTTCTGCAAAAGGAGCTCCATGACCCGAACACAGCCAGCCCTGGAGGCCTCGTGCACTGCTGTCCACTTCTTCAGACACACCTGCTCCACCTGGGCTCCTCCAGCTATTAGACTGGACACCATCTGATAAGATCGGGCCCTGACTGCTGCAGGGACAAGGAACTGATGGTGAGCATGGACAGAATATACAAAAAAGGGGCACTGTGCCAGAGAGGAGGTGTTCTGACCTAAAAGCAGAGGGGATTCATTCTTGCTGTTGGTGGTGTGAGGAGAAGCACCGTGGTCCAGCAGCATCTCCACATTTCCCACCAAACCAGCTTCCACTGCTAAAGTCAGGAAAGTCTCACCCTCTGAAGTCTTTTCCTCTAGAGTCAGACTGAAGGACGCTGAAACACACAAAAGGTTTTTAACATTATTTCTTATTTTTCATTTGTTAAATTCTTCATAATCGATAAAAGGTGGTGATTAATTTGGTTATATTATCCTTCCATCATGCAGAGAGAAACTGAATCATGGAGCAGAATCACTCTGACCTCTTACCCACCGTACAGCACTGCCTCCAGGACCAGGACCAGAGGTTGGACCGCTGCCCTGTGCAGAGGATACCAGCCGCACTCATCCACCTGACTGAATGCTGCAGGGAAATCGCAGAGCTGCTGCAGTGCCAACATGTCACCTGCCGAGACAGTTTCCCTTGACTTCAGTGAGAGGATACATGGCCCTTTGTCTGTTGTGCTGTGACGCATATTTTGCTGGGATCAAATGCTGATAGGTAGCTATAACTAAAGTAATGATAATAATAATGGCTTGGATTTATATAGTGCTGTTTCATGACACCCAAAGTGCTTTACAGAAACCATTATTCATTCACACCAGTCATACCGATGGTGGTAAGCTACATTGTAGCCACAGCTACCCTGGGGCAGACTGACAGAAGCATGGCTGCCATTTTGCACCTACGGCCCCTCCAACCACCACCAACTTTCAAGCATATTCACACCCATTCATATGAGGCAACGTGAGTAAAGTGCCTTGCCCAATGACACAACATCAATGATGACAATGATAGAGCTGGATTCAAACCGCTAAGCCCACTCTACCACTGAGCCACAGCATCTCGAGTACAGCCCAACTTGTACATTGGTGCCTTGCCAAGCTGTTATTCTCCCATGAGCCACCAGCACACCTTTGGTGCTCTTTGTCAAAGATCATTGCATTTTGATCAGCTTCGAATGAGCCTTTCATACAGTTCTACAGCAGCCCAGAGTGGACAAACCAAACACTGGCTCTTGGGATATGCTTTCACATTTTATGTTCCTTGAAGGCCACCGTAGATCTCTGACATGCTTTTGAAACTGCTGTAACGTGAGCTGCAGAGTGTTATCACAGGTTTTGCACTCAGCAGCTCACATTAGTCTTGAAAATGGAGGAATGAGATAGACCACTAGATGCCACCAAATCCTGTGTGTCCTGTCTGAATGATATGACGTGTTTTAGTGAACCCTTTTTCAAAGAAGATTTTATATGTGCAGTTGATGCATGCGTATTTTTCTACATTGTGAGTCCGCTCAAAGACTCAAGACTTGCTAATATTTACTGGTGTATACTGACAAATCCAAACAAGCCATTTTGGATGGATCATTCTTTACCTTGTTGGATGGCCCCCACAACCTTCAGAGCTTCACTCCTAAACGTACAAACGCGATGATGAAGGTATACTTTTTAGAACATCAAACTGAAAGAATTATGACGTTGGCTGATGTTTCTGTACCTCGCTGATCCCACTAGATGTTCTCTCTGACACGACTCCTGGATACCCATCTGAATGTCATAGTGCAGAAGTTCATCATCGTCCAGGTCGTCAGCTGCATCCATCCTCCTAACAACATATCAGAAGATATGGACACACAAAGTTGCAGCTTTCAAGTCACAGCTTTGGTGAGAGAGATATATGTATAACCTTGTGTCAAAATAAGATTTACGACCTGGTGATTTATGACCCCCCCCTCCCCATGTGACAGTCATGTGACGTGACAGACATGTAGACCCCCCCCAACATGACATGTGACAGACATGTGACCTATGTAAGACCCCCTATGACAGACCATATGATATTAATATGAGCTCATAATATTATTAGACACTTTAAATTAATTGCGGCCTGGTCTCTGACCTTGTGGACACAAAGGGGGTGTGGATTACCATGTTTCTTTAAGAGTGCCGTTGTTGCATACAGCATTGAGGAAAAAAACTCACCATGCCTCGATGCAGAACCGGCTCTGGACACTAAAATGGGAGAAGGTGCAGCTTAATATTTCAGAAAATAATCATTCATGAGGGTGGCTGGCATTGTTGTAAGGTGCTATACAAATATTGTTAACATTGTTGTGAAGCCCATGAAAGAAAGACATTGAGCTAGCTTTAATTAATGCCATCAGTTCACAAAGTGCTTGTCATTTTACTTGTCCTCTTTCTGAGGATTGGGCTTGGCAGTTACCTGCTCCTTTGTCTCCCTCAGCTTTGCCTTCAGGTCTGCCTGAGCTTGTTTCCTGATGGCTCTCTCTGACCTGAGAGCCTTCAGGATTTTGTTTTTTTCCATCACAAAGTTGAACTCCTTGCTGGCCAGCTGCTCCTTCAGAGTAGCATTTTCTGAAGCCAGCTCAACGTTAAGTTTGTGGGAGTCCTGGTTTGATTGGACCATTGTTGCCATGATATCCGAACAAAGATATAGATTTGTTTCGGTACCAAGTATTGTACAGTATTTCTGTAATGACGGTTATGATCGTTTTGCTCTTCAGTAGCAATGTGTCTCTCTACTCTCACAAGACCATGTGTGTCTGTCAAGGCTCTCTGTGGACTGACCCATCAAAACATTCTACTGTCCTATGAAAGGAGGTAGAGAGATAACATGTTCCACAATCTGATGTTTCTCTAGAGTTCACACTAGTGTTGCCAGGGCAACAGCTTAGGGCCCTGTTTACTACCTGTTGCTTAATGTTTTGATATGTATGAAACAGGAAATTCAGATGAAGCCTATTTATGTTGTTTTTGTTTGTATCATACAGCAGTATTGCTGTACTGAATTTTGTGCTAGTTGTGTTCTTCTATAACTAGTTATGTTGGCAAGTTTGAAAAGGTCTTTAGCCCAACATGGGCTTCACAACAATGTTAACAATATTTGTATAGCACCTTACAACAACGCCAGCCACCCTCATGGATGGTTATTTTCTGAAATATTAAGCTGCACCTTCTCCCATTTTAGTGTCCAGAGCCGGTTCTGCATCGAGGCATGGTGAGTTTTTTTCCTCAATGCTGTATGCAACAAAGGCACTCTTAAAGAAACGTGGTAATCCACACCCCCTTTGCTTTTCGTTGATCCGCAGGCTATTACTATTAATATGTATAATTACTACTAATAATGTAATGTGTTCTTTCATGGGGGTCATACATAGGTCTGGAATGTCCAGGCTGGGATGTTAAGTTGTAGTACTATAAGAGAGGTGTCCACAAGGTCAGAGACCAGGCCGCAATTAATTCAAAGTGTCTAATAATATTATGAGCTCATATTAATATCATATGGTCTGTCATAGGCGGTCTTACATAGGTCACATGTGTTATGGATTTTTTCTAAATTTAAGAGTTCCTAGGGTTAGTGTAGGGAGTGTCCAGCTAAGTTGCGCGCAGCTTATCCATCGGGCACTCATTTATTATTTTGCCTTTTTTATTTTCTGGAGTAATCCTGGGTGGGGATACCGTTCCCTGTCGGGGGTAGGCGTTTCGGAGGCTCGGCTGCCGAAGTTTGCCTTTAAAGCCACCTCGAGCCCGGCACGCTCCAAGAAGACAGACAGGCTCAGTCTATGACAGGCAGGGTCTGGGGAAGTTTGTGTTGGCTGTGCGTAAGCTGTGTTTACTGTGTCTCTTCTCCGTATTGTCTTGACTCCTGTGTTCAGACGTAATGTCTCAGGTTTTTAGTGTTGACGCATTCGCCGCTGCGCCGTCTCTTGCGCAGCTGGATGAATGTAGGATGAGTGACTTGTACGAGCTGGCGGCTCATTACGGCGTCTCTGTCTCTCGTGCTCTCCGAAAGCAGGAGCTGAAGGCTGCAGTGGTGGAGGCCCTGGTGTTAGAGGGGGTTATTCCCCCAGCTAGTGAAGAGGCTGAGAGGAGCGCAAGCTCTCCAATGTCTTCATTAGCGGAGGCAGCTGTTGCGCCTTCGCCCGAGACACAGCTGACAGACCGTACTCCCATCGCCCGGTTAGTGCCGGAGAAAAAGCCAGTCACGTTGCCCAGCTTTGATCCAGTGTCGGCGGAGTCCTCTCCGGGTTCGAGGCTGGGCGCACGGGAGAGGTTGCGTCTAGCTCGGCTCCAGTGGGATAAGGAGAGGGAGGAAAGAGAGTTTCAGTTTCGCCGTGAGCTGGAACTGAAAAAGTTAGAAGCAGACACTGCAGTGAGGATGAGGGAGCTAGAGATTAAGGCTAGGGACAGTACCACAACCGTAAATATGTCACTACCATCTGCAACAGGTTTTGATGTGGGTAAGAATATTCCCCTTGTTCCGGTGTTCCGTGAGTCGGAGGTTGAGACATACTTTAGCGCCTTCGAGCGGATCGCGGCTGCGCTGAGCTGGCCTCAGGATGTGTGGGCACTACTGCTACAGTGTAGATTGTGTGGTAAGGCTCAGGAAGCCTGCGCTTCCCTCTCCGCGGTTGATAGTTTAAGTTATGAAAAACTTAAAGGTGCTGTACTGCGAGCTTATGAGTTAGTACCAGAGGCATATCGGCAGCGGTTTAGGGGTCTCAGGAAAAGCCAGGGCCAGACCTATACTGACTTTGCAAGAGAGAAGGGTCTCCTTTTCGATCGATGGTGCTCGGCATGTAAGGTGACTGATATGGCTCTATTGAGAGAATTATTATTAATTGAAGAATTCAAAAATTGTCTGCCCGAGCGTATTGTAACTTACCTTAATGAGCAGAAGGTTTCCACATTGCAGGAGGCTGCCGTTTTGGCTGATGAGTTTACGCTGACTCACAGGACCAGTTTTGCCCGGCCTGATCAGTCTTCCAACTGGAGCTCCCCTCAGAAACCAAGCTGTCCAATTGTTAGTGTTAGCAACCCCAGCAGTAGCACTCCGGCACAGAGATCGAAAGGCGGGAGGCCGTGCTTCTACTGCTTGAGACCAGGTCATCTGGTAGCTGATTGTGATGCTTTAAAGCACAGACTGCAGACAGCTTTAGGAAAGCAGCCAAAGGGGATTAGCTTAATTAAAACTGTTGCTTCGTCTCCTGTTGACCGTCTTCCACATACAGTGGGAGTCGATGCCTGTTTCAAGCCATTCATTTCCAGCGGCTTTGTTTCTCTCACGGGTAAGGTGGAGGATCAGCGCCCTGTGACCATATTGAGGGACACTGGTGGGTCGCAGTCTTTCATCTTGTCCAGTGTGCTGTCTTTGGGAGATGCATCAGCGTGTGATGCTAGCGCTATTGTGAGAGGGATTGGGATGAGTTTTGTGCCTGCCCCTCTTCATTACATTCATATCCAGTCCAAGCTAGCAACTGGGTTTTTTGCTGTGGCTGTGCGTTCGTCACTACCTATTGATGGGATTGACTTCATCATGGGCAATGACCTTGCAGGTGGAAAAGTATATCCCACACCGGAGGTGGTGTCTGTGCCCACAACTGAATATATGTCTGAGGATTTGGCAAAAGAATATCCTGATGTGTTTGGTGCCTGCGCTCTTACTCGAGCTCAAGCTCAGAAGCTTGGTGACGAGGTCATGTTGTCAGATTCTCTGTTTGCGACTGCTTTCACTGATGATAAGTTATCCCCTGTGACGGCCCAGGAGAAGAACCAGCCTGGTGAAGTAGCAGCTGTCCCTCCTCTCCCAGATGTCAACTTGCCAGTGAATCGTGCAGCTCTTATTGAGGCACAGAAGTCAGATCTCTCCTTAAAACGCTGTTTAGGTGCAGTGGTGGTTGAAGGTGACCACACCTATGGTGAAAAACCTGTGTATATGCTCGACGATGGTCTGTTGGTACGTCGGTGGGTTCCACGGCTAGGAGCGGCAGATGAGGACTGGGGATGGGTGCATCAGATTGTAGTTCCAATAGGTTACAGGCAACATGTGTTAGCTTTAGCTCATGAGCACCTGTGGTCTGGCCATCTGGGCATAGCAAAAACATATGATCGCATCCTCAAGCACTTTTTCTGGCCTGGATTAAAGGCGGATGTGGCTCGTTACTGCAGGACTTGTCACACCTGTCAGGTCACCGGTAAGCCTAACCAGAAAGTTCCTCCGGCTCCTCTGCACCCTGTTCCAGCTGTTGGTGCACCTTTTGAGCATGTCATAGTTGACTGTGTTGGCCCATTGCCAAAGTGTAGGTCAGGTAATCAGTATATGTTGACTGTAATGTGTGTGTCCACCCGTTTTCCAGAGGCCATCCCACTTAGAAAAGTTACTGCACCGGTGGTGAGTAAGGCACTTATAAAATTTTTCACCACGTTTGGCTTGCCACGTGTCGTCCAGACAGATCAAGGCACGAATTTCCTTTCTAAAACCTTCAAACAGACTCTACAGGCCTTGGGGGTGTCACACTCTGTGAGCAGTGCGTACCACCCGGAGTCTCGGGCGCATTGGAGCGGTGGCACCAAACCCTGAAAGCAATGCTACAGCGGTATTGTTTTGAGACAGGTAAAGATTGGGATGAGGGCTTGCCCTTCATGTTGTTTGCCATAAGGGACACAAGGCAGGAATCCTTGGGTTTTAGCTCCTCAGAGTTAGTGTTCGGCCACAATGTGCGTGGACCCTTGAAGGTGCTGCAGGAGAGGTTCACCGCCACTTCCCCTTCTAAGACCAACATTCTTGATTTTGTTACTAAATGTAGAACACGGTTGCATACTGCCACTTCCATTGCCAAAGAGTCTCTCTCTGCTGCTCAGAAGCAGATGAAAGGGTGGTTTGACTGTAAGGCAGTGGCACAGCACTTTAAGCCAGGTGACCAAGTGCTTGTGTTGTCACCGGTACCAGGTAGTACCCTCACTGCCAGATTTTTAGGTCCATATGTGGTGGACAGGAAAGTGTCTGAGACAGATTATGTGATCTCCACACCAGAACGCAGAAGGAAGACACGACTGTGTCATGTGAATATGCTCAAGGCCTATTTGACCAGAGAATCCTCCCAGGGAGAACCGGCCTCTCCTATAATGTCTGCATCTTTGGTGTGTGCTGAGGCTGATGATGGCCTTAAGGTGCCTTCTATGGGTCAGCAAGTCGGCAAGCTCACCAACTCCGAGTTCCTGTGTGAGGCTGAGTCCCGCTTGTCTTATCTCTCAGATGAGCTGCGGCATGATATAATGAACCTTTTTAATGACTTTCCCACTCTGTTCAGTGATGTGCCCTCCTGTACTAACGTCCTGGAGCATGACATTGATGTAGATGGTGCAGCTCCCATTAAGCAGCATGCCTACCGTTGCTCCATGCCAAAACGTGAGGTAATGAAATCTGAGGTTGAATATCTGGTGAGTAATAATCTGGCCACGCCACGTTGCAGCCCCTGGAGTTCCCCATGTTTATTGGTATCTAAGGCTGATGACACCCCCCGGTTCTGCACTGATTACCGGAGAGTTAATGCAGTCACTGTGGCTGATTCATTTCCTCTACCAAGAATGGAAGATTGTGTAGACAACATCGGTCCAGCTTCTTTCATCACAAAATTAGATCTACTGAAAGGATACTGGTAGGTGCCACTAACCCCTAGAGCCTCAGATGTATCTGCTTTTGTAACCCCTTACCATTTCATGCAGTACACTGTGATGCCTTTTGGGTTGAAAAACGCCCCTGCCACCTTCCAGAGGCTCATGCAGAGGGTGTTGGGGGATGTTCCCCACTGTAGTGTCTATCTGGATGATGTGGTGGGTTACTCAAGTGACTGGTCGAGTCATGTGGACAGTTTGCGAACTGTTTTCCGGCGGCTTGCAGAGGCATGTTTAACCCTTAACCTCTCGAAGTGTGAATTCGGGAAGGCGATGGTTACATACCTAGGTAAGCAGGTAGGTCATGGTCAGGTTAGCCCAGTGGATGCTAAGATTGCTGCAGTGATTAAGTACCCGGTTCCCACAACCAGACGTGAGCTCCGTCGGTTCCTGGGGATGACCGGTTATTATAGATGTTTTTGTAGGAACTTCTCCACAGTAGTTTCACCTCTCACTTCTCTTTGCAGTCCCAAGGTTCCTTTTGTGTGGACAGAAGAGTGCCAGCAGGCTTTTGAGGCGGCAAAGTCCCTGCTGTGCAGTGCCCCAGTTTTAGCTGCTCCAGATTTCTCCCTTCCATTCAAACTGGAAGTGGATGCTAGTGCGACTGGTGCTGGTGCTGTGCTTCTCCAGGAGAGCGTAGATGGAGTGACGCACCCAGTGTGTTTCTTCTCGGCCAAGTTCAAGAACCACCAGCTGAACTACTCTACGGTTGAGAAGGAGACCCTGGCGATGCTACTAGCATTCCAGCATTTTGAGGTTTACGTTGGGTCCAGTGATGCTCCGGTGTTGGTTTACACTGATCACAACCCTCTGGTTTTCCTGGCTAGAATGCGTAACCATAATCAACGGCTGTTACGTTGGTCCCTGCTGTTACAGGAGTACAACATCCAGATCCATCACAAGAAAGGTGCTGAGAATGTGGTAGCTGATGCTCTGTCCCGTGGGTGAGGTGAGACTGTTGTAAACTGTTGTATTCCCCCCTCTGCTGTAGGTGGCAATGTAGTCATACATTGTACACAAACCTAAGTGAGATTGGTTTGTGACTTATGGAGGGGGGTGTTACGGCCCTCGCGCCGTGTTGTGTTGTGTGTGTGTATGTGTGCGTGTCTCTCTCTCTCTCTCAGTTGCTCCTCCAGGTGTGTTCTCCCCTCCCCCGATCAGCAGGTGTGTTCACTCCGCTCATCAGCTGATTGCAGGTAAAAGCTGGAGAAGAGGTGCGGCCCGGGGGAGAGGAGGAGAGAGAGGAGATGGAGACAGTGACAGGCAGGATTGGTGGTGGAAGCAGTTAGCAGCTTGTGGCAATAGTGGTTGTCTGGTTTACAAGTTTTCATGTGTGGAAAGAGAGCGTAGTTTTGTGGCTGTTTCCTTTCTCCCCAGGTGTGGTGGTGTTTTGAGTTGTCATTTGATTTCAGTGGTTTATTACCTCCCGAACGGGGGCGTCTTGTGTTTAATAGTTTGATCATTATTTTATCCTGATCTGTTTTATTTTACTTTTGACCAGCGTCATTAGTTCGGGTCCTTTTAAGTTTGTGTTTTTCTTATAATAAATAATCGTTACTGACCCGTTAGCAGATTCTGTCTCTTTCATTTCATCCCAGCAACAAATTTACTTTGTTTTCCTCCCTTCATCCCCTGGTACCATCTCCGGGAGGTAACAGTCAGCAAGACAACAGGCGCCACTGTTAGTTCAGAGCTTAGAATGAGCATGCCCTGACTATAACGCTACTCTAGAGTAATGTAAGGTAATATACTTGTACTTAACTGGGTGTTAGTTTATAAGGCTGAGCATCATAGGGGAAGGTAGGAATGTGTGGCGGACTCTGGCAGCTGTACGGTTGTCCACGACAAAGTTCATATTCCTCCTGATATATCAGAATCTTCAATAAATGTTGCTTCTTTAATCAACCACGGGAGGCTCCTGGGTGCATCCATTGTTTCCTCATTGACTATTCAATATTTTCCACGACAACATGTCTGTCACATGTCATGTTGGGGGGGGGGTCTACATGTCTGTCACATGTCACATGACTGTCACATGGGGGGGGAGGTCATAAATCACTAGGTCGTAGATCTTATTTTGACACAAGGTTATACATATATCTCTCTTTGGTTCCTTGATTTCTTCTTCAAATGCAAAAACATCAAATCCTCACATTTGAAAGAAACTAGAATCAGGGACTATTTTTCTGAATGAAATGACAAAATCCAAATCCCATAGCTCTACTCCAAATGCTCCAAGTGGCACACTTATTTGGGATTCTTCCTCAAATTATAAATCCTCTTGCCTAAACTCTCTGAATAATAATCTGTTAATCACTAACCACACTAACTCTACGCAGTTTACTCAAAAAGAACTTTTTTCTCTGGACTTGACATTAGGTTCTGCACAAGTTTTCTTCTCCTCTGCACTCTGTAGTGATTCCACTAAAAATAAATAAATGCCGGTCTGACAGGACCTTTAGCATTTATTTTGGGACTGGGACACAATCTCAAGTACCAGTGAGTAGACTACTCCAGCAAACTGCAGGTCTTACGTATAAATGAACATGCTTCTTTCTTGACTCTTAATTGTTTTTGCTGTTGGCTCTAATTTCAGAACACTTTGACCCCTTGACCTCCCTGTACAGATTGTAACGCCCAATGGGGCAAATTCATAATTTGTGATATTGGGCTATACAAATAAAGTTGGCTTGACTTGACTTGACTCCCTACTGCTGATCAGATGTAACATTTGTGAGCCAGGCATCCCCTCAGTAAGCACACAAAATCTTCAATTTTACATCATTCTGTGCAAAAAAATACTCCCGGCACAAGATTAAAAAAAAGACACTGAGTCATTCTCACCTGATAAATGTGTCAGTGCAGAAGTCATAGAACGAAGCAGCAGCATGTTTGTTTCATGGCTGAACTGCTCCCCCACCATCTCTCACACACACACACACACACACCATGCTATTTTTAGGTGTCACCTGTTCCAGTGTGTTTAACACACAGGCCATTCCGCAGCACCTAATGAAGTGTAATGTCACATTTTCCACAGCTAATTACAAACAATAATGATCGATCTGTTTTTATGAATATTTATTGTGTCATTATCACTCTTTTATCCATCTGCTTCTGACCTTTGATGAGCATGTTGACAGTCAAATTTAGACTGTACTGTCAGCTTGAAATATGCACTTCACTCTGAGTTGTTTTGCTTCTTTTTATTTATTTGATACAAAACTTACATTACATTTTAATCACAGCTTAAGTTATGGCGGCTGTATTACTAAATTAGCATATATTGTACATTACAGGTATCAAGTGAGCCAAGAGTTTTTAACTCTCTTTTTTGGTGGAATGTGTTAAAAGATCAGGATCTCTGTCTCACATCAGTGGTCATTGTTAAGGGGTATGTATTCTGCATTCTGTTTTGTTATGTTTTTGTGTTTAACTGATGAATGGGAACAACACTTACTGAAATTGAAACAGTATTAACACTTTGAGTGCCATTTAAGTATTTCGGCGTCATTTAAAATCCGAGACTTGAGTGCCATCAACGTAATAATATGTCAAAGTGGTTTTTCGGCAGCAGGTCACTGGTCTCCCGCAGCCTGTGAGTAATTTTGGGGATTCTGGGAGATGTAGACAGAGCACAAAGAGACGGTATACGCCACAGAGGTCATAGCAGGAAAAGGAGACGATCGCAATTGGAGAGAAAAATGGATGGATTCTGGACAAAAAGTTACTTTTTTTTTCTGGGAGTGGCCTCTACTCTACCTCTGATAAAAAAAAAAACATTGCCCATTTGGCACAAGGCACTTTCTGATTTATGAAACGGCTGGCACTCAGTGAGTTAAAGGAGACTACAGCAGAAACTGCATAACTGTGTCAAGAAGAGAGAAGTCAAGATATCCTGAACACCAGTGGTTCATTCATACCATTTAGCCTTCTCATGGGTCAAAAATCATTGGGAGAATGGAAAGTAGATTAAACCTGCAGTACAATATGATAAAATACATTAAAATAGCAATAAAATGTGATATATGTGTGTTTAGAAAACAGACAATTACAAAACATTAAAAAATAGTTGCAGCTTTTCAAAAACATGCAGGAGTCTTGTGGAGAGAATCCACTTCTGTTCACATGATGCATTCAGGGTCCTGGCTGTAGAGATCGAGCTCCTGGTAAAGTATGAAGCTCTTCAGTCTGGGAGGGAAAACGTGCGAGTTCATGGTTTCAGGGTTTCTCAGTCTCTTCAGGGTCAGGCGTTTCCTGATGACCAGTCTGCAGAGGTGCCTGAGGGAGCGAGGGCTGTCTGGAGAGCAAGGTTCAGAAAACCGTTTTACTTAATAAAACACTGTAATAAAACAGTAAGATTACATAGAGGGATTACAGAATTTGTACAGGAAAGAACAAACTAAAAGATCAACAGTGCTGCAAGTGTCCCCCTGAGGCTGCAATGTTCATTACAATGGTAAAGTTTTGGACAGAGCAAACAACATAATGATGAGCTTAAGTCTTACCATTAGTGGAACTAAACAAAAAAATTAAATATGAAAATGGTTGTCCTGTGGGTTGCACAGGAAGGAATAGGGAGTCATTCAAGTCTTATCACCCCCACCTGCAGCTCTGTTGGTTTTACAGAACTTTATGGCCAGTTTCAGCTCATTGGCAATAATACAAACTATCTGGTTAGGCTGAGGAAAACAATCAGGTTGAGGTTGAAATAAGTACACTTGTTACATAAAAGAAGTACTATAACTATTTTTCATGTTTCTGGTGTTAGTAAGTAATAAGTTACAGTGGTTTCCTGGGTATACATAATACAGTTGTCATGTCTCCTCAAGTCTGTAAAGATAAGTTATTTTTTTGGTCACGTTTTGTGTCATGTCTTGTCATTTATGGTTTTATTTTGTAGTAACTGTCTCCCTCTTGTTTCAGCCACATTTCACATTTCAGCCATACTTTCTGCCCTCCTGTTTCCTGCATCTGGTGATTGTCTGCCCCACCCCTGATTGCTTCCAGCTGTTCCACGTTTCCTCATGTTTAAATACTGTCTGTCCTGCGTCAGTTTGTATTATTCTGTGAAGCATACAACCAGCTGGTCCATGGCAATGTTTATAATCCAGTCAACAATATGAACTGCTGTGTTAGTGTGTTCTGTAAGCATTTTCCTTTGTCACTTTGTTTGTTGCATTAGTGCAGTCAGTTTGTTCCTGTTGCCACTTTTGTTAGTTTTTTCCTCACCTTTAGTTTGTTCCTTTGTGTACATTGTTTTCAAATTGTTAGAATTAAATTTAGTAATTTAATCTCTGGTATAGTCAGCTTCTGTTAGTGTTTTGTTTCTTTCAGCCATTTTTATACCCTTTGGTTAGAAGCGCCTTTTGTTTGTTAGGTTAGTCAGAGTCAGTTTTGCCTTGCTAATCAAGTGATCTTTTGGTTATTAAATAACTTAAAAAACTTTTATTACTTTTATGTTGAAAACCCTTTTTTGGTGAGTTGTGCATTTTGCCCAGCTGAGTTCTAACAGCAGCCTCCTCAACTACATACTTTAATCTTTTCTCAACCTAATGAAGTGCTTTGCTGTGTAAACAGAAATATATTTGAAATAGTTTGCATCATAGTTTGAGGTTGTGGTGTCTAGTAAGTAACTCACATATTGCAAATACTATAACAGGACTTGTTGCCCGACAAACTATCCTTATGATTTGCAACTTGTGGGTCACCTTCTAGAGGTAAACATACACTATATTGCCAAAAGTATTCGCTCACCCATCCAAATAATCAGAATCAGGTGTTCCATTCACTTCCATGGCCACAGGTGTATAAAATCAAGCACCTAGGCATGTAGACTGCTTTTACAAACATTTGTGAAAGAATGGGTCGCTCTCAGGAGCTCAGTGAATTTCAGTGTGGAACTGTGAGAGGATGCCACCTGTGCAACAAAACCAGTCATGAAATTTCCTCGCTCCTAAACATTCCACAGTCAACTGTCAGCTGTATTACAAGAACGTGGAAGTGTTTGGGAACGACAGCAACTCAGCCATGAAGTGGTAGACCACGTAAACTGACGGAGGTGAGCGAATACTTTTAGCAGTATAGTGAAGTTTGAAACAGGGTCAAGCCGAAGTATTCTATGAGTTGGAAGGAAGTGGGATGATACGTTAAACACAATCAGATATTGCAACTTAAATATTCAGATATTCTGTAGTTGTAAAATCCTCCTAAAAAGAACAACAAATCAAATAAACAGTTAATGATAGCGTAAAATTCCTTAGAATCAGCATAACAAAAATTATCCTGTAAAAAGTTAGTATAGATGTTCAAACATAGAGTCGACTGCTGAGCTGAGGCCAATAGAATCTTTTTACATTATTACATTGATTGTGTTTATTTCATTGATCATTTCTTTAGGTGTTGGCATGGCACCTCTGCTGTCAAATTATGACAATTATTAATAAACTCACTGAGGATGTCACATATTTCAGGCCACTCTCTCTGTTTCTCCAGGAGGAGTCTCAGTCTGGAGCAGATGTGGACCTGGCTGACGTAGTCCAGCAGAGTCCGGACCACTCTCCCAGCCAGATGCATGATGCAGCAGAGACTCATGAACTCACAGAACTGGAGAGAGAACAGACATTCAAAAAGTAATTCATGTTTTTATAGATTTTTGTCCCTCAATTGATGTATCTAATTCACACACTAATTCACATTGGTAGCCTGCGGTTACTGGTGGTAACAGAAAGTATATGAATGTATTTCCCAAAATATCAACGTATTTCTTTAAGGAAAACAAATAACAGTTGTCACTCACTGGAATCCTCCCCTCTCCTTCATTAGCACCAGCGTTGTCATGGTGACAGTGGAAGCACCTCTCCACCTTGTAGCCGTTGTTGAGCAGCAGCCTCATCATCACCTCGTCCTTCAGGCAGTACTGCAGCGCCGTGGGAAACACTGTGTCACTCACCACTGTGAAGTAACAGTTTACATCTGCTTTGGCTGCCAGCAGCAGCTTCACAATGTCGTAACGCCCCGACCTGACCGCCACCAGGAGGCAGCACAGCGGGTCCAGGTCCGTCTTCGCTCCGGCCGCCAGCAGGATCTTGATGCATTCCACATCCGCATTTGAGACAGCGAAGTACAAAGCACTCCTCCTCATGTCCCGGTAGTTTTCAGAGTTCCTGGTGTTCATACGGTAGTTGACGTCGAAGCCGCAAGACAGTAAGAGCTTCAGGCAATGTTTCTGGCCTCCCTCTGCGGCAGAGTGGACTGGGCTCTGGCCCGCCTCTTTGATGGCCTTCTTGGTGGACAGAGGTATCAGCATCTTGAGTGCACTGTGGGAAAGAAAACAACAGTCCAATCAATTAATAAGAATTACAAAAGGGCTTTGAGTCTAAACCCTGGAACACTAGCATTTAAAACTCAACCTCTTAGTAGCAAAATCACGTGGAATCAGCACAATCTTAAACCCGGGGAAAGAAAGTACACAGAATTCTTTTACGCTGAATTCAGTATTTTGGTGAAATTCTTATGAACTTGCTCTAGTGACCAATAAGCATGCTGTCGTAACAGTGTAGACCTTAGAAAGAACAGAGAGCTACAGAGTCCAAAATGGAGGAGGTTATCTTAATAAAAGCCCCATAGGCATCCCCGTGTTGGATGGAAGGAGCTCACTCATAGTGTCCGGCGTACGCTGCCTTGTGGATGGGCAGGTGTCCAGTGAGGCTGGGCAGGTTGGGGTCAGCCCCGTTGTCCAGCAGCAGCTGGATGCAGGCAGTGTTTCCTGATCCAGCCGCATCCAGTAGGACGCTTTCCCCATTACAGGCCTGGGAATTCACTCTGCTACCTGATGAGCAGAACAAACGAGGAGAGTGGACCTTTGAACAAAGACACCTGGTCCTACCATAGTCTCTAAACCTGCAGTTTGATCTTCAGACTGACCACAATTCAGCAGAATTTCAGTGATGTGGTAGTGCCCATGCTCTGCAGCCATGGCGAGAGGCGTAACCCCCGTCACATCCCTCTGGTTTACTCGGCCACCGTTTCTCAGCAACAACATCAGGATATCTGAGTCGCCGATCTTGGCTGCCTCATGCATAGCTGTCCTCTTCTTCCGGCAGACCTGCTCCACCCAGGCGTCATGAGTGATCAGCACGTACGTCATCTCATAGGAACCAGCCTTCACTGCTGCAAGGAGAGCAAGAGGTTGTGTTTTAATCAACAATGGGTTACGGATGTATGACAAATCACCAATTGTACAATATTTAATACTTATTCGTCATGCAGAATAACTTTTCAGTTATTGCTATTTTGATGTAAGAAAGGTTTTATATGGTGCCTTTAAATTATCTTCACATCATAAATATAAAACAACATCATTTACAGTCACCAAAGTCAGAAGGATTCTGAGATGCTAATATAGCAAATTAGCATGCTAACATAATTATATATTTTTGTTACAATAAAATATGGGTGAAGGTGTAGAGGACTCTCCTAGCTACCCCTGAGAGAGGAGACTCTTTGTGTCACACATACAGTGCCTGTAATATAAATATTAATATTACATCTGGCTGTGACTGTTTTTCTGAAAAGGGAAAAAATATGTTGCTAATATTGACACATTTTATTGCGTCCATTGTCAGACTGTATTTTGGAGTTGCTTTGTGTCACCAGATCACTTGAGAAAGAAGGCTTTACTCAGTGAAAAAGATGTTTTCGTTCTTCTCCTGACTGTCTTTGGCAAGAGTTTTATTGTTCATCTGATCTCCTGCCAAATATCTGTTGAAAGGGCCTGCACTTAAACCAACAGTTTCTGATGATAACTTCTCAGATGGTTCTGTGTGACAAACAGAACAAAACTTTTTCACCAAAGAGATGTGGAGACAATAACACCCTCCTCTGACGTGGGCTGCATTTCCTAAAGCCTTAAAATTTTCATTCTGGACAAATGCAGGTTTTTGAGTTTATACAGAAAGACTTTGCTTGCTTTCTTTAAAGCTGCAGATTGATTACTACAGATAATGTAAAAGGTGTCTCTTGTCATTGTGAACACACAGAGAATTGTCATCAGCTCTGCAGCTCTATGTTAGCCTCTTTTAGCACCTAGTTTGTGTGAGGTTTTATGGCATATTTTTACCTCCGCCAAGGAGGTTATGTTTTCACCGGGGTTTGTTTATTTTGTCGGTTTGCAAAGTTACTCAAAAAGTTGTGGACAGATTTTGAATTTTCAGGGTTGGTCAGAAGTGGCCTTACTTAAAACTGATTAATTTTTGGTGGTGATCGGATCAGATTCAACGGCACCACTTTCTGAGTTACTTTGCAAACCGACAAACCAACAAACAAACAAGCCCCGGTGAAAACATAACCTCCTTGTCGGCGGGGGTAACTTTAAATAAAAAAGTCGCCGCTGCCGCTGCGGAGGTCTGTGCTCTCTGAGTGTTTTTCTAATTTTATTTATATATTTATTTGTTTATTTGATGGCTTGTAAAATAACTCAAAAAGTTATGGACAGATTTTCATGAAATTTTCAGGTTTGCTCAGAAGTGGCCTAACTTAAAACTGATTAAATTTAAGTGATGATCAGATCCGATTCAAGGTCATCAAGGTCAAATGAAATTACACGCCATAGTAATGTAGGTCAAGGTCACCAAGGTCAAATATGTGTTTTTAACAATAACATCATGTGAGAAGGAGCTGGAGCAATGCAACTGGTCTCAAAATAATATCTGGAAAAGATATAAGATCAATTTATAATCTTGGACATTCTTATAGTCAAATACTTTAATTTTTTAAATATTTTTTTCATTCATTTCATTTTTTCATTAATATTTTCCGCGACAGTCGCAAAAAAATGTGCATAGAGGACCAAATCGCGGCTCAGAAATCAGTCAAATATTGACCTTCAAAATCAACACATTGACCCTTAGGCGTTGCAGGAGTATACACTCTCCCAGAATGCTGCCTTGGCTGAGGTCTGTGCTCTCTGAGTGCTTTTCTAGTTATCATTGCCATTACATTGTCACCGTCAGGACAAACTACCCTACTTGAGAAGTCTCTCCAGTTTTTCATCCACCCAAAGGGATGTCACGATCATTACCATCTCCTGGGACCATTAGTCTTTTTAATCACCACTTCCAACCTCTGTAATGTTACCAAGCAGCAGTGGCGACTCATTTTTGCTGTTGGTGTTGTGAGGTGAGGCTCCGTGCTCCAGCAAGCTCTTCACATTCTCCACCAGCCCAGCTTTCACTGCCAGCGTCAGTGGCGTCTCACCTCCCACAGCCGTCCTCTCCTCCAGACTGAGCCCCTGAGCTGCCACTGAAACAAACGCAACACCGACAGGTCAATGATCTGGCAGGTGACACCTCACTGCTGCTGGCTGACCTCCAGGCTGAATGAGTCAGGACAGACATGACAGGATATTTCAGATTGAGATGACTGTTGACATCAGCTGGAAGGCAGCAGCATTTCAGTGAAGTATTCTGTGGATTAATATTATTTCAGGCAGCCACCAACAGTCCTCCAGTCGTTCACGCTGCATTCAGCCTGATGTGACCTGATGCTTCATGTTCGCCTGTCATCTTTATTTATTTACTGGTGTCAACTCCAAAGGTGGGAGGAGGTTATATCGTCACCATCTGAACAACTTAGCTGTTAAATAGTCATTTCAAATTCGGGCTTTAAAATGCATCTGTAAGCTAAAGTTGACCAGCTGACCTGCAGCAGTAGTGTTGTATGCTCATTATGGGCTACTCAGAAAATGGTTATCAAAGCTGCAAATATTTTGGATTAGATTATTGTGATGATTGTCAAAACAATACAATCGAGTGCTTTTTGTACAAAGTACATGTTTAGTAGCATTATGATAACCATTAGTATATGAAGCACTTCAGAAACCCTTTTAGTACAATCACTATAAGAATTATACTTAAATTAAGTCTACCTCAGTTTTACCTGGCTAGTCTAGATAAATATATTTGATATTTTGCACCAACAATACTAATAGCTCCTTACACATACTGCTGCATAATTATTCTGTAAAATATATCTAACATCAAACTTGCATTAGAAAATGCAGCATTAATTAAAACATTGTTAGTGATAAGGGATCTTGTGAATTCTCTAATGTTTTCATAAGATTGTTTTGCTATCATTAATAATTCATTTTTAAAAAAAATGCTCTTACAGACAGTCTGCAGGACCTCCAGGACCGGCTGGGATGCGGCTCGATGGAGGGGAAGCCAACCGCGACTGTCTGACTCCCTGAAGGCAAAGGTGTGCCTCAGCATCCCCCTGAGCATCAAGACCTCACCTGGTTACCATGACAACAAAACCCGGGGGATTTAGGAGAGAAAAGAACCAAGAGTTTTCAACACTATGAGAAACACTGATTCTGTTCTGTACTTTTTCCCTTTTCTGCAAATCAGTGCTTTCCATTCTACACATCCCTGTGTATTTATCTCCCTCTCTGTGTCGGTCTGCCAGCGTCCTGATGCTTGGCAGTCCTCACTTACAGCTGCTGACTACACAGGAGAGCCAACAGACCAAACACAAAGACAAGGTATTAACTGTGTAATGATGTCCCACCCACCTTGCTCGATGGCTGCCAGGACTCTCAAATTTTCTTCTGTCGGTGGTTCTAAACTGGAGCAGGGGAAGCACAAGCTTGTCAGCTGGCTTGATCAAATTAGCACTTTTGGAAGAAGGGTGATGGTTGGACGTGGCCTCCATACCTTTTAGCAGATTTTAGAAAGGCATCTTGGCAGGAGTCTTGAATGCTGAGCTGAATGATGTAATCACTGAGCTCCTCTTCGCCATATTCTTCATAAGTATTCATCACTCTGCAGGGAGAAGGGCCATGATAATCAACATGTCAAGGTTGTTGTTTTTTTCATTTCTGAGGGTGACAAATCACCTTAACTTAAAGTTACAGTAACTTTTTTTGGCCACTTGGGGCCAGAGAATGAGAGGAAAACCAAAAATCTGGTGTATTGTTGACTGAAGCAGTCTGCTTCAGTATCCAGTAGACACAACTGTCACGCTCCTTTCCTTCTTGTGATACCAAAAGTCATTCTTCATTCTTCACGCATTCTAGGTTGCAGCTAAACTAGTTTTGAAAAAGATCATGACTTGCGTTAAATTAAAGATGGATTTGGCATTGCTCAAGAGAAGTTACATGACAAATAATTTAATATTTGGTTGCAAATAACTATGTTAGAGGCAGTACTAAAGTATGGATGTTATGTAAGAACTTCACTCTAAGAAACAACATCTTTGATTCAAGTCTTGATGCTCTTCAGCTCTCTACCTTGTTTGTTGTCTTGACCTTACTGACCAAAATCTCTGTTGAAGCAAAATGTATTTCCTCCATTTAATGTCTTTTGTCTGAAGTTGGTTCCATATCAATTCTAATTGAAATATCTTATTATTTTCAAGATCTGCATGCAGCTGGAAAACCAGAAGCTACTACATGGTGGACAAAATAACAGAAGCACAACAATCTAAGACAACAACCAATGAAATTATTGACTAAAAATTGACCATAGAGTTGACTCAACACATCTTTTGAGACAATTTTAAACAAAAACAAAAGGTAAACCTTCATTTTTGCAGACCTGTGACCCCATCCCTTTGCATCAAAACAACTCAAACTAGATTCTCTGCTAACAAATTCACTACAACTTACTAACAACAAAAATCTGAATTCTAACACAAATGTCTTTTTTTAAAAAGTAAATTACCTGTGCGTCTCTGCAGGAAAACCCAAAGGTTCTCACCTGTGAGGTGCTGTGATAGCGGCTCACGCTGATGGGTCGCTCTCCTCGAACAGCACAGAGTGATTTTATATTTAGCTGTGACCTGTTTTCAGATGCCTCGAAACACCAGACTGATAATGCCTGCAGAGTGAGTGTGGTCAACACCTGGCCCGGCCCAGCCCAGCCCGCTAGCCTTAAATATAGCCCGGTTACGTGTGCTATTGTGTGAGCTAAGCCGGGTCTTTGTCGTGTTTGGCGGGAGTCCCACATTCAACAATCCCACAAGCCCCCGGGGCTTAGGCTGTGATCTCACGCAGCCACTGTCTATTGTTTTTTTGGGTGGAATGCAAAATCAAATCGGGTCTATTTTTTCCTCCAGTGCTTTGTTAAAGTAACATGAGATGGTTGTTCATAAAACTGAGTTCAAGTAAGATCTGCAGGAAAGCTGCTCAGCCAGGCATCAGTGGAGCTCTGTGCTGTCGCTTAAATCCAGGCTTTAAATTTTCTTTCATGAGGAAACTGCTGTGTGGTTCTGTTGTGACTTCTAGTGTTCTTGTTGTGTTTTCTGGTATTTATGACTCTGGGTTTATGCCTGGCCTTAACCCTCCTTAATCTTCCGCTCAATTATCATTTCCCTACAGATTACGTCTGAGTTTGATCACCTTGGACTCGATTTCTCAGGATGATTTCCATCCTGGCCAATCAGAGAATGGTGGGGGACGGGGTGTTAATGATGATGTCGAATGCGCAGCATTTGTGTTGTAGTCTATCTGGTTGTAGTTTGGCAATGGTGACGGAAGCGAAGGAAGCCATTCAATCCGTTTTGAGAAGGCTCCCAAATATTCAGCAATTGAAGTCAGAGCAAGAGGAATGTTTAACAGTTTTATTGCTGGCAAAGATGTCATGGCTTTACTCCCCACGGGGTTCGGGAAAAGTCTTATTTTAGCTCCGTTATTGGTGAATTATTACATATGTCACGACCAAACGTTAGCAATTGGGTAAAATCAGATCCGATCCTTTCAAACTTCAACAGAGTTCACGCCTCCCGTCTGAAATCGGTTCTCAATGGAGGAATGTCAAACCCTCTGTACGATGGTACGAGGGTTTGGTAAGACCAGGCTAGCTTGATTTAGGTTGTTTTTGTTTTTTCTCTGCTTTACCCTACAGTGTTACTCCCTTTTCTCAGTAGACCACTCTTTGTTTAGTTTTTAAGCTTTATTGAATGTGGAAAACCTTGCTTGAAATTTCTTTTTTCATATTCAATATTAATATTACATTATATTATATGACATTTATATATTATATTATATATAAATATCATCAAACAGTAAACTGTTGAAGAGCAAATTACAGCACAAACTGGACAAATCTTGGTCCATAACAGCTGCTGAAAATGAAATGATGTAGCTGTTGAATGTAATGGGGAAGAAATATTTATTTATTTAATTCTGTGTGTGTGTGTGTGTGTGTGTGTGTGTGTGTGTGTGTGTGTGTATAGGTATTATTTTTCCATTGTTGTTTTTAGCCTCAACTGCGAAATGTACAAAAAGTGCCATGTGAGTACATATTTATTATTGAAAATCTATTAATAACAAGAACAACATAATAATAATAATGATAGTAATAATAATATTAATAATAATAATGATAATGAATCAGTTTTATATAGCACTTTTCATAAAAACTCAAAGACACAGAACAATGACTGATATTGTCCAGAAACCCTTAGTGTGTAAATATGGCAACTCAATCGCAAAAGGCAACAATAGCTGCTTGGAGTGACAGGTTTTTAAGAAAGTGATTGAAAAGTGATGTTTATGTATTAAAGAAATGTGTGGCTGTTATGTTAATTTATTGCAGTTAATTGCATTAACTTGATAGCCCTGATTGATATTTTACAAAATAAATACAATACTAGTGACTGTTGCATTCAAAATTACAAAAAAATATTCATTTTAAAGAATGTTTCATGTCAGAAAACACTATATACAGTTGACCCTATAAGTGTTGTGTAGATTAACCTGTAATAATACATCATAACTTACTAGTTGATATTAGTTTATTTGACTTTTTGTATACAGTATGCATAATCTGCAAAGTAATGAAAACAGTCAAAAGCACTGTGTAAAATGCATCTGAATCTTCAAAATTGTACTTAAGTGGGTTACTTGAGTAAAAATAATAAGTGATATTGCAATAAATATTATATAAATAAATATAATTATCATACTGCATCATGCATTTGTGGTTTTGTACGAACAGTTTCATGTTGCACCACATTCCCTCACAGATCCCAGATATAAAACATTGTCCTGATTGAGTAGCTGGACACGTCCCAGTGTTTTCAAATGTGTCAACGGGAAACTGTGTGATCCTTAAAAACTGCTAACAGGACTTGCAGGGCTAAATGAATACCTGTGTGTGGGACAGGTTTACACCATGGCCCAGTCCTGTGATCTCTGGGGAGCCAGCTGATGCTCAGCTGCAGATTAGTGGAGCTTTGCGGGGGCCACAGTGTCGCCTCCCCTGGCTCCCAGACTGAAATAGCATCAGTGCAGCTCAACATAAAGCTCCCCATACTGTCACTGTGGACAGAGAGGGAGACTGTAAAACTACTAAGATAACACTGCTGTCCCAAATGACTCAGTGTGTGTATTTTAAATTATTGGACATGATGGGTAGAAGTCTCTGTGTCCTCGGCACAGTGAAAATTATAAATTATAGCTTCCAAACTATTAATACCAGTAATAATATTTCTACTGCCACTTTTTCTACTGCAGGATCATTGCAAGAATATTTCAACATTTTGAACAATGACTTTTGTGATGAATGAAAATAAAACACTTCATAGCAGCAGTGAGCTCAGTGTGTGTTGTTCCAGTGTACAGTTTGGAATGATTTTTCATCAATAAATTAAGATCATGTTTTCTGTTTGGCATGTTAAAGTGTGGTCTGAATGGAGGCTGTATGATATAATTCAGCAATTATTTCATTCATCTGACCTTGTATTATCAGGTTACATTATGTTTTGTCTTTTATGTGAGCACTATTGTCTGCCATATTCGCTCTTATTATCACATCAGATATAAAATCTAGCTAAATATAAAAAAGCCGCACGTCAAGGAGTCACAGAGGGACGATTGTGGTTGCTACGGCAACGTGTAAACTCTGCCGTTGCCTGGGAACCCAGCCAACGTTAGAAGACAGGTTTGAAAGGCAGTGTTGTGTTCCAAATTTAATTTATAAACAGAAGAAGTTTAAACGAGTGATTCTGGACTCTGATTCGTGAGACCCACTTTCTGACGGATTTACAGCTTCTTTGTTAACTTCCGTCGACTTTAAAGTGAGAGAGCTAGCAAGCTAACATAGCGTTAGCCGGCCCGTTAACTGCCACGATGCAAAGAGAAAACGAAAAGCTGGAGGTGAAGGAAGGTGAAGAGGAGGAAGACACGAAAACAAACCAGCAACCAGGTGGAGATCATGCAGAGGAGCCGCCAGAGGAAGACAGAGAGTCGGGGAGAGATGCAGAGGAGGCGCAGGCTGCGTGCTCGAACCCAGGTGAGTCCACTCTCACCTGTGCTGGCTGACTGGATCTAGATCAACTTATAAAAACCTACTTTGAATAAATTGTTCTCAAGATCCTGCTTCTGATGTCACTAATTAAACCAACATAATAAACCAATATTTACTGCTATTGTTAACCCAGTGTGCTGAAAATATGGTTTGCTCTCTGTCACAAAACAATAAAGACGGTATTTATATAGTGCTTTACTGTACCTGAAACGATACCCATACATCACATTCACTCATTCACACACTGATGGCAGAAGCTGCCATGCAAGGCGCTAACCACGACCCATCAGGAGCAGTTAGGGGTTCCTATGTCTTGTTCGACATGAGCTCTCCATGCGAAGATCGAACCAGTAACCCTCCGGTTACAAGACGGCCACTCTACCCACTGAGCTATAGAATTGAATAGAATTACTGATTCCCCCATTGAGGCGAATTCACCTGCAAAATAGTGCAAATTTATAATTAGCAATTAGACAGACAGATGTCAGTAATGAGTCCAGTAATGAGTCTTCCCCCCCAAGACACACATCCAACAACAGCTGTGTCATCAGAGAACTTCTGAAGTCAATAAACACAAAGCCTGACTGTTAGTACATTTCTGTGGCTGACAATGGCATTTTAGGGTGTACTGATCAATACATATTTGTTAACATAACATAAAGAAACAGGTTCTATATTTTGTGTGGTAATTTTAATCCTCTGGACTGCAGATGTGCTGAAGGCTGTGACAGAAGCTGAAACTCAGGCTGATGTGCCTGATGATGTTGAGCAGCTCAGAGGACCTCAGAGGACAGAAAATGTGGGAACATTTACAGCTACAGGTAAGACTTATAAATGGTTTGGCTCTCATATCAATGTAACCCTAGTATATAGCCTATAATGTCTTGGAGAACCATGAAGCCCAAAAGAAAGTACACAACATTCAATAGATATTCTGCAGTATTTTTTTATATTCACTGTCTGATATATCATTTATTTAATTTATTGTTTTTGGTGTAATGGTGATTTGTAGCTGTCTAATATACCGCTTTTCTTGTGAATGTGTAAACATTTGTTATAATAATTAAGAAAGTTTGCTCAGGTGTTGAAAACATGCTACTGATTATACTGTATGTTAATATTCATACAAATATTAAGAAAAGGAGTTTCAAATTTCTATTTATCAATTTATTTGCAAGATTTAAAATGTGACAGTTAGACATAGCTAAAAGCAAATTTTCATCACCAGGTAGGTGAACAATAAAACAAAAATCATACTATTTATGATGTACACAGTCACACAATTCTTAAGGCATTTACAGAACAGTTGATGTTATGAAAATATGTGTTAACCATTCATAAAATTTGCATTCTTTTACTGCCTTTTTATTTTTTTAATTAAATTTGTATAAAATTTAATTAGATTTCTATTATAGAAAAAATAATTAACATCTGGAGATGTTTTAAATATGGAATGGTCAGGAGTTCCGTTGTTTATTATGTGTTAAAAATAGACATGGCACAAGGTAAAAGTGGTCATGGGATTTCACATGGATCAGCATTATTTTAATTTCAGTTTTGCAGATTGTGCCACAATAAGATGTATAGTAACATACCATGACAAATGCAAGCAGATCAATACATTCATGTAATATGGGAATGCAAGAAAAGAAACGTGTGGTGTTGGCAATGAAGTCTCTAAGTTGTGCTGCACTGTTCCTAGGTAACCTGACACAGGAATAACACAACACGAGGTTCTATTAGGATTAGCAAAGAAATGTCATTAATATGGCAGTAATGTACACTAGTAATATTCAATAAAAAATGAAAGTGGATCAGTCCGACAGTCCTCTTCATCATTATCAGCGTCCTTTCTTTTTGGACTGGTAAACAGGTGCCAAACCCTAACTGCTCGGGGCACCTGTTTTTGGCAGCTGCTTCGCTCTGACATCTCTCCACATAATACATGTGTATGTGTGTGTTTCCTAACCTGTGTGTAATGACAAAAAAATGACGGACCTCAGAGGTAAACTGGCAGTCTATGACAGAATGTCTGTGTGTGGTTGCAGTGAAGGTGGTGCTGGTGCCAGAGGGTCATGTGATGACCGTGGCCTTTGCCATCGGTCTGAGCATTCAGGAGCTGAAGTGTCACCTCGCTGCAGAGCTTCGAGTTCCTGCTGAGGTGTTGCAGGTCTCTCTGGATGGTACGTCTGTTTCTTTACAAGCAAATGCTGGTGTTTGAGAGTTGCACACCCACTATTATCTTTATAGAGTATTAAGTGTCAGTGTTGCCACCAGGACACATGTTAGACCAGTGGTCCCCAAATTTGTTTCTGCCATGCTGACAACTTCTGGTGGCACTATGGAGCTGTTTTTTCCGCACAGTGGTTTCATACTGTTCTAATGATCCACATGTAAACATGCCAAAAATAGGCAAACACTCACCTTTGCAAATGTTTTATGAAAATACAATATATTTCTCAGAACTCATGGACTTACTATGTTTTGGTGAGTAACACTAAATTCCTGTCCTGTAAATATGTTTCAATATACTGTATATAATTGTTGGAAGAAGTATTCAGGTTTTTTACTTTTAGTAGTAGTAGAAATGTATACTCAGGTAGCATATATTATGTATTATTATTATTATTATTATTATTATTAATGATAATAGCAGCAATAATAATTAATATGTTAATGTGTTTATTTCTTTAATGTTGCTGCTGGTAATGGTGGCGCTAATTTCACTTTAATATTCAGGTAGCTTAACAGTAAAAATATTCACCCCCAAGATGTAGTAGAGTAGAAATATAAAGTAACATAAAATGGAAATACTCAAGTAGGTCAAAACTCCATTTTATGTTACTTATGTTACTAAATGTACTTACTTACCACCTGTTCTATTCCAGGCAGAGTGGTGGAGGAGCAGCACAGCCTGATGGAGCTTGGCGTCCAGCCTAATGGCTCCACCCAGTTGGAGATGAGCTCCACTGACCCAATCCTCCACCCACTTCGCCCCCTTCACCCGCCAGAGCAAGACAACATGCCGGATGTCATCACCGTCCGAGTCCAAACAGGTGTGATTTCATTTTTGGAAAGGTTTTGCTTTCACTCAACCATTTTAAAGCCAATGGAAGATCACTGTCCTCATGAGAAAATATTGTCTGTAGGAAGAAATTTCAATCTGGAGGCTTGAATGTGCTATAATTGTGGGCATAATTGAAATAAATTCTAACCATTAATTATAATAGACAAATCTATTTAAAAATCAAATGATAAAGTAAAAAGAAAAAAGTACATCTCTACAGCTCCATGTCTGACTATAAACTAAACTCCCAAACTCTTTGATAAGACCATTATGAAGCATGACAAGCATTTTATTTCAGAACATAGTTCAGCTTGACTTTTGATGACAGACATTCTCTCTATGCTCCGTAAAATGACTCACAGGTGAGGCCATGTTCCAGGAGGTGGTGGTGGAGATTGAGCGTCCGCCTCAGCAGAAGCCCTTCATGGGTGGCTACAGACATCGGCTGACAGGGGTGGTGTACCACCATGCTGCTGTCCAGACCAAGCCCAGGAGGGGACCTGACCGAGGAGTGGTGGTCTTCAGCCGCAACACACAGGTACAGAACCTCAAAGCACATTTTTCAGGAGGTCATAAATTTAATTGCAGACAGAATTTAAGAATTTAAGATTGATTAATAACAAAATAAGAATTAAAATAATAGGAAATGATGATTAAAAGCTCCATGAAACTACTGCCTTGATGTGTGTGTGGTGCATTTAAAGGCCAATCAGTACTGCAAAAAAGTGTTCCCATTCAGACATGAGATCAAACATGACTTCATGTGCAAATTAGCCCAGTTACAAAGATCAAGAAAGAGTGAACCAGAACAAATGGTCACAATGACAGCTCTCTCCTGAGCCTTAGGTTTGATTCGTTTAATTCTATCCATGTAAAGAAAGTATTAGTGACAGTTTTTTTTAATTATATAACTTGTACTGCATTACTGCTGATTATTTTCCAAAGCATCCATCACTTTTCAGGTTGATTTTTTGTTTTGTTTTTTTTCTTTGAAAATTAACAAGCCAAGACTAGAAATCTCACATTCAATGTAAGTTCAACATTAATTTCTGAACGTTTTTAGTTGCTGTCTGAGAACAAAGCAGTAGAAACTGACACTTTCACAACTGGCATTCAAACAAGGGTCACATGAGGTTACCAGCGTGCTCAGGAGAGAATCCATCCATCCATCCATCCATCCTTCCATCCATCCATCCATCCATCCATTTTCTACCGCTTATCCTCATAGGGTTGCATGAGAGAGAACTCAGGAGAGAATGTGGCATTTTATTTGTGTATTTTTTAAACCAAAAACAAAAAGGAAATATTTCTTATAATCTTCAAGTCACAATTGTGCTGCTGTTGAGTAGTAGTGTGTTACATTGAGAGGTGTTTCTTAAACATTGGAAACACGTCTCAAGACAACATACTGTAGTTTGACAGCAGCAGAAACTTACGCCTCCAAATTGACCATTACATTATATCAAGCATTCTCTGAAATGGTTTTAACATATAATTCTGATCTGTAACTACAAAAGACTGCAGGATTCACTGTGTTGTAGGCCGGTAAACTAGACTGGAAACAGGGATGATTGAAAAAGAGGCTCTTATGCTGACATTAATTTCCAAACTAACCAATGTCACACTATAACACTACCTTACTAACTCAGAGAATAAAATGTCTATCTATCTGGAGGCAAGATAAACCAGCAAAATTATTCTAAATATAGAGTATGCTTCAACGGATATTGATCTTTTGAGGCTGCTTCTCTTTTATGTGTCTAAAATGCATTTTGCTGCTGTCCCTGTGCACAGTGGTACTTTGTTCTGGTTCTTTGCAGTAACTACTGTATGCTTCTCCAAACAGAGGGCCGCCATCAACTGCAGGTGATACATCTACTAAAGACAAGAACCTCTTACAACCCCACTTCAAAACACCCAAAATATGCCATTAATGTGTATGTGTGCTCTCATGAGTTTGTGTATGACTCACTCACCTTCCTGCAAACACACACACACACACACACACACACACTAATGAGGCGTTTGTCTTATCTGCAGAGACACACACTGCTGTATTAATGAGACCTAGGAGTGTGTGTGTGGTGTCGTCATCACTGTGATGAGATGACCTGTTGCCCCACAGTACACACTGTTTACACGTTGTTGGTCTCATTAGCCAGTCTTCTTCCTGTCTTCCCAGTTCCTCATATATCATCCTGTGGTTGTAACAGTGCTTTTGTAAAATGGTTTATCAGGTCACATTTCTTCCCTTTTTCTAATCAGTTGCCTAACTGTAGAAAACACAACCTATCTATAAAGGTGGTGGTGGCCTGTCACAGCACAATGACCTAAGACCCTTGACTTTGTTATTTTATAGTACTAAACGGCTGCAGTTGAAGATTTGATTGAATTTTGGTCTTTATTTCTCAACATACACACCACATACTGTACAGTGTGTTGTTGATTTAAATATTAATTAGTTTGAAGCATATATTTACTAAATCACTGTTAGAAGTGAGTCAGCCATTGATTTTTCTATACTTCCCATGTTGTGTCTGAGTAAGCCTTGTTATCCTGAATCTTAATAGTCTTGCTAGCATCAACTGGAGTCTCAGACTGTGTCACTGCAGACATTTTGAAAAGCACAGATAGATGGAGCTGATGACATTAATGAAAGGTCAGCCTCACAGCCATGCTGTCTGGGATTCATAGCAGACTTCCCTCCTAAGGTTGCTATGGACACAGTCTGTGACCTTTGACCTTTTTATAATGAAATGATTTTTTTTTTCAGCTCAGTGTTTCATTGATTTTATCCAGACAGATTCGTGCCCATCAGAGTGTTAGAATGATCAGTCAGATGACTCTCCATGGGGAAATTAATGGAACTCTTTTGGTTGCTGCATTCAAGTTTCAAGTTTTAAGTTCTTTTATTGTCATTTCTACATACAAGTACACAGGAACTCTCACGGTCCAAGGTGCTAAATAACAACAGATATTCAAAAGAGACGCAACAGAATGACATTAACAAAACAAAGAGAAACGAAACATAATGAGCTACTGAGCAGACCTACTAAACAAGACAGCTAGACAGCGCTACTGATTAGAACTAGAATAAACAAGAACTAAGTACAAAAAACTGTGGACAAGCAATACAATTGTCATACAGTTAATGGATGTTGTTAAATGAAGTCATAAAATCAGTAAATAGTTCAACTGTAATTACAACTAGAATATATATGCCGTGAATGTACATAAATACTACACAACTGGTGTGATTACACATGGTATACATAAGGAGACGCAGCAGTGTTCTTTTTGATGAGCAGTGATGTGGATGGGTGGGTGATGGGAGGAATCATTGTGTGGAGTTGAGGGGATGTGTAGAGTAGACGGTCTCTGTGTGTGATGTGATGCAGTGATGAGGTTGGTCATGTCTATGGGCTATAGTCTACAGTTGCAATGTAGCTTAAGGTATGTCAAATATGTGTACTCTCCTTTTGGGTTCGCTGAGATGGCTCCAGACTTTAAAAGGTCATCATAACTAAAGGTCTGACTAAGACTTTTAGGGCACTGGAGCATCAACCTGTGCCACAGGCCTCAGAAATGTCACGCACCAGCTCATCTTGCCTCCAGTTAACATTGATTTACCTTAAGCCTTGAATTAGAAGCTCGCATGGCTCCTGCTGGCTGCTCCGTCACCGTCAGTCTCTCGTAAGTTCCGACGGTAAAAGTCAGGAAAGTCAACGGCCGTTAAAATGTGCCATGTTATTGTTACTGTGTGTGTTGATTCAATGTGGCGTTATGATCAGGGATTTAACATGTAGCCTCAAGTTGACAGCAACTTCGCTCCGACGGCACGGACGCACGAGTCCATTCACTGGCGGTGTTTACTATCGTGTTTCCGGTTTGTTTATTTATTGTATTTCTGCACTGAAGAGCGGTAGAGTGGGGCTGCATTGAATAAGCAAAAGTAGTAGGTATAGTAATATTAGAAACAGTATGGTCATTCCTACTACAACCTCCACCCCAGGGGCAGGGCTGCCAAGTTTCAGAAAATGACAAGAGACTTTAGTGCCAAGGTGCGTTCAGCCGTCGACCTGTGGTCAGGGTGAAAAAAACATTGGCCTTTTTTAACATCGATTTGGCCTGTTTTAACGTCAATTTATACCTAAAGACTGATGTCCTCACCTCCATGCCAGCGGCTCTCCTGCACTGTGGCCTCTTAATGCTAAGGGACACTATGTATTTTTTTTTAAGTATTTTATTACTTCAAATCAACGTCTTCATTCATAACATACTTGTTCATTCATAACATACATCGTGGTGTGTGGTAGAAATGTCTCAAAATTACGTCATGGAGAGAAAAGCAAAAAAAGGATCCTCAAATGCAAAAAAAGTGATCCACAAATGTAGAGTCCACATACAAAGTCAAGCATATTTATTTTCAAATCTCAAAAATATATTTACAAATGCACATGTATTTATGCAAATTTGTTTATTTATTTATATGTCGCGTTTTTATATTTGTATTTTGTACTTGGATATTTATGAATGTATGTATATTTATATATATCATCTTTGGGGGGAGCAAGCAGGTGTGGCTTGAAATCGCTGTTATTTCACATAGCATATTTTAAACTTAACCGGTTTTAATCAGCTTTGAGGCTCGGTGGCAGGTCAAAAATATTTTTAGTTTTCGCCATCCCTAGTATTGAATAGGGAAATATAAGCGTGAGAAATGTCAAGTGTGGCATGTGGTGTGAGAATGCAGGGGTAGTAGAAATGTCACGCAGCATGAAATGCTGAACAAACTGATGAGAATTGTACTAGAGAAAAATCAGAAGAGTTATGTCGGCAGGTCTCAGTTTCTTCAGCTCTAGCGGTTCCCAGGTGAGGACAGAGCATGTCAGAGCCAACCTCATATGGCCCATTGCATTTTATAGTCCTCAAACATTGTATTGGTTCAAAACCATGACAGGTGAGGGTTCCATTATGTAAGCTGGTGCTACAAAGTGGAATAAACTGCCTCTGGCAATTACAGGTGCCAAACTGATTTTTAACATCTTTAGCTCATTTGATTTTGACATTAGTTACCCACATTAGGTGTGAAGTCATTAATTCCTTATAGAAAGTAACAACGAGGGGACTTCAGAGATTTTATCACGTGAAATTCAATGCAATTTTGCCATACATTTTTTGTTTGTCAGACAGTAAAGCTGAAGTCTCAGGACCAACAGTATCCAGTCAGCGTTTCCACCCAAATGACCGGGATCGGCTGCTATGTCTCCTGTGTGAACGACAAGCTGGTCGTCCCTGGCAACTACATCACTGCTGACGAGTATCTTGACACGAGGCTGAGAGCTGTGGGTGAACAGTTTGTGTCTGATCATTATAGTTTCATCAAGAAACTGTGGTCTTTTCAATTACAGTCAATAGAATTGGTCAACATTGCATTGTCATCTTGTATATATTATTTGAAACAATGTTAGGACCTCACAGGTGAACACTACGTTCCACCTCTTTGTCACCCACCCAGGTGATCTGCCTGCAGTCGTATGTCCGGCAGTGGCTGGCTCGGCAGAAGGTGGCTCAGCTGAGGTGGAACCGGAAACAGCGGCTGGCCTGGATGGACATGCAGGCGAGGAGGAGGAGGGAGGAGAAGGAGAAGCAGCTGGAAGACAGCCACCGTCGCTGTATGAACCCGCAGAAGAGGGAGGACTTCAACCTGCTGTACCAGGAACTAGAGAGTAGGCTGAGGCTCTGTATTGTAAAACTAGGTGGTGTTTGATTGATGTACAAGCTGTTTGTGTATGTGTGTTTGTGTGTGATCTGCCTTATATCATCACATTGGGGTCACACACTTGACCAGTTGACTGGGGACGGCATGTGCAATTGGGGACAAAGTCTGTGTCCCCAGTTCTTCAAACCTTGATTTTGGGTCAGTGGTTAGGGTTAGGCTGTTGTTAGGGTTAGGTTTAGGCTTAGACAATTCATTGTTATAGTTAGGATTAGGGTAAGTTTTCAGGAAATCAGAGTGTGTCCCCAAAGGGAGGGTAAAAATGCCTAAATACCCCAAAGGTGACTTAGGGTGTTTTCACAACTGTGGTTCGTTTGCTCTGGTCTGAATCAGGGACCAACTTGTTAGAATGTTGCAAACTGCCTCGAGTTTGGTTTGTGGTCACACGGCCGCATTCACAATCAGACCAAAATGTGTGATGCGCGAGGAAACTGCTCTCTAATTGGTCAGACTTTGTTCATGGAAAACTCCAGGAAGTAAACAGAGAAGAGCAGACTCCAGAGTGCTACTTTTCAATTTTACAATGAAGGTAAAGCTATTAGTTGCTCTTGGCCCTGGTCATCATGTATCACGTCGTTTGCACTTATCACTGTAGGCAAACGGTACAGTTTGAAAATGAAGCAAGACTGAGGCTGGAAAATAATGTCATGATGCACTGGAGTCACCGATGATGCATATCAAGACAGTTCAGGTGGAGGCGCGCGTTAATCCTCCTGAACTGCGATGTGCTCATCATCCGAAAATATTATAATGCACAGTGCAGCTGGCTATGTGAGGCGGTTTAGTCCCAAATAGACAATGCGCCCTGCAGTTGGGTTGAATCGAGGCTGGATCATGTGCTCACCACAAACGAACCGCACCAGAGTTTATTTGGAACCTTTTGTTTGTTTATTTTGGTGTGCACCCCAATGCAACACTTTCCCAAACGAACCGCACCAAGGGGGTAAACGCTCCAGGGTTCGATTCAACCAAACTAAACAAGGCAGGTGTGAAAACACCCTTAAAGGAACGGTATGTAGGATGGTGGCCAAAACTGGTACTGCAATCACTTTCAAATTACTATAGAGCGGTGTCTCCCCTCTCCCTCTCCCCTGACCAGAGGTTGCCAGCTCGGCTGCAGGATCCAACAGGAACAGAAAGTGTTACAGTGAATGAAAAGCAGCCACCTTGGGCATCACCATGGACACTTAGAAGGAGTGAAATGTGCCAGAAGAGAGCTGTGGAGGGACAGGGTAAAGAGAGCGGAGCGGGGTATGCGGAGAGAGTGGCCGATCAGGAGTGCTGCTGCCCGTCCACTTTCAGCCATCTCCATCTTTCAAAGGCATCTCCTATACAAATCCTTGTTTTATTTCGGACTTTGTCACAACGTAGTTCGGATTCATAATGAGGTCTTTTAGGTTTCGTAACGTTGGACATTATTTATCCAACACGTTCGTAGCTGCAGCTGTGGTAACTAGAGCAGAGCTGGCAACCTGGATGCTGACACACTACTGACTTGGTGATTGGTAGACAGGTGGAGGGTGGCACATCAGACCAAATCACAACATGACAACATCAACATCAGTTGAGGGCTGCAACTTGGCTTTTTAATGAGAATATCCTGACTGGACTACTGTTAAATACTAGTGAAATAAGTATTTGAAATGAACATGATTTCTTAATATCCGGTGACATATCAGGGCTATTTTATGATTAATTTAAATATATTTCTTACATATTGTACCTTTAAACAAATGTGTGTGTGTTTGTGTGTGTGTGCGTGTGTGTGTTTGTGTGTCTTAGAGTGGAGGTGTGAGGAGGAGCAGCAGATCAACTCGTCCCTGCGAGGAGCTGAGAGGAAGGCAGCTCTCTGCACACTGTTGGATCAGGAGGTGCAGATCATCGCAAACATCGAACGCCATCACACTGTTGTCAAGAACAATAACTATGACAAAGCTGTCAAGAACTTCCTGGACAAGGTCAGAGGTCACTGCTCATTCTTTGCTCCCGGCTTTTGTCAATCATGTTTGGTTAGATATCCACTTTGAAATACCCTCAGTGTTGGCACAAATACTGTTAATGTTAGTCGAGAAACATTTGAAATTTATACATTTAGATGACTTAAAATTTAAAGTGCAGGAGAGTAAAATACAGCAATGGATATACTCAGCTCCAGCTCAAACTGCACGACTAAATCGCAGAGTTCAATAGCTCGCAGCTGAATATTCATGTGCTCACACTATACGGCCCGATGCTCTGATGTGACCTGACTGCTCACACTGTACGTCCATACACGGCAAGTCGCACTCTTTTATTGTTCGGTAGTTGTGGTGGAAACAACGCCGCAGCTACCTACTTTTCTGTTTTGTTCCCCGAGAGCTTTCCTTTCTGCCTCTCCTTCAGCTCCCTGTCATCAGACGACAACACGAGTCAAATAAGAAACACTGGTGCTCGTGGGGGTGCTTATAGGCCTAGTTTGTGTGGGGTAAGAGGAGGGGAGATGAATGAGCGTTATTGATTATATAAATTATTCACACACAAACAGCTGTTAAACAGAATGTTATGTAAAAATAATAATTGGATTAATGTCACTGCAGCAGCATTGGGAAGTCAGCGTTTGTGTTTGGTGCATTCACTTGTACGTGAATGTCAGAATTTCCATGCTCTGAGTCAGAATTTAAATCAGAACCCCCCGTGAAGTCATATCTCCACCTCAGAAAGTCGGATCAATCTCACCCACCAGACGTAAAATTCATGAATTCATGTTATCTGCTACGTGTTCTAAGGCTGGTAGCGCTGGGAGCACTAAACTTTGAAGTTACATTGAGTTGAACTCCAAGTTTCGACTTCCAGTGAACACACCATTCCAGTGAACACACCATTGCCACAGGAGGTGTTCGTCCAGGGCGTCAAATAGGCTAGGACCACCCCTGAGTAACAGTAATAGAAGGGGGAGGAGGAGGAAGAGTTGTAGTGTAGTGCTCTACAAGTTGTGTGAGTAGTGGAAATAGTCGAGGTAGTAAGAGTACCAGTATTTGATGTTGTGGTGGTTACGATCATATCAGTGTCACTAGTAAGAGTCGTTTAGGGGTAGAAGTCATAGTGCAAGAGTAGTAGCAGTAGGAGGAGGAGTAATTTAGTGGTAGTACTAGTCATTGGACCAAGAAAAATAGTGATAGTATGATTAGTAGACCGTGTCTGAGTGGGTTCTCTCTGGGTACTCCTGCTTCCTCCTACCATCCAAAAACATGTAGGGGATTAGGTTAACTGGCTAATTTAAATTGCCTGTAGGTGTGAATGTGAGAGTGAGTGGCTGTCTGTCTCTATGTGCCCTGTGATGAACTGGGTTAACTGTCCAGGGTGTATCCTGCCTTTCACCCTATGACAGCGGGGATAGGTTTCAGCCCCTTCGGCGACCCTATGTGAGGATAAGCTACAGCTTATGTGAAAATGGACGGATGGTAGTGGTACCAGCAGCGGTAGTAATCACAGTGGTTCGGTGTGTTTCAGTCTGTGGCGCCTCATCAGTGGCAAGCAGCAGATGGTCGGGTGATGGAAATGGAAAGTCAACACACTGTCAGAGCGGCAGAATTACGAAATCTGTACGTGAACATCAGCAAGTCCATTTTCGGCCGGGAGCAGAGACTCAGCCACCTGCAGACACTCAAAGACACTATCAAGGTAGTCCACCACCTGAACGAGAACTAAAGTTTAAAGTTTATAACACTATAATAATCACTAAACTTTCTGGTGAAACACAAAACATGATCTTTATTATTCTATTCTTTACTATTGTTATTATTATTATTCTTTTATCTAAATTCTACATGAAAGCATATTAACAACAATATAAGATGTTGCAAAGACCTGTCAAAATAAAAGCTTCTGCTTAGCATACACTGGAATATCACTGAAATTTATAATGTCCTGTTTGTCCCAGTAATTCCTGTACATCTTGTTTTTATCCTTATTGAACAGGAGCACAAGTGTCAGCTGACCTCGGAGCTCATCGATTTGATTGACAGGGAGGTGCACATGATGGCGATGGGAATTGAGAAAGCATATTTGGAAGGGCTGAGGAAGAGGATCACCACATTGCTCCTCTACTACATCAAAACTCCGGAATTCAACCCAAGGGTGGCAGAGCTGCTGAAGGTGAGCAAAGAGCCATGAATTTTGGACACTTTTGAATATAAATTGCATAAAACTAGTCTCCACATCATCTCAACTCTATACCAGGTTCCCCAAATTCCCTCTCAACCAAAGAAAAATATGTTCCTTTGCCGGAGCTGTGATCGCTGCCTGCAATCCTCCAACTTTGGATTGTCCACTAGCGTCCATGTGAGAGGTCGGTGCCGGGACTGTGCTGGACTCGACAACATAGCTAGATCCCGCTATGACTTCTCCTGCTACCAAAACATCCTGAGGAGGCTGAGAGCTGATGAACTGCAACTCAACAAGGAGGCCAAGATTCCTTTCCTGCTGCAGGTGACCCCTTGGATGATCCTCTCTGTTTCCTTCACAGTTTTCTGTGATGATTTTACAGTGCAGGTAAAACATCATGATATTTGTGTCCTTTCAGGTGGAGGATGTGCAGTATCTGGTGGAGGTTGTCTGGGGGTCCCGCTCTGCCCTCCTTGCCAGCAGTGACCTCGACAGCCTGGTGTTTGTCCGCTGGGAGCATCAGGTGGACTGGAGCCCCTGGAACTGCATCTTGCTGTCTAAAGAGGAGGTTTCAGTTCACCGGGAGGTGACAGATGTCCACAAGGTCTGTCCACATTCACATAGCACACTTGTCAAACTCATGTCCTCCTGCTTTTAAAATCTGTAATTGGGAAATAGCATCATCTGAAAGGTATGCTCTCAGGTGATGTTGTACCACCCAATTATTAAATGAACTGTTACTTTTCAATGGCCAAACCAACTTCAAGAATCCAGGAAACTTTAAGGAACCCAGGAACTCTTGGTTGCATTTTCAGCAGAGGAACCAGGGTCTAAATGTAGTTCTCAGGCAACAGTCCAGTAAGCACTATCCCCAGGAGCAGATGTTAGGAACTATCATAGTGGAATTACACACAAACCTCTGCTGCAACTCATACTCAACATTATCCTCAGATCCTTACATAGTTCCTGGGTTTAGCTAATGTACCTTTCTTACATGGTTCCTGGACCCTTAGAAAAGTTCCCAGCTCCTACTAATGTTTGGAACTATTTTAACCTTTGCTAATTTCGTCCCTCTGGTTAGTCCTGAAAAGGAAAGGTCACAGATTTAATTTCTAAATGTCATATGAACATCCCATATTGCCATTTGTTTGGTGTTCTTTCAGTTGGTTTGGCCAAACAGTGAAAAAAATGGCATCTTTTATGTTCTGACTCCAGCTATCACATAAAATATCTTCCTCCTGATTGTTCAGGTGTACGAATCAACGTTCATCCACAGGATCAAATGCAAACACATGATGGCTCGGCGTCACTTCAGCCAGGTCACCGTTATGGCCGAATACCTGGACTCAAAGCTATCTGATGCCCTCGTCTCCAAGCCTGTCAGTGACGGGGCGGAGCTTTAGGGGGGGCTGGGAAGGCGGCACCCCCCCCGGCCCGGGTCCTAGGAGGTAGGATTTGAGGAAGCTGGGTCTCTACCACAGCTCCCCCGAGCTGTAGAAGGTGGGCTATTCCATGACTTGTGCCCAGAGGAGCCCGGAGTATGGGCACAATCTGTTACACCAAGCTGTGACAGTTTTTTTTTTAAATAAATTAAAAATTTTTAAATAGCCAGTTGAGTCACTGAGTCGCACTGACGTAAAAAAGCTCCAGCCAATGAGAGCAGATATGGTTGAAAGGAGCAACAGCTGCAACAGTTCTCTTTTTGTTCTTTCACTACATGGTAAAACACAAACAACCTGGAGGGCTGCTTTCTGCTTCGTGTCCATGTTTACAATGAAAAGCTCGCTGTTAACTGAGGTCCAGTCAGCTTCCTCTCACTATTTCCTGGTTAATAAGTGAGCTGCTCGTTGTGTTCTTGTGGGAGGTGATGGTCCTCACTTGGACTTGGAGAACCCACAACTCCCCCCTTGTTCCAGCCTTCAGGGGGGAGAGAGAGAGCCACTTCCTCTCTCCAGAGAGGGGCGTGGTCAGACACAGCTTAGGAAAATTTAAAGGTACAGACAGAAACAGCCTGTTCCCAGCAGAGCTTAATACAGTGCTTTTTTTAACTGGCTGGGTTTGGGGTAATACTCTTTCAATACAATATTGTTGGACGTCTGAGACCTATATAAAATTGCCGAAAAAGTGTATAATATGAGACCTTTAAATAGCAGGTCTTGTCATGAAGTTGTTTGGTATTGATATATGATTAAAATGAAACACAATAGAAAGTTAAAATTACTTTCTGAGGTTTTTTGTGTGCTGTTGGTGCCAAGGGTCAAAGGTCACATGTAGAGTTAGCAACTGTTGGACGGCCCCCTGAGGACTTAAAGATAAGGAGTTAAAGTGTCACTAAAAGACTTTTTAGTAGCAGTGATGTACAGTATGTAGATGCTTCTGAGGCAGCAGTGAGCTAAGGTGCATCACTCTCATTAGTGGATAATTCTCACTCTCAGTCTGTTGACATTTCAATTTCCAATGTTATTGTCCTCATGGCATGCCCATGCATGTTCAAGGCAAATATAGTGTTAGTCTGACTGACAGAATGTTCAATAAATTGAGATTACATGGAAGAATGTGATCTCGGATAATGGATTTTTGATTTAAGCACCAACACTGGGTGTGTTTTTTCACAATCATTTGGTGTAATTAGGTAATGCAGGTCTTATTATTATTATTATTATTATGTTATTAAACATACTGTAAGCATATAATGAAGAAATCAACCAGACAATACATTTTAGAAATGTCTGTTAGAAACCATTATATAGCCAGTGAAAGTAACCTCTGAATTGCTCCTCTCATACTTCCATTGCTCGTAAAAGTGTTATTATTATGATAATGGTGATCTCTGAGCAAGATGAAGTTTACAAACTTTTATTTTCTTTCTGTTTTTTTTCAAACATGAGCAAATACTAATATTGTAGAAGTTAAAGCAAAGTAGAGTTGAACCACTTGTCTTGTTGTCTTTGACAACACAAGGCCTTATTTCAGCACAGCACAGATGTTAAACCGAACATACTGTCTTACTATAGTTACACACTTACATCAGATACAGACTGTGTTTGTTTTAACTAGGTCTGAAATAGCTGCTTTTTTCCGTAAATTCTTGGCATTAATGAGTTTTTCCTATTAAATTTCCTCTTTATTTTTTTCTCATAAAACTACAACTGTAATCTCTGAGCTCTTGCTCATAGTATATGCCCTTTCCACTATTGTTGTTGGCCCAAATGCATTGTCATGCATTCAAAACTTGTTCTAATTTTCCCCTTGCTGAGGCTAAATACCACATATTAAAAAAATCATTCAAGCCCAATTAAACTGTTTTGCATGACTTTAAAGGTAACCACATTTTATGAGATCAATTTTTCATCTCCATGCATCCATTACAGAGAGAAAGTGTTTACCGTAACCTAGCTTAGCACGAAGACTGGAAACGGGGAAACTGCTAACATCGCTTCATTAAAGTGAATCACCCCCCTCCCTCTGTTACTGAAAATCCTTGGAAAATGCCAGTAGTTTTAAATTAAACCGCTCAAATATTCACTTTCAATGAAGTGTGGTAACAGATAAAAGTGAAATCCACTAATATAGCCCCTATAAAATGTCATAAATTAAAGATTGTGTCATTATGACCTCACCTTGCTGCTGGTGCAGAGATAACTGGTGATTAGTAAGCAGGTTTGGTTTCTTGCTCAAGAGAACTGTGACAGATATGGACACATAATCTGAGTGTCGAAAAATCAGAATGGCTTGACAAGGCGTTCCTGCTAGCTGGACGATATTATCAGTCAATGAAGTCTTTTAGCTCAACGGCCACAGTATTAGGATTAGAAGAAAAGACAAGAATGCTGAAGAAACTGAGAAGAGGATTGTGGAACTATCAGAGCGTCGCCCTGTTCATCCTAACACCTCTGCTGTTGCTTCCTCTTCCTCTTGTCATCAGGACAAAGGTGAGCCTTCTTTACACACTGGCAACCACACTGGAGCAAAAGGCAACAACCATGAACCATAATAACTTTACTGCACTGAAATGCAATACAATACGATGTGCTGCAATTGTTAAAAGTTGCCTGAAGTTGCACTAATCAGTGTCTGAATCAATTTGTCGCATTTTGTTTTCAACTTTTCCAACTTAAAGCATGAGAAAAACCTATTTGCAATATCTGTTTAGTCCAAATTTACTGAGAAGATCAGGTTGATGGAAGCACACTTTGTCAGTTAGAGTAGTTTTCTCAGGAGTTGGTGGAGACGATTATTATTATTATTATACTTTTCATATGATATTTGTTAGTCACTGTTCTGGGAGAAACACCTAGTGGACATTGCAGGAACTGCAGCCACATGCTTACAGGGTTGTTAACTCATACAGCTTTATGAGAGGCCAAAGACGACCTCCTACTTTGAATATGTATGAAAGCAACATAATGCAACTGTGTAGACATCATTGTTTTAATTGTTTTAGTTTAACTGTGAACTGATAAATGAAATATACTCAACAACAAAAGAAACATATGTTTCATAAAGGAAATTCTAGTTGTTGCTGTTTGTCTCGGCAGCAATGTGAAAATGCTTGAAAAGGTTGAGCATGAATGGTAACATGCAAAAAATGCAATTAAGTGTGTGTAGTGACGCCGTATTCAGATGGCCAGGTTAACGAAAGTGTGATCGACCCAGACAACTAGAGCACTGGTGTCTGAAAATGGAATCAGCACTTTTGTTTGTCTGCATAAAAAAAATCGTTTCTCTAAGTGCTTTTTTAATGATGCCACGACTGATGCAAATCCAACGTGAACGTGCTATTGGATTGCTGAGTTCCGGCATGAGTGCATGAGATGTTGCAAGGGCAATGAACATTCATGAATCAAACAGCACTTCAGACCGTCCACGCAGCGGCAGACCACGCATGACGACCAACATTCAGGATCGCCATATCCGTCTTCGCCATCTCAGAGACCGGACACTTCCCGTCACCGTTACTGCTGCTGAGACACCTGGACGTCACCAATCCTGTATCAGTGCTCAAACTGTGTGCAGGCGGCTCAGAGAGGCTGACCTACGCACATACAGGCCATTCTTTGGTCTACCATGAACTCCAATACGCCTTTTTTGGATAAATTTGATCTCTAGACAGTATTCTTTTTGTGCATTTGTTGAAAGGATGTGATAAAGCAAATGCTTACTCTTATTTAATGTTACAGTTGGACTAAGGCTCCGACTAAGAGACGGAGGCAGAGAAAGTTTAAGTGTTTATTCTCAGAGCACTGGTAGACACAGGTTTCAACAGTGAAACATGAAAAGCTGGGTGAACATGTAATGCAGCGGGCAACTTGAGTCTCATCACACTGGGATTGATTACCTTTTCAATTTCAAAAGGGCTGATGTACCTAGGGGCTAGCTTCCTGCTCTCTGTCTGCAGAGGGAGGTCACATGAGGAAAGCCAAACCCTTTGTCCAGGCTGATAGTGGGGAGCAGCTGTCCACGTGACAGCCTTCCTAGCCTCATGCCAGACCCGACGAGCCCACCGGAGGTGTTCCTGTACTGAAGGGGCTGCCACTTCAGTCTCCTGGATGGGGAAGAGGGGAGGTTGGAAACTCATGTAGAGCATGAAAGGGGACATACCTATGGCAGAGCTGGCCAGGGAGTTGTGGGCATATTCCACCCAGGGTAGGTGGCTGGACCACGAGGCGGGATGTACTGTTGGGACAAGGCGTCAGGCTTAATCGGTAGGTAGGTGAGGGTGAACTGGAACCGGCCCAGCAACAAAGCCCACGAGCCTGCCGGGAGTTTAGTCGTCGTGCTGACTGTGGGTAGGAGAGGTTCTTGTGGTCGGTCCAAACCACAAATGGGTGTGTGGTGTTGAAAGCCGTTTTCCGGTTGAATGATGCAGTAGACCAAAAGCGGAATTTATCAGTGGAAGTGGGTACTTATTTTTTACAGTGATATCATTTATGCCCCTCAAGTCAATGCAGGGGCGCAGTTTTATCTTTCTTTTCAACAAAGAAAAATCCTGTGCCCACTGGGGAGGAGGAAGGGCAGATAAGCCCCACTGCTAGAGAGTTAGTTTTCTGGCTTGGACAGATTGTATAGTTTTTCGGTTGGAAGGGGGGCACCCGGGAGCAGCTAGATGGCACAGTCATAGGCGTGGTGTGGGGGCAACGAGAGGGCCTTGTCCTAAAAACCTCCTGGAGGTCATGGTAAACAAAGGAAATGGTGGACAAGTCAACAGGTCTCTGCGGCTCAGGTGGCGAAGGGGCGCTAGAGGGAATAGCAATGTCAATGTCAATAGCAGAGTGGAGGCAATGTGAATGACAGAAAGTACTCCATCCAATTGGTGATGGCGGATGCAGACCAGTCAATATGGGGGTTATGCAACTTCTGCCAGGGGAGACCCAGAACCAAAGGTGATGTGGGAGAGGGAATGACTGACAACAAATATTTTCCTGATGGTTACCTGAGAGCTGCAGGGTCATGGGAGCAGTACGGTGGGTGACACGAGCAAGTAACTGACCATTCAAAGCGAGCATGTTCCTTAGCTTGGATACACACAAAAGCAAAAAAATCCTACTATCATGACGATTTAACACCTTTCATATGTATTTGTGTTTCTTTTGTTGCTGAGTATATATGCACTATTGCTTTATTATTTATTTATTTATTTATTACTATGAGGAACATATGAAGCAGTGTGTGTGTGTGTGTGTGTGTGTGTGTGTGTGTGTTGTCCCTGCAGGAGGCAGAATGTGGCTTTGTGTTGCTGCTGATGGCGACATATTGGGTGACAGAGGTGATTCCTCTGTCCATGACCGCCATGCTCCCCGCCATCCTCTTCCCCACGTTTGGCATCATGAAGTCCTCGGATGTGAGTGCATCTGTCTGAGTGCATCTGTTAACCGTCAGCTAATTTTTCCTCTCAATCCCTCTTTGTGATTTATCAAACTAAACTAATGTTATATTGATAAGTACTGTGTTTAGTTAAATTTGTGCTCCTTTACCATGAGGCTGACTCAGTGTGAGAGCCTGAAGAGCTGTGAAAGGTTAGCTAGGTGGTGTTGGTAATGAGGGAAACATTCATTAAATAATGTCTACATCTACTTCTCATTATATATGAGCCAAACAACTGCATTTATTAGATGGCCTTTAAAGCAAGTGATAAGCTTCACTCGTGATGGGGGCATTGTAACACCATGTAAAGTGTAAAGATTCCAACCTTATGTCATCCAGGTGGCAAATCAATACTTTAAAGACTTCCACTTGCTGCTGGTGGGTGTCACTTGCCTTGCCACGTCCATCGAGAAGTGGGGTCTCCACCGCAGAATCGCCCTGAGGCTCGTCACCATGGTGGGCGTTAACCCTGCTTGGTAAGTGCCTCCCTTCTCTAAAACATTTTCCAGGCAGGGTACACCCTGGACAAGTCGCCACCTCATTGCAGTGTTTTTAACCATATTGCCCTAATATTTAATATAAGTATTTATTTATGTACAAACTACATTTATAACATGTCGCAACCTTGCAACCAAAAATATGCTGTTGTTAATGGCTTAGTATTTATCTAAAAAACATTGATTTATTAACCATCAATGAAGTATTAATGAGAATGTAGAGAAAAGTTAAAATTAGTAGTAATAGCTGGTATCTCTACTGAAACTCAGGTATCACATTTCAAAGGATATCCCATAATAACAACAACAAGAATTAGTTCACACAACAGATACTAGAATGTCAACAATATACTGTACATTTGTAATTAATTATGTGAATAATAATTGTATGAGTTTAGAATTGTTCAGATCCATATTTATTTATGTTATTGAGGAAGTCTATTAACATTATTTTTGGTGTGGTTATTTTCATGACATCATTAGTATGACTGAGAATGTTGTGAGGGCTCCATTCTGAAGAGAGCCCAATTGCAAAACACGAGACAGGAGGACAGTGCAACCAACAGGAGTTTTTGTTTCACAGACAGAATAATCAAACAGTAGTGAAACTCTGGAGACGAGCAGGAGCTCTAGGGACAAGGGACCGGCTCTGGAGACGAGGAACAGGCTCTGGAGACGAGGGACCGGCTCTGGAGACGAGGGACAGGCTCTGGAGACGAGTGGCAGATGCTGACACGACGATCTTGCAACAAACAAGTGACAGGACTATTTATACATGAGGAAGGGGAACACAGGTGGAGACAATTAGGGCGGGGTTTCACAATCACGGACGTGGGAAGACAAAGGAGGCAGGGCTCAGGAGATCTGAAACAAGAGGGAGACAGGAAACTCTGAGTTTCTGGCTCCAGAACAGCTAATTCGAGTTGGTTTAATCAATTCAGCTAATTCGAGTTGGTTTAATCAATTCGGAGTAGTTTCACCGTGTACACCACAACTTTGAAAAGCCAGCATCAATGGAGCCCCGATTCGACGAGTCACCATGGCAACGGGGAAGCGGAGGGTTGCTTTTTCATCCCACTTGAAATGGAAATCTTAATGCGCTCATATGGCGAGTTTGAACATGTTTTTTAGAAAGAAATGAGACGCCGCTGCAGCTGCAAAAGAGAGGGAGACAGTGTGGAAGAACACTGCTGCCTGGGTCAGTGCGTAAGTTTAGTCCTAGTCTTTGACAAGTGCACTGATTGCATGTCGATACCTTTATTCAGTAGTTTCCTTGCATTGTAATGCACAACATTGCATAGGCTACTACATGTTGAGAAAATGTATATATGTGTTGCACAACAATGTAGAGATGGGGACCCTCGAATATTGACGGGTATTTCACACACTGCCACACATAGCCTAAATGTCGTCATCCATATCATGTTCTGTTAAATAATTCTATTTAAACCAACACAGACTTCTACTCAACCAGCAGATGCTCGTAAACCGGGTGGAGGCCGAGCACCGCCACCTCTAACGAAGGCAGCGGAGCTGGCCCTATGCCAGAAATGTTGCAAATGTAAGGATTAGGTTGTGTTTGTAGATTATAGACTGTGACGTGAAACGGTACCGCTCAGAAATGCAAGAACATCTCTCTGCAGTCGGATAACAATCTCCAGACGAATATTTAATTCTCTGTGCAGTAATGCTGCTGCTTCATCCACTGGATCGTTATAATGAAAGGACATGTCATAAAACCTGCCTGCTGACTGAAAGAATGAATGAGGAAATCAAACAGCATGTGTGGCTGAAAGAGGGCAGAGACAGAGAGAAACTCAAGGTTCACTGAGAAAAACTGGTCCCGACCAGGTTAACTTCATCAAGTCTGTTACTTAAATGAGGGAAAACTCAGTTTCCCTCATTTAAGGGGTAACAGACTCAGAGTATTCACTAAACCTGCTTTGTGAAACGGACCCCAGCATATGAACTTGTGTCCTTGTCAGTGGCGAGAACACACTGTAGGTGCCGTTTTTTCTTTTCACCGCTGCCCTTCACAAAGTCTATGCACGCCACTGTTGACCATTACACCTTTTTAATAGCATCACATATGTTATGGAACCAATTCAGGGGAAAGATCAAATAAAGCAGAACGAGGAAGAAATCCATTAGAGTATGATGTAATAGGAAATAAAAGCAATTAAAATACAGAGAAACCAGCACACAAAGTAGATGATGAAGATGAACATGAGCCAGAATTCAATGTCAAAGTCAGACTAATCATGACCAATTATTCACCCTCTATTTTCTGTTATTTGCCATAAAAATAAGCTCGCAGCACAGTGGATCCATACTATAAAGAGGAGTTAACCAGGCTGTTATTTTTGCAGAAACTGACGGTCACACTGACACGAAAAGAAATGGTGAGGTATGTGAAGAATAGTGTCTTTGTTCACCGTTCCTCATTGATCACTTCTGAAATACCTTCTGAAATCACTGCAGTGTTGCTCTGTTGCCTTCGCTGTCCCTCTGCAGTGTGAGTGTTTACAGTGCATAAGTAAGTACCAGTACTACTGCAGCGTATTCCTCTGTCTCCCAGTGACAAGGAATGTCCAGATGTTCCTGAAGAGACCTTGGCTTGTATTCAGACAGAAATGGTGCCACAGCCTTATGCTGCTCAGGTACAGAAAACACAGAGCAAACAAAACAATGCAGTTTGTTTCTATGTTACTGTCAGTGCTTGTGATACCACAGATACTGCTCCTGCTATTATTATTTCTTTTGTTACTGCCTGCTGCTGGTGGTGCTACTACTATTTCAGATATACTGCAACTGTTTCTGATACTGCTTCTAATTCTGGTATTGTCCTGTGACTGCTAATGCTACTATAGCAACTGCTATTTCGACTAGCCTGCCGGTGCTGCACAGCTTTTACCACTTCAGCTACTGCTGCCACTGCTGCTACTTTTTGAAATAGCAGGAGTAATTCTTACTCCTGCTATTTGTACTACTGCTAGCATCTACTACTAGTATTGCTACTACCTCTGCTGCTACTGCTATTGCTACTACTGCTGCTATTTTAGGGCTACATCTTCTACTTCTGACTTCTAACAGTGGTACCACTATTGGAACATACTGTATGTTATTGTTATTATACTGCTAATACTACTACAGCCACTACTAGTTAATCATATTATTTTACCTCATCTACTGATGATTCAACTAGCACTCCAACTTGTGTGATTACAACTTTTGCTTGTTCCCATGACACCACCAGTACCATTACTGCAGTTTGATCTGGATCTTTCCTCCTTTGGTGTTGTCTTGCAGGTTGCTGTGCTGCAGCCTGCAGCTCCCAGCAGGAGTAAACAGGACCTGATGATGTGTAAAGCTATGTGCATCAGCGTCGCCTACTCCTCCAACATCGGAGGCATTGCCACGCTGCCTGGCACCTCACCCAACCTCATCTTCTCCAAGTACCTCAACCAGTGAGTGACGTGCCGGACGTGCTGACAGAATGTCTGTGAGGAGGAGAAATTGGTACATGAATTAAAAAGGAAGGGAATGACAAAACAGAAAAGCCTGTGAAGGCATTTGAAGCAGCACACAACATGAATTGAACTTAATCTGTGGGTTGGTGTTTGCTAAATGTAAAACCGTAATTTAAAATTCTCCTGTGAAGACGGTTTGCTCAATTCAGTCTGCTGGAAAAAAAAAAAACACAAAATAACAATGTAATTAAATCCACTTCAAACACTGTCTTTAAATTCAGGATTTACCCAAACTGCAACTGTGTCAACTTTGGGAACTGGCTTCTACTGTGCCTGCCCATCAGTATTATCATGCTGATGCTGTCGTGGATATGGCTGTACTGGCTTTTCATTGGCTCACAGTGAGTGTCACCACCTGCTCCACTAATCAATTCTTATTTGTGTTTTTACTCCATTCAGTCTCTGTGTGTCATGCTATCTGGTCCGTAACCAGTTTTTCACATTCCAGTCGTTTTTATTTCACCCCACATGATCAGCCTTTCTTCTGTTGTCATTTTTCGTCCTGTCCATTGATTCTTCATTACTGCTACAACATCCCATTTTTTTATCAGTTCTGTTTTTTTATTGTTGGAAGATATAGTGGGCACTATAACTATACTGCACATGTTGAGTAATGTTCATAAACAGTGATGACAAAACACACTCCCGGGAGTAAAGGGTAATTCTGTACTTTTCAACCTGAATTCAATTTTCTCATGTTTTTTTCTAACTCACTATTATTGATATTGGTCCATTACTGAAGGAGAGCACTCAAAAGTGCTTTTTTGTCACTCTGAAATCTGGCGAGGTGATGTGTTGCTTAAGACAATGGTGGAATAGTGGAGTACCACTTGCCAGGCAGGCAGTTTGTTTTGTTGGAGTACAGTTCTCACAGGTTCTGTAGCAGTGGTGTCACTAGGTTTTAAAAATATGGCAGACGCTTTGAATAACAATACTCAAAAGTATCACTTGCCCTTTGGTTTATTTAGCATTCTTTCTCAAAACTGGACCAGTTTCAAAACTGTTTGTCCCCATCAGTCATTTTGTTACAAATCTATGAGAAAATGGGGTTGAAAAATACTAAAGTTCTATGTAGTCGTATCCGTTGCCGAGGGACAAATGTTACAAAACAGCGAATATCTCCGGAACGGCTCAAAATAATGATTTACTTTTTTTATGTTGAAAAGGGGAGACTTCAACCTTTCTGAAACATACCCCCGTGTTGTTATCTGGTGTCAACGAAGCGCTTCAGCTGGATGGCAAAGTCAGTGTCCAATCGGACAATCTTGCGCCGTCACATGATGTGCCAATATCCAATTGTACGGCTTTGTATCCTCACGAGGTGTATCAAAGAGTATCAGTAGCAAGATAGGTGCCTCCTCTGACTATATTTGTTGTTTCCACTATTGAAAATGGGCCCTGACAGAGACAGAGACAAATAAGAGGGCCACATATGGGAGGAGAAGCTGTGTTCACTGCTGGAACGGTGCCATAAAAAGCAAGCTACTCCTTGGAAATGCCAAGTCTGTGATGTAGCTAGCAGTCTGTCTCATTGCAGACAGAAACTGTTTTCAGGAGTGGCATCAATTTCAATAAAGCGAGTGGCTATCTTTGCAATTATTATGGTATTTTTACATTTGTATTATAGTTAGTCCCTAAGACCTTAGACAACATTTTCAAAATGTCCAGAAAGTTGTTTATTATAGTTTGCTGTGTTTTGAAGTTTATATTTCAATTTATTTTTTTTCTTTCTCTTTATGAGTCTATAGCTTTTTTACATTCATATGGCAAAATTATAACATGAATGTTATGAAAGCTCAGGTTGTTCTGAAAAAGGGATGTTAATTACATGATAGTGACTTACAAGATGACTATTTCATGAGCTATGATACACAAACAGTTCCAGGCGAGGAAAATTCCCAAAAATACCCTTAGGGTACCTGGGAGGTACAAGGTCAGTACAAGACCGAACTGCAAACCTTGCAAGGATTAAATAACTCTGAAAGACACTGAAAATGAATAATTCAGTTTGGATTTGTTAAATGTTTGATATAATCCCAGAACTCCATGATACCTGCTTTTTATTTCATCACAGGCAGGCTGGCAGAGACATGAGTGTAATGCTAATGTTAGCATTACCACTCTGATGGAGTCAGACAGGTTAAGTGTGAGTGCTGATGACATCTGCACATGCTCAGTAATGTTTTCATTAGCGGCCCAGCGCTGTGTGCTGCCAGTGTGCTTTTAACCAATCACAGTCAATCATTTAGTTCGCAGTGATCATTTGTCTATCGTCTATCAATAATATAATCTGTCTGTATGCACTGAACACACACACACACACACACAGATTCAGGTTCCTATGGCGATGTGGAGGAGAACAGTCTGAGAAAGAGAAAGCAGCAAGACGAGTCATAGAAGAAGAATACAGGTCACTGGGACCCATGAGGTGATCATTTATGTATTCATTTATGTATTCAGTCATGTATTTGTCCATGTACAGTATGAGTTCCTTAATTACTTCATTTCCTTCAGGCAATCACTTATATGTTTATTCATTCATTTTAAGTTATATTGTACCGTGCAGTTGTTCAGTCTTTCCTTTAGTTATATGTTCATTCATTTATTTATTCATTCAGTTATATGTTGTCACATCCCAGCTCTTAGACTACGAGGAGAGAAAGTGAGTCGATGTCTTTTATTGCACAACAGGTCATGTCTGAATATGATCATTTTCCGCCTGCAAGGAGTGCGACTGGAGGACGAAGCATCCCATCTAGAAAGAGAGCGAGAACCATAACAGATTAGCACTTCTGTGTTACCAACCTGCTTCAGAGAGTCACATGGAGACATAGACAAGGACACCATGGGCTCCCATCAGGACCCCCAGGCAGTCACCTAAAAGCGCACCAAATCCACCTTGAATCTTGCTTCATACTCAGCCTTGGAAACACTCAGACCCAAACAAAGTCCACTCTACCACTAAGCAAACTCTCAACCCTGGGGAAGCAACTTTTCACTGATCATTTCCACAGAATGCAGAACAGCACTGATGTATGTCACTGTCCATCATCCTCAAGGATTTACAAGGACTAAAGAGATCATAGATAATATTATGATTCTGGACCTCCACAATCAGCATCTTCTCATCCATGGTGTTAAACTGTTAAACACCATATAAAAAACATTTTACCTGGTCTCTTCCTGCCGATCCACCACAAGCACGGATAATTTTATTTTGAAAATCAAATGTTTTGTGTCTGTGATCTGCTCTGTGCTGAGTTCACACACCGTGGCATTGACAAAAGTTGTTTTGGCAGACGTTGAGATGTCGACGCTGTTCTGCATTCAGTGGAAACTTTGACATGCCATTCCACATGCAGTGGAAATTAGGGGTAAGAGTTGGTGACAGGAGGAGAGAACAGGAAGCCCCAATGAGGCAGCCTGGCTCAAGAGCAAGCCGCTCTCGACAGGGCATGTGTCACATTCATAACTGCTTACTGAAGTCAGATGACCAGATGAACCTAGTATCAGCTTTGCGAGCATGTGCTTCAGCTTCCTCATTTGACACATATGACATGTCTTGATGTACTTGTACACATCCCTCTCAAGGCGTGGCCAAAAGAAGTAGAGGATGTGGTTTACAGTCTGATGGACCCCCAAATGCTCTGACTGATGATATGAGCCTTTTCAGACTTCCCCTATGAACTTCTCTGGCACAACAGTCTGAACCACAGGAACACCAACACCATTTCTTTCATGGCATGCTTACTCATACATCCTGAGCTCACTTGGCCTTGGATCAGCTTGCTGCACCACTGCCAGGTCACTGTTAGCGTTTTCAGGCGGACTGAGAACCGTGCAAGGTAGTGGAACAACAACCCCCTTGATTGGCAGTGTCAGCTACATGCCTATGGCAACTTCCCTCCGTACCAAACCACAGTCAAGCTGCAATCTATGCAGTGGAACAGGCAACACAGATAACCCCATGCCCTGCATTAGAGTGTAATCTCTTGTACTACTGGAACCACAAAAGGCAGAAGAAAAGTCACATTATTGGAGTCAAACACATCAGTGTCAAAGGATTTTTACTGTCACCTTGACATTACTCCCCAAAATCAGTCATGACCAACAGACACAACCGTTGAAAAATCAGTGTCCTCTGGGATGCAAGCCACCATAGATGTGACCTGCTCAGAACCAAAAGCAGGAATTAGTCTTAGAAACGGACATTGCAACAGGTTGAAAATGGCATCTGCCTGGTAACCAACATCATATACAGACCTGTACTCCTGATCACCATGGTGAATCAACCATCTGCCAGAGTCGTGGCTCCTGCAGCTGAAAAATGAGTGACGAAATCTTTTGCAAACTTCATGTGTCTGCCCAACAGATTTTTCCCAAAAACTGAACCTCTGACGAGACGCTTTAGGCACCACCTCGTAGGCTTACAACACTGCAGCTCTCCATCTGACCAGTTCCTACAGTTAGCCATCGGCTCAAAAAGCAAAAACAATGTGTCTGGATCTTGTTCAGTAAACTGTGGAAAAAGATGCAAGACACATCAAATGAACACAAAGGCACCAGCTCACCAGAAACTCCTCCGCAGTAGCTATACTGAGAGAGGACAACACACACTCACTTTACTGTACCTGCAGCCAACAACTCCAGCACTTGACTGATGCGAAACAAGTGAGATCAATTTCCACAACCAGCACTCAAACCACACACACCACGTTGCTGAAGCACATCCTTCTAATTAGCTAATCTAGCTCCTAGTCTTCAGGTACTGCTCATTCATTCAACCCCCCTTCCCCTCCCCTCTCTCCAGTTCTCAGGAGGTGGTCACTGGGGTGATTTTCCTGCTGACGGTGTTGTTGTGGTTGACCAGGTCTCTAGGTTTCATGCCAGGCTGGACTTCTCTCTTTCCTCAGTGAGTCTCATTTCTGTTTGTATTTCAATACAACTCATTTAGACTGAATCCCACACCGATTACTCACTAATGTGGATTAATCCGCCGCTGAAACTAGTCCCCAACAAATGCACCATTGCCTCCTATTTGTTTTATAAATAATATAGTGACCATATATTTATGGAAATGACTGGAAATTGCTGGGATGTTTTGAAAAAAAACATTTTTATTTGCTTGGGTAGGGAAGTCAGAAAGTATATATATGGACCATAGATGGTTTTGGTGTTTTCATTTAATTTTTGTTTTCTGTCCTTATTTTGAGCCAGACACTCGAGCTACATCACTGACACAACTGTGGCTCTGCTGCTGGGCCTCCTCTTCGTCATTATACCGGCCCATGGACCCTTCAGAAAATATGGTAAAAACAGGATGTTACAATTTTGTGATTGGTAGGTTAGTCTACTGTGACGTCCACAGCAGGTCACTAGCATTTTTGATAACTGGCTGTGTGAGATGGCTTCTGTCCATCTGTAAACATGTGATCAGGATAATTTCTTTGATCCTCCCCTCCATACAGAAGCCATGATATCCTGGGTGGAGTTCCAGGCTTCCATGCCGTGGAAAGTGGCGCTGCTGGTTGGTGGAGGCTTTGCACTCGCCGAAGGCACGAAGGTACGCTGTGTGAAACATCATCCTTACACATCTATTATAGGTTCCTCGTGTGTTTAGGGAAGTCTGTACCGCCAATTTTCCATGTCAAGACCCCATAGTATTTGAGGCAAAATGCCTGTACGGCTGTGTAGTGAAGGAAAGTGGTAACCTTGCAGGGACAAGCACACCAAGGGTTAATTCCAATTATTAAGTTATGCCAAACCAATCATAAGACTTGTTTACGGTTTTCAGGTGATTTCATTACTAACTAGAAAAGCACTCAGAGAGCGCAGACCTCCGCCAAGGCGTCAGCGGCAACTTTTTATTTAAAGTTACCCCCGCCCCGCCAAGAAGGTTATGTTTTCACTGGGGCTTGTTTGTTTGTTAGGCCGGAAGTTGTTTGGCCTAACTTAAAACTGAGTACCACCAAGCCAACAAACATACAAATAAACAAACCCTGGTGAAAATATAACCTCCTTGGTGGAGGTAACAATAAAACAATAATATATATATATATATATATATATATATATATATATATATATGTATACACACACACACACATACACAGTGTATAAATGTTTGTTTATGGCTGTTTACAGTATGTAAACAGCCATAAACAAACTATATATATATATATATATATATATAAATAAACTGGTTCAAATCATCATGATGTGTCCGTGTTTGCAGGAGTCGGGCCTGTCTTTGTGGGTGGCTAAGCTACTGACCCCTCTGGGTGATCTGCCAGTCTTCGCCACAATCGTGGTCACCTGTGTCATTGTCACCACGGTAACAGAGGTTGCCAGCAATGCCGCTACCATCACTATCTTCCTCCCCATCCTCTCTCCTCTGGTAAAGTTACTGTGTGACCTCTCTGTGATTTTTTTTTATCTCATGATTTGATCATCATACGATCAGAAATAATGTGTGAGTCCATTGTGTGTCAAAATGTGTGTCCATTTTTGGAGAGCCCAAACGCACGACTTTGAGACAGATTCTGGGTGCAACCACAAAGAACTTAAGTGAGCACAATGAACAGGTGGGAATGCACGGTGTTCCAACAGGGAGATGGAGAGTGACGCTCATCACCGGGCGTCAAAAAGGGGAGAAATCAAAACCACTCACTAAAGTAGTAAGGGAAAAACACTTTAACGAAATACCTGTGAAAATAAAGAAGCTGACTAGAAGGCTACAAAATTAAATACAACTTAAATCTCTCACAAGGAGGCTACCAGGAATAAAGGGGAAAGCTAAGGGGAAACTAAAGGAGCTAGTGACAGGTACACTAGGGGAACACTGACTAATCTGATCAGGAAACTTACAAAACAAAAACCAACTACTACTCGTACACAATGAGGAGGACATTAACTAGAGCTACAAAAAGCAAACAAAAAGCTCACTCTTCTCTAGAGGAGGCAGACTATACAAACAACTAGGATCTACTCACACAGAGGAACATGCCCATCTCACGACAAACAAACAAATGATGAGACTATACATGAGGTAAGGGGACACAGACAGAAACAATCAGGGCGGGGTTTCACATTCACAGACGCCGGAAAACACAGGGACAGGAAACAAAGAGATCTGAAATGAGAGGGAAACAGGATCACTTTCAAAATAAAACAGGAAGAGACAAGATAACATGCAGGCACAAGACAAAAACTAACCAACTATTTTGGTAAACTTAACCAAAACAGACAGAAGGAGCATAACATAACAATTCTTTTCAGTCTTGTGTTGAGTTGCCATAAAATGTGTTACAGTGATTTAGAGTGCTGCATACACGTTTAAAAAATAGAAAACAAGAATGCTTCATAATCAAAGCACAATGCAGTAGAACATAATTCAAAATAATTTTCAATTAAACAATCAAAGTCTTGTTTTCCAAGCTCTTGGGATAATTACTATTAATGTTACATAATTACAGAATAAGCAGTGTTTTGAACTGCCTAACACTCTACCAAACGTGCATCAATCAGTATGATCAAGGTGGTTGCAGCAATGACTAGCAATGGGACAGCAAAGGAAAAATAAAATTTCAGAATGTGAAGAAAATGTGTGCAAACATTTCTTACAATAAATGACACTGAATTAACTGTTACTCTACTCAGGAGGCCTGATTTATTTTACCTTTTATTACTAGCAGGGACCAAAGAATGGGTTGAATTTCTCATTGAAGCAGCAGCCAGTAAAGGAGAAGATAAGAGCTGTGTCATTAGTGTTGTAAAAGGAGACCAGACCCTCTTCATAATCCACTCTTCAACAACCCCACCTTGTTGCCAACCAACCTAATGCCCACCCTGAGGTGGCTTCTTGTGTTCCTGGTGTTGGACCAATGACCATGATGACTTCACACATCAAAGTTATTTCAGTATCCAGACAGATATTTGTGTGTGATCCGTCTCTCTTCAGGCTGAGGCCATCCACATCAACCCACTGTATGTCCTGATCCCCGCAACCCTCTGCACATCCTTCTCCTTCCTGCTGCCGGCATCCAACCCACCCAATGCAGTCGTGTTCGCCTATGGACACATCAACACAGTGGACATGGTAAGTCCTGTGTTGCAAAAAGGAAATACAATTTACTCCTTCTCAAACTCTGAATGAACAATCACTAAAAGTTAATGTTAAATCATAACTTCTGCAGCTTGATTTCTGTTCCAAGTGAAGGCGGGGCTTGGAGTCAATGTGATTGGCGTCCTTGCCGCTCTGTTGGCTGTGTCGACATGGGAAGTTCCATTATTCTCCCTGGATACCTACCCTGACTGGGCCCCGGTCTTTCCTGGGTTCAACTCCACAAAACCCTAATGATGGGTGCCCACATCCCACTGTGAGGCTCAGTGGAAACAAACAACGCTGCTTCAGCCGGATGATCTTGAAGCTGTGTCTGCTCCAGGCACAATCAAGCCCTTGGCATGGTAGGAAAAGCTGTGAAACCTCTGTAAAACCTCTGTGTCCATCACATGATGAAAGACACTTTTAAATTAACCTCCCATCATGAACGCTTGAATAGCCCTTATTTAAATCATTCAGAGTCCAAAAAGTTGTTATATGCACTTATAGCACAATCCAGAGTAATTATTCCCCCCCAACCCACCCCGAACTGTGAATTTGGTTCTTGATGCCATCCTATAGAGGTTCCCTCTGGTTATGGAAAGTGAAGCCAATGCAGGGCCAAACTCAAGGCTTCAGTTAACATGTAATCTACGCTAATCTACGTTAATGTGGAATCAAAAATCAAACAAATGAGGGAATCTTGAATATTGATAAAATGAAGCTGTTTTAATGTTGTTTCTCTACAAACATATATTTTGTTCTTTGTAAATGCTACCTTTGTTGCTCTGTAAGTCAGTATGTATTTCAGGCTCTAATTTGATGAAGCAATGGCAGAATACACCAGAGCAACACTGATCTCTAGTGGCCACAGCGTCTCTGAAATACAGCCTCCAAACACAGACTATGGACATATTCTGGATACATGCACAGTATGAATATAATACAGCCAATTTAAACCAATACTGATGCAGCATCCCAGCAATAAATTATTCCTACATTCAGTCCAGTTTATGTTGATTCTGTGTCAGTGAAGTGTTCAGATACTTTATGGTAATGGAGGTTGTAGCCTGTAGCTGTGGATGTTTCTAATATTTTGTCTGCCCATGTTAACATAAGTGAACAAAATACTACTTTTCTAAAAACATGTTATTTCTATTTTATACTTTAATTTCTAAATCCCTTTTTACCATTTTAATACAGCATATACTCATCAACATAAGATAAACAGAAATTATTGAAGAGTAAGCTCACCGCAGAAATGCATCTTATTTCTGACCTGAGCCTTTTTCAAATCCACACTGAAAACTTATTTATTTAGGATGACTTTTAATTACCCAGTAGTGTGGTGACACTTTTATTTTTATTTTATTTTATGGATTTTATTGTTCTTATTGATTCTAATTGCTTTTATCTACTATCTATTGTAAAGCACTTTGGTTCACTGAAAGGTTGTTGTAAAGGGCTGTATAAATAAAGAACACGTACATTTTCATTTTACAATAAGTAACAACATTTAGTCACAAAGTGTGATACATTTTAGAAGAAAAGGAGGCAGGTGTATCTGTGCGTACATGCATACTCAGACATACAGTCTAGACATATATATTTATTTAAAATCAGTGTCTACAGTATTTTTCTTCCATGTTTTCCAGTTTAACGCGCCTTTAGAATGACAGCAAATGACTGAATAAATCCATAATTTGAAAATACAGTAAACTGAGCATTCTTCTGACAATTCAACAAGTGTGTGACAGACAATATTGAATCATTCTGATCAAATTCTACCATATTTCAAAAGAAATAAAGAGCTTTAATATATTTTGTTTGTGTTTAAATTATCATATAAAGTGCTTTCTGAATTTCCTTCATTCATATTTCTAATGATACAGTAGTGTATTTGTTTTTGCTGGTCTGTTCCAGCTCTCTGGAAACACGTTGCTTCCTCTTCAGTCAAAGATTGTCTATGTAGGAAGAGGTTTCATACAGCTGACAGTTGACATCTGAGGAAACCAACTGACCTGTGATTTTACAGAACGTTTTTTTTATTTTTACTTTTGTGTAAGCAAGACATTTGAATCCAGTGCTACTGGCAGACTCCACCATTCATGATTCAAATATGGAGAGCTAACCAATAGAGTAGAATAGAGTAGTTTTTTATTTACCCCCCATTGGGGGAAATTCATCTGCCACAGCAGCATAGACAAATTACAGTAGTAAAGACACAATAGATAGAAGCAATGACACAATAAGATAAGTAATAACAATAGAATAAATATTCACATTATGCACTAAACACAAAGGAATAAAACATTTTAATTGCAAATGAACTGTTAATTAAACACAATTACCAGATGAATAAAATGTGTTTTTTTTTAATTTGTTATGTGGATTGACCCCTATAGAATGAAATAAAAAGACAGTGCAAATTTCTCTGTGCAAAAGGATAGTGCATGAAAACAATGGCAGTGATGGTAATGAGTGCAGATTGTTTTAACATCAGACAGTGATGCTTATATTGTAAAGCCTTATTGCTGAAATTGATTGTAACTATATTTGATGCAGAAGAAATGCCAGCCATGAACAGTGTCAAACACTTTTATTTGATGCGACAAAAATCTTAAAGGAAAAGTTTCTGTATGCTTTCTGATATTGTTCCCGCAGAACAGAGCCAAGCTAACAGTTTTGATCTCATGTAGTCTAACTTCCAGAAAAGTATTTCAACTCTATCTATCTATCTGTGGTCTTTGTTACAATCACCCCTGGTGGAGGGAGATGTTACATTTGACTTACAGTATTTTAATCAATGTTGTGGCTCTGCTTGTAAAAACATTCAAACATTAATCGACCTACAAGTTACCTACTTGCTAATTTTATCCAAATGGTTAAAAAGGTTTTTGAGTAATGACATCAAAACCACTCCAAATAACCAGTTCTTACCATTTTCCCCATTATCCCCTTATATATATGCTCCACAATTATTTAACTTGGCTACAACATTAAAATGCATTTACATCTGTTCTTTGGGGATACTATGTCATATTCTATGTCAATACTAGCCTGACTAAAACACATGAATGCGTTACTTGTGTTGTTAATAACCTACTTCTGTTTTTCGGCTCTTGAAATACTGACAGAGTGAGACCTCTTCTTACTGTGTCTCTATCTCCGTATGCAGCTACAGGTTGCTCACCTGTATACTGGAGCGCGCGAGCACCGTGCAGCAGGCAGTGGCGGCGGGCGCGCGCTGCAATTCCTGCACAGAGCCGATGCGAAGGAACGAAGCGCACGTGAACCTCCAAATATTAACCGTTGTTTCTCCTCCCCTGTGGAGAGAAAACCCACGGTCCGCTCTCTCTTTCGGGTCGTGGCTCCAAACACCAACGACCGCAGCGCGGAAGGACAAAGGGTCGGTAAAGTGCAGCTCTTAACGCCACGTCGACTAAAACACAAACTAAAGCTTAAACAGTTTCTATCTTAAACGGACAGAAGCGGAGTTTTAACGCTTTGAACAATGCTGGACCCGTCCTCCAGCGAAGACACCGGCGGGGAGTCCGACCCAGAAGTTGTCCAGGAGACTCCGAGGAAATCGGCTGCTACCTCGTCGGGGAAACATGGGAACAGCCGGGCGGGCGACCAGCGGCGACATTCCGCCGCACCTGGAGCTGCTCCCGGCAAAGGTGCAAAAGACAGCAGCGCTACAGGTGAAGAAGAGGAGGAGGAGGAGAAGAAGGAGCGAGAGCGGATCCAGAGGGAGGAAGAGGAGCGGAAAATTAAACTGCAGATTTATGTGTTCGTCCTGCGGTGCATAGCCTACCCGTTCAACGCCAAGCAGCCCACCGACATGGCCCGGCGGCAGCAGAAGGTGAGTCTGACGCACAACATGCACCTGTTGTCTGGAACGAAGGGTCCTGTCGGCTGACCTCCATTTACAAATATGTCAACAAAACCCATTAGTTCGGCATTTGTTTAACCCACTACTTAACATGTTGTCTTCTTTTTCCCGTCGGTTCTTCTTTTGCTTTCACATTGTTGTTGTACCAAACACAGCTGGACAGTGACAGCCACTCTTGTTTTCTAACTCTTAAATTTGAAATATTTCTTAAACAGTTGCTATATTTTGTAAAGAATGGTTGCGGAAATCAACATCCACTTGAATTGTTTAATGGTTGGTGTTTCAGTTGTTTGTGCTGTGTGCGTCATGTCAACCTTAAATTAAAGGAAGGGAATCTGATATTGTGGTGAAGACATTGAGTATCTCTGTTTTTTTAAAACACATACTCTGTGTGTCTTATTTAATTGCCTTGGAAAAAGAACATGTCACGGAACCAACATAAGCCTGAGCTCATTCAAACCTGCTTATGTAGGCTAGCTCCCATCAAATGGGTAAAATACCATCTCAGTAAATCATCATTTCCATTACATGATGAAGAACAGTGTGAACTGTGCTGTAACACTTGCTAACAAAACATATAATCAGAAACTAGATGGGATTTCATCTCTTAACTCAGTGAGTGCCAGCTGTTTTATAAAACCAAAAGTGCCTTGTGCCAGCGTTTTTTGCAAATTTTGAGTCATTATCAAGAATATATCATATCATACCATACAGAATATTTTGTACTATGTCTCTTAAAGCATTGAAAAGCTCAAATGAAAGAAGAAACTCGCTATTTCATCATGTTTCTTGTTTTATCAGAGGTAGAGTAGAGACCACTCCCACCACAAACACCACTTTTTCTCCAAAATCTGTCCCTTTTGCTCTTTAATCTCGATTGTCTCCACTTCCTGCTTTGATTTCTGTGTATACTGTCTCTTCATACTCCAACTACATCTCCCAGAAGACCCAACATTTCTCACAGGCTGTGGGAGACCGTGATTGGCAACCCGCTGCCGAAAACCCACTTTGACATTGAAATAAGGCAATGAAGCTTCAGATTTTAAATGACTTCGAAGTATGTCAGTGGCACGCAAAGAGTTAAAGAGTAACAAAATCCCCAAATCGCTTTTTTTTCTTCGATGAAAACCCATGTATGGGTTGCTTCACATAGTCTGCACTTTATGTGAAGGTAGATCTGTTTTAAATACCCTGTATTTTATGCTAGACAAAGCCAGGCATGCACATGTGTTCAGTCTGAATTAGTTCTGTCTTATAATCTTGGAGTCCATGGGTAGGTTTGCAGGATGTAGTTCCTGGCTACAGCACATTCAGAGGACACTCAGCTGACTTGGCGAATAACTTACCCTGGGTTTGTTTTGTCCATGTTAGTTTCAGATGAATGCATCTCTACTGTGCTGGAGGGCAGCCTGGACCTACAAGCTCTTGATAAAAAAAGCAAGCAGGGGAGCTGGTTTTGACCAGAGGAACCCCAATGTTCCTCTCCCCCGCTGGGATCCTTGTTAATGAGTGTCTCGTGGTGTTTAATTTCAATATGCAGACAGGGCGTTTTTCTCATCCGTCTAGTGTGTGTTGTGAGCTGAATCAACTCCGACAGCAGGCAGACGTGGGAGTTTTTTCTTGCACAAGTGTAAGTTCAGAATATTAAAACCCATGTCACATTAATGAGATGGAAACTTGAGATCCAGCAGGAGATTATTGGCCTCTTTTTCAGTATATATTTTCATTCCAACGCTGGAAGTCCTGCTTCTCCCTGCGCCGATTCATAAATACACAAAGAGTGAATTCATTAGCAGACGAGAGGACGTGGCATTGATTCTTTGTCTCGCAGATGAAGAAATAGAGTTTCTCATGTAAGCATCACTCCCTGGTGGGAGGCGGGAAGGCGGCATGTGGTGAGTTGCCAGTTTGAATCCCTTGACTCTTGCCCAGCAGACTGCTCTGGATCACTGCAGAATGGGGAAATCAATATAACACTCGTCAGGATAACGGCTCATTGGCAGAAGCAGATTTATCTGCAGAGGAGTAACTTGTCAGAGGGCAAACCAATAACAGAAAGCAGATCTGAGAACAGCCATTTTTTTGTCTTTGAATTTCCACGTGGATGAGACAGTCCAGTTTGTGGAATTGGCACTAATACTGACTTTATTAAGTGGAGTAGGAGTTGTTCTGCTCAGTCTGTATTTCTGCTTTTCTGTGTGTCAAGTCAACACTATCTAGTAGTGTGTCTTTGCATCATGGGGCTGCTACAATCAGACCTGCATGTCACTGCAGTCTAGCATGACTGTGTTGCCGTGTGACAGGAATGCTTGTAGATAACGTAGGTTTGCCTGCAGCTCTTTCTCTGACAGCTCACTGTGTTTGCGTATTTTTATTGACCTCATGCAACCTGCCTTTTTCTTTCTCTTTTCTTCCACTTCTGGTTTTGTTTCTCTTAGCTTCTGTTTGCTTTTGCAGGTAAATAAAGGGAAAAGTTACTGTCTTGATTGGGTCAGACACCCTGAACTGCTTTTGTCAAAGTTGGGGCCACATAGCCATGTTTTCAGAGGAAGTTATATGGCCTGAAATCATTACAGATCAGCTGGTAAAGACCACCTTTATGTTTGTCGTTAACTAGCTAACAGTTAGCTAACAATTAGCTTACTGTGTGTTGTAGCAGCAATTTGATGTCTCCATAGTTTCTATGTGCATGCAGATTTTATCCTGAAAACTCTTGGCAAACCTAGATTTTTTTTTTTAATCAAATTAGGACTTTGCTTAAAAAGTCTTCTGTTGTGGGAGAGTGTGTGAAAAGTGTCTGTTGCACGAGTCTCATGGTCAGTGCGTGGGAGTTACAATTTTTGTTGTCTTCACCTGTTGTCTCTACAGCCTCTGTGGAGCTGATGTCTATATTATATTCTTAGAGAAGATGCAGGTCAGCTAATGTAATGTAGACACTGCATTTAACGCTCTAACCTCAGAATTAAAGATGAAGATTTATTGACTTTAGTGCTTTGGTGCCAAAAGTGGATTAGACCCATAATTAGGTCTCACAGAAACTGGTTGTCTTGAATCCTGTCAGTTTCCTGCTGGCCGCCTCTGGAGGCGGAGTTAATGATGCAAGCAGGCGCTTAGCATCGGCCCACGCGCTCGCTCAGCCTTCAGAGGGTTCACTGTGTGATGCTCACACCTCAGGGTTTCACCTCCCCAGAAAACACTTCCATGATTACAGGGCTTGTTTTTTTTATTTGGAAACTAAATCCAAAGAGTGCTGTCGATCAAGAAATGAGAGACAATAACTGTCTGTTGCCACGTCTTTTGATTTTTGTCATGAATTCTCAATGTTACATATTATATTGTTGTTATATTAAACCTAATATAAGGCTTTATTTATGTATGTACTGTATTAGAACTGTGCAATATGGACAAAATTGTATTTTTTTTCTGTTGTAATGTTACTGGTAACTTTATTTTCGCTTTCCATCGCACTCTCCTCCATCTCCTCTGTGGTGTAATCAGTGTTATATCCTCAGTGTGGTTTTATTCTGAAGGCTTACTTTGAGAGTCTGGCTACATTTGCGCTGTACTTTTGCTGTGCAGTTTGGCTGGTAATAAAGATGTGTTTTGAGTGCTAATAACTTGCTGTAGGAATCATTCACATGCAACACAACATCCTCCATGCTGCTTTTCCTCTGTTTACTCCCGAGCTTCAACTGCCGCAAACAAGTCCTTGCGAGCGGGGCGGATCTAGAAAAATATTTATGGTGTGGCGAGAGGGGGGCAGGGATTTTTGAGAGGTGGCAACCAGGGCTGGGCAATAATTCAATCTCGATTCGGGATCTACATAAAATTTTGATTGATTTCGATAATATGCTTGGGACATTGTTCCAGTGTTTCCCCTACCCAGGGTTCGAATTACTTGGGAGCCAGTGGGAGCTGAGCTCCCACAAGGAGGGGTAGGAGGGAGGAGCTCCCATGAAGGCAGTAAAATCCTCCATCTGTGGGTGTCTCTAGACCAACATTCATTATTTTAATCACAGATATAGTTTTCTGACTAAAACAAGCAGGTATCCCAAAGAACTAGTAACACAAAGTTTATTTGTTGTGGAAACATTTCTCAATGCCCTCCCCCCTCTATTTACGTACAATGGTTCAGTCCAGCGGGTGACAACGATCCCCATAGATCAGATTATAATTCGAACCCTGCCCCTACCTTTTAAGAGCTGGGAGCACTATATTCCGACCTCCAGTGAACACACCATAAGGCAAACTCTCCTCAGGGTCCTAAAGAGCCTGGTAGCTGCCTGTGCCTGTTGATCATGACATAATAAAAATAAGAATTAATATTGATGATGAGCATGAATAAAGGACAGATTACACACAATAACTCAGTTGAAAAATCCCATTTGTGCCCCAAACATTACGTACATATTGTATGAAAAAAATGTTCCATTGCTAAAATTAAAAAAAAAAATGGACACAAATCACTGTTAACTGTTTATTCAGGTCCAAATGCTCTGTAATTATTGTTATGGGGTACTGTGGAGAGATGGTCCTGCAGAACCCCAGACAGACCACGCTCCTTCCTGACACCAGTGTCACATTTTACTTCACATTTCACTTTTTTCCCCTCACACATTGGTTTTTATTAACTCTTTTAGTGCCAGTCGTTTTTTTTTTTTTTTTTTTTTGTTAACATAAAATGCCTTGTTCCAGCGTTTTTGACCATTTTGAGTCATATTTCAAGACCTACAGAATATTTTGTACTGTCTCTGAAAACACAGAATAGCTCAAATGAAAGTAGAGACTCTATTTCATCATGAAAAAAATGTTTGTTTTTACCTTGTTCCACTCCTGTTTTATCAGAGGAGAATAGAGGTAAAGGCCACTTTCACCAAAATCATCACATTTTAATCCAGAATCTGTTTTTCTCTTTAAATGCAATCCTTTCCACTTCCTGCTTTGATCTCTGTGGTGTGTATTAACTCTTTATGTCCCGACCACAAATCAGAGAAGCCCCAACATTATTCACAGGCTGCAGGAGACTGATCAGTGACCCGCTGCAAAAAAAAAAACACATTTTGACGGTGAAATACATCAATGGCACTCAAAGAGTTAAAGGCATTATTGGATTTTATCCTTTTTCAAAACAAATATATAAATACAAAAAATGTATGTCGTCATTTTAACAGCTTTGTAAAGGCACACCAGTGAGCAATACGTGAAGTTGTCATGCCAATAACCGCTGAATTCTGCGATTTCCATGTTTCTCAGCAGGACTCTCTTTTCCCCGTTTTTTGTTCTGACAGAATAGCGTCCTCTCTCAAAAATGTTGGATTTGGCAGATTTAGTGCCTGGACACCTTGCATAATATTACAACTTTTGTTAGAAAATCTTCTTTCTATTTCTCTGATAATGTTATCCAGAACCAGATAGAAGACAGACACACTAAAAGTGTTTGTTATCTGGAACTACATGCTGTCCCATGGTGGAGTGGATGACAGCATCCTGGAGCACCTTCACTGTCTGTCTTGGCCTCTTTGGTTTTTGCTGGGATCTATCAATATTACTTGGATGACATAAATCAAGTGTTTCACTCCACATTTCTTCAAAAGAGGTTTGACATCGGTACTGGGCCAATGTCTCTGTAAGAGCTTCAATCAGCTCAAAAGCCTTAGCATAGTCAACTGTTGTAGACTGGAGCATATCTGATAAAAATTTAGAGTCACTCAAGACCTTTCTGAACAGAACAAGAGACCCAGCAAAATTCAGAACAATTTGAGCCAATATCCCTCTTGCTTCAACAGCTCTTTGTGGATGGTTTATAGATGCAATCTCCTCAAGCACCTGTACTATTGCAGGCAACCTGTCCATAACATTGCAGCATGCTGTTTGCCTACAGGCCCAACGTGTGTCACTAAGTTGTTGGAAGAAGTTTCACTTTTTACTGCATCCACTGTAACTAAGTTTAGGCAGTGTGCACTACAGTGAACATAGAAGGCACGTTTGGCTCCTTCTTTTATTTTTGCTTGAACACCTGCATGTGCCCCCCACATTACTGCTGCGCCATCATAGCCCTGGCCAACAAGGCTTGTTTGTACTCCAGCCCATGCTTTTCAAAGAAGCATATAATCTTGTTACTTAAGGCGGCAGCGTCCAGGCATTCTGTCACTTCAAACTCCAGAAAGCTCTCATGAACCACACTGCTGTGAAAGTATCTCAGAAGAAATGACATTTGCTCTTTTTTCTGAACATCTTTAGTTTCATCAACAATAACTGAAAAATGCTTGCTCGTTTTAACTTCCTGGATGATTTCCTCTTTGACCATTGCAGCCAAGTACTCAAGTTTTTAATTCTGTATTGTTTTCCTGGTGTACTTTGCATTTTTAGCTTGTTGTTCAAGTATTTTTTTTAACGATGGTTTTATGCTTACTGAGCAAGTCCAACATAGACAGAAAACACAAATTTTTCCAGAGTCAAGAGACTCCGTGACTCTCAAAAAAGTAAAATTTCAGCTAATGTTTTGATGTAGTATTGATTTTCAGCCACCTGCCTCTTTCTTTGCTCATCTGTTAGTCCAAATATTGAGGTATTTTTATCCACAATTTTCTTGTTCTCAGTCCATGTAAAAAGCTTTTACATGGCCTTCAGATCTGGCATGAGAACAGAAACCACTGTCTTTCATCGTAGCCTTTTTCCAGTTACGATAACCCTTGAACGAGGTAAAAGCAGTTCTTGGGGCGTTGGGGAAGGAAAAATGCCCACAGACAAAACAGTAAGCTGCATCTTTCAATCGGGAATATTCCAATCAGGGATGAGATAGTAAAATCAATTTGGAACTATAATTGGTTATTTATAACCATCAGACTGTATCAACACACACTAACATTTTAGTCTGGGAAAGTATTTTAGGTTCATTTGTTTAATTTCACCTGAGCAATAAATCTAATGTATCATACACAAAATATTAAAACTCTGTCCCCATCTCATATCGCTTTCTGTTAGAACTTGGCAGCAAACACAGGAAGTAGAACCCAAAAGCACGACTCAAAGCAAAGTATCAACAAAAGTTTTTAATAAATAAACAGAAAACAACGGTACAGGGAGGGATGGACACTCTAACCTGGCTACCTGGAAATACAACATAAAACATCCATCAAGGCTATAGAAATTACAAAATAAACTCAGGAGAAAAGCTATGAAAACTACAACCCAAATCACCCTGACACTGGCTAATAATTGCTCAACACTACTGCTGGAGAAAAAGGGAAACTGAGGTCGCTCACAAAGGTGAGGAAAAAGGGAGACTTATCATTAACAAAACAAAACGCTCACAAACGGTGAGGATCAATAGGTGTAATACTATTAACAAAAAGCGCTCACAAAAGTGTGAGGAACAATCTAAACACAGAGAACACTAAACACAGAAGACTAACTACTCTGGCAGACAAACATGAGGAAGACAATCACAGAAACGAAGAAACAGCTTGGTGAACAAACAATCTCTGACAAAAAGGGGGTAACCTGACAGGAGACGATGACACGGAGAAAGGCTGGTAGACTTGGTACAGGAACACAAGACGTACTGGCACAAAACTAAGGGAGACGCAGACATAAACACACTAGGTAATGGGGAACAGCTGGAAACAATCAGGGGCGGGGCTGACAATCACCAGACAGGGAAACACAGGGCAGGAAGAGTAAAGCTGAAACACAAGGGAAGACAATTAATTTCAAAATAAAACAGGAAATGACAATACCAAATGACAAGACTGAAATAATAAACACACTTAACTTGACAGGTATGACAGCTTTCACCCTTTAAAGTTTCCCCAAGCGTTCATATTTAAGCAAAAGTGAATCTTTATATTTATTTGAAGAAGTCTAAGCAGTGTCTCTTAAAAACACTTTCCAGCAAACTGTTCATTTTTGTCATTTGTTGTTATGTAAGTCAGTATACTGTGCAGCAGCAGCAGCTTCCATACCGTGTGGAGCAGCTCCACTGGAGCTAGCTAATCTGTATCTCAGGCCCTCTCCTTTCACTCTCTGAGCCCTGCATGTTCTCACTTTCTCCCTCCTCATCTTGTTGATGCTCTCCCTCCTCCATATGTTCTCTGTGGTGTTTTCCCACCTCCTCCTGTCCCTGGTTGCCTTGTATTGTCTCTCTCTCACGTTTCTGGTGCCCTTTTCTCTCTCCTTCCACTTCATCTTTTTCTTGTCTCTTTCCTTCCACCTCTGCTCTCTCTTCTTCTGCCTCATCTTGTCCGTTCACCTTGCTCAGTTGTTCATTTTCTCCCGCCTTTTTCTTTGTTGTGGAAAAAACTATAAATGCTGCCTTTCCTCTTCATTGCTGCAAGATTTAATGTAATTCACTATGGTTATGTCAGATCTAGCTGCTATCAAAATTAGTATTGCAACTGCACTAGCACTGTGCATGCATTATAATCAAATTCCTTGACAGATAGTGAATCAGTTATTACATTGTTCCTCCTGTGTCTCCTTTCCTCTGGACTCCTGGTTCACTTGCATTTTCCAAACAAATCAGTCTCTTGCTGTGCAGGCGCAGCCACTGTCGCTCTGATGTTTTCTCGTGCTGCATTCTGTGCAGTCGGACATTGGCATATCCCGCTTGTAAATGTCAAATTGGCCGTAACATTTCTTTCAATTCGTTGCTGCCAAATGGGATGGCAAATGCCACCCTAAATGATAGGCTTGCCACCCCATGACAGGCGTATTTGTGAGGTCACACACTGATGTTGGACAAGAAGGCCTGGCTCTCAGTCTCTGCTCTAATTCATCCCAAAGGTGTTCTATCGGGTTGAGGTCAGGATTCTGTGCAGGCCAGTCAAGTTCATCCACACCAGATTCTGTCATCCATGTCTTTATGGACCTTGCTTTGTGCACTGGTGCACAGTCATGTTGGAAGAGGAAGGGTCCAGCTCCAAACTGTTCCCACAAAGTTGGGAGCATGGAATTGTCCAAAATGTCTCGGTATGCTGAAGCATTCAGAGTTCCTTTCACTGGAACTAAGGAGCCAAGCCCAGCACTTGAACACAACCCACACTTGGTGCTGGACAGTATGACCAAAAATTCATATCACAGTGTTTTTCTAAATTGTTCTAAATTGACTGTGTTGCCTCCTCCGTCGACAACTTTAGCCCGACAACATTTGCATAAAATGGTTGTTTGGTCAACATCGGCTTTTTTGCTGATGACCTGACCTGCTGATGAAGTTGAAGATCATGTGATCCGGTCGAAAGCTTGAACTTTCCAAGGTCAAGAAGAATGAATTTTGTTTTAACATTTTAGGGCTCGACAAGGTGATGTTTCACAGAGATCAACTGAATATTGGAGGAATGAAAACAATCACAAAAGTAATTGATGATGTAATAATCTCAAAAGTGATTGCTGAAGTGAAAAGTGAATTTAAAGAATTTAAAGCAAAGGTAGTTTGTAGGGTAATGGACCCATTACTGATATTTTAGTCTGGTTCAGATTATTTTGACTGATGCAATTTATTTTCAATTTTAGCATGGTGGCCATCAAAGCAAGGAGTTCAATGAGATGATCAGTACCTCTATGACTCTCATGTCTGTGCGGTGAATATATAATTATTAGACTAGAGCCATCAGCAGGTTAGTCAAGCCAGTTAAGAACACAGAATTTGCCTGCCAGCACCTCTAATACTTAACAACTGATCTCTTGTTTAAGTTTATAAAAATGTGGATTTCCCGTTTTATGCAACGTATTCTCATCAAATGGTTTACGTGATATCTTACAAAATCTAGTGTTTCATGTGTTTGCCTGCAAATGTCCAGTGTCAGTTTATGCATTCTGTCTTCTGTCTTGATTAAAAAAAAAAAAAAACATTGATAGGATGAGACAACAAAGCTACTTAATTAGGGTAAGAAAAAGACTGGTTTGTGTTTTACTTTCTTGGGATTAGTGTTGTCACTATACCAACATTTTGGTATCGATACCGGTACCAAAATATTTTTCGATGCTTTTTCCAGATAAAAAGAAAACACATTAAATGTCATTATTTACTAACTATTCATCAGGAAATAAAATAAAATACCACAAAGACAGGCTTTTCTAATGCATAGACAACACATTTTTAAAATAAATAATAAAAAAAAAAATGATTCAAAACACTAACATTTTCTTATTGAACTCAAAACTATTTTAGAACAGTGATTTAAAATACTAGGCTTTTCTTTTTGCACTTCAAATTTATCTTAAATCAGCATCTACACGAATGGCAAAAAGTTTAAAAGTCACTGTGAGAATATAATATAATCAAATAATATAAATGGGCTTTCTAAACAGAGAAAGCTAACTGCAGTGCAGCTTTAATTTTTTTCCAGAGCTACTTTTGTGGAGAGTGAAGGGGACTGGCATTGCTTGCTTTTAGCACTGAATGTGGCTTTCTTCATTGGTATTTAAGTTATTAATTGTTCTCTGAACTCCTTAGGGAGGTCTGGCTGCTTGTCCTTAAGGTGTTTTGCTAAGTGGAAGTGTTTCTACCGTTGGCCAGACATGTTTGAAACGCTGTTTGCAGTGGTGCTTCGGTGTTCATTGCTTCACCGTGCTCATTTGTTTTGAACCTGAAGTAAATCCGTGTTAAGACACTTCACACATCTGGTTTATCAACGAGCTGAGGCATGGTGAAGGTTGCAGCAGCTGCTCCTCTCTCTCTCTCTCTCTCTCTCTCTCTCTCCCCCCCCCCTCCCTAATGCCTTGTTCACACTACATGTCAATCAGAGTCGTTGACTCTCCGTTCTGTTCACACTACGTGAGTCTCTCCTTCCCCGTCACATAGAGCTGTGCGATATTATGATATATATTGTAATGCGGTATAAAAATGTCTACCGTACGATATAAGCCTCTGTTATTTATACCGTCATTTTAACATGTAGCTCCTTAGTTAGCTCTGTTGCTAGGCTAACATAAACGTTACTCTGGTTGTGGTTTAGATACGTCGTGTAAAGTACAACTCAACGTTGGATAATCCAAATGTATCATGCGAGTTAAAAACGTGTATTGTATGAAGCATAGACATAATAGTATGACGGCTACTGTAACCGCAGCAACGCATGTTTACGTCACCCATAAGGACAGGTCTGCGGCAGTTGTAGCTCGGAAGTAAACAGAGATAAAGCAGCATGGAGGACGTCGTGTTGCGTGTGAATTATTTATTATCAGTTAAAACATGTCTTTATTAGCAGCCAAACTGCACAGTAAAAGTAGGCTACAGCGCAAACAAAGCTTCAAACTTCCGGTTGCTCCCAAAGTAAGCCTTCAGAATAAAAGCATATAAGGGATTACGCCACAGAGGAGACAGGAGAGCGCAATGGAAATTAGAAACACATCAGAAAATAAATACTATATCGGAATATATATCGTTATCGGGATATAAACTTGGCTATACCGGGATATAGAATTTTATCCATATCGCACAGCCCTATCATCACAGTCTCGAGGTGTTCACACTACAGGCCTCTCTATTCAGCAGGAGTGTCTGACTGCAGCACTGCTGTCCACTCAGCCTCCCCTTCTTAATTCCTAATTAATAAATGAGCTGCTCATTGTTTTCGAAAATAATGATTTACAGTGATCACTAAATCGCTCTTTGTGACTGCTGCTCGCTCACCGACTCGCTCGCCTCGGCTCAAATTACAATGAGGTGACTATGAGGTGATTATTTAAAAAAAAAAAAAGTACCTGTTCCATCAGAGCACAGTAGAGTATAGTATACCAATTTAGTACCGCCCGGTATAGCGAACAAGCCTACATGGAATACATACAAACCCCAGTGCATCAGGGCATTCTGTAGGTATAGTTAGGACTGGTGAAACCCAGATCATGACATGTTGTGTTGAAGCTCGGGCGCAATGCCAAATTGAAGAACTAATCAAAAAATTGGAATTTTAGGGGGGAAAAAAAAGTGCCCTGCTCTGGTGTTTCTGAGAGTTTGAAGGATGCTTTACCAAACTCACTATGGTCCTGCTCCTAGCTATGTCCAGTATTTATTAATTATTTCCCCTCCAGCAATATATGAAATGTTTATCCTGTTTCCAGATTGAAACGTTAACAGGTTTTTCTGAGGTGTGTGTAAAGCAGTGACACATTAGTATATAAATCAGACTTGACCGTTAACAACCCTGGTGGCTTTGGGGGAAGTTTTGTAGAGGAACTGAAGCGGAGAAACCAGCCATGCCACTTCCAGTCTTTTCCTTGTTTACATTGCAGCTTCATTTCAGTCGGTTGTTTGAAATGATCTTGTCTCCTCTGCTTTTTGAGAAGCAGGTGCTTTGAATGGCTCATGTTTCTGTTTTTTTTTAAGCTCAGTTCATTTGTCTGAGGGTGTTAAAAGTCTGTTGAGTTGAAGTAATACAGGTCTGTGTTAGGGCTGCAACTAAGGTTTATTTTAATAATCGATCAATTAATTTTTTGGATTAATCAAAGAAACTTTTTTTTTTTTCAAATTTCCATCCCTTTATTCAAAAACAGGACATAATTTCAAATTCACAGTGCAAAAGAGTACACAAACAACAGGTTGTTGCATGAACAACCCAGAGCTTTTAAAGTAATAATAATAATGATAATAATGTGATGAATATGAATAGAATATGAATAAATAAATAAATAAATAAATAAATAAAATAAATGTTGATTTCAAATAGCTCGTGAAATGGCTCCTTGATGGAAAAGTGTAACCAGAGTTCAAGGTGTGGATCACTGTAGTGTCGCCTTCATCTTCAAACATCGACAGAGGCCTCATGTCAGTTACCAGTATGTGGACACTGCAGCTTGCTCTAATGTACAAGCCGTATTTTTCCATCAAACAGCCTCATTGCTTGCTGTTTTTCTCTGGAATCAGAAAGATAGTATGATTTTTATATACTTGCTCATTTTTTTAAAGCAACTCAGCACATGCCTTGATGATTTTCAAGACTAGTTATGTAACGGTTAGTAACCCAAAGAATTCATTGAATTGTTACTATCATTACAGTAAGTGCAAGTTAAGTTTATTTTAACAGCACATTTAAACACAGCTTAAGGTGACCAGGTGCTATACAAAAAGAAGATTTAACTGAAATAAAAAGTAAAACACACATCAATAATAAATGATGTTCTCCCTCAGTCATTAACCAGCTAACACTGATGTTACTTTAATGAACAGCTGGTGTGAAGGAGTACACACCAGCATCAGCAGGGACTAATGTTACCTTTCCTCACTTCCTCACACGTTATAGTGACTTATTGTGGTAGTGCCTTACATGTCGCTTTGGTAAAGCTTGCAAGCAACACACTTTCATGCATTATATAAAGTGAAATACTCCCACACTTTAGACGACTTCGGTCGAACCATTTTCTCCGCCTCACCATGTTTAAAAAAACACCTCTGCTTAGTGTGAGACACACTCTGCTCTTCTTCTGTGGTATTCTTACAGCAGTGTGCATCCTTCAGCTCAGCGAGCTCCACGAAGTAGCAGGTGACTGACACATCAGGCGAGGCAACAAGTTGATCATGAAATTTGTTGCCAACGCTTTTAATAATCAATTTTTAGTGATTTTATTAATTTGTTGTTGCAACCCCAGTGTATAAACACATAATACTCATGTCTTCTATCTCAGAGGGTTTGACTTATGTTTTGTGAAAATAAACAAGTATCTGGTATTGATGAAATCTTCCAGGAGCAGTTTGAACATACTGCAGATCAGACGAAAGGAAGGAAACAGCCCAGGTTTCACCCAAGGCCATCTAGATAAGACTAAGAATGTTTATTTCCCAAAGTGGCTCAGGTTCATTCTTAATTCTGATGAATAATTTATTAAGTTGAATAATCTCCCTCCAGAGCTACAAATTTGACCTGATCTGTGCATAACTAAACCATGTGGCAAGACGAGACGTTAATAGTAATGTTGTTTTTCTTTATTTGTTCCTCTTCTTCTTGTAAATTGCCAAGCTGGTAAAATCTCCCTCATTATGACACAAGGGACATGGATGTGTGATACAAAGATGACATGTTGGAAAGTTTGAACCTCAGCAGTTTTCTGCTGTCTGGGAGGAGACAGGTGGATTCTGAAATGGTTGATTAACATCTGTAGCGCCAGGTTCTGTTGTGGTTGATGTGTGACTGGTAACTGCAGGGAGGCAGTCAGCTCCAGCACAGTTGGACAGCAGCCTGAAGCAATGGAGGTTTAACCACCTCACCACCTTTCACATCCACAGTGGAAAGCAACTTTGCTCAATTATTTCTGAGCTCTTTCTTCTGCACTTTCTGCAGAAGTTCTTTTCTTTTGTTTCTGTCTTCAGGAGTGGACGAGGAGCTGCTGCAGTCTCAAAAAACGTGTTTTACCTTGCCGTTTTATAACCTAACATATTTGTGAGCAAAAGAGTGAAACAATTATGTTACCACTGTTGACCTTGTGGACTCGCATAGCTGAGCAGCGTCTCTGCAAATTCAATCTGTGTTGCAACCTTGAGGCTTTTTCAAATATGATACCTGGTATGAGACATGCAGCCAATAATGGAAATGAGAGGTTCATGTATTGATGTATTTATTTGTGAGATCTTTCATAATTTCAAGGGGGAAACTTCCACCTGTTGTTGTTATTGTTGCTGTTTTCTGGCTTGTCAAACACCGGAAGCCTTCAGTCTTCCCCCGGTGGTTCTGTTTTTGTCCTGTTTCCAAGCACGCCTGGCAAACCAAGCAGGGAAACCATAACTGCAGAAACCCTCCCATGCTGACGGAGACCCACGCATCCCCTCCTGCACACATCTAATCCCCTGGCAGCTGTTTATTACACAAACAAGATAAGCACCATCTCCTCCTGCTTCTGTGCTATAAGAAGCCACTTCTGCTGATGTGGAGGCTTGTTTTTATTTGTTTATTTTTTTTTCTGAGGGTAGTGGGCGAGATTTTTGGCCGCAGATTTGCTGGAGGCAACTTCCGTCCTCCTTTGTCGTCTCTCCTTCCTCTGTCAAATTCCCTGAGACGGGGCTCTTCTTAGAGGGTTATGTAACCTCATCCTCCTCCTCCTCCTCTTCCTCTCAGAGAAGTGAAAGGATGCCTCAGCAGGGCTCTGACAAAGCAGGGAGCTCCGTGAAGAGCATCAGACAGCGGGTCAGCTCAGGCCTGCAGCTAAAGATGCTTCTCAGTCAGCTCCAACTCTCTGCAGTCATAGCTACAGTGTAGTCGAGGCTTGAAATTGACTTCATGACCATTAAAAAGGGGCATGCAGACAGTGGTGACAATGTACATCTGGTAACATCTCAGCCAACCACTTCCTCTTTAATAAAACACTCTGTTAATATACATAATCATGTACTGTTTTCAGGTATTTTAATGGTGTGAAAGTAAAGCCTTCTTACCTTTAGTGTGATGCTGGCACAAGGCACTTTCGATTTTAATAAACGGCTGGCACTCAAAGAGTTAAGATCAATTTGACTGCAAACGATCACCAACCACAACACACCTGAATCCTGAACCCTGACGGTCTGACAGAAGCAGGCCTGTTAACAAACTCAACAAAAGCTAGACCAACAAAACATAAAGAAAATAAACCAGCTCCATTTTTTTTTCATGCTGAATGCACAACACAAGAAACACAAGATTGTAAAGTGGTGATATTGTGTGATTCTTTGTGGAGTAAATTTTACAGACTTTACTATTAATGAGTGGAATTACCACAATTACTGTAATGGTACGGCACAAGTGACTGCATATGAGCGCTGAAGTTGCAGCACCTTTATTGGCCAAACCCAACAGTGAACTCTTCACTGTATTTTCTGCTGCTGATGTATAGCAGAAATTCACTCTTTGACATGTTCACACTGCTGGTGTTCTGTGTTTTTGCGTCATTCTGTTGATGTGTAATTGCAGCAATATGAAGTACAGATGATTAATGTTCAGTCAAATGCTTGATAAATAGATGTGACAATTAGTTTAAAATGTAATAAGTAATATATTATTCTGCACTAAACTAATTGCCTCTGGTCCATCAGTTTGAGGTCTATGTCCTGCTTTCCTCTTGAATGCAGTAACAATAGTTATTTTAAGCTGTTTGGAAGAATAGTGACCAATACCTGTATTTTATTTTCTGCTCATGATCTTATCTCTGTTTATGTGCCCTGAAAGCAACCTGTGTTTTCGAATGAGCGCATACCTAAATCATCCCCCTGACTGGAAAACCTCCCTCTAGCTTGGTCTCACTTTCTCTCCTCACCTACACAAACCTCTCAGCTGAATAAAATGAATTACAACAGAGCAGCGGCAGCATACTGAACACCAGACAGATGACACTAGCAGTGTTTGAGGATATGAGGGGGAGTTCGGTGCAGCCACATATTTGCAGTGCAGGGCTACATTCATCTTTTTAATCTTTCCTTCTCGTTTTGGTCATTATTTTTTCATGAGAATTCATGAAGCGGGGGCAAATCAATAGAGCACAGTATTGTGATATTTTGTGTGGCAGTATTGTGTCGATACATGAATCTGATATTGATCTTTTACACTAAACAATCCGACAGCCTGGCTGCTGTTCTGTTTTTCGGAGATTGTAGCTGGCTTAGTCTTAAAGCCAGAGTGAAGGCTGCTATCACATTAAACTACAAAGCCTACTGTTAGAACTTAGACTTGAACAAGTACAGAACCTTAAAAGCACAGTTTATTTCAACAAATACAAACAGAAGATCACTTGGCTAGTCACGAAAAAAACTACTCAATAACAAACCTGACTAGCTGACAGTGGCTATAAAACTTTCAAATATTAACAAACAGAAACACTCCACAGACTGTAAGTTTATTATTCATTATGCTAGAATACAAAATGCTCACTCTGAGGCTGACTATGAAACCTGTCTACTCTCTCTACAAACAAACCTGACAATCACAAAATGTGATTGACATAGACTTGATAGACCCCAGCGTGTCCAGGAGAGTTCTGGCTATGGTGTTTGTGGTTGTGTGAGTGCCTTGGTATCTGGTGAGTCTCTTCATCCTCTGTCACATGGCCCTGGAGGTGTTGCTGTTGAAGTGCTCCTCTGTGCTCTGTTGGTGTCTGTGCTTGGCCTGATGCTCCTCCTCAGTACTTCCCCCATGCCTCTGACCTGTGGGTCTCCTGATTTAAAGGCAGAGTCCCGAGCTCTGAGCAGAGTCCTCACCTTACTGCTGAGCCCCGGCTTCTGTTTGGGAAACACTTTAACAGTTTTAGTAGTTGACACACTCTCGGTACAGAAGTTGACGTAGGTGAGGACAGCATGTCTGTGGTGTCAGAGCAGTCCTGCAGCACTTCCTCAGTCCACACTTTGACTGTTTTTAAAAGATGTACTCTGTCGACAGATGGATTCAGGGCCAGAGAAAGGTGGTGTGTTTCCCTCAGGGGTCAATAAAGGAATTCTTCTTCTTCTTATATGCATCTGGGATGGTAGTGCAGACCTGGCCCAGGGTGTTCTCTCTACTTCTTTATATTTTTGTAAAATTTAGGCAGGACATACCTAACTGAATGGTACCAACCGTGTCATGCTAGCTTGTCGAGAGTAACCCTAAATACCGAAATAAAATGAAGTTGAAACCATGCCTAACTCACACTCGGCCAGCGTCCACCCAGTGTTCACCTTCATTATTATGAAATGATGTGTAGATGACAATATGCATCAGTCATATGCATAGTTTTTAGGATGACACAGACGTGGAGATGAAAAATAAAGTGAGGACCGTCATGATAATAAAACATCACTCATTTTCTGCCGTCAGCTCCGAGACCTATCCTAAGGCGACATCTGACTTTACATTGAAAAAGAAGCATCATGTTATTTCCATGTTTTAATCATCATCGTTAATTGTTTTTCAGTGGCTGTAACAATTATTGATAATTAATATGCTCAATTTCTGTATTTTCTGTATGTTTGGAGATTGTGAAAAATGCCCATGAAAGCTTTCCAATGGGTCAGCAGTTCTATAACATAAGGCAAAGAAGAGAAAACACTTTATAAAGCTGATGAGAGGAGTGTGTGTGCACACTCATCAGGTGAACGCATCTGATATTTACACTGTTGTATGAACAGAACAAATTGATTTGATTGTTTGGGATAATCCTGCATAAACATATTTAAAATCATTCCCCTTCTCTGTGCTCTCGTCATTCATTCAGGTTTGTCTTGTTGGTTCTTCGGGCAGCGAGTCCATTCATGTATCATAAATGGATTTGTAGTCTACTTTATGGTTAGTTATTTTTATGTTGCTCAGTAATGAGATCATGATTATTTAACATGATTGCTTATTGACATCATACAATAATCATGCATTTAGAAAGAACATGTTTCTGGCTACATATTAAAGTTGAGTGTGTCAGGCGCTAAGGGCCCAGGTGAGGGGTGCTGAATATCGCCACCATAATCCCGTAACTTTCCAAGTCAACCTTAAGCCAACTCTGCTGCAAAACTATGGTGGAAACATGTCCAATGAGGTCCAGCGCCATGGAGAGTTCTCATGAGGGGATCCTCCAACACCAAGTGGCCACCCATCACCTGCTGGAGAAAGGGGTGCACTGGATTTATAACACACGACCAAAGTGTATTATTGAGAAAAATTTCCAAATTGGTCATACGGGGTTAACTCCACGCTCCCTTGAACACAATGTTTTCTGTCGTCCTCTGGAGGCCAATGATATCTCTGAGTTGTCACGAATAAATAGGTATTGACAGGTTGAGCGGCTCGCCTCAGTCTCTGTGTGGCAGATGGATCGGTCCGCGGTTCCGCTTGGTGCTTCCGGTGACTAATGAAGTCCCCCGAGGTGTCGCCGCACAACGCTCATTTGTTGAGATGGCGGCCCGCTCTGTCGTCCCTCTGCAGACCTTTTTCTTTCTCCGCTGTGGTGCCTCCATGTTCTCGTGCAGTAATGTGTGTCAGTCTAGAGTTTCAAAAGATAAAATCCTGCACTCTGTCGAACACCATGTGTTGAGTTTGTCTTTATGCAAAGTGTGTCATTTAGATTGATTTGTTTCCTTTGTTTCGATACTTCCTTTGGGGAAGATGTTTGTATTCTGATGCTGAGTAATTGAATTTTAAAAAAAGCGAAGCAGTCCCACGCTGTATGTCTTCTTTTTTTTTTTTCGTTCCACCCACCCATAACACTGTTTTGGCAACAGATGTTTAAGTATCCAGAGGGTCCTTCTCTCAGGAACAACACTGAATCCTCTCTCACAAGTTAACTTGGTAAAGGACTTCAATGGATGTAATCCACTGTTTCAAAAGACATAGGTGTCAAGTAAATCCTATGTGGCAGCTGAATCTGGCTTGGAAGGAGTCTCTTAGTATTCTGTAGGGTCATGATGCCTTCAGTCTTCCATCAAAGGACGGTTTTGTTTTAATTTGTCATTCAGTCCAGCAAATAGTTAGCTCCTAGTCTGAAGTCTTCTACCACAGACTAATGTGATGCACTGGGGATGATACAGGCAAAATCAAAAAAGTCCAAAGCCTAAATAATAGCAAGAACGCATTACCAAGCCTTTAGCAGCCTTGGGTGGGTGAAAAAGACAGCTTTGCTATTCCTAGCTCATGGGCCGGAAAGATTGGTGTGAATGGCAAGCAAATTTAAGACTCCGCTACTGAACATGAAGCCAAAAGATGAGTCAATATGGATTAGCCAAGGGGCGAACCGGAGCAAAGATATGTCTACGTCAGTTAAAAATGAGCACAGGCTTTATGAGTCTGCTTCATGAAAGTACAGCGACAAGACAAAAGAGAGATTGGAGAGACAGAAATAACTTGAGTTGGTTAGAGAGATTAAGACCAACAAACAAGTTTCTGGTTAGCTGTTTGCCAACATCTGTGCTGGCTGTTGGGTGCAAATCCACAAGGAGTAGATAGTCCAGTGGTCAAATTTACATGAATTAAGAATAATAATGCTGGGATGTAAGGCCATCACAGAGTTGTTAGACTCAACTCTAACAAATGTCAACCCTTCAGATGAGTAAATAACTGAAGTTAATTTGGTGCAACAACTTTTCACATAGCGCAAAAAAAAAAAAAAAAGAAATTTATCATGATTAACTTCTACAGCTCTCCGTGAGGAGTGAATGTATATGTGACCAGATATACGCTCATGTATTTCTGTTTTCTACCAGCTCTCTCTCAGTGTCATCACACTTTCCAGAGCTGTGGAGCGTGAACACTCGCATGTTTGTGGCTGTTGATTGTGATTCTCCTTTTGTATTTATTTATTTGTCTTTAACTGGAAGCTTTATTGTGTTGTGTCCACGAGTGGAGCTCCAGCAGTGCTGCAGCTATACTTTTAATTGATTTTTCACTTATTGGCAACTATACATCAGCCCCCTAATGAGCTGAATTTTACTTCAAACGTCTCACTAAATGTTACCTAAATGTTTACATTATAGGTTCTAATATTCATAGAAAACAGATTTGCTATCAGTGTTATGATTCGTGGAATCAATAAGCATCAGCCCATGCAGTCCTGTATGCCTCTGTTCTTCATATTGCATTATGTTCATGAACTGTTGCCTGGGTGGAGCTACTGTAAAGCATGAAAGGCTCCGCAGCACTCTGTCTATTAATTTGAAAATTCTGGAAGGGGTTCTCATGAATTTTGATGAGATTGTCCAAACATCCGATATCCCAAGAAAACACTTTTTTAAATACCTACAGGTATGGAGCTTTATCTTTTCTATGCAGAACCAATCACTGGCAATTCTTGTACTTTCATCCCTAGAAGAAATTATTACCAATGATTGCAGTGGTAAAAGGCTGATTTCTTCAATATACAACTGGCTTGCATCAGGGTCTGGTGAGACATCAATAGGTAAGCTTAATGCATGGGGGTCAGATCTAAATGAGGACAATTCAATTGTTGATTGTAAGACAGCATGTGAAAAGGCTCAATCGCGAACCGCCAACAGTAGTTTAAAGATACTCCAATACAACTGGCTGATGCAGACATATGTCACTCCTGTCAAGTTGAATAAATACAACATAAATATACCCGATTTGTGCTTTAAGTGCAGAATAATGTATCTATACTGTAAAGCAACTTTAGGTGTCATGAAAAGCGCTATATAAGTGTGATGCATTATTATTATTATTTGTGAGAGTTTAGGGCTGCAGCTATCGAATATTTTAGTAATCGAGTATTCTCCCGAATATTCCAGCGATTAATCGAGTATTCAGATAAAACATAGTTTTGCTTAGTTAAAGACCAATTATAAATATATAAGCGTAAACAAGACATTTCTCTTAATAATGAACAACCAGCTGGTTTCCTTTTTTAGAAAATTTACAAAGTGAGTGGGACTGTGGTCAGACAGACAGTATTAGCTCAAAGTTTGGTGCTACCTAACAAATATTAGCTTGCTCACACACTCAACCACAATGTTAAAAATTAAATACTATATGCTGAACATCATGTCAGCATTGTTACTGTGGGTATGTTAGCATGCTGACTTTAGCATTTAGCTCAAGACACTGCCCAACCTGCTGTATGTCTTACACCTTCCACTAGGGCTGGGTATCAAACTTTAATACTTTTGTAGCACTGAATGAAAAGTTCTGATCCTATTGGATATCAAAAAAAATAATAATTTTTTGGTGCCAAATTCCGATACCCAAGTGTCTGTGAGCCATGCTCTCAGATGTCACTAGGGACGGGGGGGATACAGTATGTCCTCTTCAGATTCGCAGAGCCACCGATCCATCCCCCCACTTTCCCAGCATAAGGAGACAGACATAGCTGGTAAAACAGCACATTTATGTCATTGCAGCAGCATTGGGGGGCCGGTGTTTGTGTTTTCGATTCATGGTGTGCTCACTTGTACATCAATGTCGGAATAACCAAGCTCCAAGTCAGAATTTAAATCAGAGCCCTCTGTGAAGTTGGATCTCCACCTCTGGAAGTCAGATTAATCTCACCAACCCAACATAGAATTCATGATAACTGCTACTGACATAAACAGTAGCTACATGGCTTGTTGTACATCTGTAAGGCTGGAAGTGCTGGGAGTACTAAACTTTGGGGTTAAGATGATCTGAGCTCCAAGTTCCGACTTCCAGTGAGTGAACACACCATGAGCTAACCTTTCACTCCCCAGGCTCCTAAAGAATAACTAGTAGCAGCCTTTTCCTGTTGATCATCATCAGACTATTGTCTAGTATGTCTACCATGATAAAGCCCAAATTACACAAAATAATTTTTTGAGTTGAAATCATAATAATAAAAAAAATTGATATTGATGATGACCATGATTAAAGTCCAAGTTACCTAAAATAACTTATTGAGGTATTGAAAAAAGAAAAAATCATTGTGGAACCGAAATATAGCCAGTCCTAATTATAACTCATGTTCAAAGTCTTCATTGTGGAAGGGATTGCTAGAAGTTGTGGTCTAATGGATGTCATTGCTGGTCATGGTGGCAACCCAAAAACCTGCAGGATGCTGTCCAGCTGAAGAAGGGGGCCTTTCGGGCTTGGTCCATCCCGAGGGTCTCTGGAAACAGCAGATGGGTACCAGTTGACCAGAAGGGCTGCAGCAGTGGTTAGATGTTTTTTTTTTTTTTTTCAAATATCAAACATGCTTGTAAACTGTGTTTAAAATAAATAAATAAATAGATAAATAAAAACAACAAACAAAAAAACAGGTCATATGTGGGCCTTTTTACCCTCTCATTTATATGTCCTGAGGTACAGAGACATTTTTCTTTGAACTATGTTAGTCTCAGTCCCTGTTCAGGAGCTCTGTAGCAAACAGACCCTGTTTTAACTCTCTTTGATCCCTCCACCCAGCAAATATAACGATCACCCGCAGAAATAATTATTATGCTTTCCATGCAGTACCTCCCATTTAACAGGGCCCATACTGATGAAGGAACCAGGAGACATGTCCCTGAATCTGATATTTCTAAATCTCACAACTTAGAGAGATGGATGTTTATCTATATACTGCTGTGTTTTTATGAAGCACACAATATTTTTGCAAGTTATCAAGTTATTTGGTGTAAAGTGGTTTCTTCATGAACAAGGTCAATATCGGTCCGATATCAGCTAAAAAAACGAGTGTGGGATTATATCAGACTGCATCTAAAATCTCTGATATAAACACTCCGATATATGCTGAGCCCAGTGATCACAATAACGGCTGAGCTAAGGTGCTAACAAAGTAGCAAGGAGCAGGAGTGATGTTGGCCGTATGGCAGGATTATTCATTTAAGTCCGACGTTGCAGCTGAGTGCAAAGTGTCCCGTGGTGGCAAAGAACCGAGTTTAATATAAAGTGGCCAGATTTCAAAAATGAAATCCCGGGGCATTTCCAGCTATAATAACAGTTAATACAGCAGCCATTGGTTAACTTGCTGCTGTATTGCTGAAACCACTTTTTTTTCCATGATTGCCGAAATCATATGCAACATCAAACGTGTATTGCGAATCAGTGTAGATTGCAGCAACTGGCTATATGACTATATATATTTTTTTATATTGCGGTGATGATGGTAATGTCACTTTTATCCAGGCCTCTGCTAAAATTCTCAACAACAAGTGCCATGTGGCAAAGCTAATGCTTCAACAATTTCCCAATCATTTGCCACTGCGGATCCAGCTAAATATCAGCTGGCCTACCGGTAGAACCATCAGTATGAAGACGCATATATGAATATTGAATTGGAGTCTGCAATAAATCCAGTCGTGGAGATGTACTCATACCAATAACTGCAACGCAATCATCGTCATCAGTGTCAACCAATTGGAGGAGAGTGGCGGGGGAGACAGGAGGTGAATGCTTTAATGTGAGGACTGGAAAGAATAATATGTTGAGTAACAGATGTGTTCAAGATTTGCAACACTGCATGTGGACCACACAGTCATAAGCCAGCACAATGGGAGAAGATTTCTCAATCATAGTGGCAACAGCAGCCACTGCTTTTGGGCAACCTGAAATGCGAAGAACCACAGGTGTCAGCTGAGAGGAGTAGTACGCAATGGGATGGTAGTGGGGGCCATGTTTCTGCACCAGAATGACGGTAGTGAAGCCATTTATCTCAAGCATAGGTAGATGGAACGGCTGATGATAGGTAAACCCAGTGCTGGAGCCATGGTGAGAGCTTCTTTCCGATTTTGAAAAGCATTTTGCATTTCATCAGTCCACTGCACTACAGGAGAAGACTGTAGTGTGGCAGCTCACAAAGGAGAGTCCATAGCAGCAAATTCAGATATCCAATGCCTGCAGTAGTTAGCCATTCCCAGGAAGGAGAGCATCTTATTCTTTGTTGTAGGAGGGGTATGTTTATCAACAGCCTCACTCTTTCAGGTTACAGGAGATGTTTCTCAGACCATGACCCAAATATGTCACCTCTGATCGGCAGAATTGGAACTTGGCTAGTGATGCTCTGTGGCCACACTCATGCAGTCCTTGCAGGAACAAAATGGAATCTGAGTAGCAGGCCTCTGCTGATGGAGAGGCTATCAAAGATCATCAGCGTACTGCAAGTGGAGGTCATCCATGTCCCTTTTCACTGCCACTGTGTACGCCCTCGGACTCTCGACAAAACCCCGTGGCAAATGTCTCAAAGTATACTGTTTTCCTTTAAATGCGAAAGCAAACAGATGCAGGCTGTCTGGATGCAATGGCATAGAGAAAAACAGAGCATAGATCAATGACTGTATAGCATGTTGAATCTGCAGGTAGGGAAGCCAAGATTGAATTTTTATCAAGCACAAAAGGGCTGTAGGTATCACAATATTGTTAACTGCTTGAAAATCTTGCATAAAACGCCTCTCATTAGGTTGATTAGCTTTAGGAAAAGGCAATATAGGAGTGGTGCGTCGGCTGGTGCACTGAACCAACACACCTTGATCCAATAGAGACTGAATGACATGGTTAATTCCTTCAGTGGCTCTATGAGGCAGATTGTATTGTCTTACCATCGGTAGCTTAGCATTTGGCTTATGTGTGACTGTGAGGGGGCGCAGAAGTTGCAAAACCCAAATGATTTTTTGTTAAACCCGTAATTCAGAAGACACTACAGACAATTCAGAGGAAGGCTCAAATTTTGTGGGAAAAGGTGGCTGCTGTAATTCAAATGTGGCTACTGGCAATTGAATGCGATCTGTAACAGAAAGCATGTAAAGCTCCTCCTCCAGATATCCTATTTTCTGGGTTGGAGAGGCTGCAACAACTTCTCTCAAACGCTGGCAATGAGCCACCATGTCTCCAGGTGTTTCAGCTCACAGCCAGTGGCCAAAGTGACACGTGGATATTACATTTCAATACCAAACAAAAGGTCGGGAACAGCACAACCTTGTGGACCAATAAACAAACATTGTTCTTATTCCAACCCCTCTTGTTGGTTGGCCTAAGGTTCTGCAGAAAGTTTGAACAGCAAAAAGCCCATTTTCATCTTGTTTTCTTCCCGCGCATGTGTCCCGTTTTTTTGTGTAAATCTCTGAATAAACTCAGGCACAGATTCCCATGATTCTTGGATACAATTAATTACTTTAGAGAAGTAATTTTGCTGTTTGGTACATTAACTATTGCATTTTGTGCTTCAGTATTTAACCAGTCAGTCAGAGTTTTAGTTGGAGGCCATTGACCTCCCTCGGCAGCATCTGGGAAAACAAACTCATCTTTACATGAACTCCACTCAGCTTTGTAGGCAAACTGAATCAGCTGTCGCACATCAGGTACCAAGCAGTCTTACACAGTACAGACTAGGACTGCAGCTAACGATTATTTTGATAGTTGACTATCAAACTATCTATTGACTATCTTCACGATTAGTCGACTTACCGGATAATGAAGCTTACACCTATTCGGTGGCTCTTATTTAGCCATCGGCTTTCAGCTAATTCAGCTCGAGGTAACAATAAATAAAATACAATAAGATAACAATAAAGATAATAAATATGACTACCACCATTCAGAAATATTTATGAACTGTGCTTTCCCTTATATCATCTCTGGCTGCAACCTGAGCTATTCTTCCCCTATCTTCAGGTCGAGCCTCCTGTCTGCCCCTTTCCTCTACTCCTGCAGCAGCTATCAGGAGGCATTCATCCTCAAATTTAAACGGTGTGTGTTTGGTGGTGTTAGCACTGGTGGAGGGATTTGTAGTCAGTGTAGGATAGGAAGAAATCACTGGGTCACTATTTTGCTATCCTGTCAGCAGTGACGGACTGGGATAAAAAAAAAAACAGCCCTGGCATTTGCACCCACAAGCGGCCTAACTAGCAGACACAACTTTTGATGCAAGGATAGAACAGCATTTTTGATAGCCCCAGTGATGGTGAACTCAAACTCACATGCTTTAAACAACTGCGTAAAAGCATGGACATATCAATGCACAACCCCTATAAACCATGAATAGATTTTTAGAGCCAGTCGCTCCATAATAAAAACATGTGTCTTACCGTCATGCAGTTAATTAAGTATGAAGGAGCCTGCTCGCTAGCTGAGGTTGCAGTAGAAGAAAAAACACATCAAGTTTGGCACATTTTTCACCCTCAGACAGCAGTGCCCTCTTCATCTTTTCCCTCTTTTTCTCCACTCCCCCCTTGTTTCGCTTGGTGCCTCGATTCATTTTATCAGTCAAGGAGGAATAACCTCCACCGTCCACCAACTTGACCACCACCAGTAACGCCGAAAACAAGTGCAAGCAAGCTAGTGACTGCGACATTGTATTCCTGTCAACAAACCCAAAATCACAGACGTGATTCCCAGAAGGCATTGCTTCATTTTCGCAAACAAATACAAAATACAGATTTGTTTGTTTTATTTCAAGCCATGCACATTTTTAACATCTTAAGAAGACATTTCCTTGCAGAATAAAGTTAGAGGTGTTTGTGGTTTAAATATTGAGCAGGTACTTCCGTAATGATATTCGGGAGGAGAAATTTTAAGACAATAAAGACACGTATTGGATAAGCCCCTAGTGGGTGGGCCGCGGTAGTACAATGCAGGGCTGCGATTGAGAGTAACGGAGCCGGCCTAGGAGACAGCGCGGCCCTCTGGCATCTGCCCGAATGCCAGACTGGCCAGTCCGTCCCTGCCTGTCAGTTTTATCCAGGCCTCTGCTAAAATTCTCAACAACGTATAGGGAGAGGGGGTTTTAGCTTGCTTCTTCACCCATCCATACGTCGTAGCTTTTGCACATTTCTCCACATTCGCGGCATGTCTATGCTATATCTGTGTCATTTCCAGAGCTCTAATTTTTATTATTAAATTTGGCTTCTGGCTATGGCAGATGATTTAAATTGACAAACTTAGCAATAGGGCTGTGCCAGTTCACTGATTATTCATCACGATGGGACACGCAATGATTCGATAAAGATGCATAAATGTTCAGAAACAGTTATTTTTCATGATAACTAAATGACAGGAACATTACTGCTGCTTACCGCCCGGACACCTGAAAGACCAGACTAGGTATGTTTCCATGGTTCCTGTTGGATCATTAGGTGACTTGAAATAAAAGATAATGGAGATGAATTTGTTCAGTTACTTATATATAATATGTAAGAAATCTAAAGTAACTGGCCGCACAGCCAAAATATTTACATTAAAAAAAATCTTTTGCAGACAGCAAATAATGCTGATGTTTTGTTTTAGCCTGATGCGCCACCCTCCACCTGTCTCCCAATCACCAAGTCGTGTTTCAACATCCGGGTTGCCAGCTCTGCTCTAGTTACCACAGCTGCAGCTACGAACGTGTCGGATAAATAATGTCTAATGTTACGAAACCTAAAAGACCTCGTTATGAGTCTGAAATACGTCGTGACAAAGCCTGAAATAAAACAAGGATTTGTATAGGAGATGCCTTTGAAAGATGGAGACGGCCGAAAGCCGCCGGGCAGCAGCACTCCTCACTGCGGACTGCGGACCCTCGTCCCCCATCCCAGAGATCTGCTCACATTAACCCAGCCCTCCACAGCTCTCCTCCGGCACATTTCACTCCTTCTAAGTGCTCATGGTGATGCCCAAGGTGGCTGCTTTTCATTCACTGTAACACTTTCTGTTCCTGTTGTATCCTAACGTTAGATGTCACATGCCCAATCATGTGATGGCAGAAGGGAAGCAGAGGAAAAGTAAGAATGGGAAGACTGAGGTTGACTCTGGAAACTGTTTCCCAGGTTTGTCAAGGCTGATTCTGCCCCACAGCTCCTCTGCTTTCTGCTGATAAAAACACACAACACATTCTTGTACACACTGTATAGAAGCTGAACCTGTCGCAGGAGTGTCAGTCTATCACTCTGTAGCTCACATGACAAATGCATTCAGCATATTGTGTGTTGTCTCTTTCAGCCGTGCAGCATCAGAGCTGCTCTCTCTGATTAAACTCACAGTATTCACTCATTTGCTCTGACGTTCCCTCTGTTCTACTTCAATGGCAGAAGCCATAATTAATGTCTAATCAGAAATCACACACTTTGAACTGTAAATTCAGACTGCAGTAAAAGAAACATTTTGTAGTGCTCTTAAAGTCTGAATGAAGCTACAATAAAAACACATTAGCAGTAGACGAATTCATATTTTTTTAAATTAATGCAAAAATGTTTATCATTACTTCCCTTTGTGTGGCATGCCTAAATGGCATGTGATAATTATCACATCATTATTGCCACATGTTGTGATATCTATTTATAGTTCCCATAATGTGAGAAGTGAGATTTTTCTTGTCTTTTCTTTTGTGAATTCACAGAGAAATACATACTTCCTGTGTTTTGAAACTCAGTGTTTGAAACTTGACAAGACAAATGTTGAATATTTACACCATTTCACAGGAAATGCACTGTAACACATTTCAGACAGACGGTAAATAGAGACAAATTTTTCAAATGTACATACTCGACAGGTGCGGGGCGGTTCTATGCAAAATTACCGGCTCCTGACGTCAAGAACCGTGGAAAATTCGAACAACTCACAGCAGCATACAGTTCTTGACAGCTGAAGCTACTCAAAGAAAATGCATGGATGTTTTTTTCACATTTGGAGTGTTTATAAGAACAGCAGAGACCCAAAATGTGACTACAAAGGCCCACAAAAAGTGAGTTTTGCATAATATGTCCCCTTTAAAGCATATAGACTTTCTAGTAGAAACTAAATAGCATGGAGCTGAAAATGAGCATGATATGGGACCTTTAAGTATAATATAATAATAAGTATACCTTTATGCCAGCGATTTTAAATAATGTTTTAGTAGAGCTGAAATTTTACAGGTAAATTTCTGTTTGTCCTTAATATCAGTAGCTTGGATGGCATGTAAAGGGACAATCACACACAGACTTTAGCTCCACCTTATTGGTGCTGTTGGGGCTGGTTTGTCATCTGTGGAACCAGAGCCTTCTGTTTGTTCATGAAATTAAGTCAGTCACCTACTTATAAGCTGCCTGAAGTTAATTCACATCAATTTTCCTCATTTCACATCTCTCTGTTGACTATGTGCAATTGTTCTGTGTCTAAAATTGTCTTTGTCTTGAAAATTCCACAATATCCTTAACAGAGATCATCCCTAAAACATACTATACTGGCCTGAATATCAAAAAAACTTAAGACAGGAAAGTTACGGAAACAGACTTGAAAGCTTTTTCCTTGTAGAGGTGACACATGAAATTCTTCCGTTAAAGCATGTGTCTCATTTTTGCCATTCGTCCGTCCTGTCATCTCTTAATCTCTTTCTGTCAGGCTCTTGATTCAGTCACAGTGATTATTGCAGTTATCAGTCTTCTCAAGCTCATCATCATTCACAACGTGCTGTGACAGCCATAATTCATTGATGATTTGCTCTGTTTCATCTGTTAATGATTTGACTCTGGAGTTCATTTCTTTGTGGCTTTTGTGCCTCACTGACTCTAGAAGTCACACCACAAATGAGCTTGAAGAAATTACATGAACAAAAGTTTTCACAGCCTTTGCTCAATACTTTGTTGATGTAGCTGTTGCAGCAGTTACAGCCTCCCATCTTTTTGAATATGATGCAACAAGCTTGACACTCCCATCTTTGGGCAGTTTCACCAGTTCATCTCCAGAGATGTTTAATCAGATCCCAGTCTGGGCTCTGGCTGGGCCACTCAAACACATTCACAGAGTCGTCCTGAAGCCACTCCTCTGATAGCTTGGCTGTGTGCTGAGGGTTATTGTCCTGCTGAAAGATGACCCTTCACCCCAGTCTGAGGTCCAGAGCTCTGGAGCACATTTTCATCCAGGATGTCTCTGTTCATTGCTGCATTCATCTTTCTCTCTATCCTGACTAGTCCCCCAGTTCCTGCTGCTGAAATGCATTCCACGGCATGATGCTGCCACCACCATGCTTCACTGTCGGGATGATGTTGGCCTGGTGATGAGCGCTGCCTGGTTTCCTCCAAACATGACGCCTGGCATTCACACCAAAGAGTTCAATCTTTGTCTCATCAGACCAGAGAATTTTGTTTCTCATGGTCTGACATTCCTTCGGGTACATTTTGGCAAACTGCAGGCGGGCCGCCATGTTGTTTTTATTAAGGAGTGGCTTCTTTCTGACCACTGTACCATACAGGCCTGATTGGTGAATTGCTGCAGGGATGGTTGTAAGGCTTTATAGCTCTGAGAGAGTGACCATCGGTTTCTTGGTCATCTCCCTGACCAGTGTCCTCCTCTCCTGATTGTTCAGCTTGGACAACATTTTCTTGTACCCTTTTCTACAGACAATTCCTTTGACTTCATGCTGGGTTTGTGCTCGAAACATATCGTGAACTACATGACATATGACAGTATCATGACGTTATCAGTTGAGTGATTAGAAATTTGGGATTCTGAAAGTTTTCTGGACCATAAAGTGTAAGCTCTGGTTTCACTTTGGCTCTCTATTAAGGCTACAATCTTAAGTAGCCTTTTTTCCAAACAAGTAGCCTTTTTTCCTTTTTTTGTCTTTATATCAATATAGTAATTTGATTTTGTTCCCGGATCGCAGCTGCACTCACCATCATGAAAGATGAGAAACTGATGCTGAAGACATGACAGCAGTTCAAATAAATGTAGCAACAAATGCCTGGAGCTGTAGAGTTGCTCTGTAAAACCATCCTCTCTGGACACTTGTGGACTCGTGTGGATGCTGTTGAAATGTCATGACGTCTTCTCTGCCTCTAGTCGAGCTCAGACAGGTGACGCTGGAACACATTTTGCCAGTGAATGGAAGTGGTTTGAATAGGATTGTGGTGCTGTGACCGCAGCAGCCCTCTGCATGCTCTAATCTAATGAAAGACTTCAACTTCTCCTTCACTGCATTGATCAATTGATTCAAATGGCCTCAGCGGACGAGTCGAGGCAGCGCTCCGCTTCTATTTTTATCAACTCCACTGGTGAAGTCACAGCCATCATCTCCCCTCTCCCCAGTCCAGTCTTTTCAATCTCATCCTCTCTTCTCAGCACTTCACATTCCCTCTCTCCTCCTCCTCCTCCCGGTTTCTCCTCCGTTATCCCCACTCTCCTTTCGTTCTTCCTCCCCTCCCTCTGCTCCCATTGCCTGCTGTGACCCAGTGGAGATCTTTACTGCTTCATTGGCTCGATCCACCAGCAGTCATTAGAAAGAAGAGGCTTCTGTTGGATTCCAACATTCATATAGCTGCTGCTTCATGATTTTTCTGAGCCATCATTTTCACATTTGCGCTTCAATCAAGGCTGAGTGACAAGTGTAAGTGCAATTATTGAAGGACCTTAACCACAAGAAAGCCTTGGTGAAACTGGGGCAGTAACTAATGATTATTTTAATAGTCAATTAATCTGTCAATTATCTTCTTTATTAATTGATTAGTTGTTTGGTCTATAAAATGTTGAACAGTGCTTCAATAACACTGATAACACAAAGAACACGCTGTGCATAGGGTGTCATCCTCCATGGAGGACCACATTTTGCGTGAGGGGACGCATTTGCGGGTATGCAAAGTGGACCAGTTTGACAAAGGGAATGGATATAACCCTAACAATACCCATCCCTAATCTAGTGTGTTGAAACACATTTGTTGTCATTAAATGACCACACAGAACTCGAGAGATCCAACAATACAAGGAAACAGCTGAGGAAGCAGCAATCGCAGCGGCGCTTCCTTCCTCAGATGCTGACCGACAGATTCCTGAATGTGCACCAGAAACCACACAGCTGAATGTCTACAGAGGGTTTCTACATTATGCCACTGTTGGCATAGTCACCACGGTCACTGCTACCTGGGTGGCAAACATGCAAGATTCAGCCATCTGCCATTGTTTATTCAGGTGGAAGAAGAAACAGTGATAAATTCTGCTGCTGGTCAATAAGCAACACACTGATGCAGTTAAGTCAAGTTAAGACAAGCTTTTACATCATGGTGACAAGACTGCTGTTAATTTTACTGTTTCAAACAACATTAAAGAAGTCTCTTTGTTCATGATCCTGTGCAGGCGTTGTGTGTCATTTTGTTACCTGGACAGGTTGAGCTGTTGCAGAATGAATGTGACAGTCGGCCTGACTGCCGGGAGGTTCAGGGGCGACAGCGTGATGATTCCTGACAGAAATAAGAGAAGAAGCAGCCGGGGATCGATTCTTCATCCTTCCATGTGGCGAAATCTCATTTTGAGTCATGGTGATAATCTACGCCTGTGTCTACAGGAAATGAGGCATCGAGCAATAAATCTTCCGGAGTAAAGCAGTGATGATGAATTACCCTGCGAGGGGGGAAGCAGGTGATGGTACCGATACACCAGACAGAAGGAAACGAGAGGCCAAATATGGCCTTATGGTAAAGAGTATTATAGGGTTGTTCTGCACCTGGTAATCACACCTGTTTTTTTTTTTTTTTTTTGAAGCGGTTCCAGTCAATTTAGCCTTTCAACCTGCTTCAAACCTTTCTGCGTGAGGTGAGAGATCCATATTTATAAATAAGTATTTATAGATGAACTGCTCAAATGCATTGCCAGAGACATGCTAATTTTGACAGCCCTAATATTTATAGAAATATATAAATAAGCTGCTAAAATCAGAGCGACACCACATTAGCACTAATAAGCGCTGTGTTTATGAAAAGAATGTCTCCTCTGCTTTTTGTTTTATCTGTTTAACACAAAGTAATACTTTAACAATGCTCTTTTGGTGGTTATTTGTTTGCTGAATTACAGGAGAAGCTTGGACAGGTTCGAAAAAGATGGTTAATCTAATTTTATCAGCATGTTTGATCGTTAGTTATGACTGTATTGTTTCTTTGATTTTTTTTTTGAATGGAATTGGAGGGCTGTCAAAATTAGCACGTCTCTTGCATTGCATTTAGGGCAGTTTGTCCAAGTAGAGTTACCGTTGTGCATACAGCCCAGTTAACGTGGAAATTTTGACAGCCCTATAAAAAATATAACAAAACTTTGCTCGCTCCATTTTTAAAACAAATGCGAAGAATCCGTGCAGTGTGACATCAGCGCATGACATCACACACAGCGTACAGCATAGAATTACACTGAATAGATCTGCTCTTATGGATCAGGCCCATTGTCAACTATACCTGATCTAGAATTTTCTTCAATATCGGTACCAATATTACGATATGATACAATACCAATATTGGATTGGTGCATCCCTAATTGTAATATCTTCCACTTTTATAAGCATTTATGTCTTCCCTCAACCACTCAACCATTATGTGCTGTGTGCATTTGACCAGGGGGAAAAAATTGGATAGATGACACTGAGGGTCAGCAGTTATGGCTGGATAGCTGACAACCAACCTGTTTGGACTGGTGGCCGATCGATCTGTGTATCTCTAGTTGAGAAGAAATAATTAATCAGAGACAGTGATTACAAGAGGTGGCATTCCAAATCTTAAGTTGAGCCTGAATATGGTGCTGGACAAAAGGTCAGGGGTCAAATAAGTCATTAATGATTAGTCACTGGAGTGAATACTACAGACTCCCACCTGTAGACTACTCTAAATCCTCAAAATGACTTCCACTCTCTGTCAGTTGGTTAGATGTCAGCGAGACCCTCCAAACTTGAAAGTGAAGGAAGCACATCTTCGAGTTTTCACCAGGGTGCCGATACAGTGAAGATAACTTACCATCATCTGAGCTTTGCTGACCTGTAATCTGATTTCAAACACCTACAGCCATCGTGTGAGAAGCAGGACGAGAGTCATAAAGCCATAGAAATGTATTTTATCAGAACAGTATGTGGGTCATGTGTTTGTGTATGTCTGAACAATGACTTGCTGCAGCTGTTTATAAAGGGAGGGGAGGAAGTGTTTGTCTTCGGGGAGTGGTCACTCTCACTATTAGAGCTGCACAGTCGGACTGATATCTGAGTACTGTGACTGAACTTAGAGTTTATGAGAACAGTTTGATGCTCAGGAATGTAGAAAATGAAAGACAAAAACACCCAGAAGCCAGAGAGACACTTACTGTCTGGTCATTGTGTATATATGTGTGTGTGTGTGTGTGTGTGTGTGTGTGTGTGTGTGTGTGTGTATATATATATATGTGTGTGTGTGTGTATGTATATGTATATATATGTGTGTGTGTATGTATATGTATATATATGTATATGTGTGTATGTATATGTATATATAGATATGTATATGTGTATATGTATATATGTGTATATATGTATGTATATGTATATATGTACATGTGTATGTATATGTATATATGTATATATGTATATGTGTATATATATGTGTACGTATGTATATGTATGTTACAAATGGTAACTTTTGCTAAATAGTAACACTGTTGGTGACTTGTGTTGTATGGTAGCCCTGCAACCTTGTTGTTTGGAAGTATAACATGTTTTAAAAACAGCAGACATACAGAAATTCAGTTTGATTTTTCAGCCTGTACAAAATTTTATCATCTCAGAAACTTTTTTTAGCATATCGATATCAGTAAATATTTTTTATTGGCTAACAGCAACATTAATATTGGCATCGGCCAAAAATTTCATATCGGTGCATCCTTAATTATGACCTTCCTAACCAAAACAAATGTGCAAAAGGCAATGAAGGAGTTGTGTGTATCGTGAATCATGGAATTTTACTGATATTGGTATTGACCACTGAATCTCTGGTAGTGTGACATCCCTTGATCTAGCACATCATGACTGCAAAGCTGGTTAGATACGAAACAGAGAGAATATCCAGGCAGGTGTGGCATCCAAAAATTGGCAGCCATGGCACTCTCATATAATTACCTCTGTGTACCCAGGCACTGAGATTACCCACACACCCTCACTTTGCCCTCCATCCAGTAATCCCACTGGTCTCACAGAGATGTCTCGCTCTTGCTCGGTTCATGTTTTCTCAGCCTTGCCACATCCTGATCCTGACAGCTGAAAGTGCTACCAGGAACGAAGAGAAGTGGTCGCATTCTTTGTGTGTATTGATCTGCCATCGGGAGGTCCCCGCTGCTGCCCAAATAAGCTGTTAACTGCCCTCGATAACCTATCCTCAGTCAGTCCTGCTCCGAGGAAGGAACTCAAATTAAAGCCTTGAGCATAAACAAACGATAATGTGCACCACACAAGGGCGTGTGCGCGCGCACACACACACACACACACACACACACACACACAGCTGCTGAAACATCATCACCTCCTCTCATCAATCTCTCCCAGACGGGGGAACAGCATGTCGGATGTTTGACCGTCACAGCTGGAGATGTAAAAGCCGGTAAACTTCTGCTCACATCACATCAGCTTAGAGTCTCACCTGTAATCTGGAAACTTCTCCCCAACTCTCAGAGCTGTTATGGCAGGTTTAGCAGGTGTTGTGTAAAGCTGTAACAGAGGTGCTAATTAATTCAGGAGGATTCTACTTTTAGCCTTTTTTAGACTCACACCTTTTTCGGTAAGTGCTCTGGCAATTTTATATGTCACCGTCACTGAATAAGCGCCTGAGTCTGCAGCATGACTAAGTGCTACTTTTCAGTTTAATAGTCCCACTTGCTAAGAACCCTGTGTACTAAACTCCAGAACAAAAAAGGAATGAGTGTTCCCTCTGCATGTTCCTGCCCATCTTTGAAATATAGCTGAAGAACTGAAGATGTTGTGTAGCACACGTAAGCAACATCATATGTTATTTACTGCTGTGTATGCAGAGGGGGAAAATGAGTCTGTAAAGTCTAGAATGTGTGTCATCACATTTTTATTGTACATTTCAAATTCTATTATTTTGCATTTCACAACAGTTATAAGGTCATATTAACATTGATGATATGGACAATGATTGCAATTCAAAACAAGCCAACTGGAGTATGTTTTGTTGACTGGTCTGCAGTCAGCTGACACTCATTTGGCAGCACTGTGGTTAATTTCATCCATTTTTCTAATTCTGGTCATTTATTCCTACTCAGCTTTCTAGGGAAGTACAGAGTGTTGTTTGGTTCCAGCAGCTATAACTATAACACATAGCTAAATTTAGACATTTATTCATGGAAAAGTTTGAGATGGAAAAGACTTTATGACGTTTCCCTCTTCAACTTTGCTCAAGTCTGAAGTGAATGCTGATACATTATAGAAAGACTAGGCCTACAGCGGTGCAAGATATAAAAAAAATAGTTCCTCTTCACTTCTGATCAGTGTTGCTGGTTGATTTTGTCTGGATTGTGTCATCATGATTGACAGTTTGGAATTTACTGTCTGGTCCGCTCAAATCATATCTTAGACAAGAGGTATCACTCTGAGACAAGTTTTTTTTGTTCTGATTAACAGAGAAACATATCAGTTAAATTGTTGACTGATCTTTCTGTCCTTACGGTCTGGTCCTTCAACAACTAAAACTACTGTTAGTACTGTATATATAGGTGACAATGAGTGTGATCCATAGGGTAATTTCATCCTGTGCACTGAGTGATGTCAAGCGCGGTGATGCGCTGAGGCTCGTATTTGTTTACAAAGTGGAGCGAGCAAAGTTTTGTCCATTTTTTCTTTTTTTTTTTTGGTCAAACTAGTGGCATATGTGACTGTAACTCTACTTGGACACACTGCCTGAAATGCGTTGTCAGAGATCAATTCAAAAAATCAAGGAAACTAACAATGCAATCATAACTAACGATCAAACGTACTGACAAAATTAAATTAACAATTTTTCTGAATCTGTCCAAACTTCTTCTGAAATTCAGCAAACAAATAATCCAACAAAGAGCATCGTTAAAGTATTAATTTGTAACATGAAATAGATGAAAAGGAAAAGCGAAAGAGACGTTCTTTTCATAAACAGCGATTATTAGAGGTAATGTGGTGTCGCTCTGATTTTAGCAGCTTATATAAAATAAGATAAAACTTGATTGATCTCAAAGGAATTCTTTCACAGCACTTTCACAACCAGGAGAGAGAGAGAAAGAGAGACTACTTTATAAGTCTCTCAGGTGGATGTCTTATGAAATCTGATGGTCATAGGAAGGAAGGACTTCCTGTGGCGTGTGTTCATTTGTTTAAAAAAATAGGAAAGAAATGTTTAAGTCAAGTCTAATGTTGCCTAACGCAAAGGAAGGATCCCAGTCTTTTCCACACAATGAGATGTAGTTCATCAGGTAATTCAGCACAGCTTTTCTGTATCGGTATTGGATCGGTGTCAGGCAGTGCTAAACCTCACATACTGGTACTGGTATCAGAAGTGGAAAAAGTGGATTGATGCATCCCCACATAATACAACACTGCTGTCTAATCTTCAGTCATAACTCCAAAACACAGACATGGCACACATTGTGTATATCCTTCCATTAAGACATCCCTCATTTTAGATAGATAATTTATTTATCTCACAGAGAAATTCACAGTTCCAGCAGCTTGAAAGATGGAAACACACAGGGTTCAAGAAAATAACAGAGCTGCTGGAGAGGCTGCTACTCACATCGGCGCCAGGAAGATTTGTTTCAAGGTAAAGAAATAAAGGCTTAACGACTGTAGCTTACGACTCATAAACAACATGGCAACTTACATTCACCAAAGCCCCAAATTGTAGAGACTACATTTTCAAAACTAGACAAACCAATATGTCAACATGGGTGAAAACCAACCATGAAACACGAGCTGTCATTTCAGTGAAAAGTCTTATTCAGATTTTGTTTGGTTTATTCTGGGGTATCCTTTATTTACATGCAAAGAAATACCAAATTACATTGCTTTTGTTGAGGTTTTGCTTTATGAAGAATAAGTTGTTTTATAATCTGTGCTATAATTCAGTCGTCATTTTGGTAACAGAAGAGCAAGATTCAGAGAGAAGTTGGTGATTAAACTGTTTTGTCTTATGTTTTTCATTATTCAAAGAGACTGATTGGCTGACGGGATGAAAATATGTCATCGACCATTGACTCTGCAAAAAAACAGATGAAGGGTCTCACATTGCAGGAGAGCTCTCAGTACTGCGTAGATATGAAAAAGCTGGCAGCTGCAGCTAATTGTCTCTGCTCGCTGAGAGCCGACGATCACTGAACATTTAGACACGTTATTGTTGACCCACTGGAGAACGGCAGTTTGAATCCAGTTTGCAGAGCAGTGTCCCTGTGTGGAAAACGACACCTCCACCTGGATGTGTTCTGTGGCCTCGTCTGCTTATAAGCCCTACCCCTGTGTTAAATCCATTTCCTGGACAAAGCAGAGCAGGATGGGGAGACACGAACAGAAATTCAACTGGAACCTGTCAGGCAGCTTCTGACATTTCATTTTCATTTCGTTGGCACAATGCATTTGTATGAGAAGCCATTACCGCTGCAGTCACCTGGAAAAATGCAACCAAAAGGGCTTCAGAAACAGAAAAAGATTCTGTGGTTGCAGAGTATTTCTGTTAAGGGAAAGAAAGCACAATATGCAATTGTGTATAATATCAAAGTGGACATGAATTGAAACCATAAATCAGAAGAGAAATTCATGAACTGGGGATCACTGTCTAATATTTTCACAAAACTAAGGCATCGGTCTGAAGTGTTCACAGCGTGTTGTCTACAAAGATCATCACGTCCCTAATATGCTTTAGAAAGTTCCTCCCTTTTGTAATGAGCAACTCATCGTGATACATGAGCTGTTTTTATATGTATGTCTCATATCCTGATTGCTTGTGAAATTGTAATTGTGCATTATGTGCATTAATCTACATAATGTGTTTTCTGCATGCAGCTGCGTGCACCAGACAATATGTTCGGCAGGAATACATGACGTGTTTCAGACCCACTACTGAACATATACTGTGAAAGAGTCACATTTCTTTGTTTTCAGGCAAGAAAAACATCACATTTATCTTTTTCATGTTTTTCTTTGACGCTTTTGGAAAGAGAACATACAAAATATGCATTTAGGTGATTACTTAACTACATTTGATCTTTGATTTCCATCTGTAGATTTCTCCTATGCTATACTCATTGAGTATAGAAGTTAAGTTAAATTAGCATTAGATAATACCTCATTTACATATTTATAAACCTGAAAGTGTTTTGTGCCAGCCTTTTTGGCCATTTTGAGTCATTTTTTAGACCCACAGAATATTTTGTACTATGACTCTGAAAACACTGAATAGCTCAAATGAAAGAAGATACTCTCTATTTCATCATCATCATCAAAAAATGTTTGTTTTTACCTTGTTCTGTTTTTGTTTTATCAGAGGTAGCGTAGGAGCCACTTTCACCAATATCACCACTTTTTGTCCAGATTCTTTGTTTTGCTCACTAATTGCAATCGTCGTCACTTGCTGCGTTGATCTCTGTGGCGTATACCATCTATTTATGCTCCGACTACAAATCCCAGAAGCCCCAGTATTATTCACAGGCTGTAAGAGCACTCTCTTGTGTCTGCTGCCGAAAAACCACTTTCACGTATATATACGTCTATGGCACTTCAAGGGTTGGATTTTAAATGACGTACAAATACGTCAATGGCACTCAAAGAGTTAACATGCCAAACTATTGTGTCAACTTTGGTAATCCATTGGTCACATTTCATGGTGATATCTGCTAGTCAAATTGTCACAATATGTGTATTCTTTCAACCTATATTTTTTCTGTGCTAAGCCTGATATCTACTTCAGTAGCAGTTACCATCACCTGACTTTGCATTTTCATTTATATCTATATTTTGAAGTTTTTTTTTGTTTGTTTGTTTTTTTTAACTGATATCAATGTTTCCCCTATAGTTATATTATTTGGGAGCGCGCCCTGCCCAACAGATACCCCCACTCTGCTAACAGGATCCTCCCCAGAAATTCAAGTCATATTTTAATCAAAATGGCATTCTTTTGATCGATAAAAAAAGTTAACTCTAATTTGTGCAATTTCAGAGACTAATGCATTGCTGTCGTTTCATTAAATTCATTAAATTAATTTAGGCTCTGCCCTCGCTCGCTCCGACCAGTTGATTGAACACAACTCAGGACTGTGGTGTTAAACTGAAGAGGAGAAAAAATGTTTTCATGGTGTCATAATTGGTGACCAAACATCTGGGGGTTTCTGGGGTCAGATCCTGTTTAGATGACCAGTCCGCCAGAAAAAAATGTTGCACGTTGAACAACAGTTATTATGGTAGTCGAGTAGGAAGTAGAAAGTGTGAGGGAGCATACTGAGCAAAGACTAGAACATGTCACCATCACTGAATAAGCTGAATAATTATCTCTGAGCTGGAAATGTCTCAGGATTTGATTTCAGAAATTTGGTCACCTTCATTTATGATCCAAACTTTCTCACAGTAGTTTTGTATGTTGTGGAAGTTAAACTGTACTTTAATTTAGTTACACACTTTGTACAAGCGGTAACAGTTGCTAAAAAGTATCACTGTGGGTTACTTGTGTTTTATGGTAGCCCTGTTGTTTGGAAGTAAAACATTTTGAAAATAAAGGAAGATGTTCAAAAATTCAGTTCACATGATTTTCAGTCTGTTCAAAATTTTATCATCTCAGGTCCTGTGGGGAGAGGGTCCTGCAAGGACCCAACAATTTAGGGGAAAATACACTGTATATCATTAATAGCCTGATTCATACAACATTTTACACAGATTTTTTTTACTCAGGTGATAAACTGTTTTATTAAATCATATCAGAACAGACCTGTCTGTTATGTTCTGAACCCTAAAATCTGTGGCGCAAATTGTGTATTTTTAGCATGAATATGTCCTCTGTTAGGCAGCCGCTGTCATACTTGTACCAGACACTGACCTTCAGCAGGGGTTTTCTTATCTGTAATGAACTATGATTCACATTTTCAACAGGTAAGATTGTCTTATTTATAATATGAATGGTGACAACCTGCTACTTTCTATAATTTCCTCCTCCTCCCGCGGTTAAAGGCGAACCACAGCAGCTCCATTTAGACACAGAAAAGACGAGGGGGCCCACACAAAAACCTGCCGGCAGGAGATAAGTCTCTGCTCACTTTGTGTGGCTGGAAATTGGCACTTTGACTCCCAGAATGCATTTGTTGCTGGCAGTGTTGCAACAAGCGTAAAAATAATGGTTTAATTCCTCCCCCCCCACCGACACCATCGTCGTCATCCTGATGCCTCATACATACACAGCTCTCTGGTGATTCTGAGTCGCTCATGAAAACTTAAAATTCTCATTCAACACAATATGTCAGTGGTTCACTGGGCAGAAATTACCAGGCCTGATGACATTTATGGGAATGATTTTCTTTTTTTCTGTTGACTGCCTGCTCTACTGAGCCCTCTGAAAAATTTTGTTATTGTTGGAAAATGTTTCACCAAGCTTAATACTTGATTCTAATGGATAGATGACTTCATCATTTTAATGTTGACGGATATTATTCTAATAAATGGATTGTTCCTAAAGCCCAACGCAGTGTTTTCAGCTATCTCCTTTATCCAGCCTACAGTTTAGAAGAAAAATCTGGAAGCAGATAATTGGCTAATTTTATGAAACAGAATGCAGTTATGTTAGCATGTTTAATGTTCCTAAACAGAAATTGACAGGCATCAGTTGGTCTTGTTTGTTAGCCCCGTGCTAACATTAGCTGGTCTCTGTGGTATGCAAGTGTATTATTAAGTTATTAAATCCAAAATGTTCTCCCTAACATTTTAGATTATGTGGACATTGTCCAGGTGTTGCTGCTAGTTTCTTTACAGGTGCTGCTAGTATTTTATCTAAGATGTTATTTTTGTTATTATTTTATGCATTTATGGGTATTTTGTGGATATCTATATTGCTGCATTTAATAAGAGCTGTTCAGAAATGTATGATGTACTTGATAAAATAAAGTATTGAATCTTGCACACAACCCCAGCAACCATCAGAAATAAGGCCGAGCAGTCAGTGTTGTGTTGCTTTCTGAGAGCAAGAAAAGGGCAATTTTAAATCGACCTCATGACTTTAAAATGAATCTTCAATTTTTTTATTTTTTTTTTACAATCTCCATCAGTCTCAAAACATGTTAAAGATTTTTCTCAAGCCACAGAGACGCATCCATCTTCCTCTGTTGTTTTTGAGGAACACTGTTTCCTAATGAAAGACATTCATTAGATAATGAGCCTTCTCTCGTAATGATGGTGTCACACTTTAACAATGACTCTAATCTTGTACTTTTATTTCTGTTTCTCATCCATCCTGCCTTCCTCTCATCTTCTGCTCTTCCTCTCCTGTTTCTAATTGATCGCTCTGTTCTCTGCCAACATCTCTCCCTCTGTTCTTCATTTTCCTCCTCCGTCCTCTCTCGTCTCTCAGGTGAACAAGCAGCAGCTGCAGGCAGTGAAGGAGCGTTTTCTGGCCTTCCTCAATGGGGAAACTCAGATTGTGGCAGATGAAGCTTTCTGCAACGCTGTGAGAAGCTATTATGAGGCAAGACGGTTTTATTCATTCCCTATTCTATTCATAGTAGGAGCATGGTTTTGTTTTTCTCTGAGGGGGGATTCAGCTCTCTCACTCAATTTGGGTTAGGGATATAAAATTCATCACGCTGCGATTATTGTGGTTGGGTACTGATTTTACTGATTTTTTAACAGCTAAGGGGCCTAAGTGGCTTATTGCTTTTATAAAACCACATAGTCATGGAAAGGTTTCATAAAATAAACACAAGGCAACAAAAAATGCCATTGTTTATTGATAACATTAATTCTTTGGTTACCAAGCAACACAGATGGAGGGAAAGGCATGCTTCAAGACTAGGGTAATTATACAGGTGTTTTAATCATCCCTGGACTCTGTGGTGTACCTAGTGTGAAAAGAAAGGCAGAAAAGTTTACATTATGACAACTAGGGGTGTGACGATACACTCAGCTCACGAGAAGAGATGATACACAATATTGGGTTCTCGAGAACGAGACAAGACCTGTTTTCACATTACTTTCAAGAAAACTAAAATTACAAAATATATGACTGGACAAACAGTCATTTAACATCATCTCTTTTATTAAACAGAGTTTATTTCACTCTACCTCTTAAATAATTCGTAAAAAATATATGTAATAATATAACAAACATTAAATCACTTTTTTGTCAAAATTAGTGTTGTAATATCAGCAACATGAGCTGAGAGGTGTCTGAGCTGAATTTAATGATGCTACAGCAGATATAAGGGGAACGTTTTTCACTCTGGTGTTGTTTATAGACGGTGTCTGCAACAGCTAATGCTCATTAGGAGCAATGTTTTCCATGGAGCACCATGCAGCATGGAGCGACGCAAGGTTTCAGTAAAAATATGGTTGTAACTCATCATGTGCCTCACCAACACTTTAGATCCTCCTGTGTTTGAAGTAACCCTCCCTTGGAAAAGAGATTTTTATCTCAAGGGACTTCCTGGAAAAATAAAGGGGAAAAAATATTGATCTAGGAATTTCAAATCTGAAAATATCTTTTTAAATAAAGCTGGTTTCACACCGAACACGGAAAGTGCAGCGCGGGGTACAGCATGAGCGAGCGCAAAGCGACTACATAGCTAGGCTACGGATCGAGCTGAAAGCCCTGGTTTTATTTATGCTGATGAGGAGGAAGAGGAGAAGGAGATCAGCATAAGGAAGAATTTGGGTACATGTCACTTTGAGGGGAGGCAGGATGTGGGAGAATTTGGGCTCATCCAGGAGTTACAGTCTTGTCTCCCACAGCTCGCCAAATTGCTATACGGCAAGAATCAGCCTTTTGTCCATCCTTTGCACACATATGCTTTTCCCCTCTTTCTGTGCAGTTCCTGGCATCTCTCCTGTAGCGTGTAAGAGCACAAACGCCTCCTCTGCGCTGCGCTCTCCTCGTTGCCAACTGCTGCGCTTTTGCGCAGCGCAACCACATACACAATGAATGGGTTTCTCTTGGCACACCTGCGCCTTGACCATCCGGTGTGAAACCAGCTTAGTGCTGCAGTTGCAGCTTTTCTTCTCCTTCTTCTTGTCAGTTTCTTTTACTGTCACCCACAGGTCACAAATAGAAGCTTGGATAGCTCAAAGTCTGGTAGGTTTCTTTCTGCCCTGTGCTCACGAGACATCTTTTCACTGAACTAGTAATATCGTCACAATTTGATCTCACGAGATCTCGTGCCGCAAGATCTTTTCACACCTCACACATAACAACATTACATCATAAGCCATGCATATGACTTATTGGGCATGTATTAAAGTGCTGCTTGGCTTACATATTTATTGTCTGACAAGGTAGTAGCCCGAGCCCAACCTGAAACTTTGAGTTTTTTTCATTTTAAAAGTATTACCACACACACTATGTATCTACCATGTGGACATAACAGCTGCTTCATTGTTTGGATGGTCTTTGTCCCTACCTTTATTTTTTAAAATGTCAAGGTCTGCTTGCCTCCGCCCACCTCCACTCCTCTGATGACAGAGTGGTTGTTGAGCTCTTATGGCACAAAGTAATAAAATTTATTGCCAATGTTGGACTGAACAGATTAGAAAATCGATCTTGCCAGCTGTTTTCTGTTTGTGGGGGTGTTTTTCTTTCAGTAGGAGCACCACCAATCTCTCTCTCTCTCTCCTCAAACTAAAGCCTTTTAATTTCCCATCCCCTCCTTGTGACTGCCCACATCACCACACAGTTTCACTCTGATGTTATGTTATATGTTATGATGTCATGATCTTTGGATCATTTCTGCAGTTTTCTTTGCTGTCTTTTTGTATGGAGACCTGTCCTCTGACTCCTGCAGAGACACTGTCTCAAAGCCTCCCACATAGACTTGTGTCTCCATCTCCACTGTTGGAGGAGGACAGCTGTGAGCACAGATTGCACTGAATTTCCTCACTGTTTTCATTCCATTTTTACACTCCCTCCCTCCCTATCTTATCTGTCTTCTGCCTCCATCCCTTCCTCCTCATCTTCGTCTTCCCCTCCATCACTGAAGCACCCATCATCTTGTAAGAGGAGATCTTATCTGCCACTTGCAGCTCATCTCCTTAATTACCAGCAAGTATGAGATGAGAGGATGTCACTGAAGCACTCAAATCATGGCGTTTGATCATTTGGTCCATCATCTCCTCTGCAGAGCTACAAAGTTTCTCCTCATAGTGAAACACAGGACATCATAGTGCTCCTGAGACATCACACTCTTGTTGTATTTTTGTGGAGTCAGAGCTGCAGTCACCGTGCACACCGTGGATTTGTGCACTTTTTCATTCATCATGTAAACTCATGGCAGATGATCCACATGAGGAAAGATCTCTGTCACCACAGAGAATACCATGGTGATCGATCGCTGTCTTTCACCCTGCTCCAACTCTGCTTCAGTCCTGGTAGATGACTCAAAGGAAATGCTCAAAGGGAGTTTCATGCAGATGTAAAACTTTGTTGGCCCTAGTCTTTGTTTGGGAATTGCTGATAATAAGACAAATATAAAATAACACCACCGCTATTTTTAATGCATAATGCATTGTGTTTGAAAGTTGCAGTGCAGCACCATGCAAAACAATAACTGTTACTTTCAACAGTGAAGAACCATTGATTAAACCATAATTAAATGCTCTTTGGAGTATATTTAAGAAATAGCCATTTCTTATTTCATCAAAGGATAGTCTTTTGTTGAGTTCATTATTGTGTTCTTTATTTACATTATTTTATGTTGCCATATATTGTGCAACCATTGCTAATACTGGGCATGTTTTTTTCTTAAGTTTAGGTGTGTTGCTTAGTGTCGTGAGGATCGTTTAACCTCTTCATGTAGCTTTTTCTGGAGATGGTCATGACCACCAGAGAAATTACCATTATATTTCCATTTTGTAGCAGAGTTTATCACTAATTTTGTGTTTTTATGCTATGTACCATGTTGTGGCAGAAGTGATCCCTCCAACGTGACCCTGTTGATAAGCAACTATGACACATTACTGAAGTTTAACATTGTTTTTTCAAATGCAGAGTGATACTGAAATTGCAATTGAATTAGATGTCATTGAAGTGGTATGTGGGTATTGCACAAATTTCTTGATTTGAGTTACCAGTTTTAAGATTATATCAACACATGAACTCTCTTTTTATCATATGCAAATCTAATATTAACATACAAGTAGTGGTTTTGTTGTGCATTTTTTCATTTTGACCTGGGATACAGAACAGAAAGGGAGAAATGACATATATCAATGATCCCAAAGGCTTTTGTATTCTACACTGTAGTATGACAGAACTTTTATAAGTGCTGTGTTGAAAAGCTATTCACCGTCATTAGCAGAGAGGGAACGTTTATGTCGATGGAGGTGACTCATCAGCAGAGGAAGAAACTCTGAACTGGCAACCCAACAGGAAGCGAGACAGCTGGAGAGTCCACAGGATTTCACAGCTTTCACACTGATTTTCCCTCATCTCATGAATGCATCATTATTTTAGATGTTTATGTCTTTCAATGAAACAGTTCAGCTTCTCTTCTGTATCAGCATTTCCTCCCCAGACTGGGTGCTGTTGTGAAACAGTTAAGGTCAGAAACACAAAAGTTCAATTCACACTTTATAACAAGCCATGCAGAGGTCTCAGTACCAACAGATGGGAAACAGTCTGAGATATGAGAAACACTTTATGGTAAGCAGATATGAATAATAAGTGAGACAGCAGGATGTGTCAGCTGTACTTGTTGTTTTGTGCTCTTTTTCATTCATCATGTAAACTCATGGCAGATGATCCACATGAGGAAAGATCTCTGTCACCACAGAGAATACCATGGTGATCGATCGCTGTCTTTCACCCTGCTCCAACTCTGCTTCAGTCCTGGTAGATGACTCAAAGGAAATGCTCAAAGGGAGTTTCATGCAGATGTAAAGACAGCAGGATGTGTCAGCTGTACTTGTTGTTTGGAGTAACCTTGCACAAGATGAATTTACTACAAGGAGCTCAGACTGCAGGTAGAAGGCAGCAGTGAAGCCAGGTCTGACTCTGTCTGTGGTGGATGGAGCTCTAATAGGTGGGTGGGTGGTTAGGTTGAAATTCTACAAGCAAATAATAGGGATCATTGATCGGCCATTAGGAACACTGGTATGCTCAGTCATGTTGTGCAGTCCACTGAACATGTTGCTGCTCTGCCCACCCACTCGCTGATCGCAGTCCTTCCACAAAGCCACAGCCACGGTGAAGAGTCGACCGCACATTCAGACAGTGCTGGAAACTCTCCTCAACATCAAATCTAGTGAGACTTTGTATTGTGTTTGACCAGTGATGGAACAGGAATGGGAAGGTTTATGTTTCCTCTGTCCCTGCAGTGCCCACTTCTTTCAGTACTATGAATGTCTTTAGAAGCTGCCATTGTTGTTTAGAATGAAGCATCAACTCTCTGTGTTGTCTCTATGGTATGGTAATATGGGCTCACCTGATTTCACACACTGAAGCTAAGGCCATAGCTCCTCACACAATGCTAATTCATCCGCGTACTGGCTTGACGGATACAAAAGCATATTACTTGAAGCCTGACACGGTGGATTTTTATGTGGTGTTTGTGACTTAGCAAGAATCCTTCTCTGCATGGTTAGGAAGACCTGTCTGTGGGTTCCTGGCCAGCTACAACAGTGACAGAGAGAGTTTTGTCTTAAGGTGATGGAGGTGTGTTGCTCCGCTGCTGTAGGGGATGAGACTGGAATCACATCCAGCATGCTAACACACAACATTCCACAACATCACCAAGGTGTCTAATGAGTAAAACAAAAAAACAACAACCTTTTTTTTCATTTTCATGGCATACAAGATGATCTGCAGTTTGTATTGTGACCTGTTGCCTTTTGCGGAAGTGTTGGTTTACTGTTCCTACATTGTCATACATGTGGTGGTTCCTTATTTACCAAAGTGGCCCCGGGCAAAATTCTTCCCACAAGAAGATTGTGTATGTCGTGACAGTCGCACTGTCTGTCCAAAGTAAATGAAAAAGTAAAAAATGACCTGACATGTCTTCCTCATGTCTGTCTGCCCATGGATTTACGCCCATAAGCTGTTGTGTTCAACTTGTGATTCATCTGCTCTTCTAATTTTTGGCACCACAGCAAGATGTGTCCTTGAGTCAGCAGCGCATGTCCAGTGTGTGTGATCACTTTCTTTCCACAGTCATTGAGCTTATGTGAGGAGGATTTTTCTGAAAAGATTTCTAGCAAGTGACTCATGACTGTTCACTTCAGTGGCTATGATGGATGTATTTAAACAAGAGATGCCACTTTTGAAAGAACATGAGATACTTTCATTCTTTTTTTTTGTCTGTGTAATCATGGATCCTGAAGTGTAGCAGATGCACAGAAATGACCCCTGGGCTTGCCATTGAGCTCTTGTTCACCTGAGTGACAGTCTGCAAATGAAACGGTGGCTTATTGGCAGGTCTCTCCAAAAGATTTCATTATTAATCTGCTCTGACCACTTCAGGATGTCTTTAGGTATTCATGTCTTTGCAATAGACAGGTGTGTGATGAAATCCTCATCCATCAGTTGTTCCTCTGAGACGTGAAGGGGCTTTGCTTGCTGCTGTTTTGCCCTTTGTGGTGTGTAGTCGTCATATGGAGGATCACAGATAGAGAACAGATGATTTAATTTAATGTTGCACACTGGGTGCAACATTAAAGCCTAATGGCCTTTTCATGAGAATATTTATTATCCATTAGCATTTCTATGTGAGAGTGACCTAAACTCATATTATCTGTCACATCAGTAGGAATACTGTGGTGCTATTTGACAGAATTTCTGCAGTTAATATTTTTAGAGGATGTATTTTTTTGCCTGAGCTACAGGTGTGTGACCTGTAATTTAGTTCTTTAAGACAGCTGGAATCCGCTGCTTCAGGCGTGTGACATTTCTGGAGCCCAGCAGGGGGACAATGCTCAGACTGTAAGTGCCTCCAGCTCAGAGGTTTTTATTTATTTAACAAAGGATTCCACACATCTTCTCTGACCTTCCAGCATCAGACCTGCTGGTAGCTTTCAGAATTAAACGGCTCTAAGTAGAAACCTCTCATTTCAAGGTCAAAGTAATCACATTTTTAATCTGTAGGGGAGGGCTGCAGGGAGATCACAGGTTCATATCTAGGTCAGAGGTCAACTTCATCAAGTCGGATCAATATCTGCTGCTTTGTGAAAAATCTATAATTTTTGATCCTCAAATGTATCAGTGCTCCTCAGCCTGAGACTCTGACCTTAGATAAGTTCACAGTGTTCATACTCTAATTATTATGAATGTCTAAAGACCTATGAAATGGATTCCCTATTCCACATTCTTTAGCATAATGAATGCCTCAGAACTAATGATTATATGTAAATACAAGTTGGGCTGCTGCTATTTATTTGCGGCCTATTTCTACAATTTTGAATGTCAAATTATTATAAGTGGCCAACAATTTTCTGAGCCACAACCTTAACTGCCCAAACAGCAGTCCAAGCATATTTAGAAGGTAAAAGACTGACTCAAATAGAAGGCAGAGACACATTTGCTTTTTGAATTTTCAGGGTTTTCATAAAATCAGCAGCAGGAAGAGCCGTGCGATAACTCTATCAGCACAACATCAGAGTCATGTTGCACACTGCTGTTCCCACTTCTTTTTAACACTAACACTGTTTCCAGACGTGGAAACGTCTGCCAGAAATAGGAGGATTATGTCATAAGAGCAGCTGTAAGGCCTTTAGTGTGAAATACCTGTGCAGGAATTGTTGTTTCATTGGTGGTTCCTTAAAGCTACAATTGGTAACTTTAATAGTAATGATTGCCCGAACTGTCATGAAACATTTGTGCATGACACATAATCCATGCAAGATTTCCCTGCAACCAAAGACAAAACAACCAATCAGAGGAATTTTTGCAACAGCTGCCAGTTACAGCTCTGAAGCTTGTGAGCGCCAATCAAGCTGTCAGTCTAGGCAACGCTGATGGAAGATTAAATCAAGATTCTGTTACTGTAATGGATATTTATAGACTCAGCTGCAATTTATGTCAAAATTGATCGGTCCTGTCAAACTGACAAGATGGATCGCTGGCTATAGCTAGAGTCTATTAAAAGATTATGTAAGTAGTTCAGCAGCAGTGAAAAGTTCAGTAAACAGCGATAAAGTTGACTCGGCATGAACATGGAAAACACCACAGCATACCAGCAGCAACTACACAAAAGAAAAGCAAATGTAATGTAATCAGGCTGTAATTTGTAATATCAGGTGGTACTTGGTCTAAAAAAGAAACACTGATCTGTGCTGACATTATCAAGACAGGAGGTAAACGTGCTGAGATTAACAACAAACTTAAACAGAAATAGAAAAGGAGGCTTTTTTCAATAAATAAAGGCTCCAACCTATATTTGCAGTGATGATGAAAAACAAATGATTAAGCTTGTTGAACATTCAGCTGTCATTGCTGACTCTGCTCTGACTACGCACCACATGCAGACATCACTTAAACTGCAACTAAGTGTCTGATTGTTTTCACATTTGCATTTAGCTTCCCAAGAAGCACACCTGTCATGTACAGGGAGGCAGTGAACACATCAGGAGTCGTGTCACTCTGCCCACAGGCTGTTTTAATGCACGTTTTCAGTGGTGTGTGAGTGAGAGGCCTGCATCTGTCTGTGTCTTTTTGCCTCGAAGTTTCACAAAGAAGCCTGCTAATGCAGCATGAAAGTGGATTTACACTCAGCTGACGACTGTTTAAGCATTTGAAGTGTTTAGACAGGCTGTCTTTTCCAATAGAGGAATGTGCAATTCTTCTTTCATCTGTTCATTTCAACATTTCTTCATCCATGCATTAATTCAAAGACAGTAGCAGTGACGTTAAAGGTACCATGAATGTATGTTAATCATGCCAGCAGTCCCTAATTGTTGTTGTTTCTTTTTTTTTAATCTATCTGGCCCACAACTTTACTTTTGTGCTTCATTCTCTCTGCTCACATAGAAAAAGCTGTAGAAAAACACTGTACCATACCTACCTTGTCAGCAGCAATCAACAGACCAGTGAAGGAAGTGGAGCATTTAGAGAGACATTTCCTTTAGCAGATGGTGGAGACCAAACACAGAGCTGAATGAAAGAATGTTGGAATTACTTTAACAATAATACCCTGAAGTAGAATTTTGAAAATGTTTCCCCACTCCTCAGAGGAAATGACGCCCTTTTGTTTGTACAGTGATGAATCACGGTGTTCATGTGCTTATTGTTGCTGCTTTTTACATTTCCTTGTGATCCATCAGATTCTTGCTTCACACAGAGGCAGTTTGAATGTGTTCATTTTCTATCAAAATCATCCATGGCTTCCTCTTCAGCCTCCTCAGAGTTCTTGACGATGACTCAACACCGTCTCAAGCAACCTGTTAGTCACATTAAAAGACTGCTGACATTTCCAGCTGTCCTCTCACCACAGATCCTCATGATGTCCCAGAGGACACGTTACTGAAACATCCCCAGGTGCCAAATCTAAACCATCCTCATTAAAGGAACATGTCAAAATCTTTGGGAAGTTAGTAACAACGTGTGAATCAGAAAGGTTTGGAGGATTTTTTTTCACTTCCCTTCTTTGTGTTAAGCTAGGCTAATCATTGACCTTACTCTGTACTGAACACTCATTGATGTAACATATTTTAGATCTGGTAAAATGGAGAGGATGATATCTGTTGACAAAAAAGTCTTAAATGTTAACTGAATTTTAGAATGTTTCGACTGTTTTTAGTAAAGAAAACTGCATGTAGTTGGTGTCAAAATAATGACAACGTTTGATGATGGGTGTGGAGTAGTAGCTCGTCAGTATACTCGTCAGAGTATTTAATGATGAATCTCAACTTTCCGCCACGTTAACTACAACTGTTAGCTACATTTTCCATGTATGTTTGCATGAGAAACCATAGGTGTGCATAGGGCTGTGATGGTATGGATTTTTTTTTTACCGCAGTGATAAAGCACCCAATCAATGCGGTATGGCGGTTTACCGCAGTATCCCCATGCCTGTGTGTTATGTGTGAATATATTCAATTTAATCATGAGAAGTACTGAAACCTTGAAATATATTATGATAATATGAAAACAAAACAACCCCCCGCCCTTTAAAGTTAATAGACTTGCCCGCTGCCGAGCTGTAGTGTGAAAAGTTTTGTTCCTCCGTCAGCTTTAAAAACAGGATGTTGCTAAATATTACTGTTTATATTTCATATCAAACACAATATACAGTCCTGTAACTTTCAACAGCAAATATGTAGGGATATTTTTTTTTGTTATTTAATATAATGCGGTGATGACAATAATGAGCTCAACACCGTGTCACATGACCGTGGTACTGCGGTGATGCGGTTACCAGCCCTAGGTGTGCACTTCTCCATGTTCTGAGAATTATGAAAGGTCACCTGCAGCTTATTGAGACACTTTGCTCATAATGGATGATGGACCACTTAAGCTGCTTATTATAAAAGTTCAAATCTAAAATTATTATAGATTACTTGACTTTATTTCTTACTTTAGCGACTGAAAAATAATTTTACTTTTATTCTTTTTTCTTTATTACACACCCCCAGGCCACTTTATTTGGTACACCTGTTCAGTTGTTTGTTAACACTAATAGATAACCAGCCAGTCACATTGCCACAACTCAATGCATTGAGTGGTTAATATTATAAACAAATGACTTTGCTGGCAACAAATTTCATTAGCGATTTTTTTCAACCACGTTGACTAATTGTTCCACCTCTAGTGAAAATTTGACATAACATGAAAGCACGGATCCATCCTGCCTTGTATCAACCGTACAGGTTGTGTAATGGTGTGGGGGATATTTTTTTGGCACACTTTGGACACTTTGTTTGGACTTTGTTTGGACCCTTTATGACCACAGTGGACTATCTTCTGATGGCTACTTCCTTCAGGATAATGCTCCATGTCACAAAGCTCAGATCATCTCAGACTGTTGTTGAACAGTCACCAGAACTCAATTCATCCATCCATCCATCCATCCATTATCGACCACTTATCCTCACATAGGGTCTCAGGTGTGCTGGAGCCTATCCCAGCTGTCTTAGGACAGAAGGCAGGGTACACCCTGGACAAGTCGTCACCTCATAGACCAAGTCACACATAGAGACAGACAACCACTCACACTCACATTCACACCTACAGGCAATTTAAATTAGCCAATTAACCTAATCCCCATGCATGTTTTTGGATGGTGGGAGGAAGCCGGAGTACCTGGATAGAACCCACGCAGACACGGGGAGAACATGCATACTCTACACAGAAAGGCCCAGGATTCGAACCCGGTACCTTCTTGCTGTGAGGCGACAGTGCTAACCACTACACCACCCGAACTCAATCCAATAGAGAACATTTAGGATATGGCGGAACAAGAGATTTGCATCATGGATGCGCAGCTGACAAATCTGCAGCAACTGAGTGATGCTATCATATCAATATGGACCAAAATCTGTGAGGAATGTTTCCAACACCTTGTTGAAAGTATGCCACAAAGAATTAAGGCAGTTCTGAAGGCAAAGGGGATTCCATTTTACTAACAAGGTGTACCTAATATTAATACCTAAGGTATTTATTGAAGATAGCCTAATATAATCTATTGGAAAAAACATATAACAATTTTTATATAACATTTGCATCATACTATCTAGTTGCATTACATTTAAACCTCATAACTCTATATTTGCATCACATAGAAAGGATGTCATGTTGTTACCAGATTTGTTTTCCTCATGTTTGCTGTGTGATCTGAACACCGTCAAAAGAGACACAGTTCAAATGTGGAGGCTGTTTTATCTTAAAAGCCTCTTCTACTAAAGTTTAACCTTTTCCACTTCCTTCTTCCCTGACCATAGACCCATTTTTGCTCCCATCCTAATATTGTGTTGGTTCAACCTGGTTATCTGGCACCTTTCTATCAGAACCAGCATTAATTTCTTTCATCAGTTGGATTGGACAACCAGCCTTCCCTCCCCACCTGCATTAATGAGTCTTCTCCACTGTTCCTTCCTTGAACCACTTTTGATAGATCAAGACCACTGCCGACCAGGAACACCCCACCAGAGCTGCAGTTCTGGAGATGCTCTAACCCAGTCCTCTAGCCATCACTGTTTGGCAAACTCACTCAAATCCTTACACTTGCCTTACATTTTTTTGCTTGTAACACACTGGGTTGGATGTAAAAACTTGAACATTTGGAGATTTGTGCAAGACTTGCAAGCATTCTGCAAGATATTTGCCTGCATTTCTGTTCTAAAAACTCCTCAGAAACCCCCCTTATGGTCAAATTTGCTCATTGAATCCATGGGAGTCACGACTTTCCAGTCATACCCAATTCATACCTTTCCAACACATCTCACCAAAGCACATTTTGGCTATTTTAAAGCATCTTAGGGCTGCACTCTGCAAAAACAAGTTTGAACTCAAAAGCACTACTCTGAGACCAGGTTGGTGAAATAAAACAGTCAAGTTCAATCAAGGTTGAGAACTGGCCGGGAAGCAGGGGAGATGAGGCAAACCCACAGTGGATCAGACTCCTGAGCTGAAGTCCAAAAGGCAGACAGGGAGGGTCATACTGTAAAATGACTGGACCACTAATGCAGAAGCACAGTAGACCATCTGGTGGGGAGTGAATGGAAGTGGGCTGGCACATGTGCTACTGGGCTGATGGGAAGTGTGCACAGGTGTGCTGGGAGGTGGGAGAGGTCACGTGAAGTGGAATGGCAGGAACACAGTGGTTACTGGAGGGCAGGTGGAAGTGTTATGATCAGAAACAACAGCAGAGTTAGTGCCCTTCAAGGAAATATATGAGACTATCAATTGTCTAACATTGTGTCAGTAAGGCTCCCATTCTTTCTGTGCAGCTCGAGCACAAGCTATAGTTTATCTGTCTCTCCTCCTCTCTGTTTTCCTGTCTGTCTTTTCTGGGGATTGCCCTCTCAGCTTTCTGGCTGCAAGATGGATTTCCCCTCCTCTGCAGATAAATAAGCACATCCAAAATGATAAAGTTTTACTGTGTTCCTACAATTGTTTTTTCATGCAGCTTTGTGTCGTTTATCCAGCAGGGGCTCTAATAATAAAATTGGAATCTGGATCACACTGAAGCTGCAAATCATTCCTGGCATTTCATTTAACTGTGCTTTCAGTGCCTCTTCTGTTGGGCTAATTTGTTCCTCTAATGTGTAATTGAAGAGAGTCAACATATACTGATGTCTTCTTTGTTGGTCCTTGTTCTTTGAAATATCTCTGAATAATCTCCACTCATTCTCGTCCGGTGAAAAGGAGATTTTTTTTTTTTTTTTTTTTTTTTTTTTTTTTAAAAAATTGCTCTACCGATAAATATCCCTATATGAATTCGGTCAATATTGTGTGAAACAAGGTTAGACTGTCAGGGCAAAGATGGAAATGATATGAAGGGCACCATCTGCATATATGGTAGCCTATGCTACTGCATCTCATTGTCTAAGGGCACTGCATCACATTTATCTCACATCCTAGAGCACTGGTTCCCAACCTAGGGGTTGACAAAGCTTCACTGGAGAGTCGCAGTTAACTCTTTGAGTGCCAGCCGTTTTTTTAAAACCGAAAGTGCCTTGTGCCAGTGTTTTTGCCCATTTTTCAGTCATATTACATAAGACCCACAGAATATTTTGTACCATGTCTCTGAAAACACAGAGAAGCTCAAATGAAAGAATTGTTGTGTTATTTCGTCACGAAAAAAAAAGTCAGTTTTTACCTTGTTCCGTTCATGTTTTTTCTGGAGGACAGAAGAGGCCACTTTAACCAAAATCACCACTTTTTGTCCAGAATCTGCTTTGATCTGTGTGGCGCATATAAATTCTTTATGTCCCGACTGCAAATCACAGAAACCCCAACATTACTTACAGGCTGTGTGAGACCATTATCAGTGGCCAGCTGCAAAAAAAACCCCCAAAAAAACCCCACTTTGACGTATTACATCAATGGCACTCAATTGCACCCCTTAAAAATCATTAATTGGACAAAAATTCAGAACTTCATTTATATGAAGAAATTGTTGTTAACTGTTATTTTTAGTTTTACATAAATGTCCTGTTGTTCTGTACTGTTGTTGTTATATTTTATTGTATACTGTACATCATCTCTTTGCACTTCTTGTGTATTTTTCTTTTTTTTTTTATTTATTTACTGTTTCCTCCTCCTCTGTTTGTTCTTGGTTCAGTGAGTTAGAATGGATGTGGAGTCCCACAGTAGGGGGCTCCTCCTCCATCGGAACAACCAAGTCACAGTGTTTCGTCACTTTGCACTGATTTCCTGCTTCTGGTGTCCGGTCAGACACTAAGTAGGAGGACAGATCATCGCAATTCAGAAGTGAAGCAAATCTCTCCGGTGCTCCTAACGAATCTATACTGTCACCTGGACACTGAACAAACAGCTGATTGTCATGACTCTAATACTGCTCATCTGTGGTCTTTTAGTTCCCCACTGGACAGACTTTCAGAACTTCACGGTTTATCTGTGACATTTGCAATTTGAAAGGAGAAATGGGACTGGTGTTAAAAAGAATCTGCAGCTTTGCTCGAGGCAGGGAAGAAGCCCACTCTCATTCCTTTGATCTGCACATCTTCACATTTTATGAGCATAAAGTAGGATAGTTTTTAAACTGATCAGTTCAGCTGGTAGATGATCTGTTCGTCACAGACTTCACAAACTGACACATGGCTTCAATAAAACCATCACTGTGGGAGATTTGAGTTTGAGTTCACTCTGTCAGATCAGACTGAATTGAGCTTCCACGCTTCAATCGTCTCACTACATGCTACCAAAGACTGGGTCACTACCTGCTTCCTGCTACGTTTGGACTGAATAATAGAAAGCTCACTTATTAATAATCTTTAGTTGGTATTGATCTCTTCTTTAGTAATCCTATATTTTTCAGTCAGAAGTTATTTTCCCTGCAGTCGCAAACTGTCAAATCGTGTCATGTCGCAAATCACATTGCGATGATGTGGTTTTATCATATTTTGGCTCACTGGCCATTGGGGGGGAACAAATAGTGATGTGGCAATATATTGCAATACTTTTTCTTCTGATATAATATCGATTTTGAATTTCTTAATATCAATTTTATTTTTTTTTAACCCAAAAAAGTCATGCTTTGGGCCAGTTGATCTCATTGACGTGGTAACTTCGACAGCCCTAGTATATATGTATGTTTATGTGTATGCATAAATGTATATCTATGTGCATTCTAATATGCATTTTAACTTTCTCAGTGAACTATGTAGAATATCGCAATATATCACATTATATCACAATATCGCAATAATGTATTGTATCATGACTCAAGTATTGCAATACATCCATGCTAATTCCCACCCCTACTGGCCATTCACTGTGACCTTCAGATAGGGTTGGGTTAAAAAAAAATCGATTCAGTTGATTTTAATTGATCTCCATCTGGTTGATAATAGATTCATAAAATCCAAAGATTGATCTTTCAAGTTGCGTATTTTTTTTTCTTCATTGGACGTACAGAGAAGCAGCCTGAAGTATAAACCTGCCTGACAGTCTCGCGTCAGGGCATCAATCACCATACAAACAGATAGTCTGCCGAAAGAAGAACAAGCCTCACGTGATCAGCATTTAGTACTGCTTTCCACTGCTTTCTAGGAACAAGATCTCGTGAGATGTTACTGCCAGCAGTCAAACAGACATGGCGGAAGCGAGTCCACCTCTCCAGGCACTGCTGACTAGGGATGGCGAAAACTGGAAATATTATTGACCTGCCACCGAGCCTCATTAGCCGGTTAATACCGGTTAACCGCTAAGTATAAAATATGCTATTTGAAATGACAGTGATTTCGAGCCGCGTCTGCAGTTTCATAACTCTGCTTTCCTCTCTGCCGCTCTGCCTCAGGTCTCTCTCTCTCTCACACTCTGCCCTGGTGCCGTCAGTTATTTTTAAATCCCCTACAGTGTGAAACAGGGAGTCCCGCAAACACTGCGCTGAGGAGCTTGTAAGCGGAGGACATTTGGCTCCATAGTTTGGAAATTGTTTGAGTAATGATAGGGTGGAAAATAAAGGCACTCGTCTAGTGTTAGAAGCTCGTTTGAAACATTGCCGTGGCTCATTTATGAAAATGACAGCTCCGAAGAGACGCCGCTTGTTTTGTTTGAGGAGACGGCAGTGCTAATAATAATGAAGCAAGACATCATTACCTTATCTGTTACCACCGATGATCCTGAACTGTAGAATTTCCTAATTTGAGCCCATTTTATGCGGAATATTGCCTAATAGACTGCAGGAACAGATTGGGAGTTTGCCTTATGGTGTGTTCACTGAAAGTCAGAACTTGGAGCACAGCTTAATATAACCTCAAAGTTTAGTGCTGCCAGCACCTCCGGCCTTACAACAAAACATGTAGTAGTTAGCATGAATTCTATCTGGTTGGTGAGATTAATCCGACTTTCTGAGATGGAGATCCAATTTCACGGGTCTTCTGATTTAAATTCTGACTCAGAGCATGGGAATTCTGACATTCACATACAAGTGAATGCACCAAACACCAAACGCCGGGCTCCCAATGCCGCTGCAGTGACGTTAATCCTGTTATTATTTTTACATAACATTTCCAACAGTGATGCATTTTCTGTGTTTAACAGCTGTTTGTGCATGGGTAAATGATATGATAAATATCTGGCACGCCGCTGATCAGGAGCTCCTCCACTCATTCATCTCCTCTCCTCTCCACACACAAACCATTAGCGCTCCAGTGCGTGTCCCCGAGTCGTGCTGTCAGCTGAGTGAGAGGCAGAAAGGAAAGCTCTCAGGGGAAGCAGGTAGATGCGGCGCGCTGTTTCCGCTGCAACTACGGACCAATAAAAGAGTCTGACTTGCCGTGTATGGACGTACAGTGTGAGCAGTCAGGCCGCATCAGAGCATCGGGCCGTATAGTGTGAGCTGTGAACTCACTTTTTTTTAACCGACAACTGACAATTTTGACCGGTTAACGTTGATACAGTCAACCACCGGTCAAAAGGTTACCGGTTAACATCCCTACTGCCGACGAGTTTAAAAGCTGGTCTTTGGATGCATTTCACATGAAGTCGGAAGAAAATGACGAGTTGGACAAAAAACAAGTAGTACACAAAATATGCGTCAGGAAGATAAAATATAGCGGCAATACGACAAATCTTCGCAACCATTTGACGAGACATCACCCGGAAACACAGTCGGCAGCCTCGGCACGGCTCAAACAAACCAGCCTGTAGCAGGTATTGGCACCTAAGTTACCAGCAAACTCTCAGCGTGCACAACAAAATACTGGAGCATTTATTTTAACGGAAATATCCCTGACTGAATCGCTACCAGATCGAATCGTGAATCGAATCGGGACCTTGAAATATCGAATCAAATCGATCTGGAAAATCTGAATTGATACCTAGCCCTACCTTCAGAATTCTACAAGCCAAACATATTTTTTCGGGCATTATCCATCCAGGACAGGTTCATTTGTAACAGAGTAAGAGTCACAAGACTTTTAAAATGTTAGATAATTATTCATGGATAGATAAGATAGAGAGATAGATAGATGGGCAAAAAAAAAAAAAATCTAAATTCCAAATCTTAAAAGTTTACTGTAACTGTCACAGTGGCATGGCATACAAAATTCAAATAAAATATCATTTTTTTAGTAACATAAATAGCAACAAAATAAATTACTAAAATTCAAATGAAAGCAAAATGGTGTCTGTACTCACAGTAATCTTCTTTTAACAGGTCTGAAAAAGCAAACCTGAATATGATTTATTAAGCTGTGATCAGTTACATGGAACTGATAAATATGAAGTATTCAGGCTCTACGACTGACAGACGGGGTTGAAGCAGGAGATGGAGGTGTTTTAATATCAAGCTGGAACATGTTTTATGCATGAAGGAACGTGAGTGGTGCCGGAGCACTTAATAGAAAGCTTTAAAAATGCTGTGATGGAACAGTTTAACTGTTCAGTGTATATGTGAGAAATCTGATTAAATCAGTGATGACGCAATGTGTGTTATTCTGTCTTTTTTCAAGCAACAGCTCTGAGCTCAAAACAGTTTGGTTCACTCTAGACGATGGATGCTGCATGGTGTTGGTTTGACTGATCTCAACATGGTGGCATGGTGATGAATGTTCTCATTTTACAGCTCAACGGCGCATTGAAATATGTTTCTGAAGACATTTTAGGCAAGAAGTAGACAATGCAGTAGCAGAATATTGGTTTATTTTTGATCAGCTTTGCTTAGTTCAACTGAGTTTTGCGAGCCTGCTGCCTTCAGGCAACTCGCAAAAGACAATGAATAGGATCTGTCAAATACACGTACACTGAACACACCCATGTTTTAGGTGAACTGAATGGCTCAGTTTTCAAATCAGCGGCGTTCACTCTGGCGAGAATGAACCGCATGCACCGTTCACATTCGTTTGAAAACGCTTGCGATAGTGTTTTTCAGGCTTTACGACACTGTTTATGGCAAACACTGTGATGGTCACTGTGACAGTCCAGTACGGCTGATGCTGAAGCCAGTGTTACAGAGCACTTGGTGGAGATTTCTGAACTTACGCCACAGAGACAGGCCAGTGCCTCGGAGCCAGCCCTGCATCCGGAGCCTGGTGTCCAGGTCGTCCTTGTAAATGAGAGTTATCCAACAAAATAAAGGTTAAATAAAATTTTTTTAAAAAGTGTCGCGGAGCCAAAATAATACTTGATTACTAAAATATTCGATAGTTGCAGCCCTATACTGTATTAAATGTATAAAAGAACTAGTCAATAAATCAATCAATAATGAAAAGCATCACTTGGCGTTGGCTCTGTTTAAACCTGTTGCTTTGTAAGTCAGAGCCTCTTCATCGATTCCTCAGATAGTCTTCTTCCTGTCCTCAAAGAGGGCTGCAAAGCTGTCGCCTGTCTTTTAATCTGCTGGCGTGTAAATAATTTAGTGGAAATTTTAAAGCTCCAATTAATTCAAGCAGCAGGGGGAGAGGAAGTCTCCCGCTGATCGATTCATTAGTAGTAATGGCTGACATTTGTGTCACCAGAGGTGGAGAAGAGCCTATAGAAGCCAGAGAGCAGCAGAGGGAGGGCTGCAGTCTGACTTGCGACCACACGGATATCAGCCATTAAAGTGTTTCTGCACTGTGTTGTTCTTGAGTCCGCTAGCTAAAATAATATTTAGTTTCATTAATTTTCTCATACAAACATTTGATACACAGACATACATGTCAATGACAAATATACCATATGTCCTAGATTCCCAAATATGGAAGATTTTTGTAAGCGCATGTATTTAAAGCTGCATCGTAACAAAGACATTGAACATTTATTAAGTTAAACATGTATGGATGTGTATGTATATTGCCTATACATAAAAGTATGCATATATGTATAGTTACATTGTGTTTTTAATAAAGATATATTTGATCATGTTCCCATCCATACCGCATCCCACCAGTTTGAGTCCCACCTGGAAAAAAAAAAAATCTCACCTGTAATTCAGACCTCATTTCATCCACAGTTTTTGATGATTTGGGGGATTTCAGTCTCCCAGTTTAAAAACAGGATGTCTTATTTTAGCTTTTGTCTTTTTATGGGGTATGAGGCTTACTGATCCACGCTCAGAGGGGGTCGGGATGGCGGTCAAAACCTCCAGCAGGCTGACAGGAGGCTCCAGGAGGGAAAGACCTTTATATATGAACACACACACACACACACATACACAAGGATGACAGAAGTTATGATGTTTATATGTATATATATATGTAACAAACCATAGCTGAATGTATCTGCTAATCTATGCCCATTAAAAAACACATGAGCCTCACTGTTGCCCTGGGTGACGTGTTCCTTCATCACCATGAATTTCATGGCATGAAAACATACTGTACTGTATTTAACCTCAATCCCACACACACTGCCCTGCTGCCTTGAATACTAGAGCACCAATGGGTTCAGAGCAGAGAATCACGGACAGGAAGTCAGGAACTATTTAGAGATGTACTCACACATTTCCATTAGATTTGTTGGTAGTAAATGAAATGTGTGTGTGTGAGTGGTGGCTCAGACCTTTCATACATTGACACAGAGCATGTGCAGACCACAGGTGTCATCACTCCTTCATAATGTGAAAGGCCAGAGCTGCATTCATGAACCGTCCTCCTTTTCTGACAGATTAGATTAGATATGAAAACAGTAACCTTGCCGACAGAAAAATCGTCTTTGCTAGTCTGATGAACGACTGACTCCTCCATTATTTCATGCCAGTCACTATTATCACATAATTAGCATTTTACCATCCACTGACAGCTGAGACAGGCTGATATGTGAAAAGTCATGACAGGTCGATGAAGATGCTGCAGTCTTTTTTTACGGTTCAGTCAGTTGGTTGTAATTCTGCTCTTGGGAAATGGCTGTTGTATTTTTGTCCTGTCTGAGTCAGAGTAAATGATTAGAATGAAAAGCAGCAGGGTGGAGAGCTGACAACAGGGAATCAAAAACACTGCTGCTTATTGTGAATGTCCCTGAGATCTCTAGAACTTTGACCCTGTTCAGCGGCGGACTTGACTGTGCACACCGCAGCTTGTTTGAAACGCTGCTGCCTAGTTTTTAACACACACCAAGAGATGTGACCACATCACACCAGTCCTTACGATCCTTCACTGGTTACCTTTGAGTTTTAGAATTGATTTTAACTTTACTGGCTTATATCTGGGATCTTCCAGCTCCCTATGAGCAGGATCGCTGCCTGAGATTCCCCAGCAGGGCCCTACTTATAGTTTCCAAAGCCCTGACTTTTCACAAAAGTTGACGAGGCCTTTGCTGTTCAGGCCCCAAAATGTTGGAACTGCCTGCCTGAGATCTCAAACTCAGTGTCCTCTTTTGAATCGCTCCTTGTCTCTTTGACTTTTCTTACCTGATGGTACATTTTTTTGAGATGTTGGATCCTTTATTGTTAGATTTGATCAATTTGTCCGACCTTTTGACACTGATCAACCGGTCTGTGCAATGGTTATGATAGAATTCAAATCCTTGTATCATCATTCATTCCCCTGTCAGCCTTACACGTCTCCTCAGTCTTCTTTGTAAAACTGCTCAAGCCACATTTTTCAGTATTTCTAACCCTCCACAACTTATGATGTGATAAAGATGTTATGGCCACTTAGTGCCACTTATCCTTTTCAGTTTATGTTGGTAGGATTAAGAGCTGAACAGAGATAATGAAACATGACTCATGAATCTTCCTCTCCACCTGGCTGGCTCATACACCTGAAATCATTCTTGTCACTTTGGAGCCTCATTACATGGCTTAATCCCACTTGAAACTACATCTGCATCTGTTATTTCCTTTCGGGTGTCATCTTGTGAAACAGTCAGCTGTATAGTTGTTGGCCTCCCCGCCTCCTCTCCTTGGATTTAATGTCTTTTTGTCATCAGCAGTTTGTGCTGTTAGCAGGTTCCCCTTAGTGGCAGCCACATCTGTCACCTCCCACTTCATCCACTTAACATTCTCCCATTTCTATTCATCACCATAAAGAGGACTCTCTCAGCATCATTTTAAGAACATATCCCACACCAAAACATACATTTTGCATTGTATTTCTTTTATTTCTGTGTTGAGACTCTTCAAGTGTTCTCTGTTCCACCTCATTACTCTTGTAGCTCCACAGCGGTCCCTTTCCATCTGCTGTTGGTTTACACTCCGCAGGTCTATATCACGCTCATATGGCAGCGTTGACGACCCTCACAGCAGGCCAGAGATGATCAGCTGGTGTTTTTTTTTTATGTCTGTCAGTTGTCAATCACAGGACAACCTTCAACCTACCCACATATTGAGTGTCCTGTTCTGGAAATCTTTCATAACCTTGTTTTAGCTTTAAAATAGACCATCATATTAATATTACAACAGCTGCTGAGTAGCGCCATTGGGATATTTATACATTTTCTTCCCCCTCCTGACCTTTTTTTTAAGACATGTAAAAGTAATCATTGAAAAAAAAAATCTGTCAATATGCATTTTCTTTTCTTTTCTACGCAATTCTCTTCTTTTCATCAGTTTTTAGCAGTCTTCTCCTTCTTATGGCAACGTTGAATTCACAGTGAGAAAAAACACAAACGTGTTTTCAATGACTATTTAGAGGGATTTCCAAAATAGTTACCCCAAAATAGGCCTGTTTGTATGGAGCTTAATGGCAGTACTATGTTAGGCTTCCTGTTTCCATGGTATCAACTGCCCTCCGTCATGTCATGCATTCAGTCTTTAACCTCCACCAAAATACTTTCCAGCATGTTATTTCGGTAGCTTGTTTTAGTTTACCACCACTTTGACATTATAAGGAAAGATCATTTTAATGTTTCAGGTATGTTGTTAGTTTGGTGTAGTATTGTGACGTGTCAGCCCAATAAAAAGTATGGGCTGTACAGAGAGATATGTATACATACATACACACATACGTTACAGCATGTATGTGTAATATGGATTGTAAACTCCTGTCAGATATTCAGGAGTCTGATGGCAGAGGGAGAGAGAATTTTCAGTCTGGAGTTTCTGCATTTCACACTTTACCTCCGGCCTGAGGGTAGAAGTGTGAACAGACCATGCTGGGGGTGGATGGGCTCTCCTGTGGACTCCTGTGGGTGAGAGATGCTCTGTAGAGAAGGCAGTGGAGTCCTGGTGATCTCCTCAGCCGTCTTCACCAGGCGTTCACGGTCCATAGCAGCAGCAGCAATGCTGCTGTACCACACAGTGACGCAAACAAAAAACAACCGTGGCCATCATCACCCAGTTCTACTGTGCAGCTCACTGTTGTGTTTCATGGGTTCTGGACCGTGACAGAGCTCTATGGCACAGAGGAAACAGATATGTGTATCAGGCTTTATTTATGAGTAGAATCAGTTCGATGTTGGTAGGGGTGGGCGGTATAAACGGTATACCATACAAATTTAGCCAACAGTAGAGATTTTGGGTTATATCTGCCTATCGTGGTAGTTGCGGTTGTGTTTGTTTTATAGAGAGGAAGGGCTATGCTGCCTCTTCTGGTTAAAATGGTCGTGGTCACAATGCTAATTTATGCTATGGTGTTTTCCATTATGTATTAGCATTAAGCTAACCAACTTTGTGTAGGGCTAATACTGAAGGCAGTAGTGTTAACGGTGTGAAGTTACTTGTTTTATGTTTTCTACAATTACAGATTTGCACAATACATTTTCTTGAAGTAATATTCTTGACTTTTACAGTATATAATAGTTTAAAAAAACAACTTCCTGCTTGAATGATTTTACCATGTGCTATGGTAACCATTAAGAAACTGTTGTGCTGTAATTTACATACCAAAGTATATCGTGATATATACCGTCTACCGTCTGTGGTTCAAATTATATAAATTTTAGGCTATAGTGTCCGTTCCTAGTTGTTGGTTTTAGTTTCTCCAGAGGAACTGTTGTTAATAACAAAAAGATCAAACAACACATATTTTATTAAGTAATTACAGTAGTTGTTATTGGATTTAAAAAAAAATACTAGTGTGAGTGTGAGCACAATAATGAATAAAATCCTTTTTTGTGTACAAATCTCTGTTTAATTAAGATTAATGTGTTATTATATTTTAATCACACATGAAATGTGTTATTTAATTGTAAACACTGCCTGATCTTACTTTCTCCTTGCTTCTCCACAGAGCTGTTTATGTCTGCAGACTCAATGTTTCTGCCTCTGGAGAGACTCTCCATATAATCACACAATATCTCTGCAGACCAAAGCGCACAATGAATTCTGTGTTTTCATCCCGCTGGGCTTCATAAATCTGAAATGATTGCATGGAGGTCGAGCCAGGTTGTTTCACTTTCATGCCTTGTACCTACATAGCTCCCAGGACCTTTTGATTGCTTCATGAATTCTACTGGTTTATCACTAGTGCCGTTTTACTTTTGTTCTTTTAATTGTTTTTTTTTTTTCCATTTGCAATTCGATGTATTTAACTCTAACACCCAGACAAATTTTCAGTGAATTACCTGTTGAAGGGGTTCAGTGTTTTTTGCAAAGGACAGCTTTACGGGATGTGTTGGCTGAAAGCAGACAAAGATGTTCAAGGATTAAAACCTCTTATCTTTTGGTCACAGATTGCTGTCAGATTCTCGTTTTGAGGGGTTTTGTGAACCTCTTTCCTCTCCCCTGTCCAGGACTGGGTACTTAACTTTGATACTTTTGTTGCACCGACCCAAAAGCTCCAATCCTATGTGGTATCAAAAAATTAATCATTTTTCAGTGCTAAATTCCAATACCTAAGCATCTGTGAGCCATGCTCTCAGATGTCACTAGGAACGGGGGGACATGTCCTGCTCAGATTTATGGTGACACTGGTCGTCCCCCACTTTCCTTGCATAAGGCCACAAACATTGCCACTAAAACAGAGGATTAATGTCACTGCAGCAGCATTGGGACGCTCCCATTTGTGTTTTCAACACGTGGTGCGTTCAATTGTACATGATTATCTTAATTTCCATGCTCCAAGTTAGAATTTAAATCACAACTCTCTGTGAAGTTGGATCTCCACCTCTGAAAGTCAGATTAATCTGACCAACCCGACATAGAATTCATGCTATCTGCTACTGATGTAAACAGTAGCTACATGGTTTGTTGTTAAACTTTGAGGTTATGTTGATCTGAGCTCTATGTTCTGACCTCCAGTGAACACACCATAAGGCAAGCTCTCACTCCCCAGGGTCCCAAAGAGCAACTATTAGCGCCCTGTGCCTGTTGATCATCATCAGACTATTGTTTAGTATGTCTACCATGATAAAGCCCAAATTACACAAAATAACTTATTGAGTTGATAACAATAATAGTTATAATAATAATACATTAATATAATGTTGATGACCATGATTAAAACCTAAATTACCCATAAATATCTTAGTGAGGTATCGAATCAGGTATCATTCTAGAACCAGTATCGAAACAAAAGTATCATATTTTCGTGTCTAAAAAAAAATTTGAACAATGCCCAGCCCTACCCCTGTCACACTGCTAGAGGAAAAAAGGTTTTGATAGACTGATCAAATGTGAGACAATCGATATGCACAACATCTTAAAATTGGTCATTTGTTTTGTGGCAAGTGGTAAAACTCTCTCAGTTTAATTGATTTCTTTAAGTTAATTGGGTTTGTGGACTGACATTTTGAGGACTTGGTTTCTGCATTCTGCAGGGTTGAGTCGTGGAGGAGCGAGTACTCCTAGTCAAGGTTATCGTAACGAAAACGAATGAAATGATGAAAACTAGAATTGAAAAAAAGCATTTTTGTTAACTGAAATAAATAAAAACTATAATTAATGGAAAAAAAAACAATAAATAACTGAAACTGTTTTGTTTGTTTATAAAACTAACTAAAACATATTGAAATTATATAAAAGGATCCGTACTGACACCTCACATTTCCATCTCCTCTTGTCGCTTCCCGTCACCTCTCATCGTTTCTCGTCACCTCTCGTCACTTCCCGTTGCTTCTCGTTTAGAGGTTTTGAGTTGATCATGTTATTCTCAGATTGAGCTCCCTGAGACTCCTGGCTGTCAAGAAATGTGAGGTGTGTCATGACTTGGTTTGCATTCTGTTGTTCATGTGTGTCTTTAGCAGTGTTGGGCAGTAATGGTGTTACAGTAATGCAATGAGTTTTGGTTGTGGTAATTGATTTCCTGATTGATGAATTCAGATTGCTTTCATTCATGTTCGCAGATGGCTCTAGGGACGGTGGGACATGTCCCCCTCATATTCATAGACGCCATAGAATGTATAGAGACACCAATCCGTCCCCCCACTTTCCTGGTAAACCAGAACAGTAATGTCATTGCACCAATATTGAAAGCCCAGTGACTCATGATGCATTCAATTGTACACGAATATTGGAATTTCTAAACTTCACATCAGATTTTAAATCAGAACCTTCTGTGAAGTTGGAGCTCCAATTTAGAAAGTCATCTTAATCTCACTAACCAGAGAATTCCTGCTATCTGCTACTGACGTAAACAGTAGCTACATGTAACTTACCCTTACAAAATAAAACTAAACTTGAATGAAAAAAACAAAACTATCATAACAGTGCTCCTAGTACATGATAGTCCTAGCAAGCTTGGTTCATAGTTTATCTGTAATTCATGGTAACTGTGATGTTAATCACAATTCTAAGATAAAGTTTTTACTGAGAACAGCCAACTTATCTTTTAATGTTTTCGTGCAACAATGCAGAATAACACCATGGTAGTATCTTACTGGTTGCATGTGTGTATTAATCTTGCCATTGTGACTTTTACATGAAAGAGTCTATGTAAAAAGATTGTAGCTCCCTCTGCCAAATACAGCAGAGTTGTGATTGATGAAATCAATCAAGAAAAGACACAAACGTGTGCCCGCCTGTAGAGGAAAGAAGCTGAATATGTAAAATGTTTTCTGATGTTCATCCTGAGCTGCTGCTCTCTGAGCTCTTGGCCTCCATTAGATGAGTCATTTTGTCGTCGCTGTTGTACTGTTCACAGTCTCAGAGCGACTAACAGGAGGAGGTGAAGCAGCCAGCTGAGAGGCTGTTTAATGTCACACTGAGCTGCTGCTCTTGCTGCTGCTTCACTCCGAGCCTCTTATTCTTCTGTCAGACTCAGTGAGCGAGCGGCACTCTGGATAAAGAACTGCTGCAAAAAGCCACAAATGTGAATGAACCAGAGAATTTTACGTTCAGACCCACTGAATTATTGTATGGAAGAGGGAAGGGCAGTCCTTTTTGCATTCGTCAATGTTTTGAGTTATTTCAGTTATTTCACTCTCAAATGTTCAGAACAGAGTTCGCAAAAAGTGCCAGAAGTTCAGTAGCCTTAAGTGTTTCATTTTTCAGATGTTTTGCTAGACTTCAGTGCATTCAGTGACTTTTTTCCAGGATGCCCTGGGCTAAATTAGTTGACTGAAACCTGTGTTGTGCTTATCGTTCTGCGTCTCTCTCCTTGGCAGGGCTTCCTGAAGAGTGAACGTGTTTCCCGCATGGTCCAGAGTGGCGGCTGCTCGGCCAACGACTTCCGGGAGGTCTTCAAGAAGAACATTGAGCGGCGCGTACGCAGCCTTCCAGAGATTGACGGCCTGAGCAAGGAGACGGTGTTGAGCTCCTGGATCGCCAAGTACGATGCCATCTACAGGGGCGACGAGGACATGCGGCGGCAGCCCCAGCGGGCGCACCTGGGCACTGTCTCCGAACTCATTCTCAGCAAGGAGCAGCTGTACGAGATGTTCCAGCAGATTCTTGGCATCCGCAAGTTTGAGCACCAGCTGCTGTACAACGCCTGCCAGGTGAGCCTCTACTGACGCACATTTACACGCTGTATGTTTATTAGTTGTCGTCACAGCTGTAGTTCCTCTTATTCCTACTAGATGGTGCTGTCGGGAAACATTGGCTGGTATATGAGAAAAACGTCATAAACAAAGCTGTTAGATTTATTTTGTTTTCTGTATTTCTTAATGCTCGCCTTCAGATTGCCTTTGCCTTGTCACCCAAACTGACATTACTTAAGATTACATTTAACTTTTATTATAACTTTAATTATAAATTATAAATGCAATGACTGATTCCTCTTTGGGGCAAACGGCCTCACACCTCCAATTTCTGAAATAGCATCTGGATCCAGGGACCAGCTGCACACAGAAACTTTCTTACTAGCTAGCATGTATGTCAGTCCTTCAGGATTTAATAATATAATAATGATATAATAATGATTCCTTCAGTGTATATTTTATGCGTCCTGTTGCTTAGTAACCAGCTGCCGTTTCAAGTCTCATGGAGCACATAACTGGAATATAGTGTTTTTTGTTTTTGCCACAGATTGCAGGCTATGATCTGTGAGCAAAAGTGCCACACCCTGGAATATAGTATTTTGACTAAATCATCAACATATAGTTCTTTCATGTATCCTTCTAAAGTAGACAGTGACCACTTTTGGCTTTGAAATTGAAAACCACAGCTACAGCTTTAGACTTAATTTCATGGATTAATTAGATAAGGAGAGAATTATATAGATATTGTGATTGTTATTGTGTATTATATTGAACTAGGATTACTGCAATCATGATGGAATGAGTGCGTATTTATGGACACTGTTTTTGAAGGTTTTGTTGCTCAATATAGTGAATATTAAATTTAGTGTTGTTACTCTGTACAAATGACATCTATTGCATGTCTGAGGTTGTTGTTTCCTGTACAATTGTAAATTCCTCTGAGGTAAATTTGTAATTTGTGACTTTTTTCTAATTTGGACTATACAAATCAAATTGTCTTGAAAAAAAAACTGAGCCACAGTTAAATGCATCTTGATAGCAGCAGCAGTCTGTGTGTTCATTCTTTTGGTCTGATTGGTTTAGGTCTTGTTGAGTCCCTCAGAGTCCGTCTCCTGACCTGCAGGGACCTTAGTCGTCTTCCATCTGCTGAAACCTAAAGGTCAAATTTAAAGTTCACAGAATGAATTATCCACATTCTTCAACTGGTAGCTCAAGAGGAGAATAACAATAATAAAAACAGATTCTACAGCTTGTTATTTTGTTCATGTTGCAGGTGTTATTTGGAAATAGTGTTTTATAGCTTGGCTTTTTACGTCCTCGTCTCTGTTTGTCTGTGTGTGATTTCTGGCCATTAACCTTGAGATCGTTTATGTTGTATAAAGAAAAAAAATCACCATTAATTTCACCAAATTAATGGTGAACCAAAAATTTGGTTTGCAAATAAGCACATGGATCATGTACTGTTGACACTGAACAGTAGCAATTTATAATTTAGGACATAAAAGCAAAATACAATATATTACATAAAAGGAAAATACGAAAAATGAATAGACCTTTTAAAAAACAGAGTTTGACACTAGAAAATGCGTGGGGATGTTGATTAACTGAAGCTGCACTGCCAATGTTGCATGCTGAATAGTTGGCACCAATTTGTTATTGCTGAATAGCTTAAGCTAAATAGCTGAAGCTACGTTGCTATTGCTGAATAGCTTGTTTTTGTCGGCAAATTATTGTGCAAACGTAACTTGTTGCGTAGTGCTCTATAAGTATTTATCATTGGTAAATGATCGTCAAACGCTCATGTTGAAGCAACTTTATTAGCATCTATCCATTTAAATGTCAACCCAAGTAGGCCAAAAACATTAACCGCTTTCAGATCATTATCTAATTTATTGAATGGATGATAAGAAATCATGTGTTAGACATTAAACTGTGACGTCTGTCTGTCCGATCCATACATCCATGGTCAGGTATAGCAGAGCAGATCATGTCGGGCTACTAGCCCCTCCAGGTTGCGCCCCCGTTTGCAAAAACGTCACTGATACAACCCATTATCAAACAGGATAGGTTTGATAAGTTTGATAAAGAAAGAAAGAAGCTGTTACAGAGGCTACGTGCGGGACGACAGCAAAGAGCAACAAATTACAACTGGAACGACGAATGAGAGCCAAGGCATGGAAACACAAAAGAATTGAGGTATGTTAACCATAAAACAATCCGATCATAATGCCAGCTATAGCACATCGTCACAAGGCTGGAAAGAAGATAGCTCGTTAACTGATAGGCTATTTGTTTACATCGATAGTAATAGGCTACGCAGCTAACAGCAAACACCAGCAACCTTGACACCGCCGCTAGCCCTGCTTTGGCCCCACTAAGACCATGGTTTAGGTTGGACCAGAAATCGTGGGCCATTAGCACCAAGACGCACCTGGCCCTGCAGTGAGAAAGCACTTAGCACTGGCAAGCCCGGGTTGGTTCGGCTTTGGCTGGATAGTGTGATAGATGAGCAGGCCGGCTTCAGGCAGGCACGGATTCAATGGTTTTAAATGTCATTCTACGGTGAAGTGTATGTTTTTTGGTTTCTTTTTGTACCTAATTTCACTGGCGATCAAGTATATGTATTTTTTCTGTCCTGCTATCACGTAGATTTGACCATGTCCCCATTCATTTAGATAGGGGTGTGGTCTCCTTGTTCTCCTTGGAGGCGTTGCCAAGATGGCTGACGAGTAGCATGACTTGCCTATAAGGACTTTGCTAATACTAAATTCTGTAAGCTACACTGCTAATGCTAATCATTGAAATGTTGAATGTTGTAACTGTATGAATGAGTATAATTTTTATGAACATCACCTGTGTGAGAACCTGCGGCTGTCACTGTTGCTAAAGTATATCAGTAATCAATTTCAATATCAATTTTTGGATAGGAGGAGGAAGGAAGCTCTGAGGGATTCAACGGTGCCTTCTTCGTCACTCTAGTCCATTCAGAAATCCGTTCAGTTTTTTCAAAGAGAGATTATTTACGGATTTCTCCCTCAAAGTTAACATCGGACCCTGTGGAAAGGTTTCTTGTACTTGTTGCATTGAGGGCCTCCTAGAAAAAGTATAAATCTCCCAAACACCAGAGGCACATCGCTACGATCAGCACAAAATTTCCAACGTTTTGCCAAAAAAATTGGAAGTCTGAGGAGTGGATGTAGCAGGTACAGTCAGTATTTTTTTCATAAGATTTTGAAACTGCTCTCGACTCTGGGTGTATAGTTTGCTCATGCTAAGTGCATGAAATACACACCAATTATTTATTAATTGTGTGTATTTATATATATATATATATATATATATATATATATATATATATATATATATAAAAACATAGCAGTCATGTCCCAAAAGAGCAGAATATTTTGATAGCTGAATGGTTTCCGTAGCTAGAATTATGCAGCTGTTGAAACACAACAAAAATGTATGGAAGAAGTTAATAATAATAAACCTTAGGATAATAATACTGGGAATGCCGAATCAGCATTCCCATAATAAAGCTTAGGATAATACCATAATACTGGAATCGTTGAGTCAGCACTCCCACTATTGTTTATTTTTATTGTTTTGTTTTTATTAGAGAAAAGAAATGCTGCCAAACCTTGAAATAGACAGTACTCAAAATATAGCTAGCAATGATAGTACTATAGTGGTGTCCCAAGTGTTTCTACGGCTATGTTTCTCTGTAACTTTTGTCTGCAGTTTGAGGTCTGATAACTCTTCTCTTAATGAGCCTCACTGTTATACTGACTGTGCTTTCATTACCATGAACCTACAACCACTGTAGCTTATTTTAACTAAATCCCCTAATACCCCATCCTGCTGCCACAAATAGAGCAGCTATTTTCCCCACTGGTGGGCCTCATAGTTTCAAATCTTGAATACAACATGATGTTCATTTAGTAAATTATGTTCCCACTGAGGGTAAAACAGAAGCAGGGGATGCATGAGGGTGTGACTTCCCGGGAGTCGTCGTATGTATGTATTTAACCCCTTAACTTGAATCATTTCACAGTGGGTTTTTACTTGCTGATAGTTAATTGTTAAGTTTTGGTTACCTAAAAATATTGTATTAGCCTTTGGTTGGGCTCAGCTCCATTTTCACTTCTGGTTGCAGATAACGGCGACGGCCAAAATGCCAAACTCAGAGCTTAACAACTTTGTTCCACAAACCAATTGGCAAATACCCAGGGCTATGGGCCTTTTACTATATATATATATATATATATATATATATATATATATATATATATATATAGATATATATATCCATCCATCCATCCATCCATTCTCTTCCGCTTGTCCGGGATCGGGTCGCGGGGGTAGCAGCTTAAGCAGGGAAACCCAGACTTCCCTCTCCCCAGCCACTTCGTCCAGCTCTTCTGGAGGGATCCCGAGGCGTTCCCAGGCCAGCCGAGAGACATAGTCTCTCCAGCGTGTCCTGGGTCGTCCCCGGGGTCTCCTACCAGTGGGACGTGCCCGGTACACCTCACCAGGGAGGCGTCCCGAAGGCATCCTTACCAGATGCCCGAGCCACCTCATCTGGCTCCTCTCGATGCGGAGGAGCAGCGGCTCTACTCTGAGCCCCTCCCGGATGGCCGAGCTTCTCACTCTATCTCTAAGGGAGAGCCCGGACACCCTGCGGAGGAAACTCATTTCGGCCGCTTGTATCCGTGATCTTGTTCTTTCGGTCACGACCCACAGCTCGTGACCATAGGTGAGGGTAGGAACGTAGATCGACTGGTAAATTGAGAGCTTCGCCTTTCGGCTCAGCTCCCTCTTCACCACAACGGACTGATACAGCCTCCGCATCACTGCAGAAGCTGCACCGACCCGCCTGTCGATCTCCTGCTCCATTTTTCCCTCACTCGTGAACAAGACCCCGAGATACTTAAACTCCTCTACTTGGGGCAGGATCTTCTCCCCGACCTGGAGAGAGCACTCCACCCTTTTCCGACTGAGGACCATGGCCTCGGATTTGGAGGTGCTGACTTTCATCCCAACCGCTTCACACTCGGCTGCGAACCGCTCCAGTGAGAGCTGAAGATCACGGCCTGATGAAGCCAACAGAACCACATCATCTGCGAAAAGCAGCGACGTGATACTGAGGTCACCAAACCGGACCCCCTCAATGCCTTGGCTGCGCCTAGAAATTCTGTCCATAAAAATTATGAACAGAATCGGTGACAAAGGGCAGCCTTGGTGGAGTCCAACCCTCACTGGAAACAAATCCGACTTATTGCCGGCAATGCGGACCAGACTCTGGCACCGGTCGTACAAGGACCGAACCGCCCGTACCAGGGGGTCCGGTACCCCATACTCCCGGAGCACCCCCCACAGGACTCCCCGAGGGACACGGTCGAAAGCCTTCTCCAAGTCCACAAAACACATGTAGACTGGTTGGGCGAACTCCCATGCATCCTCCAGGATCCTGCTGAGGGTGTAGAGCTGGTCCACTGTTCCACGGCCAGGACGAAAACCACATTGCTCCTCCTGAATCCGAGATTCGACTTCCCGACAGACCCTCCTCTCCAGAACCCCTGAATAGACTTTACCAGGGAGGCTGAGGAGTGTGATCCCCCTATAGTTGGAGCACACCCTCCGATCCCCCTTCTTAAAGAGGGGGACCACCACCCCGGTCTGCCAATCCAAAGGTACTGTCCCCGATGTCCACGCGATGCTGCAGAGACGTGTCAGCCACGACACTCCCACAGCATCCAGAGCCTTTAGGAACTCCGGGCGGATCTCATCCACCCCCGGGGCCCTGCCACCGAGGAGCTTTTTAACCACCTCGGCGACCTCAACCCCAGAGATAGGAGAGCCCGCTCCAGAGTCCACAGTCTCTGCTTCCTCATAGGAAGGCGTGTCGGTGGGATTGAAGAGGTCCTCAAGGTATTCTCCCCACCGATTCACAACGTCCCGAGTCGAGGTCAGCAGCGCACCATCCCCACTATACACAGTGTTGGTGGTGCACTGCTTCCCCCTCCTGAGACGCCGGATGGTGGACCAGAATCTCCTCGAAGCCGTCCGGAAGTCATTCTCCATGGCCTCACCGAACTCCTCCCACACCCGAGTTTTTGCCTCGACGACCACCAAAGCCGCATTCCGCTTGGCCAGCCAGTATCTGTCAGCTGCCTCCAGAGTCCCACAGGCCAAAAAGGCCTGATAGGACTCCTTCTTCAGCTTGACGGCATCCCTTACCGCAGGTGTCCACCAACGGGTTCGGGGATTGCCGCCACGACAGGCACCAACCACCTTACGGCCACAGCTCTGGTCGGCTGCCTCAACAATGGAGGCACGGAACATGGCCCATTCGGACTCAATGTCCCCCACCTCCCTCGGGATGTGGTCGAAGTTCTGCCGGAGATGGGAGTTGAAACTCCTTCTGACAGGGGACTCTGCCAGACGCTCCCAGCAGACCCTCACAATACGTTTTGGTCTGCCAGATCGAACCGGCATCTTCCCCCACCATCAAAGCCAGCTCACCACCAGGTGGTGATCGGTTGACAGCTCTGCCCCTCTCTTCACCCGAGTGTCCAAGACATACGGCCGCAAGTCCGGTGACACGACTACAAAGTCGATCATCGAACTGCGGCCTAGGGTGTCCTGGTGCCAAGTGCACATATGGACACCTTTATGCTTGAACATGGTGTTCGTTATGGACAATCCGTGACGAGCACAGAAGTCCAATAACAGAGCACCACTCGGGTTCCGGTCGGGGGGGCCGTTCCTCCCAATCACGCCTCTCCAGGTCTCACTGTCATTGCCCACGTGAGCATTGAAGTCCCCCAGCAGAACGAGGGAATCCCCAGAGGGGGCGTTCTCCAGCACTCCCTCCAAGGACTCCAAAAAGGGTGGGTACTCTGAACTGTTGTTTGGTGCATAAGCACACACAACAGTCAGGACCCGTCCCCCCACCCGAAGGCGGAGGGAGGCTACCCTCTCGTCTACCGGGGTAAACCCCAGTGTACAGGCACCGAGCCGCGGGGCAATAAGTATGCCCACACCTGCTCACCTGCTCTCACCGCGGGCAACTCCAGAGTGGAATAAAGTCCAACCCCTTTCAAGAGGACTGGTACCAGAGCCCAAACTGTGTGTGGAGGTGAGTCCGACTATATCTAGTCGGAACTTCTCCACCTCACACACCAGTTCGGGCTCCTTCCCTGCTAGAAAGGTGACATTCCACGTCCCTAGAGCTAGCTTCTGTAGCCGGGGATTGGACCGCCAAGGTCCCCGCCTTCGGCTGCCACCCAACTCACAGCGCACCCGACCCCCTTGGCCCCTCTCATGGGTGGTGGGCCCATGGGAAGGGTGACCCACGTAGCCTTTTCGGGCTGTGCCCGGCCGTGCCCCATGGGTGTAGGCCCGGCCACCAGGCGCTCGCCCACGGGCCCCACCTCCAGGCCTGGCTCCAGAGGGGGGCCCCGGTAACCCGCATCCGGGCAAGGGAAAACGTTTGTGCTTGATCTTTTTAACCATAGGGGGTCTTTGAGCCGTGCTTTGTCTGGTCCCTCACCTAGGACCTGTCTGCCTTGGGTGACCCTACCAGGGTCATAAAGCCCCCGACAACATAGCTCCTAGGTTCATTGGGACACACAAACCCCTCCACCACAATAAGGTGACGGCTCAAGGAGGAGTATGTATATATATATATATATATATATATATATATATATATATATATATATGTGTGTATTGAAACATAGACTATATATATATATATATATATATATATATATATATATATATATTCTATGATTCAATAGTTCTCATATGTAAACAATATAAAAATGCAATTTTACTGACTAGTACCATTGAAATAACTAATCACAACTAAGGATGTCAGGAGAACCTATAACTTGGTATCAAGTTGATGCTAAATTTTGGAAAACGTGACTTACTTGTTTTTCTACCATAGGTACTGTTGGGGCTCAACACTGATGTATCTCGTCGTCCCAGGGATAATAAAAAATGTGTTTGCGACACAGCTTACTATTGACCTCTTCAGGGGGCAAATATATACGTGTATATATATATATATATATATATATATATATATATATATGTATATATATATATATATATATATATATATATATATATATATATGTATATATATATATATATATATATATATATATATATATTTATTTTTTTTTTGTCCCAATATACTACATATTATTGTGGACGGATCAATGCTATACAGATATGCTTGGTTAGATACCACAGGAGGGAAGAGCGAGTATCCCATCCTTTGAATCTGTTAATTTGGGTGAACAGACTTGAATAACATGCCCAGGAGTCTTTGCAGTCTGAATATCTCTTTGGAAAAAAAAGGAAAACAGTTTGGAAAGCAGTGTGTCAGTAATCCTCAGTGAATCTCCTCCACTGATTGTTTCCTTCGCTGTAACCGGCTCTGAACATAAATAGCTTCCATTTACAGATTGCTTCATGGCCCACTGAGACATCATCCTTGCCTGTATAACAACAAGAATGTGTCTGTTGCTAGGACAGATTCTATTATTGTCCTGCATCATTAGAGGCCACAATAGAAAGAACAAGGCTGAAGGGGGGAAATGAAAAGAAACGGCTAGTTCCATTTTAAAAGCCTCACCTAAACCACAGGCTCAAGTAGTGATCACTACATCTACCTGACAAGTATTCATAAAATAAACAAACACACAGTGACAAAGGAAGCAATAATCTATTGATAACACATTCATTCATTCAGCCCGTTTATTTACTAAGTAACTAAGTACACTGTAACAAAATGTAATTGCTAATAGTTGACACAACAACAAATATTGTCCAGAAACACTCTCAGGAGGCCAAGTTTAGAATGCCATTCAAAAAATGGTTGTGGTCAGTATAGTCTGTGTTGAATGGAGATAAACGGCTGGTGGATTGGCCAGCAACAAGTTATTTCCCCAACGTAGCAACACAACTCAGTGGGTCAGATTTGATCTCCAAGTTCTGACTTTCAGTGAACACACCATGGTCCTAAAGAGGAACTGGTGGCAGCCTGTGCCTGTTGATCATCTTCAGTCCATTGTTTATTATGGCTACCATAATTAAAGGCCAAATTAAACAAATACTTATTGAGTCGAAATCATGTAGTAGTAGTAGTAGTAGTAGTAGTAATAATATAATAATAGTAACAATAGTAACATTAAGATCAACTTAAAATGTCTTTTAAATGCACCTCCAGTAAAGTGGATATTGGCAAAACCAGGTTGTGTTCAGGTGGTGGGTGATGTTGTCAGCAGCTGCTGAATGTAACTGATACAGTAACTTGTTCAATAACTTAGTTACATATAAAATAAAAGTAATCAGTACAGTACTAAAAAGTTACTTTTTAAAGGAGTAATCATTAATCAGATAACCTTTTTAAGGTAACTGTGACCACACTGCCAAGGATACATTTGGGAGCAATTCTTACCTTTAGTTTTCATCCCTGCATTAGAGTAATAGCTTTTTATGTTTTGAGGGTATGATGTCATGTTTGTAAAATTGTTCAGCCCTGAATGTGGTATTATTTCTTTAAAGAAAAAAAAAAAATCAAACATCGATTTATTTAAGATGTAAACATCACTAAAGCTCAGTAGCCACTGACTGTAGCATTAACACAAGGGAATCCTTTAGTCTGTCTGGATTGAATTTGCCAGATTGCTTCTCTCCTTTTGGAAGGAGCACACTTGCCAGACTTTAACACAATGAAGTTACACTCCTGTCACACCTCAGTACAACACCATGTATTTTTATCCTCCTCTCAGTCTGTTTGCTGACTGACATGTTGTAAGCTGTGAGATGAAAGTTTTTGCTTGTTGGTGTATGTCTTGCACAATATCATCAGGCCAGTGTGTTGTGTTTGCCAGAAAATGTTAATGGATGATGGATCAGTTATTTAATCAGACCAGTTATGGATCAGTTATTTAATACATCACAATACTTGAATGTTTTCCTTTTGCCGAAGAGGAAATGTGGTTGAAATGGGTGTTTCAAAATGACCCCAAACACACTGGTAATGATCAGGTTTTTTTTTCCCATATCAAGAAGATTAAGGTTATGGAGTAGCCAGCCCAATCCCTGGATTTTAATCTGATAGAAAACAAAAATCATAACCTAAAAAAATGCCAGATGCCAAATGATTTTCTTTTATATAACGTAACTAGTATGGTGGTGTAGTGGTCAGCACTGTCGCCTCACAGCTGCGTGGGTTCTCTCCGGGTACTCCGGCTTCCTCCCACCATCCAAAAACATGCATGGGGATTAGGTTAACTGGCTAATTTAAGTTGTCTGTAGGTGTGAATGTGAGTGTGAATCCTGTTTTGTCTCTATGTGCCCTGTGATGAACTGGAGACTTGTTCAGGGTGTACCCTGCCTTTCGCCCTAAGACAGCGGGGATAGGCTCAATTAGTAAGGTCATTTATTCTCTGAAAAAACAGGTGGCAGCAAATGCTGCACATAAAACTGAAACTGAGTAAAATGAGTCATTCCACACATTGTTCAGAAGAACAGCATACTTTGATTAAAAGGTTGATTTGAGAGGGAAAACATAAATAATTGCAAATGAAATGATCTCAAATGCATTAAAATGGCAACCAAAACCAGAAAGAAAGAAAGATAATGGAAAACTACCATTCAAATGGATCAAAAAATTGACTCAATGACCAGCTCCAATGAGATCAAAAAGGTCTAAAGTTACCTGTGAGTACTGTAACAATTACAAGACACACATGTGAAGCCAAGCTATGGGCAAGATGCCCCCACAGAGTCCCATAGTTGCAAAAATGAAATGTCCTGAAGAGGTTGCAATTTGCCAAAGAACACACTGACTGGCCGAAAGATGTTTTGTGGACTGATGAAAGCAAGATTGTTATCTTTGGGCCCAAGGCCCACAGACAATTTGTCACATGACCCCCAAACACTGACTTCAAGATTCAATCAAGAAAAGTGTTGTATTTTGATTGATGGCGTAACTCGTCAATGGCACTGAAGGAGTTAAGTCTAGAAGGTAACCCCCAAGTTGTGTCATCTCACGCAAGACTAACTGCCCTATGGTGTATGCTATTCTTAACTATTCGAGGATGATGCCTAACCTTAAACATTATGGACCTCAGAGTCTGACCTCTGCCGTCACAGTTAGGAACAGATAATATAATGTGTTCATGACAGCAGTGTATTGGATAAAACTATTTATATAAACTTTCTGGCAGTCAGGTTCAGGTTGCTTTACTAATACCTTTAGGTAAACTTGGCTTGTGGGTTCAAGCAAGGTATCCATCACAATAAAAACAGATGTGAACCAATACAAAAAAAAACCCAGTAAAAAATACAATAATAACAACAGTAAAGTAATAAAAGTAGGCTAATAAAGGTAAAGTCCTGAGTTCACAAACAAGGATTATAGGAAGACATAATCATTTTCCGAAATAAATTTCGACAGAGGTCATTCAGATTTTGCCTTGTAAAGAAAAGGGCAATGAGAGGAATGTGATTTCAAAATAGCACATTAGATAAAAATGAGAAAGAGCGGTGCATCTTCTCTGAGGGAAGATGGGAGATCAAAATAGAACAGAGGAGGAGCAGCAGCTGTAGAGGGAGGGATAGTCCAGGTGTTCACATCATCTGGTCTCTGAAGATAAACAGCCGTGACAGTCTGCTCCGTGTGTGCATGTGTCTCTGAGGATATTTATTCCATTGTGATTTGACAAGACTTGATGCCATGTCATTACCATTCATATCCATACAGCAAATGTGTTTATGATTTACTAGGGATGCATCAGCATGAACATTTATACCAATTTAGACCAATAACCAGTATTTACATTGCTGTCACTGTCACCAGTGTTTAGCAGTGTTGATGAGTGAATGTTTACGCATACTCAACAAAAATATAAGCACACAAACTTTAAATGGTGAACAAAAATAGACTGTCATGAAATATGCTCAGATTCTTGATGTATTTGTTTATTGAATGATTTGTTTTGCTCAAATCCTGTGGTCCCGTTTCACTTGGCCACTCCTATTGACTATAATCTCAGATTGAGTTTTTCTACTCATGAGAGTCATTGAGCATGGCAGAGTGGTGGTCAATATGTGTGACCAGTACACAGACACTCCTTACGGTCTGGTCAATAAAAGGGCACACCAAAATGTGGACTTTTGTCACTTGTCAACATGCCACAGATGTCACAAATCATGAGGGAGTGTACCATTGCAGAGCAGTGGCAACACATCTGAATGTGCATCATTCCACTGTCAGACGCCTCAGGGATGTTCTGGATAGGCGTGTCCGTCAACGCATTCCAGCTCCCCAAATTGTCTTCCAATTTGGAGTGGCCCTGCAGGAGGAATGGGACAACATCCCACTGGTCACAAAGTACAACCTGGTGATGTCCATGCATCGCCATTGTACTGCTCTGCGTGAGGCTAATGGTGGACACTCGTTATTGACGTTTGTGAACTCGGATCATCGACCCCCCCCCCATTGTGTTCTTCCTGCCATTACTCTGGGACTGCTGCTTTAAAACTGATGCTAACACTTGCAAATGATGTGTTGATAAAATTGTACTGTTATTTTTGGATATGCACCCTATTTTGTGACATAAGAATAACTTCGTTCGTTCACATTTTTGAGTGTAAAAGAAAAAAGTATGTATTTCCAAATGTTGTTCTACTTTCAAAAATATTTACATTCCTTTCTCATTACATTCTTCTCAGCAAGTCACTAGGCCACTGAAAAAAAAAAAACAAAAAAAAAAACACTTAGTAGTAACTGTTAGTTTTGGCTACTTACTGCCCAAATTTCTTCAATTTGTTGAGTGCTTGCTGTATTGTGCTCCCAGCTGCTGTCAACTTTTGGATATCTTCTAAGGAGGTGGTGTTGAATGATTTGACACGGCATCTTTCTTGCATTACTTTTCCCTTGCAAGTTTTGTCTTCTTTTGAAACTGACAAAGGCCCAGACCACTGATATTGTGTCTGTCCTGCAAGTAACGTAACCCACAAGCAAACTCTGCATGGCCAAAAGAAAAAAAACACACAGCAGTTAAATGAAAAAAAAAAAAAATCATTGGTTGTATGATACCTATATGTTAAAAAAATGACATGACTAACATCTTCTGATACTGATATGATTAGCGTTGGCTGCTCATGACCCTGTCTCTGGTTCACCACTGGTCCTTCCTTGAACCACTTTTGATAGATCATGACCTCTGCAGACCAGGAACAGTCCACCAGAGCTGCACTTCTGGAGATTCTCTGACCCAGAACTCTAGACATCACTTGGTTCTTGTCAAACTTGCTTAAATCCTCATGCTTTGTTATTTTTCCTGCATCTGACATATCAACTTTGAGGACAAAATGTTAATTTATTGCTATATATCCCAAGTACTGTGATGAAGAGATTGTTGTATATCATGCGATTTACACTGTGTTATCAGCAATACCCAATGTATGCATTTCAGACTTTTTAGGGACGCAGAATGCATAAATACTCAAGTATGTCATTGTAAGACTCGGCATATAAATATAGGGTGAATATTCCTGTTTTGCAGCAAGTGTTCTTGAACCCCAAACTGGAGTTTCTGTCCACCAAAGCATTTATATTGAGCCATTTTACATTCAACATTATTCTCTGGTTCTTTTGTTCATGACTCTTCCAGGCAGAAATGGCCCCTGCACAGCTGTGGAGGGGTCCATTGATTTCTGTTTTGCTTCTGTCTGTGTGTCGTCTCTCATTAGCTGCGAGAGGCAGGTTAGATGAAGCTCTAATAAATTACCAGCAGCTACAGGCAGCAGTGATGGCAGTGTTGTCTGAAAATCTGCCCCCGAGCTGCTGCGTCTTTTTTGGTGTTTAATTTTCCTCTCAGTCACAACTAAATCTCCACATCCTCTCTCTCATCCATGCTCCTTTTTGATTCTTGCTGTAACCGATGGCAGGGTGTAATTTTGTCTTTTGTCTGTCAGTCTTTCATCTTTTTGTTGGATGACTTGTCTGTGATCGACACGTAGCAGGTCACTCAGTTTGTGATAAGACAGCGGCTTAACAAGGGAGGCTTTTTACTTTGATAACGATGCTGTTCTGCACACAAATTACTAGAAAAGTACAGACTTCTTTCAATACAAATTAACTCCACTCTCTCCACTCAGAATAGATTCACTCTACATTTGGATACAAAGTTCGAAATACCACACACACGTTAGATTTCATTCTGTCCACATAATTTGCTCAGGCTACCGACTTTCACACATTGACCGTAAGACTTGACCCTTTTCCCAAGTCCATTTTCTCACTGTTAGGGTGTCTGAAGAGGCCAAAAAGGAGTCAAAAAAGACTCACATTTCAGAATTTTTTTTATCACATTTTAAATACCAAATACATCCAAAAAGGGAAAGGACAGATCCAAACATAAAACACAAAAAAGTTTTTCTGGACACACAAAACAAGTATTTTTTTTTCCCAGCTATGAACACCTTGAGGAATCCGTTCCCTGTACTGCAGCTCAATGGCTTCAGGTCACTAATGGTGTCTGCCTTTTAGTACTGAGAACAGACAATTTTGTAGTGCTGCTAACCAGACACATTCCGCCATGTGTCTTCTTAACATGCACAGTCAGTGCCTGGCAGAGATTCAGCCTGTCTGACATGTTGACATGTTGCAGAGACTTTTAACAGTCGCAAGAAAGCTGGTTGTCATAGAAATGCTCTATGAGGCAGAATATGAAAGGCTGCCAACAAAGACAAAGTCTAATAGAAGTCATGGTAACAAAGGCAGCATGTTCGCTGATCTGTGTGTGTTAATTTTAGTACATGCAGTCAAACTGTGGGTGCGTCGGTAGTCGACTGTCGTCCTCTTACACGAGAGGAAGATGACGAACAGACAGAATGCAGGATGTTTTATTTGCGTCATCGGCTATTGCTGCTGTTATTTTTTAATCTGTCTGGTTTATGTGTAACAAGGAATGAGTTTGATTTGCTGTGGACGAACTGGTGCTCTGTTATCTCAGTACAGTTAATTTGAATTGGCTGTGTAATTAACCAGAGACATGGTGTGCAGCAACTATTTTTTCTGACCAAGAAAATTTAATCACAATGTCGACTGACAGACTGGTTTACACTCCATGAACGCATGAGCTCAGATAATAATGTTTCCATCATCAGTATCTAGAGGGCTAGCTATCATTAACCCTTTATTAACAATCAGAAAGTTCCCATCTATCTGTTAAATACCGCTTTCACATTGAAACTAGAAAATGCGTTTCCTGCTGAAAATACGTGGGAATGCTGATAGCCGAAGCTACGCTGCTAATGCTGAATGCTGCTTAGCTTAAGCTAATCTCCCAATGCTGGCTTGAATGTTGCAGGAAAGATGAATGCATAATTTGTTTAATTCAATTTAAAAGTTGAATGTTGAAAATGTGTAATTTTAATTTAAAAGTTGAATGTTGAAAATGTTTGACTTTAATTTAAAAGTTTAATGTTGAATATGTATTAAACTCATGTTTTGAATGTTGTTAATGAAGAAGCAGGATGTGGGGTTCTGTCATTAGCTGTGTCCCAATTCAGGGTCTGTATCCTTCGGAGGACCCAGCCTTCGCGGACTACGGAGGATGCATCCTTCAGAGGCACCTCAGAAGACCGCGTCAACCGTCGGTAAATGGGACGGTCTAGCCTTCGGAGCATTTCCTGATTGCGTCACGACGTCGTAACGTCTGCTCCCCAAGCCCGGGAAAAACACACGCTCACGACAAAATACACACGAAAAGACAATGGACAGCTCACAGGACACACAACGGACATAACGGACAGACGACAATTAAAACACAACAACAATGGACCCAGAAATTGATGATTTTGATTTTTGATGTTAGCGTTATTAACGTCACGTATTTTAACAATTGTCCCTTAACAATTGTAAGGCCATTTTAACTCTGGCGTTAAGGAAAAATATTTAAAAGTGAACTCCGCCCTAGTGCTGCTGCTGTCGTTAGCCGCCATTGTAGACAAAACAGACGCGCAAAGCATCTTGGGATATGGGAGGCCGTGAAGGATAGTAGCGGTGCATCCTCCGAATTCGGGGGAAAGGAGGACGCATTTGGAGGCTGCATTTGGAGGATCCTTCGAGTTTGAACGAATTGGAACAGCCTTCGCGCAGCGTTGTGACGTAAGCGGCCTTCAAATGCACACTTCGAAGGATGCAGACCCTGAATTGGGACACAGCTATTGACTCTCTGTATCATTAACATTTGCCAATCAGGAGCCTGTGTCATCACCGAATGTCTATATATGTGTCTATATGGATCCCCCCAACTGACACACACGCACCAACATCCAGTCACATTCTGCCACTGATTATAAGCTGACCTGTTGAATTACCTCTCGATTTTTGGACGTGAGTGATGCTATGTTGATGGAGGTGCATGCATATCACCTAATTCTACTGGCCACCCCTGCATGGCTTCGGAAAAAGTCTAGACACGCCCCTGATCTGTGTCCCACATAGGCTGTCACTGACTGCCACTGATTTCAAGTCAGAGCAGTTCCTCCTCTGTGTGTGTGTGTGTGTGTGTGTGTGTGTGTGTGTGTGTGTGTGTGTGTGTGTGTGTGTGTGTGTGTGTGTGATTGATTGATTGATTGATTGATCATGTCATCCACTCTCTGTATCTTTGGCATTGGCCAACAGACAGGGTCAGTGTAGGTCAACTGCCACACGCACCCACTGCTGAAGTAGTTAGAGTCTAAAAAACGTTTGTTTGAAATTGTTGAAGTAGTTGAAGTTGAATAAAGAAAAGGATAACAATAGTTGGACTGCTGAACAGCATTCCACTAATTAGTGGGTTGACGCAGGATTTTCTAACCCGGGTCAACATGCCTCGGCTCGACATTATGGAGCTCTCATACTGCTAGCTGAGCTGACGTGGGTCTGACCTCCAGCTGTGAGTGCTGTGTGCCTGTTTTTTCCTCCCTCCCATACATCATCGCACTGACAATGTCATCAATCCAAATTTTAAGTGTGCCAGAACACAGCGAGGTAAACAATAGACAGCATGGATATTAGTATAACCTGTGCTGCCCTTTTTGTCATAATTCAAGACCATACTTATGCCTTAACTTAACGCATATTTTTTTATTTTCAAAAGAAGTTGAAGTTAATTGAAAATTTTAGCTTATTGCAGTTTGCTTTTATTTAGTTCAAAGTAGGGTTGTCAAAAATAGCGTGACAGTAACTCTACAAACTGCCTGAGACGTGCTGGCAGGTCATGAAGCAGAACTCCATTCAAAAATTCAATTGGAACAATGTTTTCCAATGTTTTTTGGAGCACTGGGGACGCGTCATTTCAGTGAAAATATGGTTGTAGCTCATCATGTGCCTCACCAACATTGCGGAAATACATTGTTTGCATCACTATCTTTCTAAAGCTGTTTTTAGAACGCAGAAAGTGTGGCATGCTGCGCGGGGTAAAGCGCAAGCGAGCGCAGAGCAGGACCACCGCGAACACGTTGCTAGGCTATGGATCGAGCGGAAAGCTCTGGCTTTATATATGATGATGATGATGAGAAGGAGAGAGTTTGGATACATGTCACTTTGAGGGGAAGCAGGATGTAGGAGAGTTTCAGCTCGTCCAGGAGCTACAGTCTTGTGTCCCACAGCTCACCAAATTGCTATACGGCAAGAATCAGCCTTTCTTCCATCCTTTACACACATGCTTTCCCCCTTTTCTGTGCAGCTCCTGGCATCTCTCCTGCAGCACGCAAGAGCTCAAGAGCACAAATGCCACCCCTGCCCTGCGCTCTTCTCGGCGCCGACTGTCACGACCACATACACAATGAATGGGTTTCTCTCGGAGCACCTGTACCTTGCGCGTTCGGTGTGAAACCAGCTTAACTTTACAGAAGTTGTCAGTTTCTTTTACTGTCATCCACAGGTCACTAGTAGAAGCTTGGATTGCCCAAAGTCTTTCTGCCCTGTGCTCGCGAGACATCTTTTCACTAAAGAGAAATATTCTCACAATTTAGTCTCACAATCTCGTCACACCCCTAATCGTCAGGCATCATGTTTTCTGCTTGCTTTCACCTAAAAAAAACTCTGAATCCAAGCAGTTCCAAAGAATCCTTTCAGCGATGTCTGGAACTGCAAACAAAAACACAAAGAAGGCTGCAATCAATAAGTGTTAGTGTGAGTCATTTTATGAACAGAGTGAAGGACCAGATCTCCATCCTTCCAGCTGAGGGTGTGGTTGTTGGAAAGCTGCTAGCAGAAGTTTAAATGTGAGGATCCCAGATCAGATCAGTCCAGGATAGGAACTTGATGTGGTTTTGGCCCAAGCCCTGTGTGACCCAGGATTTACACAATCTTGGGCGATTTTTAGTTGAGAATTTGCTGCTCAGCATTTTTTCTCCCCAGATGCAGGTTTGGATAACTTCTCGGTGTGATTAAAGGAAGTTTGCATTCTCTGTAAATGAGACACTGACAGCTGATTTTTTTTAACCGATTCTACAGCTCAAATTAACCAGCTTATCTTTTCCCTCTGTTATCAACTCTGAAGCTTCCACTTGTCTGTTTAGCTTCAGGCCAGTTTCCATCAGAGCTGTTTTATCTCTCTGTTGTCATTTTAGACAGCTCTGCTCATCACAGTGGAGTGAGGAGCTGTATTCTGCTCAGTAAGCAAACCTCATTCAATTTTCACTTGGCTTTCATCTCCTCTTTGAGTCCTGCTGATATCAAGTTTAATGGACGACTTGAACCAAAAACCAAAAAAACAAATCTCACATCTGAACTCGTCATTGGCTAATGTTGTCTGGGTAGTCAACACACAGTTGAACAATCTCTCCTTTAAGTTTTCATTGGTTTAAACCAATGATATAATCAATTACATTATAATTAATTAATTACAATTAATTCAATTGGGTCAGATTTTAAAACTGAGAGCATAAGCTGGGCCGCACATTTTCAGCAGTCAATAAGGAGGAGGTAATGACAAATTTCACCAACACAAATGTGCTGCATTGTGGGTCGGTGGTGTGTTGCTTAGGGATGCACCAGTCCACATTGTTTCACTTCTGATCCGATACAACTATTCTGATTCCAGAGCACAATTTGCTTTAATATTATTTTTATGAATTATTGTTGATTGTAATAAATTTGTCTCTATAGGCAAGTTTACATATACGTACGTGTAAGTATGCATGTATGTCTCAAGTTGCCTTTTGAGACTTACACGCATGCAGTAAGTAATTTCACGATTCAGCAAGCTACAAACTCAAATGATGAAAGAATTTACTGCACTCATGTGATAAGGCACTCCCATCATGTTGTGTAGTATCCATCCTTTTCTCAGTAACGTTGCTGCGGTCAGACCAGGGAATATTACTGAGGAACGGAGGCCAGCCTCATCTCTGTGTCTGATTGAGACTCGCCTCCGTTCAGAAAGTCCCTTCCACGGTTTGCAGCCAGCTGGCAGACCAGTCGACAGGAATCACTGTGGAATCATTTCAGCAGACAACATGAAAGCACAGACCCCATCCCTATTAGACTACATAATGTGTTGCATTCACCTGCTGAACTACTGTAGGAATTTTGACTTCATTCTCGTGAAGTGTGTTTTTCTCTGCTTTTTCACTGACCCACGAGCTGGGCCACTCGGGCATTGCTTGTGGGCTACATGTGGTCCTCGAGCCGCCAGTTGAATAGGCCTGGTTTAGACTGATCTTTGTGTTTTCTTTCTCAGCTGGACAACGTGGACGAGCAAGCGGCTCAGATCCGCAGAGAGCTGGACGGAAGGCTACAGCTGGCTGAGAAGATTGCCAGGGTGAGAAAAACCACATTATCATTAATAACTCTATAATAATAATAACTCTGTTGTGGATTGTGAAAGTTGTCTCTGCAGGTTTATGAGTTAGCTAGTTTTGATTTTACTTAGTCTCAGCTGTTTACAGCAGAACACGCTCTGATGAAAGTAAACTAGCTGTTGAGGAAAACTGAACATCCAGTTTTTTAAACTCTTAATGCAGCTTTCTCAGGAGGTAGAGAAGAAGCAGACAGACACCTGTTTAAATAATAGATTGGATTTTTTTCTGTTTACATGTTGTTCTGCTGTCTAGAGGACCCAAAAAAAATCTGTGAATGCAGCTTGAAAATGTGTGTACAGTGTTTTTACTGTACCAGTGACTAAAATCATTTTAGTATCCAAGTTTCAATCAATGATTTTTTTTTCTTGATATTGTCAATATAAACAGACGTACGTCTCTCTGTTGTTCAGATGCTGACAAATAAAAACACTCCAGCTTGTGATTTTTGTCTGCCAATAGACTAACAGTGTCCCCCAGTTAAAGGTTAATCTTTAATAATCTTCATTATATTAAAGGTGCCATATTATACTCATTTTCAGATTCACACTTAGATTATGTGACTCTACCAGGGAATGTTTACATGCATAATTGTTCACATGTTTTCCTTTGTCTGTCTGAATATGGGATACGGGCTGTGTTTATCTGTGGATTGACCATTTTGATACTCTCACAGTGTTTATGTAGCACCAGCATTATAATAAAAATACATGAAAATCTCACTGTCAACAACAAGGGACTAACAAATGCAAATACAGTATACAGTATTTTTTGTCATTTCCCTCACTTAAATGTTTAAGACCATCAAACAAATTTAAATACATGGTAGTCAAAGATAACAGGTAAACATATAACACAGTGTTTAAATGGCGATTTAATGTTTTAAAGGAAAAAGACTAAAAAACTACCTTGCCAGAAGTAATTTTAACATTGATTAGAAATAGTTAAATCATGAATTAAGTGTTGATAATCAAATTTTTTGGAAAGCTGAGTCCATTTTCACTGACCTCATCCAAGCCTCATTACCTGTTCAATCAAGAAATCACTTAAATAGAACCTGTTTGACAAAATTAAACTTTGATCTCAAAGATCTCAAAAAGCTGTATTGAGGTTATTTATTTATTATTTTATTCATGGCATCTCTTAACTGGAGATACTGAAAATAGCAGTGATCTGGTAGTTTGTACTCTATTTGAATGTTTCATTTTTCATTTTACAGTTACTATGTTATTACATGTAATAATGTAATGTACATCTAGCGCACTAAATATCACAATATATTTTAATATGCTATGCCATGAATGCACATTGCAACACAAAGGGACTTCTAACTGTAAATTTGCCATTCATTATTTATTTATTTATAAGGTAAATGTATATTGAGAGTGAGTACATGTCTTATATTCTTCTTTTCTTTCGCTGATGTACTCATGAAACACATTTAAATATCCCTGTGGTATATAATTATCTTACTGCCAAAATATAAGTTCTCAAAGTCCATTTCAAAGATGTTGTTTTTGCTCTTTTTTAACTAAAGATTAGGGAGTAGAGGAGACAGTGCCAGGATGAGACAAGACAAGAAAAATAACAATTTCATCCTTTTTACCATCTCATCTCAAATCCAATGAAAATCACCTTAACCAAAAACAGATGTATTGTCTGCGCACAAATTCATGGTTGGATTTGTGTCACACTTGCTTTCTGCCTCTAATTAAGAGGACAAGTTAAAGTATGTGTTTACATTTATGGTCAGGGCTGTTCAAACATGGAGAAAAAAAGTTCTGGTGAATACAAGGTTTAAAGTGGTGCTTTTTGGTGAAATTCAAATTATTGATTTCATTACCCACTAACAAATTAATTGTTTCAGACTTCTCTGACTTGTTGATGAACTGTGTCCAACTGTCTGTCCTGCAGGAGAGGAGATACCCAAAGTTTGTCTCTGCTGACATGGAGCCTCTCTACGTGGAGGAGCTGCGTTCGTCAGTCAACCTGCTGATGGCAAACCTGGAGAGTCTGCCGGTGTCCAAAGGAGGTCCAGACTTAAAGCAGAAGCTCAAACGCTCCACCATGAATAACTCCTTCCTGGACATTGGAGACGAAGGAGACATCCTGTCCAAGTCTGATGTTGTCCTGTCCTTTACTCTTGAGGTGTGGATGTGAACTTATCAGGTGTATGATGTTGTTAATTTAAAGCCTTCTAAAGATGTCGCTTTGGACTTAATTTTGCAAATGTCACTGTTTTCTGATTCTCAGCTCTAGTTTTTTTTTTTTTTTTTTTTTATCTCTCTGCTGGCGTTCTCAGATCGTGATTGTGGAGGTCCTGGGTCTGAAGTCTGTGGCTCCAAACCGCATTGTTTACTGCACCATGGAGGTGGAGGGAGGGGAAAAGCTGCAGACGGACCAAGCTGAAGCCTCCAGACCACAGTGAGTTCTGCCTTTCCAAGGCGTCTCAGTTAGGCCACACAGACAATAAACATCTGCAGACTTTAAATACCTTTTGTCACATTGCACTTTACACCCAGACATACTAGATCATGACTGGTGTGTGAACTACTTGATGTTGCGCAATACTTTTGTATGTACACTGACATTTAATATGAGCACTTCCTCCCTTCAGCAGATTAATGTCAAAACAAACTCTGCACATACTGCACGGCGAAGGTCAAACACCCAGGTGACATTTAAAAAAAATAACAAATTTCTCAGTGCAGGAGGACTCAAGTACATTAACACTGAGATTCTGAAGCCTTTGATGCAATGATATCCATGTCCACACAGAGCCGAATTAGTTTTGTGTTGGATTAATATTTTATTTTATGTATTGATTTTAAAGTAAACAAATTTGAAGAAGAAGAAGAAGAATTCCTTCATTAATCCCTCAAGGGGAAATTAAATTTTTTCACTCTGTTAGTAACTTTTTGTCAGTTGCACATTACACACACAAGTCATGAAACAAACACATGCACATGCATTGGAGGAGAGGTGTCAGGGTGAGGGGGCTGCCCCTTATCCAGGCGCCCCGAGCAGTTGGGGGCGCAGTTGTTCAGTTGTTCAGTTCCAGGACTATCTCATGGTGGAGGCCTTCACCAGCTTAGTCTGGTTTTGTTGTTGTTTTACTGCATAAATACCTAAAAAGTAAATGTGTTGTAATTTTTGGGTTGATATTCGAATGTGTCTGTAGATGGACAAAGATCATAGGCTGTAATGTTGGTGCTAGAGCTGTGTGATATTACGATATATATTGTAATTTTAACGTGTAGGCTACTTGGTGAGCGACACTAACATTAACGTTACTCCGGTTGTGGTTTAGATACGCCGTGTAAAGCACGACCCAACATGTTCATTGTACAAAGCATAGACATAATGTTATGAAGGGTAATGGAACTGCAGCAATGCTACCGTTTTGTGCTAGCATTTTTACGTCACCCGCAAGGACTCGTTACGGCACTGGTTGCTAGGGAGTAAACAGAGGCAAAGCAGCATGGAGGAGGAGGAAAGGGCAATGGAAAAGCGAAAATAACATTACCAGCAATATTACATCAGAAAAATACTATATTGGGAATACATATATAATTATCAGGATATAAAATTAGCTATATCAAGATATAAAATGTCCTTATCACACAGCACTAGTTGGGGCTGTAGAAACATGATTTAATATTCATGTTTATGACCTTCACTGTTGACTCCTTGTGAAAAGCCTGAAAATGAACTACAGCAGACGAGAAGCTTTGAAAAGCAAGCAGTGCTTTGAGCGACCTTCAACCCCACAATCAACAGTCACCAGCGACCTTTCTCCTCCGCCAGTAAAAGGCTGATGCAGCGAGAAGATGAGGCTGTTAAATAACAGTGATGGGAGCCCGTCACCTCTCATCCTCATCGACACAACATAAACAAACACAAACACATTGTTTGCTGGAGGAAAGCAGCTGATTTTCTCTTGTGTTTTCCTACAAGACTTGGGGTATTAATATAAAACAAACCATCATTCTGATAGGGCGAAACAACATACATTGGCTATTATTATTATTACGTATTAATCTTTCAGTATTGTCGTGCAGCCACAGGTTACACAGAGGCGATAAAAATAGATTCATGATAGTAATCAAATGAGAATAGAATATATTGAATAAGTGCCCCCCCCCCTCAGAAGAATGAGGTACCACGTGTGTAATACCTCTACCATAAAAGTGAATGACCCTCTTACAAATACAGAAATCACCTCTTACATAAGGGAAAAACAATTTCCACTCCTGCTCTTCCTCCAATCAACAGAGCTGGTTTGAAAAGCGGCATTGTTCGCTGATTATCCTCTATGGTGTTGCAGCCTGCTGGTGACTGATTATCACTCAGGGCTGTGCATTCTTGGTGCCAGTTGTTGGTCGTTGAATGTCCGTCGGACAGTGGGGGTCTGTAACATAATGAGGCTGCCTCTCACATGCTGCAGCAACTGCTGGAGAGTTTTTCTTTCTTCTGACAGCCTCTGTGTATGCCAGAATCACCAAACAGAGCCAATTAGAGCAGCGCACCATCACCCGACGACCTTGTTGGTCAACAGGGATCCAGCGCTATAACCAGGCTACACTGCGGCTCCTGTCACCTTCACTGTAATTAACTTCCACATCCCTCATCTTCAATAACACACGCACACTTAATGACATCGTAGTTAACTATAATTGCACAGACAACATGATTAGCTGTGATTACACCGTTGTCCAATTGCTCTGATGACTCCTGTAGTTGTAGCTTAGTGGCTGTTTAATCACTGAGATGCTCTTCATTAGTAATACCCTTCATTAATCTGGAATGTCAAGCATCTGTGACTCACTCAAAGGACCAAAACCATGTTTCTTCATTTTTTGTACAAATCAAGTACACTCTTGATAATACTTTTCTAATCAGTTGGTCGTTTTTTGTTTTTTTTTGTTGTTGTTTTTTTTTCCAGACTTGCATTAGTTGTGTAATGCATCATGAAAATGAACTTGCAGAGGCACACAAGGGTTTCAGAATTGAATCTGTTCACTTTTTTCTTGTATTTTATTTTAATATTTAACTCCTGCATTCACCTTCAATAAAATGAGTTAAAGCTAAGGTGGATGTCAAAGTTGGACTGAATGCATTAAGTACCAATTAGCCTGATTATCATAAAGGGATGGACATGGTCAGTGTTGTGACTTGTGATCTAAAAAATAAAACCTAAGTCACTACTGGGACTTCTTGATTGACGCGTCATTGGTGGCAGCTCCATTGAGTAAGTGCGACGTCTGTGCAGGTGCTCCAACGCCAGTTTATTTATTTACAGCAAATGGTCCATACAATAGTACAGCCTTGGTCGCCCTACACACAGCTCTGGAAAAAATTAAGAGACCACTGCAAAATGATTTGTTTTTTTTCTGGTCTTACTATTTATAAGTATGCGTTTGAGTAAAATGAACTTTTTTATTTCATTCCATAAAGTGCTGCCAAAGTGCTGCCAAACAGTAAAATATTGCCATTTAGAGCATTTATTGGTAGAAAACGACAACTGGTCAAAATAACAAAAAAAGATGCAGTGTTTTCAGACCTCAAATAATACAAAGAAAACATGTTCATATTCATTTTTAAACAACACAACACTAATATTTTAACTTAGGAAGAGATTAGAAATCATTATTGGTGGGATAATCGCAGTGATTTTTATAATCTTCCTCATAAAATAAGCTTTCATTCAGGTGATCACCTGATCAGTGTCTCATTGAGTAGAATGAGAAGGCTTATGCTGGAATGGAACAAACACTGGAATGGACTGGCTGTCATAGATGTAGAGATGTTTACATTTGTGAGAGTGGTCTTTTAATTTTTTCCAGAGCTGTACACTTATGCCGTTTATAACTTGTGTGCAAAATAACAAAAAAGGCTTAAAGTCAGGCCACTGTGCGCTTCTCCCAGTAAGCAGCACACCTGCGGAGTAATTAACTCTTCCTCTACTTATACATTTCCATGGCCTATACCTTTACTAGTGTGCCACCTAACTGTGGTAACCAGGGACCCACACTGAAACAACCCAAACAATACAAAAATGGCTCTAACAGTCAGCAGCAATACTCAGGTAGGCTGTGGCTTTTAAACCATGCTCAAGTGGTGCTACGGGGCCCAAAATGTGCCAAGAAAATATCCCCACACCATTACAAAACCAGCATCCTGAACCGTTGATACAAGGCAGGATGGATCCATACTGTCATGTGGTTTAAGCCAAATTCTGACCCTACCATCTGAATGTTGCAGCTGAAATCGAGACCAGAATCGTCAAACCAGGCAACGTTTTTCTCTCTTCTATTGTCCAGTTGTGGTGAGCCTGTGTGAATTGTAGCCTCAGTTTCCTGTTCTTAGCTGACAGGAGTGGCACCAGGCGTGGTCCTCTGCTGCTGTAGCCCGTCTTCTTCAAGGTTCCAGTGTTGTGTGTTTAGGGGTGGTATGAATGTGTGCGTGAAGTGAACACACCTTTCTGCAAAATGTTGCCTTGGAAACTGAACGAGAGGTTCACTGTTGCTTCTCGCCCTCACCAAGTGGAGGGGCCACTTGTCATTTGGTGCACCACACACTCTTACAATGGCAGTTTAGACATAAAGCATGCAATCATGGGAGCGTGGCTCTTGGTCTGTATAATCACCTCTTTTCTGTCATCCTGAACAGACCCACGTCACTGTGCTCCATTAGAGTCTCTGTCAGATGAACAATAAGTGAATGTTGATAACAGTCGACACTGATGGGGCTGTTTACTGCCTCTGGTCTGTGACCAAGACCTGATGTGATGCTATTACAGGGGACTGAGCAGCAGCAGTTTGCAGGGTGACTTTTTGAAGAGGTTAACTTTGTCGTCTGTGTGTGATGTCAGAGCAATTGCAGTAATGAGTGAGGAGCAACTTATCCTGTGGGTCATGTTGCCAGCAAATGTTAAAAAAAAAAAAAAAAAAAAAGTTCAAGGTTTTATTCATTTCTATGCAGCTTTGGTCATGCTCACTAGAACAAAATAGTGTGTCATGCTCAGGTTCACTTGGGACCACATGAATTTTGGTACCTTATTTCACAGTTTGTGGGTTAGAAGGTGCTCGTGATTTTTTTCTTGATATATGCCCTTCTTTTAAACTTAGTCGAGAGCGTACGTGTCATGCCTGACTTTGATATATAACTACTGTCTGCTATACAGGATGCATGTCAGTTAGACAAACAGCTTGAACTGCAGTCACATTTCCCACATGGCTGCTGTCAAAATTTCCATCATAGCCTGCAGTCAGACAAACTGTAGTCTTGACTGAGACTGTGCTTCAATATAAAACCAGTGGGGGCTGTTCAGTGAAGCCAATACAGAAGTAACTTAAACTTGCATTCTCTCCAACAGCCAGCAGGGGGTGATACTGGTCGTTCCGAAGTCCATTTGTATTGAATTCTATGGGAAAATGATCCTTTTCTCTAATTACCTCTGTAAACACTATAAATATGAGTTTATGGTCTGAATGCTAAGTTTAAATAATGTTACAATACATAAGGATGTTCATTTACTGAATTATGGTCAAATATGTGGTGAAATAACAGGTAACGCTTTGGGGCGTGGCTCGACATGTCTCTGCTGTCAATTAACAGCAACACTGATGGTCTGAGTTCATGTTTCTTTCATCTGAGGAGTCACTGGCACCATTTATAATGTTAAGTTGAGCCACAATTAGCATTCCAGTTAATATCACTGTTGAATTATGGAGGCTTATCTCTAACCAAGATAGCTCGCTAGTGCTAGCATTAGCTGATAACATAGCGGTTGCTATGCTAAAGGTACCAGTACTGTTATCAGGCTGTGTTAATAGCTCCACACTCGTGATGAAAACATAAATGGAACAAACGTCACAACGTACAGTAACACTGCTTTGAGGAGGATCAGTTCTTCACAGACGAGAAGGTAGACGAGGACAGAGATATATATTACACTGATACCGTTAGCATAGCAGCTGCTAGCGCTGCACTAGCGAGCTAGCTTGATTGGCAATGAGTCTCTGAAGTTCAGTTGAAAAGTGATATTAACTGGAATGCTAATTGTCCCTCAACATAACATTACTTACCAGTAAATGGTAGTGGTGGGTTGATGATGCCTCATAGGGTGTGTGGCACCTGTGTCCATACTGTGTTGACACAGTGTTAATGTAGCACTCAAGGTCGACATCTGCTGGACTTAATAAATCATTGCAGGCAACATGGATAAAGACTGTGCCACTGACCCAATTTCATTCCTTCTGACATATGGACACCAGGTGGTTAAAAAAATGATAGTCTTGATTGAATCAAAGAAAAGTGTGTGTATTCCAATTATTCTGAATATAACCAATGTAATATCACTGCCTAATGCAGTGTGTCAAAAGCAGAATTGACAAAAAATAGCAAGGGAATAAGGGAAAATGAGTTAAAGTTTTGTAAAACTCAAACTAAAATTTCAGTGCACGTGAACATGTGGGTGCTTGTGATGTCACATTCACGTTCTCTATAAGCCTACCTGTGTTTATTATTACCTTCAAGGAAGTTATGTTTTCACCGGGGTTTGTTTATTTGTATGTTGGTTTGTTGGTTTGCAAAATAACTCAAAAAGTTGTGGACAGATTTTGACGAAATTTTCGGGGTTGGTCAGAAGTGGCCTAACTTAAAACTTATTAATTTTTGATGGTGATAGGATCTAATTCAACGGCACCACTAAAAATTAATCAGTTTTAAGTTAGGCCACTTCCGGCCAACCCTGAAAATTTCGTCAAAAACCGTCCATTACTTTCTTTGAGTTACTTTGCAAACCGACAAACCAACAAGCCAACAAACAAACAAACAAGCCCCGGTGAAAACATAACCTCCTTGGCGGCGGGGGGACTTTAAATAAATAAATAACAAAAAAGTCACCGCCTTGGCGGACCTCTGCGCTCTCTGAGTGCTTTTCTAGTTGTAGGTGTATTTGTGGCCTCTTCTTTTTCATGCCTTGCTGTTAAGTGTCTCAGTACTGAGAAGGTGCTTTTATTTATGTGATAGTTCTGTTGAACAAATGCAGCATTTAACCTGCAGAAAATTAAATGAGTAATTTAAACTAAGAGTCACATCGAAATGATATGAATTCTAATAGATCAAGCGGTAACTGAGAGGAATCGGGATGAAATAAAAACAAATTTGGCGATATAAGATCAAAATGATCCCACACAGCGGACACCTTTCTCTTTCTTTCTGACAGCTCCATGACACGGCTTGAATGGAGAGCTGTACGTCAAAAATGCAATGATTTTTTTTTTGGCAGAGATGCATCCCGTTGACAGATGCGCTACCTTATAATCACAGTTTGGTGCCTCAGTGACACACGAAACATTTGCTGTATTGGACATGCGACTTTTTCTTAAAGCAATACGCGCACCGACACGGGGTTTCCCTCTGTGAGCTCGACACGTGCACCGACGCATCGGTGTTGCCGGAACCATCACTAGTAAATGGTGCCAGGAATGGTGAAGGAAAACATGAGCTGAGAGCTCAGACCATCAGCGCTGCTCCTCTTCAGGATGTAAAGACAGCAGAGACCTGTCAGTCACATGGTAGCCACGCCCCAAAGCTTTATGTGTAATTTCACCATATATTTGACCATAATTCAGTAAATAGACCCCATTATGTATTATGTAAATGTACTTTATTTACAACCACGTTCGGCAAAGTGCTTTACAATGGAATAATAAATAAAAGCAATTAAAAAACAATAAAAGCAATAAAATTAAATTATATAACATACAAATAAATAAAAGTAGACTAAAAATGCCACCACACTACTGAGTATTAAAATCCATCCTAAATAAATAATTTTTCAAGCTAGACTTAAAAAGGCTCAGGTCAGAAAACAGACGTTTTTCTGCGGGGAGTTTGCAGCCTGAAGTGACACATGCAGATGGAGCTAAGTGCAACCAAACACTGAATAAAACATTTTTAGGTGACCAAAAATATTATTGGATTATTAATATATACTGGAGGTGTAGTGGTTAGCACTGTAGCAGCAAGAAGGTACGGGGTTCGATTCCCGGCCCGGGGCCTTTCTGTGTGGAGTTTGCATGTTCTCCCGGTGTCTGCGTGGGTTCTCTCCAGGTACTCCGGCTTCCTCCCACCATCCAAAAACATGCATGGGTATTAGGTTAATTGACTAATTTAAATTGACTGTAGGTGTGAGTGTGAGTGGTTGTCTGTCTCTGTGCGCCCAGTGATGAGGTGGAGACTTGTCCAGGGTGTCCTCTGCCTCTCGCCCAAAGACAGCTGGGATGGGCTCCAGCCCCCCCACCCCCGGTGTAAGACGTTCGGCATAAGAATTAAAGTTCTCAGACATAAGACATGAAGACCACCCAATCCACAGTGATTTAAATTGTATGAGCCAAAAAGTGTCAGCTTCTGGACATGCGCACAGCAGGATGATTCAAATGTAAACAAAACAGACTAGAGTCTGCTCAGCTTTAAAGAGGATGCTTGTGTCTTTCAGGTGGGGGACTCAGGGGGACTTCACCACCACTCACCCTCTGCCCTCGGTCAAAGTGAAGCTGTTCACAGAGAGCACTGGGGTCCTGGCCCTGGAGGACAAGGAGCTAGGCCGGGTGAGCGTCCAACCACACTGAACACACACAGTACACACACACCCTGACTGCTGTAGATACACAGTACACAATACACAGCGTCACAACACATTTTTTTACTCATGACCTAACTCAGATTGTGAAATGCATTCAGGAATTTAAATCACTTCAAATAACAAAACAGTGTTCATGAATGAATAAACACATGATGAATATGTGGTCAGAGCAGCAACACAAACCACAACTGTAGTCCGTTGACCAGTTTCCTGCAGCTCAGTATCACGCAGCCTAATGCAATTGAAGCAGCCTACATGTAATACCCTGAAGATATCCAGCAGTCTGTTTTTAAAACAGGACAAAGCCAACATGCAGTACATGCATTGATTTGGTTGTTCCCTGCTTTCCTATTTACATTTAGAATATACAGTGGGGAGAAAAAGTATTTAGTCAACCATCAATTGTGCAAGTTCTCCCTCTTAAAAAGATGAGAGAGGCCTGTAATCTTCACCATAGGTACACTTCAACTATGAGAGACAAAATGAGAAAATCACAAATCACATTGGCTGATTTTTAGCGAAGTGAACTACGTAACTGATAATTGCTGAACTTAAACAATAAAAAATGGGTCTTATTGTTAACATGAAGAAAAAGATGATTGTAGAGTTCCATCAGCAGCTGACAAAGCATCACTATCATTCTGAATGAGAGTCAAACGTCTTTAAGAAACTAAAGCATGTCTCGTTGCCTTTGACTTACTGACAAATTCATTAAACCAGACCAGGATCAGAATTAAAGCAGAGTTGATGATATATGAATATCATTAGCTGTAACCTCCCCTGGGCTCTTTAATGATTACAGACTGATTCTGATTGGACGAAGGGACCAAGTTGGCCAAGTTGTTGGCCAGAAAGTTTCAGACGTCCTTCAAGATGTAGGAGAAGTTAAAATGAGTCACACACACACGTTGTGTTAGATTGTGATGAAGTCAGACAGTTCAGACTGTGAATGTGTTGGAAGCAGACATATGAAGGACACTGACGACAGGCTGCTTGTTGGCAGACTCTTTCATGGGTTGTGATTGTTACAGGGAATTTGTTTAATGTGAAAATAAAACCAAACAAGGAATATACTGATATGTGACACTGGCCAAATCAAAAAGAGGGTTTCAGTTCCACTTTCTCCTGTAAAGTCAAGGGATGCTGGAAGTCAGGGTACCTTTGTCTATATTATGATGTCATGGTGAATGCTGCAACACATTCATGTGTTTTAATTTGGATGGTCAGCATAGTTTATATATAATACTTATTAACAACATTTTACACATTTTACAAACATTTTACACATATTGTTTAATGTTTCCCCTGGGTTTTCAGAGGCTGATGATATTGTGTAGCTGTTCAACTATTCAATTTGATGCCGTTTTACATTATTATTTTTTATTTTAGATAAAATTTGCCGTAGTTTAATAATTATTTTATTATCAACACATATCAAAGTCAGTGCTTTCAACATGATCCAGCCTTCTCTGCTCAGGGGGAAGCTTGAAAGAGTGTGAGTAGACTGTCACCTGGCTGCATGGCCCATTCATTACCTCACCAACGGACCACAGTATGTGAGTCTTCAGGACTGTGTGTGGATGTGGTAGTCTGCAGCAAAGGGGCCCCACAGGGGACAGTGCTCTCCCCCTTTCTCTGCACCCTGGGAGTTGGGACACTGGAAGCTGTCACCTCCAGAGGTTCTTAGATGATACAGCCATAGTTGCATTTGTATGAGGGGGTACATCGGCGTACAGCAGGACCGTGATCACTGACTTTGTCAACTGGTGTGAGCGTAACCATCTTCAGCTCAACGCCAGTAAGACCATAGAGATGGTCACTGACTACTTCTTTTTTATTTAGTACATAATGTAAATATCTATTACTATTATGAGCACTTATTCTACTATTTCATTTCTGTTGTTTCGATTGCTGTTACTGTGGCAGGTAAATTCTTCCCAAAGGGGATGAATTGAAAATATTCCATTCTATTCTGTAATTCAAAAGAGTTGTCCTTTGTAACCTGTGTATTGTGTCCCTGTTGTTTTTACGCAGCTCAAGAAAAGCACAGCATACTTATTATCCAGTTATTTGTAGTTTTGAGTAGTAGTAGTAGTAGTAGTAGTAGTATTTAGTCGTTTATTGCTCTGATTTTGCTGCTAGTTAAAAATAGTCTACAGAAATGCCCACTGTGCTGACCTACCCCCTCCTTTTACCCCCCCCCCAAGGTGGTCTTGAATCCAACCACGAACGGGCCGAAGCAGGCCGAGTTCCACCGGATGGTCGTCCCCAAGAACAGCCAGGACACAGAGCTGAAGATCAAACTGGCCGTCCGTATGGACAAACCCCCCAACATGAAGCACAGCGGGTGAGTCTGCAGGGGTCAGCGGGGTCTAGTCCACTACAGAAGTCTGTTTAAATTCCAGATCAAAGAAGGTTAAATCAGACTGATCATTTGAAGCAACCGAACAGGTCTGCAGGAATTTTTTTTTGTAACTTGTCTTTTCATTGTGATCATGGTGATGATGCAAAACAGAGCTTTCAAATTGTTCTATTCCTGTGGCTGTGTTGCAACAAACCCAACATATTTTGAAAGTGAAAAATAAGCATTTGATCCTCAGATCTACAACAAAAAGGACTATCTGTAAGGATTCGTTCATACCGCAAGTGAGCATGGCATAGTGAATGCTTCCATGGACATGATGGGTATCAAAGTGCTCTGTTGGTATCAGTATCATTTTGAGGTACTGATACTGTACATTTTTAAATGGTCCACAGCCGTACCTGCTGGGCCCAGACCAAGAAATTATATTGCTTTTTTTTTGTTTGTTTGTTTTTTTTGTTCACTTATCTGGCCTTCCATTAAAGCAGTGATAGTGTTATTTTATTGTCCTTATTCCAAAACCAATATTCCTGCAGTGCTGTTTACATGGCTATATATTCCACATATTCCACAAATATTCCCATTTAAAAGCAGCTGTGCGCAATCCGATATTGTTTAAAAGTAGCTGTGTTTTCAGAAGCAGAATCAGATTTATTATTTATCATTACTTAGACTTATTACTTAGAACATCTAAGCATATCCAAATATACTGTTCACGTGAAAAAAATTCTCAATATTGCCATATTCTGAATAATAGTGGAATATTAATAATGATCCATACCCAGCTTGAGTGATGAATCCATGATTTTGATGGTTTATCAGCCACCATCACAGATTTTCCAGAATTTGTGCAGTCCTTCCTGTAAACTTTGTTAAAATGTATAAATAAACAAAAATCCCTGAATCGGACTGCAAAAATGAAACAATACCAAGTTCACCCGTTACTTTGTAAAGATTAAAAGATTTTATGAAACAAAAAAATCTATTCATCATTGCATTTTATGTTAGCTTTCAGCAAAACTGTGTCAAACCACTGAGGCGTCATGTGTAGAGCAGTTCTTACTTTGTGCCACAAGATGGCAGCAGAAGTTTGTTTTCAAACCCACAAATATATGACGCATTTAACTCTGCATCAGAGAATCTTTCCTCCTTCAGCAGAATAAAAGACGAAACACAACTTTGCACAGTGAGGCTCACACACCACTCACTATGAATAAAAACACAAATCCAAAGTCGACATCGTACTCCTTTTGTTAACGTACAGTTACAGATAGATACAGGGTATATTTCTAATTCAGATGAACTTGAAGCAGTGTGAGAATGCAGCAGTGAAGGTTGTGTTTGAGCTTTTCCAGCTGTCAGCAGCTTCCCCCTTGCTTGTCTTTGTGCTAAACTCGGCTAAAAATGTCCTTTTTTATTTTTATTTTTTGTTTGACACTCTATAAATGATGCTAGTTCCAACAATATCACAGTTACTTGGTGAAGTTAACCAAGATAATGTGAATATGAGTGCTTCTCCTTTCTGTATTCTGTGCTTCCTCATCTCCTTGTCTCTTTCCTCCTCCTGTCAGGAGGTATCACTGCTTCTTCTTGAAGGACATCTCAATTCATAGTGCTAATAAGAGTTGTTAAGTGCTCTAAGAGGGGATGCACAGGCCCGTGATGCACAAAAAAGACGGAACACAGTCTTCTCATATTGTGAATTAAACAAAAAAGAAATATATTACCTTTAATGAACGCTGTTCTGCTTATCGACAGATGATAAAATAGCTTTATAACATCAGTATAACAGAGCAATGGACAGCAGACAGTGGACAGCGTAGCATTTACATGAAAGAAAACTTATTTATGAATTTTATATTGTTTTTCTACCAATAGGTCCCCTTCAATGCTGCACACTAGTGATGATAACACAGTGACTGACAGGAAGTGGAGACCTCCACAAGGGGTCAGTGTTAGTCTCCCAATGAATCCAGATCTTCTCCCTGTGCTTAAACTGGCTGTCTGTCATTTATGAAACACTCAGTCAGGGATCCACATGCTGAAAGGTGTCATCTTATATTTATTTCATTTAATTTCTTCTCTATTCAGGGTATTTGATGCTGTTTTCACCATGAGTCTTTGACCTAAAGACTAGCACAGGTCAATTGTTTGCTGCATTTCTGATATTAAAAAAAACTCACATATTTCAAGATTACCATAATGACACCTCACACGGTAAAGAAATGAATGCCAAGGAGAACCCAGCTGACTCAGGAATGAGAAAAGAAAAGAAAAGGAACAAACAGGAAATGGTCGGGTCAAAATTGTTTGCCTGTTCAGATCTGAACATTTTAAAGTCCTGAATCCTTTAAAAGGCCGATGAATGCAAGAAGACATTTTACTTTCAGAGTGAAAAGAGGCCAGTTTTGATGTTTTCGCTTATTTTTTGTAGAAATATTGTACGTGTCACCTGTTAATGCGAGCAGCAGCAAGGTCTGTCACATGAAAGGTCATTGCACTTCATTTCACATATGATTATTAAACTCCTCTTAATATTCTGGACAAAATATATGTTCCAGAATTTTTCCCCATCCGTGTTTCAATACTTCCTATCTTTCTGTGATCACAGTGGAAGAAATTAATGCAGGTTGCATCTATTATGGTTTATAATCATCATGATTTTGTGAGATTGTGACATTTTGACAAGAAACATCTGCGTTAAAACTGCTTTTTAAAAAGTAATAATTTGGTGCCAAAACATGCCATGACATTTTTAGACAAACATTTTTGTGATGATGTGATCCGTGTGTGTGTGTATATGTATGAACTAAAAATTTTACCTTTTAATGTATTAAGTAAAATATTGCATATGTCACTTTCCTTAGTAAAATAACCCCCTTTGATAAATAATAAAGTAATAATAAAATAAATAAAGTAGATGTGTTATGTAGCAAGGCGACAGAACTCATTTTATTTTATTGGAACATAAAATGTGGTGGAAACAATTTTAAGAAAAACAAATGTATGAAACAATGAAAAAAAAACTTTCTTGTAGATAATTTACTTTGTTATGCAGTAAAATCTTCAGCCAGGCCATGTGAACTTATTTTCAACTTATTGTTTTCATAAAACAATTCCACTGTCTCATCACTTATTAAAAAAAAAAAAAAAAACTTGAAGTGTGAATATCCTGCTAAATGACCAGTTAAAGATGGCTGGTGAGGACTGGTAAATGCCTGCAGTGAACTCTTTGGAGTCTACAGTCCATCACTGTGGCGTCGTGCGGCTGAATGGATGTCTGAAACCCTGCAGGAGGACGGATGGCCGAACTGTTTTCACAAGTGGCCGGTGAGCAGTGCCTCATGTTAACCTGGAGCTACGCCGAATGGCCCAGATTCTCCATCCAGACGTGCTGCGGCCTTGACCGGAGGCCTTTTTTTTTTTTTTTTCAGCAGGACTGAAGAAAGAGGTCTCGCCATCGATTGATTTTCCTCACTTGCACTTGCCTGTGTCCCACGCTTCAGGAGGCCCAGGAGCAGCCATTGATTGAGAGGCCACGCTGGTCATTCTTCCATTTTCCTCAAGACTTCTTCAGTGAACGGCTGTCCGTGTCACGGCCTCTCTTTCAGCTCAGGACTCATTACCTTCTCCTTTCTCTTTCACATTGGGGGAGGAAATGAATGTGTTAACAGTGCTCACAGCTGGGGGAGGGACAGCTCATAATATGTTACTCATTGTGATCTACAAATATGAGGACACAAGATGAGATTAATACATCAACATCATATGTCAGTTTCTTCTTCAAATCTGAAAGGTGTCAGAGTAAAACAAATATAGTTCTTGGAATTTATTATATTTCATGCTCAGTGATATTATTTGGTGTTTGTACCCTTGTCATATTTCTAATAACAAACCTAATAATGATATATGTCCATCACAGTCGGCATCCTCAGGTCTTTTTTTTTTTTTTTTTTTTCTTGTCCAACAGCAGCACTCAAACATAAAAGTATATGTTTCTTTTACTGTGAGGATGATTTATTTAAAACAAAACCAAATTAAATAAAATATGTATGTAGAAAAAAGAAATAAATAAATACAATTTATTACAATATGTGATTTTTACTTATGAGAATTTTGTGTCATATTGTTTTTTAGGTACGTGTATGCTGTGGGACAGAGAGTCTGGAAACGCTGGAAAAGAAGATATTTTGTTCTTGTTCAGGTAAGAAAGAGACGAGTCAGATCAGATGTGTCACATGTATTGATCTGTGACTGATTTGGCAATTATTTCAACAGATCAGAGAAGCACTGCAGGCAGATGAGAGACTAAAGGTTGAAAATGAAACTGAAATGAATCTATGACGACTGTCTTTTCCAACATTGAAAATACTCTAATCACAGAAGTTTGCCTTAAATATGTCCTCAAACAGTTTTAGATTATTAAACACAATCATTCAATGCCAGTCCCTCTGCTCGAAAGCTTTTTACACCTTGTCTAAGCACGAGAGTCCTGCTGAAGCAAAGTTAATTAAGTTTTGCTCTCTTTAGTTCTCAGTTTGGAGTTTACTTTCTGAGAACTGATTAATCACGTTCTGTGGGAAATACCAGTCCGTTTACTACTCTGTGGTAGATCTCCATCCATTGTCCAAATGAGCTTCATGGTGATATTTCCCATTTTGGCATCTAAGAACTTGACTCGTCTGGTGCTCAGGTTTTGGTACAAAAAAGATCGACATCAACTATCTGGCAAAATCAGAGCATATCATATCACCGTATACATGCTATGACCTGTGCTTTCTGCATCAGTCCATAATGGGAGATATTCACACATCCGAGGGTGCTGTTAACGTGTGGTTCATCAGTGTGTGTCTGTGTTTATCCTGCAGGTGAGTCAGTACACATTCGCCATGTGCAGCTACAGAGAGAAGAAGGCCGAGCCTCAGGAGCTGATGCAGCTGGAGGGCTACACGGTGGACTACTGCGATCCTCAGCCAGGTAGCCAAGCTCACCTGAGCTGTCTCACCGACACACAGACACACTTTACACTGTAAAAGCATGCATATGTACGTTTCTGAACCATAATTACAGCGCTGCCTCATGGCCAACAAAGACCGCTTTCAAGGTCGTCACGATTTTGGAATAAATAAGCCTCTTTAGCTGAACCCACAAGAGCCACATGCTGTTAAACCTCTCAAGCCTTCACGTCTGCAAGAGGCCTCCAGTGGACCTTCTGTGAATCCTCCATAAATCATTGCATCATTGATGGAAATGAGAGCTGCACTCCAGATGTCAGAGCCGAGCTAGCCTTCGTTCTGCTGTCTTCTGTAACTCAATGCTGTCCCATCGTTCTTTCTGAAAAATAATTAGCCGTGTTCCTGAGGTTTACTTTCCATATTCCAGGACAGAATAATCATCTGAAAATAATAACACTAGTACTTGTGCTATCATAACTTGGTTTCATTATATCCAGAAAATCTACTTCTGCTCTTTTCAAACGTGATGTTTTGACTTCATCTCTGCTGTCTAAAGATTTAACACAATTCATTTTAATCAAATGTCACTGAAGAGAGCCTCCTTATCTCAACAACCCTGTCTTCTAAAAGTTACAAAAAGTAAAAGTAGTTTTTTCTTTTTTTAACAATGAGATGTGTCAACACAATTTTTAGACCAGACTATAGAGAAAGAGTTAATGTTGTGAATTTTGTGTTTTTTTTTTTTTGTTTTTTTTTTAAAAATAAAATAAAAGGATAAAATGTATTACCTCTATTCATGTTAATGTTAATAATAACCTAAACTGGTGTGAAATACCAGTAAGTAGTTCTGGTTTGAAATGCCAAATATGAATTTATTAATGTCACCAGTTTAGTGCAATTGCTAATAAAAATTCAGTTCAGAAAAAAATGCTCTGATTGCTCGCACACGGGGTCAAGATCTCAACTTTAGTTGTATCCATGGTGACAAGTAAGCTCTGACGTGCTATCACATCGCATACAGTGTTTTATCCCTTAGAAGTCTGACATCTGACTGACGTCTGAGACGCTCCATTGAAATCATTTTGCTTTTTACTTATCTTTTATTTTTCTCTTCATCCTCCCTCTTCTCCTCCTCAGGTCTGCAGGGCGGCCGGGTGTTCTTTAACGCCGTGAAAGAGGGCGACCTGGTGATGTTTGCATGTGACGACGAGCAGGATCGCATGCTGTGGGTTCAGGCCATGTACCGAGCCACTGGTCAGTCCTACAAACCAGTCCCACCACCGCAGAACAAAACCACCAACTGCAGAGGTGGACTCCAGAAACCAGCATCCCCCATCAGTAAGTGTCTTATTCTCACTGTGTTCGTTTGCTAAAAGTGCAACCAGTGAAGATTAGATGATCAGCGGTCCTAGATCACACTGTGAGACACATCCACCAACTGCTGATGTAGAGCTTTGGTGACCAAAGTCTCACAATATGTCTTCTGTCTGGACCCAAGACTGCGAACCAGCCAATCAGAAACAAAAAACATTTTTCCTTTTGCTTAAGTTGCATGTAACTTGCATGCAAGTACATTTTCTGTTTTCCTGCATTTTTCTCACTTTCTATCCGACTCTCTCCTTCCTTTTATTTCCCATCTGTCTGTCATTTTTCCATCTGCCATCTTCTGTCACATAATTCTTGTTTGTTCCTGTGGTGTTTTAATAAGAACTCAACCTGGGAAGGTTTTTCATTTGTTTGCAAAATGCTGCAGGTCGGAGGGATGATGGGAAGGTAGAAACGAAGGTAGAAACAAAATGAGAGGCTTGTCCTTCATCCATCCCATCATTCAGCCCTCCTTTCTTTTCATCCATCCCATCATTCAGCCCTCCTTTCTTTTCATCCTCCCATCAGTCTGCCCATCCTCCCACTTTTAGTTATATTTTCTTCCCTTCTGCTTCCTGTATTTTTTTTTACTTATTTGATTTATTCGTCTCATATTTCTGTCTTGTGTTTTTCTCCTCTTATTCTCTCCATCATCTATAGCTTTCTATAGCTTTCTTTCCTTTTAGCTGCCCTTTTATTTGTCTTTTTTCTTCTCTTCTTCCCTCCCTGTGTGGTTATTTCCTTATGCTTCCATTCAATTCTTTTTTTCTTTCCTCCTTCATTTCCCATCTGAAGTTTTCTTCATAATTGGACACCTCTGAAAGACACAGCACTCCTAGTGGTCAAAAACATGACAGCGTTTCTTTAAGTCTTTCATTCCAGACTTGGTGTGTGCTGTATTTCCTCTTTGCTTCCATACGCCATGTTCTTTCTTTACCCGCTTGTCCTCCCCTTCAGCTACAAATCATTTCATTGATTAGTTTGCGTATGGAGGACAGCGTCTGTGCGCTTACCAGCTGAGCAATGTGGACATGAAGAGCTTCATACTGAGAGCTGATTGCAGCGTGTGATTTGTAATGTGGCACGGCTGCGGCCTGCTCTCGCCGCCACTCGTTAGCTTTTAATGGAATAGATTGTAGCGTTAATGGCGAGAGGTGCTGACACGCTGTTTGCGGGAGGAAATAGAAAGTGTCCCTGAAGTAACTCTTAAGCGGGTGCTAAGTGACTGTGTGTGTGTGTGTGTGTGTGTGTGTGTGTGTGTGTGTGTGTGTGTGTGGGGCAGGCTTGACAGAAAGTCTCTGTCGCTTTAATAACAATTGTATCGCTGAACCTGAACATTCGCCTGTGCTTGCTCTGCGGGTGTTTTTCATGAAAATGAAATGTGGTTGTTAAATAATCACACTGGAGAGCACACACACACACACACAAAGAAGACTGTGTTATTTAACATGAATAAAAACATTCTTCTGTCTTGACCTAGCGGAAATAGCTGCGTTTTGAAGGTTACTAAGTCAGTGAGAGCAGGTGAGACAATGAAAGCAGTCTCCTTTTGTATCCAGTTGTGTCCAGTTCATAATTGTTTTGTGCTTTGTGTCTTTGGAAGCATATCTGAGCACAAAGGTTTTATTGACAGGTGTGCAAATAATGAAGCCGTTTACACACAGGCATGTTAGAGACTCACACATACCAGGCTGCTTATTGTTTTCATTCACAGTGTGAACTTTGGTAGTTTGTCTCACAATGTTCATAACTAGCACCATGCCAACTACATACATGCCAGATGAAAGGAATGATATGAGACATGCTGAAAGTTGTTTCTGATGTTTCTCTCTGATACAGTTTGTAGTGAATACAGTTATAGGTTTTAGCCAGTAGTCTCCAGCTGTATTTATTTGCATCATCGGGCCACATTTATTGAAAAAAAAAGTAAAAAAATTATTTTGTTGATGTAAACATATCAAATTTGGAATGGAATAGATCTGCCTTGATCTGCCATTGTGTCTAAAACAATGAAAGTCTGTACAGCTTACATTGAAAAAGTAAATAAGTAGAGTAAGTGCAGTAGACAGCTTACACTGTTTGGTCCTTTGACGGCTGGGGAGAAAGTTTCCAGACTCTCTTTAAAAATGGTGCACTTCTGTTGTGCAAGTTAGGGGAAACAAAACATTCTGTGAAAAATGAAAAAGTTGAAATTTTTTGTGCCTTGTTGTGAATTCGGCATACGTAGGATAGGTTAAGTTATGATTTAGCCCGGCATTCACTAAGTCATCACTCGGGATATTATTGCAGTAAAGGATCCTAACGCTATCACAGACCAACAAGCAATTGTCTTGGCTGCATCTGTATGTTCAGTATACACCAAAAAAATGAACTGATAAGATAAATGTATGGGCTACTTTTCTATTGTGAGATCCTTACCACAGAGTGAAAACTGTCTTGTCCTTGTCCTGTGAGTGATGCTTATTGAAAGGTCATGTTCATCTTCCATATGGTGGCCATTTTAGCTTTCATTCCTGTCAGATGGATGTTCTTCGACTGTGTATGTGTTAGCATGCCAACATTAGCACGCGTGAAACACAACTTAAATTTGCATATTAAAATCAGGCAGAAATCTTCTACTTTTTTGATTACCTGCAAAATAAATCTCCGCTGTTGAATCAGTGTGTGTTTACTGGTGCAACAGAGGACTGAGCACACCAATCAGTGAGACAGACTAATCTGTCAGGGCAGAGAAACACTGGTGTTACCATAGCATTGACTGTATGGGCAAAAATAGCATTTAGTACGGTATGTTTGGTGAGTAACAATGGTAAACTGACTCAACAATTGCTGCGGTCATGACAACAGTAGGGTCACATCCCAGGAGCAGTATTAATATTGGCAACTTTCTCTGTATTTAGTCTTAAGAAGAAAAAAACTCATTAGTTTTACTCACTTTTATTCTTGTAGTTTTGTTGTATTAGTTTGTCAGCTATTTTTAGATATAGTCTTCATCCCTTGTCAAGTTAGCCTAGAAATCTAGAAATTTGCCTAGCGGCAAAAAATATTTTGACATTTAGCGGTGTTTGTGTCGTCTCATCATTGTTGCACCACGACGAACAAAAGAGAAGCTCCAGAGGAGATTGAAATGAAGTTCAGGTTTAAGGAATAAAAAAGGGAAAAACACAGTTGTCTTTATCTAGATGCAGAGATGTAGATCTAGATGAAAGTTTTACTGCTCTCTCTTTCTCTGAAGTGAAAAAAGGACAAACAAGCAAGTGTGAGTTTGCCAAAGAAGCTCCAGCAGACATCACTTTATGTCTGTCTTGCCTGTTCACTGCAGCCAGCAGCCAATAAACAAGATTGAAATGGACCAGCGTTCAAACGACCCACAAGCAAAGTCCAAACAAGTGCAAATCATCAGAGGCTCTGAGGAGGATTTTGCTGCGACCTTTGACCACTTTTATCACACAGACTGTGACTTCCCTGATCAGTATAAACAGACAGGCATGTTGAGGGTTGAGACTCGCTCCTGAAGTTGTTTTTCAGGGATGTTTTCACCTGTCAGTTGTGTTTTTGAAGAAGCAGGTGGTCAGTTTGACAACACGGACAATCCAGAGAAGAGACGTCCAAGCTGTCTGTTTGTCTTAACCTCCTAAGTTTTCAATGGTGCCCTCAAACGCAGCACAACAGCTGCGGATGCATGTGTGTGCTTCTCTCAAACTTTTTTCACCCCCTGAGTTGAGTTTGTTTCTGCACTACGAGAATCCTCAGAGTGCAGCCAGACAGAGACTGATGGGCCTGTCTGTCCGAATTTTCGTTTCTGCTCGCCGCCGCTGCCACGCTCCGACAGGCAGATCAAGTCACATCTCTCAGCCCCGGTGCACCTGAAACTGAAACGCTCTTATTTCCTCCTCCTCCTCCTCCTTCTCTTCTTCGCCTGCATCAATAACCTGCCATCAGTGGCCACCACCACCTCTCAGAGCAGGATGTCACATAGATGTGACTGTTGCCGTGACAATGCCAATGGAGCCCAGACAAGATGGGTATGGAGATATTGAGTGCAGAAAACTACCCCCAACCTCATCTCTCACACACACACACACGCACACACACACACACACACACACACACACACACACACACACACACACACACACACGCGCGCACACACACACACACACACACCTCAGCAGTCATTCAGACATCCTCATGTTGTCAATGATGATGTCAAGTGACTAAATGACAACAAGCTAAATGTATACAAAACACATCATTGAATCGTTGACTTACTTTTTTAAAGAAAGAGATTTTCAGGGCTCTAAAGTTACGACTAAGTGTTCGATCATGAGCCCTTTTTGGATGAAAGAGTACTTTGAGTACTTTTCATTGTTGTCGGCAGGGTCCACCGTTCCCACCATGGGTCCAAAAAGCCTTGAAACACTGATGAGAAACTGGTTGAAAAATACAAAGTGAAAAAACGTGCAGCCATCTGTGCCAGGAGCTGTGACACCCAGCCATATTTTCGGTCTCTCACACACATGCACACACACATACACCCCCTCCCCCTTTAACACACTCCAGATAATAGCTGAAAGTTGGACTTGACACGGATCAACATCTCTTCTCCGCTGTCTGTCCCCCAATCAATACTCCCCCTCCTGCCCCTTCCTCTTATTATCACCACTAATCTATATCTCTTTGTCTCGTTTTCTTTAGAGTCACCTCCTTCACTCGCCATCTTTTCTCCAAATTACATTAAGGACAATCCCTGTGTTTTGGGTAACGAATGTAAAATGACCTACATCGGAATTAGACAGAGGAAAAGCAGGCCACAGGAGCCAAAGGGCAGTGACAGAAAAGTGGGAGAGTCAGAAGAAAAGAAGATGGGAAGAAAAGGAGAGGAGCGTCAATTGGAAGTTGATTGTGGAGATTTCACTTTTTCTGTCTTTTTTTCTGTCTTTTGGACAAAAGCGACAAAGGAAGAAGGGAGGAGGGGGGATGAAATACAAATGTCTGAGAGTCCTTGCGGGCTTCTCTGTGTCCACACAAAAACAAAATGGCAGTGCTAATAAAAACGCGATCGCTAATGTTCGTCTCGGGCGCGAGGCCGCGGGCGTCGCAGGCGTGGAAATGGCGCCGGCATTCTTCAGTGAGCAGCGGTCTTTTGTGGAGCCATGTGTCACGCTCAGAAACTTCCCATCCCAAAATGTACTCCCCCGATAAAGCAGAATAGAGCGTGTTAGGCTTTTCATTTGGCGGGCCATTAACAGGAAGGCCTGAAAGGACTGGAAATGAACTAAGGTTTGCTCAGGCCGGGACACTTCTGCTTCTTTTATTTGTTCCCTTTCTTGATTCTTCCGTCACTGACCCCGAAGCCTTATTATCGCCTGCTGCTCCAGTATCTGTGCTACTGTGTCAAAACAGCGTTCAGTTTTTTTAGTGTAAGTCCAGCAATAATCTCATGTCAACAAATCCCATGAAAAGACCCAAACTATGAACAACAGGGTTCCCGCACTCAAAAATCCGGTAGATTGTCTTAAATGTACCGTAAATTTTCTGTAGGTATTAAATTTTCAGATGGCATGTTTAATACCAATAGGAAAACACAGTATTCAGAAATTTACTGCAGTTTTACTCATTATTTTGTTCACAAAGTTCACTTCTTTCGTTCTTGAAAGTTGTGAAATTAAAGTTGCAGAAAAAAGTTAAGTGATCAGTTTATATCGCCGTTGCAAGTGTTAAAGGGCTGAAAAAATCATAAAAAATTATTGGAGATTAATTGGTTATCTGATTTTGTTTTTTGTTTTTTTTCCTGCTGAATATCGATATCGGCATCAACCTGAAACTCCATATTGGTCGGGCCGTACAATAAATTGACTATTTTCTACCAAAGAAATTGTAATGACATTTTTAAGTCTTAAATTATATTTGTTGAGGTCTTAAAAAGTATAAAAGGTGGTGACTTTTAAAATGGTGCAAGAACCATTAAAAACACCAGTTAGCTTCACTGTGTCACTGCTTCAACACACTGCAGCCTCAATACTTACCTACAGACCTTATGTTTGAGGAAATTACCGATGAAACTGTATATTTGTTTTTAAAGATGAGCAGAAAACGGCAGAAAACCTATTTTTCCCTGGATTCCGTTTGTCATTTACGTATCGCACATACCTTTGTAAGTCTGCAGATGGCTGAAGCAAACCACATTTGTCATTGAAGACCTTGGCATGTGATTGAAAGCTTGAAAAGCTAGAAAGTTGAAAGCAATTTCTGTTCAAAAGTGAACCTCTAATAATATAGGACTCATTGACAGAAGTCTAGCCAACTAATTTACCTCATTGGACCACTCATTGTGGATACATTTAACCTTTTGAAACGTCATAAACATTTATAATGGCCTGCACAATCTGTTGATCCAGGTTAAAGACCACCATGAAGACTTTTTTATTTCTGTTGAGCGCAACTCTGTTCAGCCGAGCACAGAAAACAGAGCCGCCAGTCTTTATGTGGTCCATCATGATACCAGCAACTCTGTAGATCACTATTAACTACTTAATTTATGTTGTTATTCATCAGCTTTAAACATGAGTGAAATATCTGAAGCCTGATGTCCTGCTGAAGCTGATCACTGACGCATTCTTGTCTTCTCTCTTCCTGGCCTTTTTTTCATCTCAGCAAGTCACTTCCGTGTTTTTCCTCACGTCATCCATGTTGGCGAGTGTTTTGTGTCAGCTGAGAGTACTGACAGCTTCACAGATGATCTGTAGCCAACTGAGGTGGGAACTATTAACCACAGCACTGAGAGCCGACACTGCCAATGTAGACTGAGAGAGAGAGAGAGAGAGAGAGAGAGAGTTTTTACACTTCAGTTTTACTGCTGAGCTCAAAGAGAGGCGTGAATGATTGAGAATCTGAACACATTTACGTATCACCTCTTTAGCAGACGGCGTCATGCAAAGAAGTCAGTGCAGTCATTCATCTTTGCGGGTTTGCGTAATGCCTTGGAGTTGATGATTTTTTTTTTCCTTGCGTTCTTCCTTTCTTGCTCCCTTTCTCTCTACTAAAGCCTCTTTGCCACTAGACAGTCCCTCTAACATCTGCTAACAGTAGCAAAGGCTCCAGCTATATCTTTATCTACCGTATAATACAGTATCTCTCTCGCTCTCTCTCTCTCTCTATATATATATATATATATATATATATATATAATTTTCTAATCTGTGGTTTGTTTCTACATGCCATATTCTGATATAGGGAGAGTTCTTTTAGTGGCGGCACTGTAGCACATGTTTATGATTCAAATAGTTTCCAGTTTGAAAAGGGAAAATATGCTAATTTTCAGGAGTTTGTTTTACTCAAACATGCTTACATGCTTTAATGTCCATAAAGTACTGTACTATTTCCATAATGTCTCATTGGATATACCAATATTCACTGTGTCTCAAACACTCTGTTTTATCATTTTGTTTTATTTATTTTTTTAGTAAAACCTGCAGCTGTTAAACTTTGGGGAATATTCATAAAAAAATAATATGTCGGGCTGTTTTTTTTGAGCTGTTGATAGAGTCCTTGTTGAATTGACTAAATTGTGGCGACAGTTTTCTTGATAGTGTGAGTCTGAATTAAAAATATATGAATAAAAATTAAAAAATAAAAAGCATTCGTGTACATCTTCATTCAAGTCCTTCATGTAAGGATGAGTTGAGTCTGAAATATTTATTTTGAAAGGCCAAATCTTGTAACTTTTTTCAGTGAATTAACAGACAGTGCTGGTAAAAGACTTTTCATTTCTGTGTTTCATGCTCAGGTCTGGATCCGTCACAGCGCCAGGGGGTGGAGGGGCTGATCGCTGTAGCTCCGTGTCGCTTCGACCACGCAGCCCTCTTCACCATTTTACAGAAACACACTCTGCAACACCGCATGAACGACTCCTTCTCCTGCCTGGTATGTTAACACAAACGCTTTGGTTTCATCTCGAGCTCAGTCAGACATCTACTTTCAGTCTGATGCTCTGCACTTTATTGACTCATGCTCGTGCTATCTCACCTTCTTCTGTTGCTTTCTTCAAAAAAATATGAAATGTAAGCTGCATTACACTACATTACATTTTTCACATTCAGTCACACTCAGTGAAGGTCACATACAGTCGGTGCTTTTAACTTGAAAGGACACCGTGTTGAAGCAGATGAAAAAAAAAAAAATTGCAGACAGATCTTTTTTTTTTTAATTTAGTAAAACTTGACTATGTATCAGAATAACTTGAAAGGACAGCCAGAGCGTTAATTTAGCTATATAAAGTAAAAGAAAAGTAATGTCTGTCTGTGAGTCAAATTAAGTTGCTCTCCCTCTGTGTACACCACCTTTTAAATCTTCGGATAAATTATAACTTATACTTATCATTTTTGTGAACAACAGGATAAAAATGTAGGACTTGAGTAATATTAATATTATAGAAAGTCTTATAATATTAAATATTATACAGTATTATACATTTTAATCGTATGATTTTTATATAACCAAGTTATAATAGCAAGATGGAATGTAACATTTAACTATTTTGAAATCAAAAACTGTAATATTTATCAGTCAGGTTTTAATAAACCAGATATTTTACCAGGTTGACTGTTTATTTAAAATAAGAAAAGAAGTCTCTCTCTCTCTCAGTTCTCACTGGCTGTCCTCAGGTCATGATGAGAGGAAATGACAGTAATCGCCTTACATTTTGACATTTCCCTGAGTGAATATGGGAGTTTCTCTGTGTATTTTTATTTCATAAGTAAAGGGCCTGGTGTTTGGGACAAGAGGAGCAGAGTCCTTCCTCCTCTGGCAGCCATATAGTATGTTAATGGTGACTCCTCACTGCAGATACACTCTGTATAGTCTGTGATGAGATCTTTTTTTTATACTCTGGTCATATAATTTGCTCATGTGAAGTCTCTCTCTCTTTCTTTCTTTCTTTCTTTCTCTCTCACCCCTCCCTCTGCTTGTTCAGCCGGGGGGGGGGTCTCTCACACTGATTGAGGGGATAAACACTCTAATCAATACTTTCCAAATAGGAACATGACCCTCATAGACAACTGCTGGGCTGACTCAATAGAGGGGGTTAGGGAGGAGGGGTGAAGCCTAAATAAGTGTGTTTGGGGGTGTGCAGCAACTCAGTTAGAAACCCTTACTGTTCTGTTCACGACAAGCAAAAACCGTAGATGTCTCTCTCTATAGTGGATACATCGAAAAAAAAACACCACCCTTGACTGTAGTGTAGGGGAGATTTTGGGCAACAACAGCATGATGTGTAAAATAATGTGATTCAGTCCTGGAACACTGAATAATACATAAGATGGCACTGTCAATAGTTTTGTTTCCATTGACTGTGTAAACTGCAATTGAGACAGATGTAACAAATAAAGGATGACACACAAAAAGTATAGCATCATCTCTCCAGGCACATCTGAACTTCATCACATTCATACATGAAACAAACACAAATGCCATGTTTTGTTGTCATTTAAGGTGGGACTGGGGCTCTTTTGATCACACCATCTTGCCCTCTTCTTCTGTAATGGTATAATTGTTTTCTAACTGGCCACCATTGAACATTAAGTACACTTGTACATTCAAAAGGCTCGGTTTAAGTTATGTGAAACTGCCTCATGTGAGCACTTTTAGACACGCACCATGAACATCAGCAGACATTAAATGTCATTCTCATCCTGACATGTGTTGCGTTGTGTTCTTGTATTTTTTAAAAGAGATGTTCACCAGAATGACATCTGTGCCTCTTTCATTTCCCTACCTGCCTCACCCGGACTCGTTCCAGCTCTGCAATTAGACAGATCCATTCACGCCACCCCTCCATCGCTTCTCCGCTCAGCCTTTTGTGAAAACTCGAGGTCTTTGTGTTCCAGCCTGAGTCCCTTTTCACCAAACACTCTGAGAACTGGCCAGTGCCTCCACGTGGGGGACATCTGTTGAGAAGTGGCTTGGATTCATGTCGTAGAGGGGGTCATATTTTATTCAAAAAGAGTTGAACCCGACAACAACAACAGTAATTAGGCAGAAATTTGGTTTGTAGCTGGGGCCCAGAGTCCTGCTGACGAGATCAGTGCAGTATCCACCTGATGAGTGAAGCTCATCCGGTCAGCTCCAGTTTGGTCTCAACCAACACCTGAGGAAAATATTCTCGTAGCAGCTAAATGCTCCACTTTGTCCACAATCCTAGAACAGGGTTTATCAGAGCTTGAAACTGGCAAAACTAGGAGCTGAAAGAAACTAAAATGCTTGTTAGAGGTGCAGAGTTGGTGGTAACTTCACAGAACAAGAGGCATGAGCCGTTTTTCCAGTCACATATTTTGTGAATATATTGAAAATATTGTTTTTGTCAAAGCATAGTTTCTGGGCTAAATAGATTATGAAAACACCTTTCCTGAGAAAGTTCTGACAAAGCAAACATTTTGCTCACATGACTGATTGACTGTTTCTGCTGCCACTCTACCTGGATGAATATTTATATTGTCTTCACCTTGAGACAGCATGAAACAAGGTCAATACTACCTAACATGACTGAACAATTAAGACCAAATTTACAAATTTACAACTTCCCTAAGACTTTGTGTGTGTGTCAGGCTGCATTTCAAGTCAAAGTAGCCCAAAATCTCAAATTACAAATTTGCCTCAGAGGGCTTCACAGTCTGTACAGGATGCAACACCCTCTGTCTCTGACAAAGGACCCTCACATCAACTCAGAAAAAACTCCCCAAAAAACAGGTAAAAAGAAATGGTGGAAATCTCAGGAAGAGCAATAGAGGAGGGATCCCTCTTCCAGGATGAACAGAAGTGCAATAGATGTTATTTGTACAGAGTAACAACAATGAAAAACACACATGGACACTCCAAACCAAAGCTAAAAGGAGAGTGACTATTGGGCATATATCCATCAGGCAACACTGAATGTGGCAACTGAAATCAGCAATTTTGTGTTTGACTGCAACAATGAATCAATAAAATGGATAAAATATCAGTTATTAAAAGTATTGGCAATGAATTTCATTATTTGTTGTGTCACGTGATTAATGTCAGTCAGCTTTACGTCACGGAGCTTACTGAGTTGAGCGGACAGATGCACACTGCTGTAAAACACCACAGAAGAAGAGAGCGACAGAGTGGCTCATATGGAGCTAGGGCTGTGACAGTACTAATATTTTATCACGCCGCTACCCCTGCCCCCACCCTGCTATCCTCCGTGATTGCTGCAACCCCGCTACCCCTGCCACGACCCCTCTAAAATCAAGTCAACAGAGCAGCGTGAACAACTCTGGGCAGTGCTACATGAGAGGGTTGCGTGTGCTTTTAGCACCTACAATTGAAATTAATTCCGTTTATGCAATCTTCTGTCTTTTATGCCTGTTTTTTGTATATGTATATATTCAATTACTGAAACTTCGAAATAACTAATAATAATAAGAAGAAGAAGAAAGCAAATAAACCCCCTCCCATCATATTAAACACCATATGCACCACTTGTAAATTTTAACAGCAAATATATAGGTATACAGTATTTTTTTATTGTGGTGATGACAGTAATGAGCGGTAGGCATCACGTGACCGCAGTATTGTGGTGATGCAGTTATCGTCCCAGCCCTGTATGGAGCAGAGCCTGTGTTTTTTTTTAAGCCATGATAGGCTGCGAGATGGGAAATACGGTAAGCTGTAGTCTTGACAGATGGCATTCTTGACGTGCTCTTCACCTCTATCGATGGTTGAAGAGGACAGCTTCGCTACAGTGATCTGCACCTTTAAATGTGGTTATGCTCTTCTGTCAAGGACCCATTTTCTGGGCTATTTGACATCAACATTTAGGTTTTTTTTTTTTAATTATTCATAATTTATTACTTGATGACCTTAGGATGTCCATGCACCTGTGATTTGTGCACTTGTTTGCACCGTCAATTTGAGATAATGTCCTGTTGAATAAGATAATATAAATTAAATATCTGATTCATTGATTAATCAAAAAAACAATCGATTGATTAATCGATTATTGAGACAATCGTTAGTTGCAGCCCTAATTTTGTATCTGCCAGGATTCATTTGAGCACATCAGAAAATATTCCCCACCTTATCAGAATGAAGGACTCTCTCTGGATTTTGTGTAAATGCGGGTGGAAAACCTATCAATGAGGTGCAGCAATAACATTCTGCTTCAGATTCCCACCCCTCACAAGACATCCTTAACTGGCTATGTCATCTTTGTTTCCTCGTCCATGAGAACGAGCACTAAAGTCGTTTTATTTTTCTGCCCTCACGTTATGCACATCGATAGGTAAGAATGGAAAGTAATGTAAGTAACGACATGATTTTTGATTAGATTATTTGATCTATAATGTGGGGCGGCACGGTGGTGTAGTGGTTAGCACTGTCGCCTCACAGCAAGAAGGTACTGGGTTCGAATCCCGGGCCCAGGGCCTTTCTGTTTGGAGTTTGTATGTTCTCCCCTGCGTGGGTTCTCTCCGGGTACATCCAAAAACATGCATGGGGATTAGGTTAATTGGCTAATTTAAATTGACTGTAGGTGTGAATGTGAGTGTGAATGGTTGTCTGTCTCTATGTGTCTCTGTCTCTGTGATGAACTGGAGACTAAGACAGCTGGGATAGGCTCCAGCCCCCCCGCGACCCTATGTGAGGATAAGCGGTAGAAAAAGGATGGATGGATCTATAATGTGTTGTCAACAGTAATTTGTTATATTACTGTATTACACACAAATTTGTAACCCCAACACTGAGCCACAGTGACCCTTCAAAATGAATCCTTGCATTCACTAGGCATCTGATTGTCTGGCAGGTGTTAAGATCATCACTCTGAGCAGTTACCCAAATCTAACAAAGGTTAAACTACAAGGAGAGCACAATGACATATTTGACATTTCTACATTAGCAACAATACATTTTTTTTTTAAATACTTTTTACCATTTGCTTCCAGCTCATCAGACATATTCAGTGTTTGCCTGTCACAGCAATCTCTGGTTTTTCAAAGAAATTACCCTAATATCCCACTCTGGAGCTGTTGTCAACATACACATTCTAAATGTGATTGGAATTGTCTTTGTTCATGAACCTGTGAATTATTTGTCTTTTAAATCCTTATGTCGGAGAAGCTAGATCATATCCCACCAAAATGAATGAGTTTTTCCAAATTATTATATACATTTTTTTCTACTAAAATTCATCAACCTTGAGGTTTGGACATCAACACTGTCACTTAATCGTTTTTTTTTTTTAAATCTCTTGAGACACTGATAATTTTACATTTTCAAGTCATCGAGTTACCTCCACCCTCTTGAAAACAGAGCATTTTTGTACTCCCCACGTCATGTGAATCTACATGCCAAAAGTGAAAAATCTCTGATTTTTTGGGGGGGTCACAAGAACTTCTGGCCCAAAAAATGCTGTCATGGGCCAAAATACGTCTGTGAACCTGAGCCTTCAGCATTTTTACTCTCTCAGCTTCCTATCAGGCGCCTGTAGCATCAAATTGAGGTGTCTGTCGCCTCAGAGCCACACACTGCTTTCACTTTTTTTATTTTTTTTTCTGGGTGGGTCATCGTGTGGTTTCCTTGCAGGGGGGCGACGGACACTGAGATGCCCAGCCACGGCTGATGGAGCTAACGAGGCAGTCGGCTCGTTAGCCGTTAATTGAGCGGTCAGCGCCAAGACTGGAGTTTGCCATCTGTTTGTCACAGAGGAACATCTTGTCGCTTTGCGCCCGTCGACGGGCCCCTCTCTTTCCTTGTGGTGTGATATTAATAGCTTGGGCTCACAGATGGAGAGGAAAAATTAAGAAAGAAACTGCCAAACAAACTGAGGACTGGAGGGGAGGGAGGGGGTGGACACTAAAAGGCCTGCAGAGGAGAAATGTGCCAGGTCCAGTTAACCCCGACAGGAAGCAGCATGTCTGTGACAGTCTAAATACAGTCTACAATAGTGAAAATGATGTTGTCTAACGTCAAGTCCTCAAATGATCTTTAATACATTTAAAGATACTATAAATCATAAAGTATACTTCCTACCACCTTCAACAATATTTTTTTAACACAAAAATCTATCCTGAGGCAATGTGCACATATTGACAGTGTTTCAGAAATGTAATGTTTTACAGAACTGTCATATCATTGTTCTTGTGATGCTCGATTAAAAAAAAAAACTTGACATCTTGACATCCTCTGATAACATATTTTATATTAAAGATGGATAGAGTTATAGATTCATCCATAGATTAAATTTGTATTAAAACACATATGATATACATACTGCTCAACAGAGGTGATCATTTGTTAATGTTCCCCCTGTGAGGAATCTTAATTAGTGTGGTAAGTTTCATGCCTAATTTAGTGATTATGTGCAGGATGAATGAACTAATGAACATCTCAGGATGTTCCACATCTTTGTGGTTTTTTTTTTTAGTGAATTAGTTGTGGAAGGGTTAACCTTTACTCATCACTGAATTGTAGTAGTTACAAGGATGTTTTTTGAGTTTGTGAAGTGTTTGACATGGTAACAGGACAATGGTTCTTCTTGTCGTTGGAGTTTTTGACATGTAAGCTTCACCAGGTAGCACAACCATCTCATATGTCTTTCTCACTTAATTCACAATGCCACCCTTAGTAGTGCACACGCCTAAAATATCTGCTGGTCTTCAACTCAGTCTCTTCTGACAGGAACCAATTTACTACTCTTACTCTTTACTATCAGTTAGATGCAGTCCCAAGTGATACTGAGCCAGATTTCTGTGAAAATACTCAAAGGATCACTTGCTCCAAAGCTGAATATTGCACAGCTACTCCTCAGCTCAGAGGATGACCCCTATAGATTTTAATGGACCCATGAACTTTGATCAAGTTGTTCTCTCTTAGGGGGGCGCTTGGAAATTTGGTTCAGCTCTTCTTTTTCTCCTTCCTTCCTTTTACTGTAATCACTTTGAAATACATACTCATCTGTGTTTATTATCTGCAGCGACTAGCTACTTAAGCTACTACGAACAAGCACAGATGCATTTGGCTGAAAGTCAACAGTTAACAGACACTGAGTCTGTACAGCTTGGCACTGCTAGATGGCAGAACACACAAATCAGTCGCCGGATCCATCTATAGTTTGATAGTTCTACCCTAAGAGCATCAGTTTGTTGTGTCCATCACTTTTAATAGATGGGCTGTAATGATGACAGCCTGGAGGGGACACATTTGTTGTGTTGTTGTAGATGCGTGATAGGTCTTGTGTGTGTGTGTGTCTTTTGTCTTCAGGGTTGGTTCAGTCCGGGTCAGGTGTTTGTTCTGGATGAGTACTGCGCTAGGTATGGCGTGCGAGGCTGCCACCGTCACCTGAGCTACCTGAAGGATCTGATGGATTATTCAGAGAACAACGCGCTGGTCGATCCCACGCTGTTACACTACAGCTACGCCTTCTGCGCTTCCCACGTCCATGGAAACAGGTACACCAGCCCACACTGACTCGTTAAAAGTAGTCCCAGAAATCACAGGGAGCTCATAATGAAAATAGCTGGTAATGTTCCAGTCTACCCTTGCAGAGGTCCAGACTCCCGTTAGCATGGCCAGTGACAATCATTGGTTGTTTTTGTTGGTGGGAAACCAGTGAGGGATCTTGTCTTTACCACTCACTGTGGTGTAGAAAGAAATCTTCATGCAAAATTTGGGGACAAAAGGGTAAATGATGTCGAAAGTAGTTCAGTCTAACTGCTTTTGTGTTCATGGCTGATCATCTGTTGTTTCACTTTATATTGAACCCTCTGTGTTGTTTTTGTTGTTTCAACAGGTGCGCTAAGAAAATGATGATGCCATTTCATTAAAAAAAAAAAAAAATGAAACCCTAGTGATATACTTAATTTTACTTCAATCAGTAATGGCATTTTAAAAATACACAGCATGTGCAATGACTTTACATATAAAGCAACAAAGATCTCAGAACAGCTCTGTGAACAGACTGTAATTTGACCTTTCATTTATTCTGTACATCTTCACTGAGCACAGATGCTCTTTTTCAGCCACACACACACACACACACACACACACACACACACACACACACAGGCTGTCCAAACTTTGCTTGTGGCACTTAATTGTGAAGTCTGGACTGCCGTGTGTCCAAGATCACATTTCTACAAGTTGAAGGGAGGGCTCAAAAGTGCATTTTTCAACAGACTTTGCTGTCAATTGTTGGTAATCTTTTAAACAACGTAGGTCTGGAGAAGATTGTAGTAAGACTAAGGCTACGTTCAGACTGCAGCCTGAAGTGACCCAAATCCGTTTTTTTTTTCACCCGTGACCTGTGTCTGATCTTTTAATTACAGTCTGAATTAGATTTTTTCAAATGCGACCCAGGCCACTTGGATATGTGGTCCTAAAACCGATACATAGCCAATCTTTTGACATGTGACTTCAGTCTGAGCGGCCGGGTCACATTCATCCGACATGAACGTCACTATTCTGTGCTGAAGTAAGCGGAAGCAGGACTCATACATTTCTCTGTTTGGATGTTGCTGCCACTGCCCCACAAAAAACGCCATGGCCAAAAACCTTGCTCTTTTCTGTCATAACCGTCTCCTTAAAACAAATATGTTGTACATGTGCTGGCTCTGGTCAAGACAGCATCTTTAAAATCGGCAGATACTCTCCACTGCTAGCATCCACGTTTACTTTCATAAACACTGAGCACGCTCGCTGCATGTGACATCGTTGTGTCCTCCAATGCGCATATGAGACACTTTTGGGGCGTTTAAAGTTCACACTGGAGATCACATACAAGTCACATTTCATTGGAAATTTGAACAACCTTGCCAAAAACTCACAAAAGCAATCCGAATTAAGCATTGAGCCCTGCAGTCTGACTTTCTAATTAAAACCCTCCACTGACTCATCAGCTGCCCAGATATGTCTTTTAGCCACTTGCTGGCATGAGCGTCACTCCAGCAGTTAAGTTCTCCACTTCACTCCCAGCAGCCCCTGCTTGACTCCCCAGCTGGTAATTACTGATATCTGTGCTTCCTCCCTTTGTCGACTCATTTAGTCAATTAAGAAAGAGTAATGATTAGCTTCTCCAGCGAATCGGCAGCTATAAATTGGAAGGGCGGGGGGGTTACTGGAATTGGCTTTTTGTCAGTTGGAGCTCTAATTTGAATAATTGATGTCCTAAAGCTGCCTGAGTGGGAGTGGATGGGGAAAAAAGGGGTTTTGGATGGCTGGCAGACATGGGGGTGGAAAAAAAAAACAACTTAATTACAGAATTCAAGTTTCCCTGGAGGGCTGCTCAAAGAGACAAAAACTACGTCGGGAGGTGGAGAGGACAAAGAGAAACGCCACAGAATGATCAACAGGAGAGTACTTGACTAGTTCTTCAAGGCAATATATACAGGCTGTGCTTTTCTGAAGAAAACTGACAGAAGAAATTCTGACAGAGCGAACCATTTCAGACTATGATTGAAGAAGCAAATATTTTGTGCTATGTGAAAGCCTCCCACTGGTGTTGTCAGATTGTCAAGGTTTGCCGGAGAGACTATTTACATTTTGTGGTCTAAGATAGGTTTAGTTATTTTGACATATTCAATACTTTTCGTCACCCAAAGATTCTATATAACATAGCGTTGATATGCATGTATGTAGGAGTCTTGATATAAAACTACGTCTATTCATTTTCTGCCGCTGAACCAGGGCTGGGTTGTGGTCACATCAGGCTCACCTCTAGCTTTTCGTTGTTCACCACAACATTTCGGTACAAAGTACAGATGTCGAACCATATCTCACTCTCCATTTTACCCTCTCGCGTAAACAAGACCCTGAGATACTTCAGGCTTTAGAGATGTGAGCCGTTGCACTCTGCCCACTCTGTCCGATACATTTTATCTCATTTTTGAAATCTGCACCATTCTGTTATTTCTTCACTGTTAAGTGTTTTGTGTTGGGAGACAAAGGGAATCAAATTATCAGATCCTCTATTGACGATCAAATGTGACTGACACTATTTTTAAACATGCGAAAATTTCAGACAAAATGGATTTTTACGGATTCGCTGTGCAAACGTCTTCTCTGTGGAAGTGTCCACTTTGCAGTGTCTGTCCCTGGTTTAAATGGCTGTAGTGACAGTGAAATTACACTACAGTGTAAACATAAGTGAATTCATTAATAATGTGAGAGCATGTTGCTATGAAAACCTGCTGTGTTCATCATTAAGTGTTTCGTGCCAGAGGATGTGATGGAACAATTAAACCTCTGTGACACTTTGACTCGTCTCGTGTTGGTCTGTGTGGGTCTGATGAGACGTGTGCATTTGAACTGGGATCGGGGTTAAAGGAGCATTACCAGAGCCGTGGTTGTGAGGTCCCTTCGCCTCCCTCTCACCTGTCATGTCTGATCTCCTCCTTTTTGAGCTGTCTATGTTACACTGACATGGGATGTGACAGGAGCTTTTACCTCCCCCTCCATCTCCAGAGAGGTGATGGGGAAAGATCAGGGTGACACACATGATCACCTGCCACTCAACTTAATCTCCTTTCCACACCTCTTAAGGTGAAGTGGCGTCCACTCCCGGTGCCCTGCCACGCCGCTCAGCGAGTTCATGACAACTCCTGTCAGCTGACATCAGAGCCAAACTGCCAGAGGGTTTGCTGAATCCCACAGGCGATAACGGTACTTATCGTTTACACTTGAGCCACATCGACTGTAAACACACAAACCTGAGTTTGCGGGCCCCTCCTCGGGGCCCCGGAGCAGCGCTGACAGCAGCCTCGTTTCCAACGCGCTCGCTTCATTTAGCAGCAACAATGTGTCTGAACCCCGACAAGCTGTCGCATCGCTCCCCACTCCGCCATGTGAGCCCAAGCATGAACACACATCTGACCGATTTAATGGCACAGCGAGGAGCGCTACCAAACCAAACACCACACCGTGTCGTCTGTTAGCGCTCGCTGTGTTTTGCGTCTGGCTTCTTGCCAACTCCTTACCCGTCTGATTTGTTTTCTGCCGTAATTCGATTCACAGGAAGCGGAGGGTGTGAGGAGTGACACTTAGGGAAAGATTGAGTCGAACATGTCGTTTGAAAGCTCTTGATGAGCTCTTTGTGGTGATCAAAGAAAAATATGTCATCTTCCAACACACTCAATTGATTTGAGAAACCACCTTCACCTCATGACAAAGATTTATCTGTCGTTTTATGTTCGGTTTTTCTTCCTGAAGTTTCTATAGAAAGTGAAGACTGGAAAAACAGTTGAAATTATATGATCATGTGCAACCTTCTTGATTGGAAAAATAACTTCTTCAGTCAGTCTTTTTTTTAATCAATCAGTGTTTTTTCAGTTATGATTAAAAGTTGTGAACTGTGTGGGTTAAGATGACATGCTGTTTCTCTTTCTGTGCTTGTTTCCAGCAGCACTTAAACAAGCCAACAATCAAAAAAGTACAAAACTATTATGACTATTATTATCGAAAAATATGCCTTTATTGTCACTATTAGCCATTTGCATGGAAAGCGAAAGGCTACATATCACAGGTGAACCCCCCAGATTATTATTGTTTTGTTTAAAGAATAATAATAATAATTATGAAATTAACAGGCTGATGAAAAGAATTGTTACTGGCACTGTTTTTCAACATAATGTCCTCCATTAGGTAATTCATTGAAAATTTTAAAGACATGTCTAATGATTGTTGTTGCACTAAATATGTAATAAATTAGACTTGGAAAGGAGCAGTGTAGAATTTAGGGGGTCAATTGTCATAATACTATAATATTAGTATGAGATGGATGCCAAGTTTCTACAGTAGCCCAGAATGGCTCTAGATAGGTTCATTTTTACGTAAGTCACTGACTCCAACTTGCTTGGCACTCTGGAGAAGTTTCCCTTGGTCTCCTGCTCACCACTAGATGCCACCAAATCCTACTGACCGCACCTTTAAGAGTTGACAGTGATAATTAGAGGTTGTTTTTTTTTATCTAGATGTAGTACAAATTCAGCTCCAGCCCTTTTTCACTGAACTCATGGTGTAACATGAGAGCTGCAAAACTGATCAGTCAGTTTAATTTTCTGCCACCTCGTTCCTGCACACGGAAACTAAAACTGATTGTTTGACGACAATGAGCAACTCAGATTACAGGACAGCTGGCGTTAGTTGTGAGGGCTTTGAGCCTCGGGCCATCCATCCCTCCACCTCTACATCCATCTCTACATCTGTCTGTCCATCCGTCCACCCTCCATCGAAGGTCTCACTCTGACCATAGTCTTCACTTCCCCTCATGGACGTCTCAATTTGTCCATGCGGGACCCCCAGAGTGCAGCAAGGCCCTTGGCTGCTCCGACATGAAAGCAAGCTTTTCTTGCTTTTTACATGAGTGAGCACACACGCTCCTCCCAACAGCTCTGCTTTATGTTCCCTCAGGATTAACTGGTGCTTGTTAAATAGAGGTTGTGGGAAGTGGAGGGGTTGTGATGAAGGGGGTGGAGGAGGAGGGGCAGGGGTGGGTGTGGTAATGAATTGACAGATTTGGGGAACAACAGGGTTTAGAAGTTGTGCTAACAAGTGCTGTTGTGCAGAGAAAGCTGCCTCTCATTACAGAACAAATGGGGTAGAGTGGAGCTGAAGAGAGGCGCTGATGTTCTCACACAATACGTGACCACATCCTGTTGTCATCCTCCACCTCACCCTCCAAACACAAACCTGTTCTGAAGAAATGCTCCTCACAGTCCACGTGAATGTGCCAAAAGCCTCTATTTGATTTATTTTTTTTGTTTGTTTTCATAACATTATACAATTTTATTTTGTGTTAATTATGTTTAATGTAATTGTGTTGTCTTACTTCGTATTTTTGTGGGTTGCTTTTTTACTATAGCATCTTTCATTTTCATACAGTATTTTTTGTTATTTAATTTTATATTGTCTCACAATTTTATCTTATATTAGTGTATATACCACAACTTGATATAATTGCATTTATATATACAATGTTATTGTTTTATATTCTATTTTGAATCAAATTTATTGATGGATTTTACACTTGCCCTATGAGGATAAGCGGTAGAAAATAGATAGATGGCTTTTACACTTTTCCTTTTCATAAATTAACTTTATATTGTCAGCATGCAATGTCACATATTTAAATTTATATAGTTGAGTAGTTTCATAAAATAAATTTATTTGATTTGATGTATTTTTTAACATGTTATTTATTTTAATTGTATTATGATTTCTATTTGTTTAAGATTTATTTTTTTATTTTTTACACATCTGGGATTACATGAGACATGCTACAGACACGTTTTGTTTTCATTTTATTTTAATTATGACCAGGATTCATTATTTGTTCCTGTCACGTATTTTCTTTTCCATTTTTTACTGTGAGATTCGATAACATTTTCGTAATTGTAATTGGCAGGAGGTTAATCAGTGGCTGTTCATATCCTCCTCTCACCTGACTCCTTCTCTGCAGAGCGTTAGACCCTCCGTTGCTTTTCTTTTCTTGTCACGTTTTTTTTTTTTTTTTTCTCGACTTTGACAAGTCAGGAACACGCCGTGAGGAGCTCAGTGTTGGTACTCGAGGTGCGGTGGTCAGGGGCTGAACAAGCGAAGGCTTTTATAAGAACAACTCATTAACAGACAACCTCCTCGCTTCTTCCCTCCAGCGACTGCGAGTGCCGTTTGGAGAGGGTGCTTTTCTCTTTCAGCTGCACAGACAAAGCCCAGAAAGTCAAGGCTGGTCGCTCTGGGTACTGATTGCATTTTTTTCCCTTTTTTGCCAGAGTGCCTATTCAGACGAAGGCAAGAAGGGAATGAAAGCTTTACAAACATTAATGAAGCGCTCAACTAACAGTTTTTTTCTTTGTCGACTCTCCTCCTGCCGGCCGGATGGGTTGTGGAGGAGGAAGAAGAGCCTGAGCAGCTCTCTGTTTGATTGGTTGACTTTGAGGTCAGCGCAGAGTGTGTGGCTGCTTTATCAGATAGTTTGGTGAAAAAAAGCAAGTTGTCAGAACAAGAAAGAAAAACCAAAAGCAGTCTTAGCTGTTTACTAAGACTTCACATTTTGTTCAATTTTCTTTTTCTTTTGAAAAATAACAAAAGACACAGGACACATTCCTGAACTGACTTCCCCTCCATGTATCTCGGATTTCTTGATGTTTAGGACCTTTAGCTGATGCAGGGTTCATCTTTGTATTCTCTGTTAAAATGTAAAGAGCATATCAAAAATACAGTTTTTATGTCCCCCTAGAGAGACTCAAGCTTGTATTTGAGACATGCTTATATTTAATTTAATGTGCATACATGTGTGTACGTGTCTGCTGCTTTACTTAAAATACATAAATGCTGTTCTCATTTACAAATAGTTCTTAATACTTTGTTGTCCACAAGAGTAATTCAGAGTGGTTGTAATGTCGATGGAAATGTTGCCAGGGATTTTGAAAGACCACAGCATCCACTCTCCTGTGTTATTCTCTCATCCTGTGAGGTAAAGATGAAAGCCAGCTGACTGTGCCCTGTGTCTGGATTTCTGTCTCGTCAGACCCGATGGGATGGGGACGGTGACTGTGGAGGAAAAAGAACACTTTGAGGCCATCAGGGGTCGCCTCATGGCTCTGCTGGAGAACCAGATCACACATTTTAGGTATGAACACCTCCTCATCTCAATCACAAAACAGCAAAAAAAATGTATGTATTTGACAAATATAAAAAAAAAACATAACGAAAAGATTACAATCGTAATATATTAAATTTAAAAAGATAACAATCTTGATAATAATAATATTAGCTGTTTTATATTTTAAATTATAAGGAAGGAATGAAAACCACCAATAAATTAAAGGAGCACATCAAGAGTTCAGGTTTTATTGCTTTTATTCAGGTTTTGAGATACCTTCCTCTGCCTGAATTCAGTGTGATTGGAATTTATGTTGAGCGGCTTAGAACATAGAATCATCACATTAAATATGCAACAGTTTCCTGGTTCTGAACAGGGTTTTCTTTTTTTTTTAAATCATGGGTATGTTTCTGTAGACATCATATTCCAGCCACAGAAGCCTGGACAAGCTGCAGGCACAGCTACACTGTGCCGTTCTCTGCCATGTCTGTGGGTGCCTCATCAACACCAGTTTCATATTAATGAGTCAGTAACACTGTAATAAGTAATGTAATGCATTAGTAACGACTCTGTTGAGAGGCTAATTCCAGCAGTGTGGTATATGCAGCAGAATTCAGACAGACAGAAATTCAAGTGAGGAAATGAAAATAAACATCTGGATGTGAACCAAAAGCAACAACTGAATAATGTTCGACAGGAATATGAATAATCCAGTGTCTCCATGTAAACCTCATAGTCTGAATACACCGATCAGGCATAACTTTACAACCACCTGCCTCATGTTATGATTGAGCTCTAGGAGGAGCTGGTCTGTTGAATCTGACCACCAGGACCAACCTTCACTCCCCACCTGCATCGGTGATCCTTGTCCTCTCATGACCCTGTCTCTGGTTCACCACTGGTCCGTCCTTGGACCAATTTTGATAGATCCTGACCACTGCAGACCAGGACCACCCCACTAGAGCTGCAGTTCTGGAGATGCTCTGACCCAGTCCTCTAGACATCACTGTTTGCTTCTTGATGTCAAACTCTCAAATCCTGACGCTGAAACATTTTTCCTGCCTCCAGCACATCAACTTGAGGACTAAATGCTCATTTGTTACCAGGATAAGATTTAGAATCAGGATGTCAATATCCAAATATATTTACTTTATGACTTTATTTTGGTTTTTTTTTGTCTGCATGGAGAAGGGAAGAGAGATAATATGCTTTTAATGCAGATTAATGAGTCTTTACTGTTTTACATCAGGAAAAATACATTTTAAGACCCTCAAACACATTTGCTAAATGCTTTGCTGTGCAGTAAAGTGAAATGATGTGTGGAAAACCCAAACATGTAAAACCACTGGTATGCTTCGTCATAATGAACCCAAGCAGTCTGGGTATTTTTGGCCCCATCAGCAGCACACAACAGGTGCAGGACGTGCGTCGTCCGCGGCTGATGAGACCTCCCCGCATCTGCGTGCTGCTATTCAGCCACCGCCGCCCTTGTGAACACATTGTGAGCACGGTGTGAAAGTGACAGCCCCGAGACCTTGAGCAACACTCATCTGAATGGACCGGTGCCATTAACTGTCCTGAAGCCCGGCTCTTTAAACCCTTCACGCCTGAGAGGGGCCCTCCATCTGGCCCCATAAGGTAGAGGAGGGGCAGGTCAGGGCCGAGTGGTGGTGATGGTGTTGGTAGGGGGTGGTGATCAGCGGGAGTCATTACTAACTCACCTAACAAGAAACTAGTGCTGCTAAACAATAGCTGGGACAATGCTGGGATTATGCTAATGAACCTCAGACAAGCAGAATTTCCACAGTTTAGATTAGATTAAAACTGAGCTCTGCCACTTAAGGCACATTTAAGGTTATACATTTAACTTCTTCTCTATGATGATTGTTATTCTTATTTAGACAGGGAGAAACTTGTCTAAAGATTACATCTGGTAGTTTTTCATTGTTGGTTTTTCCCCATCAGCAATCAAGTTTCACAACAGTTTATCACACAGTACTACTCCCTTCCCTGGTGTGGACCTAAACAGCTGACTGAGATAGCTCACAAAAGGTGGTATCAAGGGTATTACCGAGCAAAGTTGAAGATGTTAATTAAAAATAGCTGTGTCGTTATAGGTAAACTGCAGAAGAAGTTATTCAGTGGTTCACTTCCAAGTCAAAGTGAAAGTCCGACATATGAAAAGAGGTGTGAGGTGGTAGCTCTCGAGATCAAAAGATCAATTCGCTTCTTCGTACACGCCCCTCAGCTGTTTTTTTTCTATTTTTGGTCACTATCGCACTGTGCATTGTGAAATCAAACCAGGTTAGACAAACCAAAATATAATTTCACTCTAATTTACTCTTGTTGAACCGCACCAGAAAGGTTTTTATATTTGAAGTTTTTACCATATATTTACATTTTTTTATAGTTTGTATTCCAACAAATCTGCAACAGTGAATACTTTTCAAGTGAGGCATAATGCTGTCGGTACCAACGAAACTTTTTGTCAACATACTGAGGAAATATGTTTTGTTGAAACACTCACATTGTGGTCCTTAGTGAAAGTGTTTAGCTGAAACCATGAAATTTCCCAAATCTTTCTTGCTTTTGTTGCCTTCATATAGCTACTGAACAATCCAAGCAGAAAGAGGGGCTTCAGCTGAAAAACACCCTGTTAATGTGAATACTACACAGCAAATAGAGCATAAATGTTGCATAAAACAACTATTAACTGTGTAGCGATGTAGCAGAGTAATGTCTACCTGAGCAGAGAAGGAAGTTGCTCTCCTTCTGTGTGTGTTTCAGTTTGAGTTTTAAAGTGCTTTGTTGACATCACTGGCCAGCTGTGTGTACTTTTAGTTCATGTTGCTTGCTGCTTGATAATTTTTTGATTAAAACTATATTTTTTTTTTTTTGGGTCATATCAGTGTGAAGGTACAGAACAGCTGTCTGTAGGTTTTTGTCCAATAAATGACTGACCTTGGCGACTGCATGTCTTTGTTTATTTAGTCCTGTTCACTTGTCAATTAGCAACGTGAAACCTCCCTGAACCACCTAGTCTGAGCTCAGATGGAGCTGGAGGTGAGAAAAGCTCCCTTCATCAGTGTAATTAGATGGAAGGAAGCAGCCATCTGTTGACGCTGACTGATGTCTGGCTGCCACTGCTTCCATCTTCCTATTCTCCTCCTTCCCATTATTATTTTTTTTTTCTCCACACAGTTGTCCTTGAGATTGTTTCTCAAATGTGATGACCGCCCACGTTTTGCATCTGCAGGTACTGCTTTCCCTTTGGCCGACCAGATGGGGCCCTGAAGGCGACGCTCTCCCTGCAAGAACGGGTACAGCAACACATTTAAATACTTCTATATTTCAAATATGTTTATGGAAACTCCCTGTGATGTTTTTCTGTGTGCTGATAAAAATCTTAACATGCACAGAGCACTGCCCGTAATTATCATAAGAACCATGCTGAAAGTAAACCTACAACACTTAGAGCCACAACAAACTCAATACTCAATACTCTAATATGAATCAAAACTGTATGATTCATGTCTGCAATGTCACCAGCAGTGCAAGTGTTCAGTCATTCCTTTACTGATGTAAAAGTAGCAAAACACAGTGTAGAAATACTCATCCACTTAATTAAAATACATACAATAAGTATTACCATTATCACGGCAAGTTATGAAGCACCCAGTGTCTTTATAAATCACTTATTTTTCAATTTTATTTAAAAAAAATATCTTTATTATAAATATATTAAGTTATGAAATATGTGAATGCAGGGATTTAAATCTATCACAATGAAGAGTATTTCATAAGCTGATTATCATCTGTGTGAAATAAAATCTAGTAGTATAACAGTAGTAGAGTAAGAAATAGCAATAAGTATGGCGAGGGCATGCTCCTGCCAGGTCAATCCAAAAATGAATTAAAGCCCATAGTGAGGTGAAGTCCTGCCTCATCCGGTGAACCACCATTATCTTATTTTGGAACAAATATGGGCAATAGTCAATGGTGAGTGACAAACAAATCACAATGAATCACTCATGTAATGTTTGCCAATTTATTTATTTTTTTTTTTATTTAAAAAAGATTTTTTGCAGATATTACCCATCCATCCATTTTCTACCGCGTATCCGCTTCGGGTCGCGGGGGGGCTGGAGCCGGTCCCAACTGTCTTAGGGCCAGAAGGCAAGGGACACCCTGGACAAGTTTCCACCTCATTGCAGGGCACATAGAGACAGACTACAGTTAATTTAAATCAGCCAATTAGCCTAATCCCCATGCATGTTATTGGATGGTGGGAGGAAGCCGGGGTACCCGGAGAGAACCCATGCAGACACGAGGAGAACATGCAAACTCCTCACAGAAAGACCCCGGGCCGAGAATTGAACCCGGTCCCTTCTTGCTGGGAGGCAACAGTGCTCACCACTACACCACCGTGCTGCCCCTGCAGATATTATAAATAAATATTTTGAAAGAACAACAAGAGTCCTACAATATAATCACAGTGTCAATATTAAGGTATTTAATGAAAAATATTGTGATGTTTGACTTCTTCCCTATCACCTAGCGCTGTTACAGATGTTACAATGAAATATTGAGGTTTGGTTGTGAAGGTTAGAGGTTGGAGCTCTTAAGCTATACCTATCTAGAATTCTTACGCCTCATAACTATGGGCTTATCAGAGATGCTGCTCTGTACATGTTGCTGAATTCTTCACTGAGATGTGGCCATTGTTTGTATTGTTTCAGGTTTTGATGAAGGACATCACCACGCCGGTTCCTCCAGAGGAGATGAAGAAACTGGTGCTGAAGTGTCTGGAGAACGCAGCTCAAATCAACTACAGTCAACTGATCGAGTACGCTCAGATCAAGGGTAAGGGTTCTTAACCGTTCAGAAAGGTGGATGTTTTTTCAGAATCTGAGATCATTGAAATGTAAAGGGCTGATACTCTGGGGACGAATGTGGTTTAATGAGGTGGCAAACAGTCCGCTGAGGTTCATGGGAAATGTAGTCACATGTGTTAAGTGAGTGTATTTTTCTACCCTGGGCACCATGTTTGGACCGTCAGTGGACACTCAGGCAGCACCAGAGAAAAGACTAGAGGACATGATTCGACTGGGAGAGCTCTGCATCGAAGTCCTGCAACAGAATGATGAACATCACTCTGAGGTATTTCATTTGTCTACTACAACCATTAACACGTACGCCAAAGTGTCTCTTAGGGTTTGACACTTTGAATTGTTTCCTGTCTCGTCTGTAAATGCTGTCAGAGAATTCAAACTGAAGCAGCTTTACAGTACTAAACATGCAGAGCAGCATCATAGGTAGAAGGCAGAGGGAGGAACACATGTACACCACAACGTTCCTTCATACTAACAGCAAACTGATATCACAGAAATAACAGTACAGCTCCATACCTTCATGTTGTTGTGAGTTTTCTCTCATATCTAGCTTTAAGAGAGTAAATATTTGCTGAATAATCAGGGTAGAATAAGTTCTGTGTGACAGAATCGGTGTTGTCTTGAACTCTGAAACTCTTTTTTTTTCATTTGAATTAAATCTTCAGCGCAAAATCTGTTGTGTTTTTTTTTTTCTCCCACTGAGTGACAGCAGCAAAGACGCCACAAGTCACTTGATCATTTCATTAACATTTTTGATCACTTTATTGCAGCACTGTCCATTTTCGTCCTCTGCCTGTGTTGGCAGCGAAAACACCGCCCACGGCCCATATGCACGGTGTAAAACTGATCAATCATAGGTGTTGAGACGTGGTGGTTTTATCAGCCCTAAGTGGCAGTGTGGCGCTCAGGCATCTGTTTTGGAGCTATTAATAATGCACCGCGCTCTGCCGCTGCCATGGCGACCGGTGGCTCTCTGCTCCAAACTTCAGATGTGATGTTAACTAACAAGTTAGAGGGTTTTTGTCAGTGCCGCCACAAGCTGTCACTACTTATATATAGAGACAGATCATAATAGTTTACTGTCGTCAAAGTTCTTGCTCTGACCTGCCATGTATTTTTTTGTTAGCGCTTCGTTGCGCCGCTGTCAAAGTGAAGAAACAGCTTTCCAGACGTGTTTTAATAGTCGTATGCAGGTATTGCTTATTTCAGAAGTTCATCTGCTAGCCATGAAATGTCTCCTGCTTCATAGAAAAAACACAAAAATGTTTGTATTGTGGAAGTTTGTGCATCACACTGTAAGTTAGACATTGGACCCTGATTGGCTCCAAAATAGTTGGGATATCACAAAATCCTGCAGGTTCATCCGCATGTTGAACGTTTTATAGGGAGTGCAGAGAAACTTTCCTCTTCAGCTGATCAAAGTGAAAACAAGCTCAGCACACAGTGAAGCTGAATCTTCACAGGTATAAACAAGAAGTCAGATTTTACAGTCACCAACTAGACTCACAAGTAATTAATAATTGATCAACAGTTAATATCAGCAGTTTAAATGAATATCAAAATAGTTCTTCAGTTACACACCTAAGATAAACCGATAAAACAAATCCAGGACATATAAGAGGCATGGGTTTGTTCGCGTCCATTCGCGATGCAATTCTAGCAACAATTTTACATTTAGAAATCCTCAGACTTTCAGTAGACGGAGCTCTCTGATTGTCTCATATCGCTAACAAACATTCTTGTGGCAAAAACAAAATGGAAGAGCAACTAAAGATGAAGAATGATAATAACACATAAATACATTAACATCCATAGAGCAGTTCACTCAGGAGGAACCAGCACACTTTCTAATTCATGTTAAAGCTTGTTATTTCTCTGACTGTCCTGTTTCTCTTGTTTGTATTCCACCGTGGGAAGGGAAGAGAGGTAAGCTTGTTTGTGTCATCCCCCTCTCATGGTTGTGTTTGTCAGGCCCTGTATAGTACTTCCATGTGTTGCTCCTAACACTCTAACTGCTGTATTGTTAAAAATATCCTCCCTTAAAGGAGACATTTTCTCTTTAAATGTGAGTCGCACATGGTGTTGAAAGATTTCCTGAGATTCTGAAATCGGGACTGATTTATGAGCCACTTTGTCACAAAAAACAACTGGAAGAAACCTGCAGTCTGAACGCAGATAACGTTCAGACTCAAACGTGTTGCCATGGCACTTTACACTACATTTCCCATTCACACACACATTCGTACACTGATGCCAGAGGCTGCCTTGCAATTTGGGGTTCAGTATATCTTGCTCAAGGACACTTGAGACACGCACGACCCGCTCTACCACTGAGCCACAGCAGAAGGCAAAGTCTTTTCTTCTTGCAGTTATTTTTGGTGACAATTTGGTGATAATGCACACAATATTTTGTGCTCTCATTTTCCAGAATTCCAGTATTACAGAATTACGTGGTCTTACTTACTGTATTCAAATCTCAACATTGACATTTTGGTTGAAGTATGTTTGTTCATGCTTCAACTTTAATCTAATCAGGACATTGACAGCCCTAATAAGTAGTGACTGAATTAGGGGTTCTGCATAAAATTGCGGAGCAACACACATCTGAGAACCTTTCAGCTCTAATAAAATGTTGTTAAATGTACTCTGTGCTTGCATGGCTGTGTTAGCTCAGCAGCGGTAAATAAGCGAAACAAAAACAAGAACGTGCATACACAAGTAGGAGTAATGATGTAAACATGACAGAAAGGCTGTGAAGATAAGCGCTGCGGCCCTCTTTTAATGAATCTGACTGACGAGGGAATTGGCTTTCACCCAGTTCAATAGATTTCATCACTTTATGAGCACTTGATTTGAACACGAATACTTGCTTTAAAATGAGGTTTCACCTTCAGGTTGTTTGTGAAAGAGGAGTGATGATTACTATACATTGGTGTCACTTCGTTGCCTACAGTGTTTTTGGTGAAAGTTATGTTATCTTTTTGTTAATTTACTTTTTAGGAGATACTTTTCAAGGCACCTCTAACACCTCAGCTCTGACAGTTGGCACTTATTATCATCTCTGCTCCAACAATAAGGCCAATATTCAGCACTGACTCCTATTTTATTGAAGGGAGGACATGGAGAAATGGATGACCTGTACAGTCTGACGCTCTTCTGCTAAATAATGATAATTTGGTCGTAAACATTTCTTTGCTTTTCTTCCTTGTTCTGTCCTTCCATTTTGTGTATTCTTCCCTTTCCCTCTCTTAACATTTATTTCCTTCTTTTGTTGCTTTCTACCTCTTGTTTAAAATTAACTTTATTTAGTTTTTGTGTTCCTTTCCTTTCTCTTCTCCCTGCTTTACTCTCATGTTCTGACCCTCTTCCAGTCTTTTGTTTCTACTCTTTCTCTTTTTTCTTTTGTCTTCTTTTCCTTGTTTCTCGTCCTCTTTAGCTCATCTTTCTTCTAGTCAATATTTGATCTTTCTGTTTTTGTCACCTCCTTTCTTCCTTTTCATTCTAGTTCTACTACTTTTACTTTAATCCCATCATTTATGTTTTCCCTCTTTCAATTTACTCTGAATTAATCTTGTCATTATTTCTTTGTCTTTAAAATATTCCATTCCATTTTCCTTTGCTCTCCTCTTCTCTTTTCCCTCCTTTCTTCCAATCCTACCTTGTTCACTGTGATTTCCTTCATTTCTCGTTTCCCCTTTCTCCCATTTCTTTCTCCTTTTCTTTTTTCTTTATTAGTCCATAAAATATTCTTCACACATTTTCATTTTTCTTTTTTCCTTCCCCACATCTTTCTTCCATACATCCCACTTGCTTTTCTTCTCTTCATCCTTCCACTCTCGTCCTTGCATCTCCTGTCCCTCTGTTTCTTCTTTCTTAGTATCCTCTGATGCATTCACTAAGCTGTCTCTTTCTTTCTTGATGGGCTGATAGCAGCATCTATTTACAATCAGCCTTAATTGAAATTGATGCTTTGGAAAGAAACAGTGTTGAAAAATTCTCAATGATGTTTGTTGTCAGTTAAAAGAAAACTGAAAAGGCACGTTTCAAAGGCCTGATGAATTTTCCTGTGAGGCCAGAAGTGTGAGCCACTGCTGTGGCATTCCGTTTCACCCCGTCTTACATCCAAGGCTGGTTGCACTTTTCTCTCAGATGTCCTTTTATCGTCAATAGCAGCGGTCACCATAGCAGGCTGACCTCTGCTCACTGGAGAGTCACTCAGCACCTCTGTTTTTTTTCCCTCCACTTTCTCAGTTTAAAAGCAGCAAATAAAGATAACTCACATCTGTTTATTTGGATATTTGCAGCTTTTAACAGGTCGTGTTTCTTAATCAGGTCAGGATGTTTTGGTCATCGAGACCTTTATGAAAGGATTCTCTCCTCCTGGAAGTTTTCATGTTTTATTGTTTTTCTACATTTAATAAAAGTAGTTCTTCATATGATTGGTTGATCCGTCAAGTCAACTTTGCTCCAGAAAGATCTGTGAAAATATATCGACTTGTGAATTAATCGCATTAAATGCCACCACTGTGTAAAGTCCTTAAGTCAGGAGTCACTGAACATCACTGAGTTGATTTCATGAAATAGAAAGAGATTTAAATCTACCTAAGGCAGGTTGTCCTTGAGCGACTGAACAGGAAGGAGAATAGTGAGGAAGATCACCATGAGACATGACTGTAGAGTCATGGTCAAAAGTTTACAAACACTTGTAAAGAACATAATGTCATGGCTCTCTTGATTTTCCAGTTATTTCTACAACTCAGATTTTTCTCTGATAGAGTGATTGGAACATATACTTGCTTGCATTTTCTTCCTCATCGTGGCAGTGACAAAAAAGTGCCATGCACTTTATACTTACAAACAATTGTTGCACGGTTGCCCTGGGGACGTTCATCTGCTTTGAAATGGCTCCAAGTGACTTTCCTGACTTGTCCAAGTCAATGATTCACTTTTTCAGATCCGTGCTGAGCTCCTTTGACTTTCCCATTGTAGAGTTTGTGGGTGTTTGTATCCAATGAGCCCTCTTTAAATGGCCTCAGAGAAGTCACCAGCTGTAGTCACTCATGATCACTCACAAGAAGTTAAGAGGCCATGCTATGAAGATTTCATTGACACAACTTTGTAAGTCACCTAAATTGCTAATTCATGTTGCTGTATGTATATTTTGACCCAGCAGATTTGGTCACATTTTCAGTTGACCCATAATAAAGTCATAAAAGAACCAAACTTCATGAATGTTTTTTGTGACAAAGAAGTGTCTGTTCCAATCACTCTATCAGAGAAAAATCAGAGTTGTAGAAATAACTGGAAACTCAAGAGAGCCATGACATCATGTTCTTTACAAGTGTATGTAAACTTTTGACCACGACTGTACAACACCTCTCTTACCAGTTTGTTTTTAACAGGAAAGGTTCACAGTACGATGAAAATACTTTACTACTTCACCTGAGAGCTCTTGTTGCTTTTCCAAAACAATGGAAGATTTCCCCACAGTGAGGATTATTAACATGAAAGAAAACAGAGTTCAAACTAACTTCAGTGTGCTCTTGTAATTTTACAGATGATGTTGATGAGCAACAAACCCTAATTGGACCTTCAAAGACCCATAAGGGACCCAAAGTCCAAGTAACAGAATATTGTTTTTCAACATCCTCATTAACAACTTATACTGTATATCCTTTTTCTGCACAGCAGGAGAACATCTGTCAGTTTTCTCAAAAGGAAAGATTCAAACTAAAACCAAAAAATCTCACTACCTCCATTGTCATCCCCGCACCATACCTTCTGAGAAAAGGACACATATGCTGTAGATGCACTGTGTGTCCTCCTCTGTACTTGCTATTTTGAGTGCTCAAATGTGGGAAGTGCAGTGCATTATACAACATAGATGGTGCACCAGAAGAGTTGAGTGTGGACTTCTGCACACTTCTCATCCTCGGTGTTCTTCATGTTGGCTACATAGCAAAAGGGGAAGGACCACAAAAGTAAATTATTGTTAATTAAAAAAATAATACAAGTGTGTTAACAAATGCACGACAATTGCAGTCAAATGTTAATGGTAATGTTCCAAACAGTTGCAATTCGCTGTAAAAAAATGCAGCAACAGCTGTGCATTTTGAGACAAAATAGCACTCTCATGTAAGGTCAGATGTTGTGTTGTCCCATCCATCGACTCAGACCTCCCTGTAATGATGCTTCCTCACATAATTAGTTTCCCTCATGTATGTGGTTTCTCCTGGGAGGTCTTGCATGTTAACACAATTGTTCTGTTCTTGGTGAATATTGAAGAGTTGTCAGTAGGCCTGTGTGTCTGTGCACCAAAACACAACTGCTGTTGATATCTTTGACCATCTCCGTTTTGTCCCACCTCTCTGTGTCTCTCAGGCTTTCTCGTGGTGGCCGGAGCTGATGGCCGAACACGCCGAGACATTTCTGTCTCTGTACAGAGCCGACATGGACGGTGCTCTGCAGGTCCAGCCTGTCGACTCCTGGGACAGCTTCCCTCTGTTTCAGCTCCTCAACAACTTCCTGCGAACGGACCGTGAGTCTAAACCTTTTCCTTCTAGGTGAACACATCTGACTCAAATGACAGTTTAAGGCATGCTTAAGGAAAACTTCGGTCTTAATTTTGTCATATTCCTGAATATGGTTGTCAATGTTGCACTCCAGCAAAACCCGGTACTTTACATCACAGTAAACTGTGCAGGTTTCCTCAATTTTAAGTCACAAAGCTCAATAACATTAGAATTGCGGCAGAAGTGCACTAAGTGGTTTACATGCAGTGAAATCGAATCTTCTCCTCAGTCAAGTGATGTGCAAAACGAGGGTCACATACTTGGATGGGCTACTTGTACTGCGAAGTTGTATGCTGCTTCTCCCCACTAGAAAGTACTTAAAAGATTTTAAAGATACTTCAAAATAAAGCAATCTGTTTTACATACTGAACATGATATCTTTTTCTCCTCTGGTGACAGGACTTGTTAAGCATGCAGTCATTTTTCTTGTTTCATTTACTGAGTGGAAATTAAGCGAATCAAGTTCAACGTGATTTGAGCTGTTGCCTGTAATCACAGCTTCACTCTGCCAGTTTCTGTGGGCTCGGAACCAACAAGTGTCAGACCATCCTCCACACACACACACACACACACACACACACACACACACACACACACACACACACAGCTGCTTCACATTTTTTTCCAACTGAAATTTTGTTCGTTTTCTCTCAAAGTTAAAGATCCAAACTGAATCCCAAACATGTCTTTTCGTTTCACGCTGTTCGCACCACCATGTAGTCACCATCACCATCTTGATTTTTGGGAACCAGAAGTGGCACAAGTGGCAGAGCAGTTTCATGAACTGAAAACATACTGTGAAGGGGTTAAAGTTCTAAAATGAAAAAATGAACAACTCCAAGACTGTGGTAGTGAACTGTCAATTGCAAGGAAGCCTCGCTCTAAAGCATACCCTACTTTAGCTATTGTTTACTGTGTGTATATACACAGTATATACAGTCATGGAAAAAATTATTAGACCACCCTTGTTTTCTTCAATTTCTTGTTCATTCTAATATCTGGTACCACTAAACGTATAATACAATGAACACAACAAAAAATGCAGCTGGTCACATAATACTTTATGTCCTATTTGACATTCTTAAGCTTAATTGATTCCCAGGGTATATAAGAGGCCATTTCATGTCACAAGCAGCACTGCACATGCAAAGGCCTAGAGTGGTTTCCTGCTTACATTCAAGCCGTAGCACAACTCAGAAGTTGTCAGCTCTCACATAATGCCTAAAACAAAAGAATTATGTGAAGCAACAAAGGCAGCCATCTTGGCACTGCTGGAAATTGGCATGAGTGAGAGACAGGTAGCGAAAAAACTGAAGATCTCCAAGACAGCCGTTCATTCCAACAAAAAAACAAGCTGAACATGGCACTACCAAATTGCTACCTGGCCGTGGCAGGAAACGTCTTTCTACCCCACGAGATGACCGTGCACTCATCCGTTCCTGTGTCAGGAATCGTCGTCAGACCTCCAGGGACCTTAAAAATGAGTGGGCACTGTCGAGAAATGTGACTTGCTCGACAAGGACAGTTCGAAACCGACTTGTTGAAGCTGGTTTGAAGTCACACAGAGCACGCAAGAAGCCCTTCATCAATGAAAGGCAGAGGAAGGCCCGGTTACTCTTTGCTCGAGACCACAAGGATTGGACTGTTGATGATTGGGCTAAGGTTCTCTTCAGTGATGAATCCAATTTTGAATTGATGCCCACTCCAGCCAACTTACTGGTTAGGAGGAAGCCTGGAGAAGCTTACAACCCAGACTGTCTTGCCCCTACAGTAAAACATGGGGGTGGATCAGTCATGATCTGGGGTTGTTTCAGTCTGAGTGGAACAGGGCAAATGCAATTGTGTGAAGGCCGAATGAACCAGGTCAAGTACAGGACTACCCTTGAAAACAGTCTTCTTCCATCAGCTGGAAAACTCTTTCCTGCCTCGAATGACTGGATTTTCCAACAAGACAATGCCCCTTGCCACACGGTAAGGTCAGTTAAAGCCTGGATGGAGAACCACAACATTCGCACCATGCCTTGGCCTGCTCAATCACCAGATCTTAATCCAATTGAAAACCTGTGGAAAATCATCAAACTCAAAATGGAGAACCACAAGCCCAAAAACAAAGAAAAGTTGTTTGAATTTGTCCAACAGGAATGGGCTGCTGTGACAGCAGAACAATGTCAGAAGCTGGTGGAGAGCATGCCAAGACGCATGGCTGCAGTCATCAAAAACAATGGTTATGCAATCAAGTATTAACTCTTGTGTGTATCATGTGTTTAAAGCAAACAGAAAAGAAAACATGGAATGCTTAAAAGTAGTGTTTTTGGCGGTACAAAGCCATAGCTATTGATGTAAGAATTTAAGTAATTTTGGTTATTATCAAGAAAACCATGGAAAATGAATAATCCTTAGTTCTTAAATTAAACTCTCATGAGCTATTTTTGTTGTTATCATTATAATTGTCCAAACAAATGTACCTTTAGTTGAGCCAGGCATTAAAATTAACAAGAAATTGAAGAAAACAAGGGTGGTCTAATAATTTTTTCCATGACTGTAGGTTTCTGTGACATAATACTTTTCTAATAGACTGCTATACAACCAGACTTCCTTTTGCAACCATCCCTCACCCTCCACACTGCTCTCTCCCACCTGGACCAGAGGGGCATACTGTATGTGAGGATACTCCATTGACTACAGTTCAGCATTCATCACCACTGTGCCCTCCAAGCTGGTCATGAAGCTCAGAGACCCGGAGCTCAACACTGCTCTGTATGACTGTAGCTTGGACTTCCTGTCAGGCAGACCCTAAGTAGTGCAGATAGGCAGCACCACCTCCTCCACCCTAACTCTGAACACCATGCTCAGCCCTCTCACATGACTGTGTGGCCACTCACTGCTCCAACCCCATAATCAAGTGATCAAGTTTTCTGATGACACACCTGTCATCTGATACCATCAATGAGACCAGGGTGGAGAGAGTCAGCAGTTTCAGGTTTTTTGGGGGTCCAAATGAGCGACGACCTGACCCAGAGTCTACAGAGGGTGGTGTAAGCTGTCCAGTACTTCACCAAGACAGAGCTGCCATCTACAGAGCTACACTCAGTGATGCAGGAAGAAGGCCAACAGGATTATTAAAGACCCTCATCACCCCAGCAATAAAGTCTCCTGTTTGCTGCCATCTGACAGACAGTATGGCAGCATCTGGTCCTGCATCACCAGGCTCAGTGACAGCTTCATCCTTCAGGCAATAAGACTACACTGAACTCCTGAGCTCCCAGGCTCCCAGGCTCACCACTGGCCCCCCTTGCGGGATCTGTGCGGTTCTTGGTTGCCCTGGTGGCTCTCTGGGTTTGGCCTCATAGGTGCTCCCGCTTCCCTAGGTTGTTTTATCCAGCTCTTACCAGCTCCTTTTGAGTCACATTATTGAGTACCAGAATGTGCTTATGACTAAACTCATGTCTTCTACACTTACCTCTCTCACTCATGTTCGCCAGTGGCCTACTCTATTCTGTCAGGACTTCCACAACTCTCGTGTTCAATACCGTAGGGTATTTTTTTCTTGTTTATTTGTCTTGTCTTATTTTCCCATCTGTCATTTGTCAGCACTTCCCTCTCTGGCGTATAATAGGAATTAAATTCCAAAAAAGATTGATAGTTTAGCTTCCAGGGAGGGCCGTGATGGTCTCACACACGCATCAAATATTAATAAACTTTGCTGCAAGACTAAAATATGCATAATCTCATAAAAGCTTGACACCCATTTTGTGGTGTTTAACAATGAGAACCAATGCAGACAAAGGGAAAAAAAATCTGATTTTAGACCAAAATCAACATTGTTGAAGAGAGGTAGGGTCCATGAAATAATATGTGCATATGATAAATAAAGGAGAATGTTTGCCACCACTTCGATTCACTCCCAGCTCCCCCACACATACACACTCCCACTGAAGATATAGTTCATTAGCCTCTCATTTTTTCTGTGTGATGAAGTTTGAACACCTTCAACTGGAAACTCTTTGTAACTGTACAACTCAAGATGATGAACATGAAGAAATTGGATTGTTACAACAACAAATTAGTATGATTCACCTGCACTAGAAATAAGAATTAGCCCTGTGAACCATCGGCCACCTCGCTGTCAACATTCAGCCACTGAAGCCTTTTGATTTCTTTTTGTACTTTCCTTTCTGCTGCTTGCAGTTTGCCCTCCGTTACTTGTCATGCATCTTTCTTGGAGGAAATACCCCACGCGGCACATGGTGTCGCCGCTGAGAGCACTAATTAACACTGGTGACGCTAGAGAAAACAAGGCTTGTTAGGAGAAGAGGTTAACAGCATCTTACATGCTCCAGCAGAGAAGTAATTAACACAAGCAGGGAAGAAAGCTGTTGAGACCCGAGGAGGGAGATGATCAGCTGACCTATCTACACCTATCTGCAGGTTTATCTGCGGAGGACGTTAGCACGACTTCAGGCTTTTGTCTCACCTTTACTCAGCTCTTATTCATTTAGTTGGTGGGAACAGTAAGATTCAAAACTGTTTCTCCTAAAGTTTGGCAGACTTTTATTGCATAGGGTTGACCCCAAATACAGTATATCTATCTATATATATATATATATATATATATACGCGTATATATATATATATATATATATATATACACACACATATGTATATATACACTATCACCCATCCAAATAATCGGAATCAGGTGTTCCAATCACTTCCATGGCCACAGGTGTATAAAATCAAGCACCTAGGCATGCAGACTGCTTTTACAAACATTTGTGAAAGAATGAGTCGTTCTAAGGAGTTCAGTGAATTCCAGCGTGGAACTGTGATAGGATGCTACCTGTGCAACAAATCCAGTTGTGAAATTTCCTCGCTCCTAAATATTCCACAGTCAACTGTCAGCTGTATTATAAGAACGTGGAAGTGCTTGGGAATGACAGCAACTCAGCCACGAAGTGGTAGCCCACGTAAACTGACAGAGCGGGGTCAGCAGATGCTGAGGCGCATAGTGTGAAGAGGTCGCCAACTTTCTGCAGAGTCAATCGCTACAGACCTCCAAACTTCATGTGGCCTTCAGATTAGCTCAAGAACAGTGCACAGAGAGCTTCATGGAATGGGTTTCCATGGCCGAGCAGCTGCATCCAATCCATACATCACCAAGTGCAATGCAAAGCGTTGGATGCAGTGATGTAAAGCACGCCGCCACTGGACTCTAGAGCAGTGGAGATGCGTTCTCTGGAGTGATGAATCACGCTTCTCCATCTGGCAATCTGATGAACGAGTCTGGGACATTTTGGACAATTCCATGCTCCCAACTTTGTGGGAACAGTTTGGACCTTGCCCCTTCCTCTTCCAACATGACTGTGCACCAGTGCACAAAGCAAGGTCCATAAAGACATGGATGACAGAGTCTGATGTGGATGAACTTGACTGGCCTGCACAAAGTCATGACCTCAACCTGATAGAACACCTTTGGGATGAATTAGAGCAGAGACTGAGAGCCAGGCCTTCTCATCCAACATCAGTGTGTGACCTCACAAATACGCTTCTGGAAGAACGGTCAAAAATTCCCATAAACACACTCCTAACCCTTGTGGACAGCCTTCCCAGAAGAGTTGAAGCTGTTATAGCTGCAAAGGGTGGACCGATGTCATATTAAGATCTATGGATTAGGAATGGGATGTCACTTAAGTTCATATGTGAGTCAAGGCAGGTGAACGAATACTTTTGAATACATATATATATATATATATATATATATATACACATTTGATTCAAAATCCAGTTTATTTGGTTTTCACAAACAGTGCAAGAGTGACAATAAACAGAACAACAAAAGTCTAGAAGCATAAATAGAGTATTAAAAAATACAAAAAAATGTGTCATAAAAATATGCACCATATATATGTTTTAAAACAAAAGCTGTGCAGGAAACGTGCCAAAGGTCACTGTATAAAGTGTAAAGAGTATGGGGTTAGGATTATATCTCGATCATGGGTGGGCAGTTAATTTCCCTAAGGGGCCACATGAGATATTGAATCTGTTGTGAAGGGCCGGTACAGTCCAACAAACTGAACTCAGTTCTGGTAACTTTAAATTTTAGTGACTTGTCACTGATATTCCAAAAACTAAGCATATAGTTTTACCTTTGAACTCAGTAAATACGTAATTTAGAAGTCTTTTTTTAATATTTCTTTTTAAACATGGGAAGACATTTTTGTGGGTTAACCACAAACTCTCATCAACTTCTGTATCAGTGAAGATAAACACTTGTGGGCGCGCTCACATGCACAGATGTACGTAAACTGACAAAATAACAACGCTGCAAAGGGGATCTGCAGTCAGGAAGACACCAGTGTTGTTGGTGAGAGATTTTCATCCTGATGGACAGCAGCCACCAGCAGCTCACACAGATGCATTAATAAATGGGTTTCAGATGGCTGAGCAAGGTATAAAACTGCATCATACAATCCAAGGAATTTTAAAATGATGTAAGAGCCAAATATTATAATATTAATCAGTTTTAGTTTAACTTTTATGTAGAAGCAATGGATGTCTACATGTATGTATGTATGTTATGTGAAATGCTGATGCACGTATGAGTGTTTAAGTATTATCTTGTGCACACAAGATAAAAACTTGTTTCAATAAGACATAATAAGTCCATTTTTAATTAAAAAAAATAGAAAGCAAAAAAACACGTGGAGAGTTAAACCAATCAATAACCTTTATGTATACAGCACCTCAAAAACAGCAGTTGTCCAAAGTGCTTAACAGTGCAAAAAGAAATAGAAATAAATCAAAGCTATCTTCACTCACATTTGTGGATTACTAACAGATGGAAGTCTGAAATTAAGGATTGGCTTTGAAGTGAGATGAGGTCACATCTGTGCAGAAAAATAACGACCAGAAAAAAAAAGATTTCTGAAACTTTGAGGTGTGACAAACATCAGCATTGCACTGCTGTATGTCAGGCCATTGTAGTATTTTCTACCCTGATAAACACAAACTTGCTGTAAAGATTTCATTTAACTGCTTGAGAAAAATCGTCTCATTGTTTCCTCCATCCAATCCCTCCGTCGACGCAGAGGCTTTGTCTCTGAGCCAGCAGAGATTTGGCGAGATTCAAGGCGTTATTTAACATGGCCGATGCCAAAGTACCTCGGATACAGTAACAGACAGGCAGGCAGATAGACAGCCCAAGGGCACTGTTGGGAACAAAAAACTCAGCATTTCATTATGGAACAAACCAACAAGTCTCTTTCTTTTGTGGCTCTTATCTTTTATATTTTTTTCTAATTACCATCCTCCGTTAATGCTGTAATTATTCCAAGTGTCACAACATTAGTCAACTTAAATTGGAGCGTAATGAGGCAATAGACAGAGCTGAAACACGGAACAGGCAAAATCATAGTTTTGACTGTTTGTGCAAATGAGGTCTCCCTCTTTGATAATTATGTCTGAAGTGAGAGGAAAGAGATTCAGTCCCAACAAGACAAAAAATGGGTGACAAAAATGAAAAAAGGTTTAGAGGATAATGGAGTTTTTTTGGAAGTTGCCTTCTCTGAATCTCACAATGATTTTTCTAATTGTTCGTGGCATTTTTTGAAAATATTTAAACCATTCAGAATAATCAACAAAACCTCTGCAGTGACCACAGATCTGACCTCAGATGACTGAATAAATCTCATTGACTCTTTGAGGATTATCTTCAACAAATGTATTATCTCTCAGTTGTTCTGTAGATTATTTAAATGCTCACTTGATTGTCAGCATGTGAAGGCGAGCGCTTTGCGAAGGAGGCTGTTTTTTTTCTACTCTCTGGAGGGCAAAAAGGCTAGTGTTAATCATGATGGAGCAGAGCGAGAGGAATTAAAACTAATGAAGTCCTGAGAGACCAGCCTGCTCGCTACTCACCCAACACTCTGTCTTTGTCACTTGTCGCTGTGGACTGTCACTGTCTCTGGGGGCTGATCTGTCTGTTTCACTGTCTTTCTCAAAACTACTAGGAGGGTTTGGGTGGCAGTATACATATATATCATGACCACCTATGCAGTCATGCCTGATCCTTGAAATGCAAAGTCTAACTTTGTAAGGTTTGTCAATTTCAGGAGGTTATAGTCTCTGTCACCAATTTCTTCAATGCAGCATGATGTTCATTTAGTAAATTACAATCCCATTTAGAGTCAAATAAACGATAAAGCTGCTTTTGGATATGGCTACCTTGTGATTGTCAGGTTGCTACAATGGTGTTATCCACCTGGGAGTTGTTCATGTATTCATGTTAGACCTTAACTCTTTCACAGTGTGTTTTCAGATCACAAAATTTTGGTCACTTAAATTGCTAGCCAGTTAGCTTAGCTTAGCTTAGCACAAAGACCGGAAATGGGGAAACAACAATTTCAATAAAGTCACCGTAATCTGTACTAAGATTATATTTGCTGTTATAAAAGTATAAGTATAATTTACTCTGGTTTGTAGTTTTCATGGAAATGTTTGAAAATCTTTTTCACAGTTCACCTGTGCAATGGGACGTTCCACAAACACCTGCAGGACCTATTCGTCCCCCTTGTGGTGCGCTACATTGACCTGATGGAGTCGTCCATCGCTCAGTCCATCCACCGCGGCTTCGAGCAGGAGACCTGGCACTCTGTCAAGTAAGACTCTGTCACAAGCATTCATTTTAGACTTCCTGTGCGCCACAGTGCTCCTTTTAGCTGCTAGCCAGAAAAGAGGTCTCTTTACAATAATGTCTATTTATCTGCAGATTTAAAAAGGCACATTCAGATACAACACAAAACTAATATGGTAGGTAAATATATATATATATATATTCCACACAATTCCACACGGATTTTGACGAAATTTTCAGGATTGGTCAGAAGTGGCCTAACTAATTTTTGATGGTGATCAGATCCAATTCAGCGGCACCACCAAAAATTTAAGTTAGGCCACTTCCGGCCAATCCAAAATCCATCCACAACTTTTTGAGTTATTTTGCGAACCAACAAACAAACAAGCCCCGGTGAAAACAAAACTGCCTTGGCGGCAGGGGTAACTTTCAATAAAAAGTTGCCACCGCCTTGGCGGAGGTCTGCTCTCTCTGAGTGCTTTTGTAGTATACATATGTGTTCGTCTGCAGTTCAAGTCTCTGCAGAGTGAACAAAACACAAAAGTGCATTTTTGTCATTTTTGAATGTAAAGAAATAACATGGATGCAAGTTCACTGTATATCAACTCAATTGAAAATGACTCAAATTCATGAATGCAGTGAGACAGGAAAGCCAATATACACAGGGGAAGATACACATACGCAGAGCATATGCAGTTGTGTCGTAAGGCGCTGGCTAGCTGGTGCTAATGTTGGTATCATCTATACTTCAAGTGTTGAGGTGACTAAACAACCTTGCAAAAACCCCAACTGGCAAATTTGTGACAGTGCGCAAAGATGTGTCATGCCGCTTTGTGTTGCCTGGATGATTTTTTGTGCGTGACCCAACTTCTGATGTAAGTGTTTGGTAATTTCATTTCAGACAGTTATTCTCCATGTAATTACCATTGCAACAAGGTAATGCAAAATAAGTGTAACAAAATAACAAGGCATACAAGTAGGATTTAAAAGACTGAAATAGAGTAGAAGATTAAAAAGCACAGCATGATAGACTCAGATTAAATAACAGGCACAACAAGAAGGTAATTAATTATTATGAAAGCAACAATCAACAAAAAGAAACCAAAATTGTCTGTTAGACTTAGACATGCTGTAACAGCTGGATTCCACCGTGCATGTCCTTTTCGGTGCTGCCCTTGACATGCTGCATCAGTCAAAATTACCGCCAAGCTAACAAGTCCAAATTATTTCAACCTTTCAAAACGCAACCAATATGGTTACGGCTGTTGTTGTTGCCTAGAAACTGAATTTGGACACTCTATGATGGCATGCTATACATGCTCTACGTTTTGCCTTTGAGCTTTGCCTCGCAATGAGTAAAGAGCAAATTTCTTATGATGAAAAGGAAGTCTAAGCACTGTTTTGTTTCGTGATGCATTGCCTCCACATCTACACAAGCTGGAGAAGCCATATTGACTCACAAGTGGTACAAATCAGATTTTATCTTTACAGCATTTCGTTACAGTGGTTCTGTTAATAAGCCTCCATGTGTTTTTCAATGCCATATTTGTGAAACTGTCTTTATCTGGTTGCATTCTCCCCTGGCCTTTACACAAACTCAGTCGGTTTGATCTCTCTTTGTCGGTTTTACCGTCTGTTTACTCTCAGCAGTGATGATTTGTTGAAGTGTGATGCTGGCTATTATGAATGTAGCAGAAACAATAATAAGACTGAACAAGCCGAGCGCCGCACGGAGCAGCAGGGGAACAAAAGCAGGCAGAGCTGAATGTACGACAGGCAGCAAGGACACACTGCAGTCAGGAACAATGCTCTGAGAGCTGCACTCTTAAACAAAACACACCTGAACTGAAAGAAAATTGCATGAATAGAAGTGAGCAGTGACTTTTCTGTCTTTTAATGGTATTGGCCATTGATCAATTACTGCAGGCAGAACAAGTGGCTGCTATTATATGTTACTATTCTTCTGTGTGTGTGTGTGTGTGTGTGTGTGTGCGTGCGTGCCACACTGTGGTTATTCTGTCTCTATCTTCTGTTTTATTCTTTTAACATTTTCCCTTTCCGCCACCCATCGTCGTCGCCACTGACTTCAACCCGGCAGGTCGTTAACTAACAATCTAGCAAGCGTTCCTCTTCCCAAAGTCCCAAGCCTCCCTCTCACGCTGCCACAGATGCCCAGCTTCTCAGCACCTGCCTGGATGGGCCCGCTGTGTGAGAACACGTATGTATGAGGGGTGGGTGGGGACTAGACTAGAGGTCTTCACACAGGTGTGAGAAACTGTAACCAAGATTAAACGCCCCTGAATCCAAGATGGCATCCATCAATTAAAAACCCAGTCCTGAACCAAAATAAGAGAGGAAGAGGAGGTGAGTTTTCTGCGCCAGTTAGTTTGTAGCCAGGGTGGAGCTCCAGGTGTGTTTCCTTCTCCTGCCTGGGAAATCCTACAAAAGACACCTGGGACCAGATGTATCATCAGTGTGTGCACTAAAACCACATGTGCACATTTACCTACACATAAACTGGTATTTACAGAGAAACAATGTGTGCGCACACAAACCCATACTTCAGACCAAGCGTACACAGGTCAAGTCACCAGGAAAAAAATGTTGGCATTTCTTCAAATCACAGATACATTGAAAGTCAAGGGTTTTGCATTTGGTCTGATCACGTGACAAGTGTGTATTGATCGACCATTATTGAAAGGTCAGTGGTATAAAAGGCAAACAAACATGCGACTTTTACCCCATGAAACATAAACTCTACATTTGTTTTGTTACATAAGAAAGTCCACTAGGGACAGTTGTTCTTTAGTTAGTAAGTCCACTCACTCTTTGTGACAGTTTTAGAGGTACCCAATCACATGTTATATTGGTGAAATCTGATTGGCTGCTGGAGAAAAAACATGCAAGTCACTGAGATTCATCATCTGGACATCATCAATACTGGATCCACAGCTCATGGAAATCCATCCTACAGTTTGACTTTTGAACCAGAGACAATGTTGCCATTTTTTGATTAGCTTTGTAATTGGATGCAACTCAGAATTCAAGTGGACAAGAATGTGTGGAAAGGAGACCTAGATCAGGTCAGTATTTGGATTTCCAGGGGTCTGTGTGAAGACCTCTAGCCAGGACTGTTCTCTGTCCTGAATGTTCAGCCCTCATGTTGCACCCTGCTTCTGTCCATCCATCTGCATGCTTGTCAAAGAGTCTCACCAAAAATGTATTATTATGTCAAGAAACTTCTCCAGTCAGAACTATTTTTTTTACTCTCCCGCAAAAAGCTCAAGTTTTAACTTTACCAAGTACTTCACAATAACTGCGTCACACTGTTCAAGTCCTGGTCTCTGAAAGTGAGCAGGGGAACATGCAACATTATTCTCGTCTGTACGAGCCAGACACACCGTTTGGAGATGGATGCTTTGTGGTTTCCAATTGGTTCTGTGACGCTGTGGCTCTTTTGTCAGTGGGGCGCCGCATGCATGGGATTGTTCCTCAGAGACGCGTTGGTTGAAGATTTGTTTTGTGTAGTGAGCCCTTGAATTGTGCAGTGTGCACGTCACGATGTGAAAAAGTAGGAGTGGAATAATAATACAACACCAATTTTCCATTGCAGCTTGCAAGGAATAAATCTACCCGACATCTTGTAAGTTAAGAGAAGCTTCTTCATTCAAACCCGTCTGCTGTCAAAAAACAGCAAATAAAGTCACCACATTTTATGCTCACTGACCCTACCAAGTTTTAAGGTAGTATTGATTTTAAGGTTGTCACTGGTTGCCAGTGTCAAAAGAACTTTAATTCTCATGTATTTTATTTTCGATAGTCTGGATAATAACTGATTGCAAATGCAATCCATTAATCTTTCACATTTTAGCTTAATAACTGTTTTTTTTTTCATTACAAACATGTTTGTTATGTATTTATGTGTATGATATTTGAATGTAGAGAGACTTTGAATAATTATTGTAAACAGAGGCTCACTCTCCAAGCATGCTTAGCCTCCCCATATCACATAGCCACATCTTTCTGTTCAACAACAGTTGATTAGTTCCAAACAAAGACATGCCAGTTGCTAATCAAACATTTACTTAATTATCTCATTCCAGTTTCTTAAATGTGAGTGTTTGCTTCATTTCTGTGTGTTATATCATTGTACACTTTTAGTTTTGAATTGTTGCAAAATGGCACCGAATGAGTGCCAACCTGTTTTCTACCTCACAGCACAGCACATTGTATATTATACTTTGTTTTGTTTATTACTCGTTTTTGTCTATTTCTTTTTTGTATTGACAAGGATATTATTTTTTTTTCAAGAAAGCTTTGTGTGTCTGTCAGTTCATCTTTGTGTTGCAAAACAATCCATTTAAAGACACCTTGGACTCTGTGATCTTATGATGGGCATTTAACTAAATGATTAGTTGCTTACTTGGAACAATTTTGAGATTACTCCATGACATCAGTCATCTGATCTGAATTCACCCATTCAGCCTGGTTTACAACCATTTGTTAATGTGTTTTGTTGATGAGTTTTTGAGCTGGCAGCACCAGTGGCCATGTTGGGGTCACCAACACTCAACCAGGAGGCTGGTCACGTTTCTTAAAAAGCCTCCTCATTCCGACTCCCCCAGCCTTTCCCACAACACAGACCACACTGTTCCTCTACCTTTCTTCACTTGGCCCTCCTCAATCCAATGAAAAAGAGAGAGTGAAAAAAAGCTGGCACTTCATTAATGAGCACAGACGGGCGAGTGGGATCGTCCCGTTCCCCGGGGAGCGGGCGCTGAGCGCGCTCTGAGAAGAGCACACTAATTAGACATGAGGGGGATAGCCGCAGAGCGTGTAATTGTACGGCGGACTCAGCCCAAAGCGTTTATTCCTGTGCGCCACTTGTTAAGGTAACAGTCTTTTAAAGGCGAAGTGAGAAAAGTGAGGGGAGTGAGTGGTTCTTGTTTTAACCCCTCTTCTCCCCTTCATCCTCCCATGGCTGTCATTCTAGCCGGGCGCTGTACACTTGAATGTCAGTGGCGGCGAGCGTTGCCATGTGTTGCCTTGTAACCTGTGCACAGGGGAGAAGGCAGGGATATGTCCATCTGTCTGCGTTTCAGCCTGGTACTGTGTTTACTCACTGAAACCACACAGCTCTGCGCCAAAACCTGTTGCAAAACCTGAATACGCTCAGATACTGAGTACTCCTAACTATTGCTGGTCACCACCAGTTGCACAGAGAACCAGAGAGGAGAGCATCAAACCAGTGAATCATCCACAAGGGCTCTCCCCCTAAATGAGAACATTAGCACTCCAAAAACCTCTGCATGGTAATGTAGCTGCAGATCAGATCACCTGAAAGTAGTTGGACCCAGTGTTTTCTGGTATGTTCTGAAGACCCATTTTTTACAAATGACATACCATTTACAAGCCAACCATTTCCAATGTGCTGTTTATAATCTGCACCAGTCTATTATGGATGGTTTGGAAAATGAGCATCGTAGAAGACCTTTCCTCGGTGTTGCCACAAACACTGTAGCAGTGTGGGTTCATTGTGATCTTCCCTTTTGATACTTTGATCACTCCATTGGCTTCAAGTTCGTTTTAGATTTAATTTTAAAGGGGAAGTTCCATATTGTTTGACAAATTAGACCTTATGTCTGGGATAAAATACTGCCATTTACTCACCCCTTTCACTTTGGAGTCATTTGGAGTATTTCCAACGATATTGGATTTCACAATATCCATTTAACAGGAGTAAAGCGGGCACCGAAATGCAACCAATAAATGACACAAACTTGACCATTTCTCAAGTAACAGACGTTCAGTAAAATGGGTTACACTATTACTATTCTCATTTCAGTCCGGAGTTGTCCATAACTTGACAAAATTCAATCTGTAAACAGACTCTACTTCCTGTGTATCATAGTTTACTCAGAACACCTAGTGCCCTCCTGGTCTTCACACTGCCTGAACTAAAACAAAGCATGTATGCATATGTGACAACATCACAAATAAGCAGTTTATTTCATTTTAGTTTTCGTTTTTTGTTTTACTACTGGAAGGCTTTTAATACCTCACAGCACTGTGGAACTTTCCCTCTCACTTTCTACGTATCATTTTTATGTATTGTTTTTTTTTATGTATTTTTTTCTGTATGCACTGTTTTATGGCTTTGTACTTTTGGTTATTGTAAAGGGCTATATAAATAAATTTGATTGATATGATAATCTTAATCCGTCCTTCCTCCAGTAACGGCTCGGCCACCTCAGAGGATCTGTTCTGGAAGCTGGATGCTCTGCAGATGTTCGTGCTGGACCTGCACTGGCCGGAGCCTGAGTTTGCCAAACATCTGGAGCAGAGACTCAAACTGATGGCCAGCGACATGATGGAGGCCTGCGTCAAGAGGTCAGACTGAGATTGTCACAGCTGGAGTTCAGCTCTGAGTTCACATCTATCTTTTTAATTTTTGTACCACACATCCTATAAAGATACGACCCAGTAAATACACACATCTGTCCTCCCAGGAAATAGCAAGCTCAAGTACAGAATACAGAATACCTCAAAGCTCAATCTCTGTAAAGTAACATGTTTTGTTAAGCTTCTATGATGGTCAGTGATGTTGTGGAATAGTTGTCAATATTCAAATAATTGTATTTTTACAGAAAATACATAACATTTGAGCCATTTTTGAGCAACATAAAAACTAATTGTGTTTTGCCTAACAGAACAAAATCTGCATTTGATGCCAAAATGCAAAAAGCGAGTAAATCAACAGACTTTCGGGTGCCGCTGTCAGTCTGCACCATGTTCAACGTGTTGATGGACGCCAAGAAGCAGTGCTCCAAACTCTGCGTGCTGGACTCCGGTCAGGAGGTAAGCTAATGGTCACATCCCTGAAACACACAAGGATCTCCGTCTGGACCTTTATAACATCTTTTGATGGAAACTTTCCAATCCAATTCAATGTTTCTTTAAACAAACAACAATTCTGCCAGTGTGCTTTTTAGTTTAAATTTACATATGGAAGTTAAAATGACAACAAACATCATGATGTGATGACTTGTATGGAAACATAATTTTTTAGGATTGCTTTTAAAATGGTCATGTTCTCCAAAATGCACAAATCTCAGTGTGGGCTTACTTCACCTTTGTGAGTTAACTCATTTATGTGCAACGATTCCATTGAAATGACTTGAAATTTGGTCCAAAATCATCAATGCTGGTTCGATCTGGCCCTGATCACGACACTAGTTTTAAAACACTGGAGCTTATTTTGAAAAAAATGTTCTGTAAGAAAAGGAGAAACCAGAGCAAGCAGAGAAATCATCCCTGTGTTGGCAGAATGTGTTTCTTGTTTGGAGAAAAACAAGCCTTGGCTGAATATCAGACTAAATCACTTAAGACAGATGGATGGTTTTGTATTTTTTCAGTTTGCATCTCAGCTCACCATCAGAGACTTCCTCACTGCGTGAAAAGTGTGTCGGCTTCTAAAAAACCCTCAGTTGTCTTTTATTTTGAGCCTAGCTCTGAACAGGTCAAGTCTAACTGTCAGATCAGCCACTAAAACATGACTGTTTCCCTTGAAACATCCAGCGCAAACGGACAGTTCAGGTGTATTTGTGTTCACTTGAAACTGCCAAATGCTCGACATGAGCTTTTAAATAGATGGCCATGAAGCCTGTGTGAGGCAGCGGCCTTGGTGTCGCTGAGAGCGAAACCCTTTGGCCGCAGATGGTCTTGACAGAGAGCTAAGCTCGCTGCTCTCTTGACCTTCAGCTTCCTCTCTTCTCCAGCTTCCAACAACCTGCTACAGCTCAAAAACCCAGTCTGTCCATTTATTGCTGCCGACACACGTTGAATACCTGCCTTTAGAGGAAGGACACTCTTTTTACCAGCTTTGTACATGCAAACAGCATCCATCAACAGACTGGTTCCAATGTTGTGGTGGTATGTTTTATATAATAGACAATACTAATACCCAAGCGTTTTCACGTCAAGGTCCCTAAACTGACCACAAACCCCATTTGTAAAGTGGTGTCTCACTGTAAGTTTGTTACTGAAGGTGTATGAAACCATGACCAAAATAGTCATAAGAGGGATAACAATTATTAAAGCTGAAGGAAATTCTTTTGCCAGACATTGCTTAAAAATGATGACATACCAATAAAAACACACAATAATAGATATGAAATACAATTGAGGTAAGATACTTTTTGTAAAATAACTAAACTAAAATTAAAAAGTAATATTGCACATTGTATTAAGAGTATTAGATGTTATATTAAAAGTGAAAGTCACTGAATATAATATAGATATAAGACCTGCAATGATAATCTGTCATTGTGTTAGTTATGGATAGAATAATAGTGAAATGATTCCCCCCTTGGGACCCCCTTGAACCCCCTACTTTGAAAACCACTGGACTATAAAACTGAAAAGCATCACTAATAAATTACCAAAATAAATAGAATAAGAAACGACCTTGTTCCACCTTGGTTATATTTACGCAGATCACCCAAATATTCACTGTGTTAAACAGTTAAACTATGAACAAACACACTTGTACGCCAGCTTGTTGTGCTGCAAAATCCAACATTATTATGATAGTTACTATATAACTGCAGTACATCTTTGGGCTGAAGACCTTTACACACCAGGATGTGATGATTGAACAGCAGGAAAATGTAAAAATATTCCTGTGGAAATATTCCATATATATAGAGAAGCCTGTGAAAGATAAGAACGAAAGGAATGGATCTATAGTCTGCTCTGCCTTTGTCAAGGTCGAAAGGAGTAATATAATTTGCCATCTTGGTGTGGACCACTGAGCCTACTGAGTGTTGTTGTTTCATAAATAAAAGTACAACCCACAATGTGGTTGGTTGATGTCTTTATTCATGGTGTGAAAGCTCTGAAAAATCAACCTCGTTCTGAAAAAAGTAGTGATTATAAAGGATCCAAATATTATGAAACAAGTCCTTCTGGGTTTCCAAACACAACAATCTTCAGTTTGACGTTGTTACACTACGAACCTTGAAGATTAAATGTTCCCAGGAGTTTTCAAAAGGAGAAAAGCTTTTATAACTCATCTGCTTTCTACTCATTTTTGGATGTTTGATTTTTACAGCTGACAATAGGAGATGCATTTGGTCTCGCAGAGCCTTTGAAAATGTGAGGATATTTGATTTTAAAACCCAGAGAGGTATTTCTAATTCTAACAATTATTCTGAACAACAAGATTGTTATGATTAAATTTTGATTCAAGATCAACACTACGATGGAAAGGGAAATATTTCTTATTTTAATACAAACCTAAGGAAATGTTTTATTTTAATATAACTGATTCATGATTGCCTGACTGTTTGCCCTCTTTTCTTTGTCCTTCATGTCCTTCATGTCCATGTATCCTGCACGTTATGGTTTGAATCCCAGATTGACAAACAATGGGTAAGTCTCTCCATCGCCTCTCCACCTTTTTTCCTGCCATTTTCTCACAAGCTCCATCTAAAGAAAAGTTACATTTTTTTTAATCTTAGTCCAGCTAAATAAAAGATTTCAGGAAATCAGTTAAACACACAACGATTACTCACATTTCACAAAATGAACACATCCAAATCCATTTTATTTTTTATGTAAAAGTGGGACTTTCTCCCACTGGCAGGGCAGCGCACACACACACCCCCCCCCCAAAAAAAAAAAATGTGCAGTTTTAGAAAGAAAAGTTTTCATCGCAACATCATTTACATCTGATATACAGGAACGTCTTTGCTTTGCTTCTTTTCTTCTTCTGGGTGGTGCTTTGTTGGAGGCTGCAGCAGCTGATCAGCTGTTGGTGGATTGTTGAATAGAAATAATGTCTGATTGATGTGATGTGATGTGATTTTTATGTCTCTACGCTGGTGACAGCTGTGGCTGTAGGCCTAATGTTTTCAGGTTGCACATGCCATTCTTGTGAACATGACATTGGCACAGACAACCACTTAGACTGAAGGATGAACTGATTGAAATTTGGCAATCAAGATCACTGTGGCCTCATTAACTCACTGAGTACCAACCGTTTATTAAAATCGAAAGTGCCTTGTGCCAGCATTTTTGCCTATTTTCAGTCATATTACAAGACCCACAGAATATGTTGTACTATGTCTCTGACAACACAGAGTAGCTCAAATGAAAGTAGAGACTCTCTATTTCATCATGAAAAAAAAATGTTCATTTTTACCTTGTTCCATTCTTTGTTTTTTTCTGGAGGAGAATAGAGGACACTTTCACAAAAAAAATCACCACATTTTGTCCATAATCCATCTGTTTTGCTCTCAAACCCAATTGTCACCACTTCCTGCTTTTTTCTCTGTGGCGCATATTAACCCTTTACGTCCCGACTACAAATCCCAGAGGCCGCGAAATTACTCCCTGGCTGCGAGAGACCCTGATCAGCGACCCACTGCAAAAAAAAACAAAAAAAAACCCACTTTGGCAGTGAAACTCGTCAATGGCACTCAAAGAGTTAAACACATTTTGACCAAAAAGCTTAAGAATTAATATGCTAAACAAGACGGTAACCCCAGTCGTTTTGCCCACAGCTAAACGCACTTAGAGAATGCATTTAGGAGATGGCAAACGCATCATCATCTAGATATGGTGATGTGATGTTTTTGGTTTCAAAATGGCCAAGATTTGACATTCCCTTGGTTTGCAGAAACATGCAAGGCCAGCGTTTTATTCTGGTGACTGATTAAAAATATGTGGGGTTAGCCCCTGATGTTTGAGTTTCAGCAGATATCTTTCAGTGACTTTTAAACACCAGCTTATGCTCTTGATTTTCCATTAATATTGTTGAGTTGTTGTATGTTCATGTTCATTTGTCAGTAGCTGTTGAGAATGTGACTTTGTGACCGGTGCTCTGAAAGGTCTTGAAGATGTCACTATGAACTGTATTCAGACCTGTGGTGTGCTCACTTCTTCTGCCATGAGTTTTACAGTGAGTTGATCTGTACACAGCATTTGGCCATTTCTCATGTCTGAATGACAGATTCTGCTGCCCCCCTTCACTTTTACTTCTCGTTCTTTGGGGAAAATGGCGTACAGATTTTTACCGCCTCCAGACGTGGGGGAGTTCAACTGGCAAGCGAGCAGACTGCCTGGAAAGAATCTGCACTTGACAAGAAACTCCTCTGCCGGATTAATGAGTTCTGCTTTTCCAGACCTCCGTTAAACTGGGGCGATCAGCTGAAATCAATGAAAATGCTAATCAGTCTGCTGTCTTTTTGTTGCCAAGGTCATTTGAATAGTGTCGGGAGGGGGTCATGTTGAAAATGTGACCCGGTTCAGAATCTAAAACATCTCACAGAGCTGAAGTAGAAGCGGCAGCAACAGCTCAACAAGCACATAAATGTTTTTAAAGGCTCTAATTGTTCTTTTCAGTTTTTTTGCTGCGCACATGGCAAAGACCACACAATTTCTTCTCCTCTCTGCTTTTTATGTCAGCCTTTGTAGAAATATAGAAGGCAAAAGCGGCGATGTTAATTGAGGTAAGAAGAGGGAAAAAAGAAAAGCTCTTAAGATTTGCCAAAAAGATTCGACGCACTGAAAGAGAACTGCCATTTTGCGGACTTGCGAAGGGGAAAAAAAACTAAATTAGGGCTGGCGGCGGTGACCTCCCAGGACCCACAATTTGTCAGCGATCTGTGCGCTTTGTTGATTGAAATTTTTAATTTGGGTGTTCTTTAGACGGCCAGTGAAAGGGCATTGTCGCCAAGAGATGAACTCCCCTGCTGCTGCTGCCATTCACGCTCAGCCCCAGCCTTTTTTTTCCTCTCCTTCCTTCAAGGGAAAAGGTGCCATGAATATGTTTTAGGGGGGCCAAACGAGACATGAAATGGCGGATTAATTGAATCTTGTGTGAGCCTTTGGTCCTCGCAGCTGGACCGGTGCTTTAAAGGAATACAAGGCTGCTCTAATTGTAGGGAGACGCACAAAAAGTATCCTTCAGATTCCTTCGCTTTTCCAGCGCGGATGGGAATGTCTTTCAGCCACATAATGGTCCTATTAGCTGCTTAACTCAGCGGCGTTACATGGATGGTGAGGTTTTTCATGCCTCGCCATGTCGTGTGTGTGTGTGTGTGTGTGTGTATGTGTGTGTGCGTGCGTGCGTGCGTGTGCGCGTATGTGTGTTTGTGTGTGAGGACTTGATGTTCATACCGAGTGTTGTCGGTTTTCTTCCTGTCTTTTACAGCACAAACAACACTTTTTCAGGGAGGCGAGGAGTCATTTTTATTCTTGGTTTCTTCTTGGTTTATCTGAAAATAATAAAATATTGCTTTTTGCCCCCCGCAGCAGCAGTACCACTCCAAAATCGATGTTCTGATTGATGAGGCGTTCAAAGAAATGATTTCCTCCCTTGTCACAAAGGTAAAGAGTTGATTTATCCAATAAAATGTTCTGAAACCCAACTGTTTACACAATGTCTTTTGAATTTTTGGATATTCCTTTTTCTACGAAAAGGCAGTGGGGTCAGATCACTCCATTTTAGCAACCACGATAGAATTTTTTGGGGGGAATTTATTTTTGTGTTCATTTGGTATTTTATTCTTTGTATTACATATTTGTTTTTCATACTATTTTGTTATTTATTTCTTATATTCACTTTGTAATTTAAATTATTTTTCTTTCACTTGTTATTGAGTGCTTGGATTCTCTAAAAATATTTTTTGACTTTATTTTTTTTTTTAATTTTAGTTTTACTTTTCTAATGGGCCAATTGTAACATGATGTATTACTTCACTATTCATTGTTGTTTTTTTTTATTATTTCGTGGTTACATTTTGTTGTATTACATTGTACATATATGTATTGTTTCATCTCAACAATGAGTTTATTTAAAAAAAAAAAAAGGGGGGAAAACATCTGCAAGTGTGATGAGAGGTACTAGTACCTTATCTAGAAAAGAGATTTAACGGTCACTACATTTTAAAAAAAAAAAAAAAAAAACAGATTTACAGATTTATTTGTTTTTTACAGTGTTTCTATTACTGCAGGAAGTAAACCGTTATTGTGTCTCCTTCTCTGTCTGCAGTTTGCCACTGTTTTAGACGGCGTCCTCTCTAAACTCTCGAGATACGATGAAGGGACATTCTTCTCTTCAATCCTCTCTTTCACAGTGAGTAGCCCTCTTTTTGTTCCTGGAAGCAGAGAGCGCAGAGCTGTTTCTTTCACAGCTCACAGAGGCAACCTGTTATTTGCTGGAAACCAGATCTTCCCAGCTGAACTTCAGTGTCATTCTTCTTCTTCATCTTCTTCTTCCCCCCTCCTGCTGCCTCCCCCCCCGAAAGGTGAAAGCAGCTGCCAAATATGTGGAGGTCCCTGTGAGTCCGTCGATCTGCCTGCTGTTTTTTTTTATTCACCCTGTCCATCACAGTCGGATTCCATATTTGTGCTTCCATCTGCATTCAGACTGTTGAAGCGTCGGCTAGAAAATAAAGCAGCCTGGAAATGCAAAGCGCCCGCTCTTTGCATTCCGCCTCAGCCATGTACTTGTTGGGATTTTGCAAGTTTGCCATTGTACCGTGCTAAACGTGTGAAAGATAAAGAGGGTTTTTATTAATTGCACTCTTGTCCTTGGAGATGTGTTTTGCTGAAGTGTCGCTTTGTGGGCGGCGGCGTTCGGGTGTCGAGCGGTTAATGAGTGACAGCGATGTGGCAAAGATCAGAGGCTGCGGCGCGAGCAAGCGGGAGGAGGAGGCGGCAACGTGTTCGATGCAGGAGTTAAAGAGTAGAGGTGATGAGGCGTTAACGTTTTGGCGGCATCCAAGGTGTGAAGGAGACAGAGGTTCAGTCTCCAGAATTAGATCTCACAAAGAGAAGATGACCCCTTCACTTTCTAAAGTAATTAACGGCTCAAAATTAACAAAGCACAGTTCTTCTGTGATTTGGGTTTTTGCACGTTTTACATTTTCCATCTCTTTCATATGAGTTCTGGCAGTTTTTACAAGCGTCCACTGGGATTAAAAATATTTCAAATCAGTTTTCCAAACCTCTTGGGCTCCAATCCAAACAGAACGAAACACTGAGGAGGAAAATTAATACATAAAGAGGAAAAGTGATTTTTATTTTTCTATCAAATATTTCATTTATTTCCTTTGAATGTAACAAAACAAGTTGATCTTGATAATTCTTGTAGTCAAGTGTGTGTCTTCCATTTGCATGTTATTATTTTTAATTTATGTACATTTGTATTACTTTATTGACAGGTATCTCAGTACCACCCTCCGCAGTGGGCTCACAGTCATTGCTCTCTGTGGCCAAATTAAGATCTAGCAATACTCTCATAGGAGGTAATGAGCTTAGCTTCTTTCTTGTTTAAATTGTACAAGAAAACACATGTGAAATGTGATAAATGTGGCATTTATTCATAAGGGGTTTATATGCTGCACTTTTTTCCACTGCAACCGCTAACCAGTAACACCGCAGTTTTCCAACCAAGAGTCAACTCTGGTGTCTTGTTCACCACTTCTCTTACCTTAAAGTGCTGTAACCATGAAGGTCTTCATGAAGTATTATTTAACCCTAACCAGGATACTGGTTCTCTTGACCTTAACAGAAGTCATTTTTGTTCCAAACCTTAACCAAACTTTAACTGTAGCCTTATGTCTGATTTATTTTTACCATTGTGATTTATTTTTTAGTCCTAAATGTCTGGGTTGGACTGCTTTTATGTAATCTAGTTTGAAAATGAGTGACTGTCTGTACTCAGAGCACTCTGTATTTTGTATTTTTACCAAAAAACAGCTGTAACACACAAATGTGAGAAAAATCATTCATTGAGTCATTGTTGAGCGGACATAAAGAGCAGCACAACAATCTCACCTGGCCCCCTTAATCCTGTGTCCTGCCACCTAACCCATCATGCTCTCTGATTCCCCTCCAGACTTCCTTCTCCCCTGAAATTATAATGTAACCGCTACCTTGGCCTTTTTAGTCTTTTGTGTGGAGGGAACCTGAGGCAGCTAAGCTTCTTGTCCAGGTGGAACGAGTGGGTGGAGGGGTGTGGGTGGGGCCTAAGAGCTCCGCCCACCCACACCTTGTCACGAAAATATTTTCACTTTTCTCTGTCTGTATCAGCGGGAAATGACATTTACTGACATTTACTCTTTACTTTTATACAGTATTTTACATTGAAAGAAGATATTGACTTTTTAGGAACATCGACATGTTTCATGTTGAACTTTAAGAGTTTATTCCATCCAGACAAGCCTCTCTGTCTTTCTTTCTTTTTCTTCAACGGATATAAAAGCTTTTTTTAACATCACTGTGAAAGTAAATCCAACTTGAACTTTTAACACGTTTAATGCCCTGTTCTTGTAATACAGTTTCAGATATGCCTAAAGTGGACTGTACACTTCATCGTCACTCCATCAGACATGCCCTTTCTTGTGCGTCAGGTTTCCTCCGGGTTTGCCTCTCCGCAAACACCCAACTATACTAACTAACTATACTGCTGGGCAGAATCCACGCTGTAGACATTTTCGATACACATTTCCACATCAGCTCCCATCTGTGTTACCGTCCATGCATAAAGCCTAATCAAAGGTTCATCAATGTCATTGTCAGCTTTATTTATACACTGTAGCACATTTTAAAAGCCGATGGCCAACTAAAGTGCCTTACAGGATAAAACAAGAAACAATTAAAGCAAAACAGTGAAATAAAACAGATAAAACATTCATACAGGTGACTGCTCAACCAAAGGTCAGGGTAAACAACTGGGTCTTAAGACTGGTTTTAAAAATGGACCGGCTATTCGCAGACCGTACAGAAGGAGGCGAATGCTACACTATCATCATTGCAGTGGTTCACATCATTTGCCAGTGGAGACACAGGAGGTAAATGTAAACATCTGCTCGCTCTTAACTGAGTTTAACAGATTTTTGTTCAGTGACTTAATTAATTCATATATTTATTTTCTTTCTTTTTAGGTATGCAGTCTACAAGATTCCAACTGATCATCATACAATATAAATAATTAAGACAAAAGAACATGCCATAATATAATCATATGTAAATCCAAATGCAGTAGTTTTATGTGAGGGGGAAAAACAGGAAAAAGATAAAATGAAATAAAATAAAATAGCTATTTATTTCATGCAATTCTTATATAATGCTACCTATGTTAGTATCCCAGGATGGCTGTTATCACTATTATAACAATAATTATAAGATAATTGATGTTTTCCACCCTCATACTAATAACACAGTACTATAATTTCTCATGTAGTTTATAGTCTTATTGAATTCTGCAGTGGCCCCATTGAAGTCCCAATAGGCCTGTTCAGGACCTCAATTATACTATTACTGATACTGTCAATGATTGGAGTCCTTCAGTGTGTGTTTCTCACACTGACTCACACATGTTGAGCAGGACTGACAGATTCACGCCTGCACAGCCAAGACACCAGTGACTGACAGCCACACATGCTCATATCAAACATATGCAACGCTGGCAAAGCAGGAACGTAAATATCGGGAGAGTGATCATCATCACTGGCTCTTCACCATCTTTGACACAACACAGTCCTGCAGAAAAGCATTTTCAGAACATATTAACTGGCTCTTGGAGATCTGGGGGTTCAGCGAGCGCCCACTGTGAGTCTGCAAGGGGACTTCTTTATGCTAACGGCAAAGAAATGCCTCCAAAAAGATAACCTGTTAGATAACCTCCAGTTACCAAAGATCACAGAAAGATCATTTGTCTTCTTTTGCTGTTTCATCATCGGTATCCGCATCAAATAGGTAGGAAATGCTTTATTGAAATACAAGATCACTTAATGGGCGGCAGTGGCTCAATGATCGGAAGATCGGCGGTTCGAATCCCGCAAGACACCTTAACCCTCCTTGTCTCCAGTGACATCGCTGGTGTGTGAATGCGTATGAATGCTTCGGTGGTGGTCGGAGAGGCTGTAGGTACAGATTCTGTTTCACGTTTCTGTCAGTCTGCCCCAGGGCAGCTGTGGCTACACATGTAGCTTACCATCACCAAGTGTGAATGAGGGGTGAATGAATAATGTATCTATAAAGCAACTTTAGGTGTCATGAAAAGCGCTATATAAGTACAATGCATCATTATTATTATTATTAGTAGTAGTAGTAGTAGTAGCATTTTAATTTGATTTTGAGCACAAGGTGATTTTCATACATTATGCATGTGGAGCATTCAATAATTCAATAATATATTGTGTACAATACATACTGTATATAGTGTGTGATTCTGAGATGAAACATTTTCACTTATGTGAAATGCACTAATGTGCTTCTCAACTTTTGACATCAGTAATATAGTTTTGTTTTGGAAAAATTACAATGTAACATTGGTGAAGTATAAAATAAGTTTATATGTTTCATGTTTTTGGATCTACATATTACACTTCTATTTTGTGGCATGTTCTATGTCTTGTTTATGTTGTGTGATTAAATTAGCTTGTATCTTAGGGGAAAGTACATGTACAGTATAGCTAAAATAAAATCTTGTTTAATTATGTAAACAAACCACACTAAACAGCAGGGGCTTAATGAATATGGACAAAATAAACAGAAAATATCTGCAGCTTTAAAACCATCGATGAAGTTGTCAATTAATGAACCAGCACAAAATTAACATGAACATTTATACAGTGATCATTTGCATTATTATTTGATCAATCATAAATATACCAAACATTGTCTGGTTCATGTTTCAAAGTCTGCAGCTCTTCTCAATATGATATCTTAATATCAATATTTAGGAGCTTTTTAGACTGATAGTAGGACAAAAGAAGCAACACGACTGATGGGCGTGTCGGTAAATTAAATAAGTTGATATTTGTACCTGAAGTCTTGTTATCAGCAGTCACTGACAGCAGATGGGCAGAGACATGCTGTATTTTAGCATCTGAAACGGGCCTTGAAGCTGTGACGTGTCGTGCAAACACATATTTGTACCTGGTAGAAATGAAATGAATCCAGGGCAGGAAACGAGGCTGGTAGCAGTGTGTAATTACCTGGCATTTCACTGCCTTCCTCCCCTGCTAACCGGTCATTATCAATGGGCCTCCCGTCCCTGCTTCAGTCCTCTACCCCTCCCTGTTTGTATCCGAACACGAACAGCGTTTAATTTTACACTCTCTATTTTTTTTTCATTGTTGTCACATGTTGACGAGCAACCAGGCGGCCATTATCACGGCGCAGAGGGATTACTGGTGTTTGGCTACAAGTGAAGAAAGAGTGAAGGAGACAAAACAGGCAAAGAGGGCAGAGTGTGACAAGAGCGCTGAGCTGCTTGTATGTGTGTGTGTGTGTGTGTGTGTGTGTGTGTTTTTTGCCTTTCTATCTTTCTTTCCTGTCGTGTTAAAGTCTTAATCTTGCTGGCTGGAACTGTGCCGGCTTCTCCGATCTGTCACGCTGCTTTGTCACCTCGTCAGAACGAGAGAAAAGAGAGGTAAATGATTGAAACTAAGCCTTAAGGGGATGGAAGGAGGGAACTGGGTGTCTCAAGTGACAGCAAGGGCAGTAATATGTTGTTAGTAACACACACACACACTATCCAGAATGTTGTAGAACAGATTTTTCTCTCACTTTGACCCCTGCACATTTCGAGTTGTTGTTGATCTTATTCGCTCCATTTTGGCCCTCCATCTACAGCTGTGCAGTTAATGAAATATGATATAGATGAAAACAAGATAATCAACATGATAAAAATTGTGCTACACTTTTTGTAATGATACTCCCATTTCATCTTGTTATGAATTCCCTTTACAGCCATGCCTTTTTGCCTTTTGCTCCCCATTGCTGGCTTGCCCTTGCCAGGCATATTTCCGCGGTAATGGTGTGCCACAACTGGCTCTTGGTCAGCTTGGAAATGCCCAGGCTAAAGGTGGCACTTTGCAGCATGCCCTCTTCTGGACATCGCCGCTTAGTGCTCACTGTGCCCTCTCTCCCTGTGAGGAGGAACAGAGCTTCCTGCTCCTGGCATGGCTGTCATCCATGATGGACTGTATTCAGTACTGTGATTTATTAGGTACACCTTTTCAATTGCTTGTTAACACAAATAACTATTCAACCAATCACATGGCCGCAACTCAAAGCATTTAGGCATGTAGATGTGGTCAAAACAACTTGCTGAATTTCAAAGATGGGGAAGAATGGAGATTTAAGTGTCTTTGAACGTGGCGTGGTTGTTGGTGCCAGACAGGCTGGTCTGAGTATTTCAGAAACTGCTGAGCTACTTGGATTTTCACTACAACCATCTCCAGGGGTTACAGAGAATGGTCCAGAAAAGAGGAAATATCCAGTGAGCAGCAGTTGTGTGGGCAAAAATGTCTTGTTGATGTGAGAGGTCACAGGAGAATGGGCAGACTGGTTGGAGATGATAGAAAGGCAACAGTAACTCAAATAACCACTCCTTACAAGCAAGGAATGCAGAATAGCATCTGTGAAGCACAACACTAAAGCCTTGAAGAGGATGAACTACAGCAGCAAAGACCACACCTGGTGCCACTGCTGTCAGCTAAGAACAGGAAACAGGCTACAATTCACACAGGATCACCACAACTCAATAACAGAAGATGGAAAAATGTTGTCTGTTTTGACAAGTCTCGATTTCAGCTGCAACATTCAGATGGTTTGGGTCAGAATTTAGAGTAAACCTGCCTTGTCGACGGGTCAGACTGGAGGTGGTGGGACATTTTCTTGGCTCACTTTGGGCCCCTTAGTATCATCGTTTAAACACTGCAGTCTACCTGAGTATTGTTCCTGACCATGTCCATCCCTTTATGACCGCAGTGGACTATCTTCTGATGGCTACTTCCAACAGGATAGTGCTCAAGTCACAAAGCTCAGATCATCTCAAACTGTTGTTGAACATGACAATGAGTTCTCTGGACTCCAGTGACCTCCACAGTCACCAGATATCAATCCAATAGAATCTTTGGGATGTGGAGGAACAAGAAATTCTCATCATGAGATGAGCAGCCGACAAATCTGCAGCAACTGAGTGATGCTATCATGTCAATATGGGCCAAAATTTGTGAGGAATGTTTCCAACACCTTGTTGAAAGTATGCCACGAAGAATTAGGGTAGTTCTGAAGGCAAAAGGGGGTCCATTTTACTGGCAATGAGTACCTAATAATAGAGTGACCGGTGAGTGTATGTCTTCAGTCTATGGTGCTATGCGCATGGGCTGGATTGTCATGTTGGAACAGGAAAATGACAAATGGGTTGCCCCGAAATTGGAAGAATGTAATCATCTGAAATATAATTATATGCCGGGCACCTCACAGCAAGAAGGTAACCGGGTTCGATTCACAGCCTGGGGCCTTTCTGTGTGGAGTTCCCGAGTCTGCCTTTGTTCTCTCCGGGTACTCCAGCTTCCTGGGGGGGAGGAGCCTATCCTCCGGAGTACCCAGAGAGAACCCACGCAGACACTGGGAGAACCCAGAAACACACAGAAAGGCCCTGTCTAGGAATCTGTACCTTCTTGCTGTGAGGCAACAGTGCTAACCACTGATAATCCACTGATGAATAGCCATGAAGGAGGCTGCTTCTCGGGCCTGTTTGGTAGGAGGGGCTCCTGAATCTGCAGAAAGGCATCTAGAGGGAAGAACTCAAGAACATTAAGACTCAAGGCCTGAGATGTCAGAGAGTCTCAATGTGCAACACCAGTCTCTCAGATAATCTGTCGTCATCGCTCAATAACGATATTGACGTGGGATGTCAACAGGCCTTCCTGGTTCTTTTGTGTGGATGGGAAACTCTCAGAAAGTGGTCAAGGTAAGCAAGGTGTGGGCATTCAAACACAGTTTTGAAATGTATCTGCATCAGTGCGGACCTGACCTGGAACAGATCAAAAACACACCCGCATGGTTCATTCTCATCAAGATTTCTGATCATCATTCAACAGTCACCCTTGATCTGCCAGACTCTCACCCCACTACTCACTCCAGAGAATGATGGGGCTTCTGGCAGGCCTGTCAATCAGTGAGCCTGACCCCTCCTCTCACTCACACCACCCCTCCTTTTACTGACACACACACACACACACCAGAAAGATCCCCTTGCAGCCATGTGACCCCACTTTAACCCCTGGTATTGGAAGGTTTTCTTGTCGAGCGGTCTGTCTGAATTATAGCTGAGTGTCCCTGACTGATGTCAGTCTGTCATTCTGATGTCTCTGAGACTGCTGCTGGAACCGTTTTTATCAGAATATATTTGACATTCAACTCTGAGACGTAATGCTATCTTCTGTTTAAAAACCATTGCTTTATACTTCTGGGTTCACGATAAAGTGGATTACATACAAACATTTTTGTAGATATACAGAATATAGATGACAACAGCTTGACCAAGAATATCACAAACCGTCTTTGTGAAGAAATGAAAATGTTCAGTGTCTGTGAACTACCACTTGATGGAGGTGATATGTTGTCAAGATCCTTTTTCTTTATCTCCACGCATTAGAGTGTGACAGTGTGTTTCTTTTGTGTTATCTTTGATGAGGTTACACTCCCAAATTCATAATCAGTGTCCATCCTGCCTTTTGCCTTTAAGTGAAGCCAAGAGGTTTCCGGGTTTCTCAAGGTTCCATTTCCTTGTTTTTTCAAGGGGGACCTGATCATGCTCAGCTTCGCTGTAGCAGAACAACAACCCCCCCAAGGGGAAAGACGTATCCCGGCTCAGAGAAAACGGGTGTGAAAGATGTCAAAGCAATTACAATAAGCATTACAGTCGTAATCTCCCCTGACAACTAGGAGTGTGAATGAACATGGCTTTACCCATTTCTCCTGCCTGTGGCCTCTCCCAGCCGAGCAGAGCACTGCCTCCATAGCAGTTAAAGTTTCCTCTGGTGTAACAGTAAAAATCTTCTTGTTACTCTTTTTATTTTTACCCAGCTAGTAGCAAGTGATGTTGAATATTTATCCACCGTGTTGTCGGAGCGTAAATTATTTCTTCATGTAATTATTGCCATACATTATTGAGTATGTGCTATATGTCCATTATTTCATATTTCATTTAATTTGTGTTTTTTGATGCTCAAAACTATCTGGTTTGAGCACTGATTTCGCATATCATCATACATCTGAAACATTTGATGGCAAAGTGTGTTAAAACCTGAAATATGTTCACATCTTAATTCAGCAACACAATCAAACCTTCTTCAGTCTAAATGATTCATAATAAGTTGATTGTGTTTCATATTTGAATCATGGCATCATGGCAACAACAGTAAATGAGTAAATGGTGAGGGAATACAATTTACGATATTATAGTTTTAATTGTCATTTGTAATGTGACATGATTTGTAGCAAAACCCCACAGAGACGCGGTGCTTTGTGGACATTGCTGGAGCTATTTTTTTATATTTGCTGTTAGCATTTAGTCGTTACTAATAAGTACACATATGAACACACGGTGCATCAGTGACCCTTTGTTTTATCTTCGATTGATAGATTTTTGGCTGCAGCCATACTTAAGAAATTAGTACAACAATTGTTAAAACAAAAATGAACTTTAACCTGGAACGTTAACTGTGAAAGTGAGTAATTGTTGTTGCAGGTCAGCAGATCCACAACAAGACAAGTTGTTTTGTTCTTTTAAGAATTTGATCTGTGTGCCAAACTTCAACTACATGTTCACAATTTACGAAAACACACTGAGCTTTCTGACCTTGAATTACGTATGACCAAAAAAAAAATTACCTTCCATGTCTTGATTGCTTCTGCATTTGTCGTGAGCTTCAGGTGTCAATCTGCACACCCAGAGTGTGTTGCAATTAAGAACACAGCTGTGAAATATTCTATCAAGTTCTGTCAAGATTTAAGGGGGGATGTTTTTATTCAATCTTAATACAGGACTTACACATGCAGAGTTATTGAGCCAAAGTGAAGTTGTCATTCATCTGGCGACAGCAGTGTGCTTGTGTTGACTTTTTCTGGATTGTTAGCTAGCTAGCACTACTTGACAGTGGTCTGAGGGCCCCTAACCCCTAATTTTTCACTGGATGCTGAACGACACCGGCGTCTGTCGACGTCCGTCGGCCTTCGTCCGTCAAGACGCACCAGATCCGCCTGCTGCAGCTCCGCTGGACAGCTGGAATCGTGAGATTCCTGCTGTTGGACATTGGCACATGGCTCTGAATTCGTGCACCATGTGTTGACGTCGAACAGAAATAGAAGCTCTGTCGATTTGTTTCGGTAGGCGTCGGCACATCAGCGGTGTTACGCATTCAGTGGAAATTGACACAGTGATTTGAATGGATGCGTATTGGGTCTGACAAAATGTCGGCATTGGTCCGCATCCGGTGGAAATTAGGGGTTAGTGTCTGGCTAAAGAGTCCAAGTCCACACCAGCCTAAACAAATGGCACCAAGGGGCTAAACGCTCCAGGGTTCACCTAGACTGAACTATGGCTGAATGCGCCCTCACAGAAACAAGTGGTAGTGATTTCAGGACTTTCTGTGAATTGCTGTGTTTTTTCTGTTAACGTTATAATTTGGGGGTCTGTTCCATTCACTGTAATGACAAACTGTCGTTAAATTTATAGCTTCACTGTTCTGTATTTGTGCAGAAGTCATCATGAGTGTGAGTGTGATAATACCTTGTGAAAAGCATGTATGCAGTGAGATGTGCACCATGAATACCGCTACGTTTTTTTTTTTGTTTTTGTTTTTGTTTTTTTTCCCCATTTTCAGCATCAGACTCAGCATCAGATAGCTTGCTGTGGGTCTCTGACTTGGTTCTTTATAATCAGCCTTTATCTTCTTGCAGTCGTCCTCAGGTCTGTGTGTGTGTCCTCTCTCCTGCAGAAACCAGGGATGGATCTGGCTGACACCTACATCACCTTCATAAGGCAGAACCAGGATATCCTCCGAGACCGCATCAATGACGAGCTGAACATCGAGAAGGTGTTTGATGTAAGTGCTAATTCAAATTTCAAAAGTTAAATGCCTCACTCAAAGGGCAGATAATTTGACGGGTTTGAAGCAAACCATTTATCAGTTTTAATTATTTAAAGCACTTTATTTGGAGGTCAAAGTAAGAAGCAGCCCATTGATCCAGCATTGCTCTATGAGTGATTTTAGATCATCACGATAAACAATCAGTGACACTAATACTCTAGTCAGGTGCCATTAAACCATTGCAGAGAATGATGACACAACAATACAATTATAGTTTGGTTGGTAATTGGTAATGATATTAAAAAAAATTATAAATAAAATAATAAGTACTTCAGATCTGACACATGTCCACTCAAAGATGAAGTGATTTTGATTGCTGGTCAGAGGTCACTGTGACCTCATAAAACATGTTTTGACCATGGCTCAAGAGTCCAGGTGCTATTTATGACAATGTCACATAAATAAATGAACAAATGAGGACATGACAAACGTGGATGTAAATTACAACTCGACTGGTGGGCATACAGCTGTTTATTAGGGCCCGAGCTGACTGCTGCAAGCAGCGGGTGAGAGTCCTGTTGTAATTTTTATTGATCTCTCAACAGGGCCGCTATCGGTCAAACTGATCCTGAATTTTAAAAGCACAAAACACTTAAAATGGTCTGTTGCCCTTATAGAATTCTTTTGAATATTTTAGGAAGGTGCCTACTTGTATTTTACTTATCAAACTTCCAATTGTGCAATAATTTTTCTGGATGACATCAACATGTTATGGGAAACAAAGGCAGGATTGCAATCGAGACGTTTTATGTACAGTGATTCTGCAGGGTATATTCAGTACCTTTAGTGTACTTTGGTCTTTGTAACTTTGCAGACCTTTTACATGAACAAAAACTATTTACCTCACCAAAGGAAAGGGAAAAGCACAAAGCCTAATAGGTGTATTTAGAGCTGTGTGATATTGCAATATATATCGTAGTACAGTATAAAAACTGTACGATATAAGCCTCTGTTGTTTATATCGTAATTTTAACATGTAGCTACTTAGTTAGCTCTGTTGCCACACTAATGTTAACTTTACTCTGGTTGTGGTTTAGATACGCCGTGTAAAGCACAACTCAACGTAGGAATGACCGCTGGATAATCCAAATATAAATCAGTGTATCATGAGAGTTCAAAACATGTTCATTGTATGAAGCATAGACACAATAGTATGAAGTCTACTGTAACCGCAGCACCGCTATTGCTTTGTGGTAGCATGTTTACGTCATCCGCAAGAACCTTTTTGTGGCAGTTGTAGCTCGGCAGTAAACAGAGGTAAAGCAGCATGGAGGATATCGTGTTGCGTGTGAATAATTCCCACGGCAAGTTATTAGCACTCAAAAAATGTTATTTTATTACTTTATTACCAGTAACATTACATCAGGAAAAAAACTATGACGTGTATGTATCATTATTGGGATTCAAGACATAAAATTGGCTATATCAGGATTTGCAGTTTTGCCCGTATCGCACAGCTCTAGGTCTACTTTAAAGTTTCCCCACATTCAAATAAAATAAATTTTGGAAAAAACTAAACAGCCCTAAAGAGCACACCTGTACTTAATTGTGTACCATAAGTACACATAGGAAAGCTATTGTAAACTTCCCAAGTCCCAAATACAGAGCAAACCACGTCAGAAACTAAGTCTATAATTTGTTGTTAACAAATTGTCCTAATTTGCAGACTAAAACATGCTTTTTGAATGCTTTTAGAGACATGACACATCTGATCTGCCACGACCTGCATGAAATCAAATTAATTATTTATAACAGTGCAAACTGGAGCTTTAGGTGAGTGAGAGAATGGAGCAGTCATGGCTGTGACTGTCCTCCCTGTAGATAGCTGTGAATGAGTATTTTGATCAGATCCTAAAGGGCAGGTTGGCATCTTGCCTCTGCCATCACCGTTTCATGTGTGTGTGAATGCTGACATGTAAGGTAAAGCCTTTTGAGTGGTCGGAAGTCTAGAAAGGCGCTTCTAGTCTATGCAAGTAAAAGCGTGATATCTTTGCAAGTCCATTTACTATTAGCTCTACTCATGAGGAGAGGACAATAATGGTCCACAATTGATTATCCAGTTGCGTTCAACTGTAAGCTGCGTTCATGGCCTCGTCAGACAAAACCACAGTGAGAAGGAACGTTTCTTCTCGCTCTGACAATCGTTGCAGGAGCACAAAAAGTATGAAGATAACTTAACAATAAGCTGTTGTTCAGCTGTTATATGCTACAAAATCTGGAAACCGGTCAAGTAGAAATACAGCAGACTGTGTTTCCACTCGAATGTCTTGAACATGACTGCTCCAACATTTCTTTCATTTCTACTTTCTTTCACTCAAACAGAAGCTGTCATTGATCTCCAATATTTTCATCCATATATCCTTCATATTTTCTCAGATATTTTTATCTCCTTAAAAGGCACAAGTACCTCTTTGGCCCTACCGCTTTCTGCTCATGAAGAATGTCTTGTTCTTGTTTTTTGACAAGCAACTCTCAGATTAGGCCTCTGTCCTTTTTGTTTTTGTCACTTTCCACTTTTCCCCCTACACATTAGGGCTGGGCGATAAACCGTTTTTATCGATAAACTCAAGTGTGTAGTTCACATCGACTTGTTTGAATGAAAAGCGATTTTCTCTTCAACCTCCAGCGCTTCCCTCTGGGCTCCCGTAGTTCGGCATGGGCTCAGCCCTCCCCCCGGACACAATCAAGTGAGTGACACAAACAACATGGCAGCAAGCAAGGAAGAACTCGTTCCAAAAAAGGCACCGTGTCATCCATTATTTGGTATTGGTTCACATTCCTGAGGTCAGATTTAGACCAGACAACACCCCGCTTCAAAGTCTGTTGTTAGCAAAGGCAGCAGTACGACAAATTTACTGCAGCACCTCAAATAAAAGCATTCTTCCGAATGGGAGAAATGTTGCATGCAGTAGAATGAAAAAGACAGCGGCACCACAAGCACCACACGAACATCCCCCAAAATACAATCCACCGTACCACAATTTTTTTCAAACTACATCCCATATGACAAGAATTCGGCCCGCTGGAAAGTTATGGTCGTTATGTATTGTATATAGCAAAGGATATGGTGCCAATAGGTACTACACATGCTAAACATCCTGCTCTGCTTCTGTTTTGTCCTTTGTCTTTTCCCAGCAGTCATCGTCTTCCCACTACGCACTTCATTTCCTGCTCATCAAAGCTTTTTCTTCCCTGTAGATTAAGGGAAAACATTCATGGATTCTCTGCAAAGTGCTGCAATGGGTCTACAATTAGCGATATTTCCATTTTTATTTTCTCCCAGCAGCTGGGCCTCCAGTTTGGTCATGTTCTATTGCACAACACGGGGGGAAGCAGGTGAGGGATCATGTCCTTGTGACTGTACTCTCAACTCTTATTGGTTGGTGAGAAAATGTGTTTAAGCCCTTAAAATGAAGCTCATGTTTGTGTCCTTAATGTTGACTTAATTCAAGGGGATGACATTGCATATATACGTAGCCTATTTCTATTTAACAACATAACAGAAATTAGAAATGACAGTGTATCCATGTTACAAGTAGAAATTTAAAGTATACTGTCAACTGTCAATAGAGGGTTTCATAAAGAGTCATAGTATGAAGTGTAGGGCCACTGGCCAAGCAGCCATATTGGGAGTGAAAACAGATGGCCACCGTCGCATGACATGGACACCAAGTAGAAACATGCCTTTAAACAAACCAGATTAGAAGTGTAGACCAGACCAGCATTGTGTCATTGAGGCAATAGAAATGCTCAAATTTAGCACATTTGATGTATCACAAACATTTAAGTTCAGATACGGTTGTAAAATGTTTGTTAGTCATGTCTGTAGAACAATCATTTATTAAATTGCAGTCCAAACACACATTGACATTCATGAGGTAATAATTTTTCTATCCTTTAAAAGTACCCATATGTGCCTGTCTATGTACGAGGTCTTAATGTGTGGGCTCTTTTTATAAGATAAAGTAAACGTTTGTATGGGAGCTAATAGAAACCTTCCCAAATGGAGCTCACAGTCAGGTGTTTGTGCTGTTGTTGTGAGGTTTGATTCTCCAGTTTCATAGCAGCAGCAGGTTGCTTTGAAGGCTGAAAACACTGACTGCCTCTGTTGACCTGTTTATCACTTAGGAGACACCGAGAGCTGTCGACTCGCTCCGCAGGAGTCGCAAACACACCTCCACCCATCCGTCCGTGTGTCCAGCCCTTAGATTCAGATTCATCGGAATATTTTAACGCAGAGTTGCCAAACACGCCACAGCTCGCCGCCGTGAGTCAATGCAGCAGACATGGCAGCTCAGACCTTCACACATATTAGCAGCACGAAACTGAGCGATGGATTTCTGCCACCCACGGCCTCCTCTGAGGGTTCAGGATATTGTGGCTGAAGCTTGAGTGTATGTGTGTTAAAAGAATGTGTGTGTGACGTGGGGGGGCCAAAGAGTCTAATAGAGCTCACAAGCGCCCAGTCATGCGCCGAGGAGGAGGTGACTATGGGGCCTCGAAGTGTCTCCACTCAGCCCCTCGACATGTATCACACACACACACACACACACAAACACAGAAGCTGTTTGTGTGTAACAAAGAAAGTGAACCATGCGCTCATACAGCAGCACCGGGCCTCCCGCCAGCAGCATTATGGGTATGCAGTTGAGTTGTTTACGTGAACCTGAGCGAGTCAACGTGAAATGCATGTGAGGCACCTTTTTCTTTAAGCAAAAGGTTTGTCAACATGTACGGATATACAGAAGAAAGATTGTGTTAGAGCAAGCCGACATGTGGGGGCGTCAGCGCACAGCTGTAAACACATTGTTTTTGGGAGGGGGGTGGTCTGCCTGTGCATGCTCACATGTGCTTGTCCACCTATTTGTGCACAAGTGCTCACCAGGGAGCGTCTTTGTGTGGATGAGGAGTGTAATGCATGCCCTCACACAAACACGCACACACACACACACACACACACACACACACACACACACACACACACAGCTCCATCCTCTGCACATTAGGAGCCACCAGATCATCTTTAAAGCAGCTGATGAGGACAAAACTGTAGACTGAAAAAAAAAGTACAGAAATCTCTTAATATTTCTACCTTTATTAAACCTGCAAGATTTTCTGTGACGTTATGCTTATGTGTCCAGTCAGGAGTCAGTGTCTCGACACACGAATAAAGCAGGTCGTTGCACAAGAATCAAGACGCAAATGTGAATCAATAACTTGATCTCTTGGTATTGCTTTTGAGACAGTCAAATTTTAGCCCTCATTTGTCTGAGTTCAAAGACAAAACCTTTCACTTCCTGTGACAAAATTCACAGTGTACCAGTATTGGCAATAAAAGTGATGTTTAAAAATGTCATGTTGATATATTAATAATACACCTGATAACATTGTGTAAATAATCTGTCTCTTAAATGATTTTATTTGATATTTTTATATGAATGATTCGTGTAATTTGTTTTCCAAAAAAGAGAAAATGCACATTAAATAAACTAGGATTGACGAAAATATTTTTTTTTTACTTTTTTTAATATAATAATGTTTACTATATTGTATTAATATTATTATTATGGTTTCACTTAGTCATTATACTTTTTTTTTTAAAAAAAAAAAAAGATATATATAAACTGTAGCCCTTTAAAACAAGACCGTAGACCCCCGACCACACACACACGCACACACACACACACACACACATATTCCCTCCATCTGTTTTCACTCTCATCCTCTAATCAGCTCAATTAAGGAGCGTCTTCGTACTCAATTTCCACGACAGTTAACGCGGCTCGCGAGGCGACCGTCAGGCAGCTGATTAGCTGTTCTGCCTCCCAGAGACAAATATGAATGTTTCATTGATTGAGTAAAGAGAGAGGAGGAGGAGGAAGGAAATAAGAAGAAATCATCCCAGGAGCAGCACATATCATCTAGTAATTTTAACATCCTCGAGCATCTGTTAACTCAGGGCGCGAGGCTATTGTCAGCGAGCTGATTAGCACACAACTAGAATTCCAACATAAAACATATTTAATGTGGAGAGAGAAGAGAAGGAAATGATCATGAATGAGCAGGAGGAGGAAGGGAGGATGAGACAAAAGTACAGTATTGAAGCTGGTATGGCTAAATCAGTCACACTCAGAATAGAATAACGCACAACATGTTAAGTTTATTTGTGCAGTGCACATCATATTCATGTGCTTTTACATTTCACATGAAGGCAATTCCACATGATTTTCATGGTGTCATGTCTATTTTATTTGTATAGCACAATATCATAAATCACAAATTTACCTCAATGAAGCATTAAAACAGGCAAAAGAGAAAGGAAGGAGCCTATATAAATACATATGAATAAATATACCCATAGACTTCATCACATTATTTTATGTGACTGAAAGTGTTAAATTAGTATAGTCTCTTTATATTAGCTGTATTCAATCTGAGCCTATACAAATTTGCCGTAGGTCGCACAGATTGATTTGAAAATGGAGCTTCTCCAGAATATTCATCTCCACTCTGTAAGTCAAGGAACAGGAGAGTCGCACAACTGCTCTCCAGCTGCTACCTGTGTTCGCTAGCTAGCATTAGTAGTCGGAGGTAAAACTGTGAAAAATATGCAGATGCTCACAAATAATTCAAGGAAAAGCAGCTCAGCTCAACTTTACGTTCTCATGCAACTAAACTACATTCTCAAATATGTTTAGAGGGAAGCTTATTTTCTTCCAGTTTTAAACATGGTTAACGTAAACAAAACTACTTGATTAGGTTTAGTGATAAAACATCAGGGTTTGCCATGTTAACGTTATGAAGCTACGAACATGAATTATAATGTGAATGTTAACTGTTTCATATGGGACACGGTCTGATTAGGGAAAGTCCTGCATTTGTTTGACCAGTCCACAACCCAGAGCCCCTCCTTATGCAAACTTTTGCACACTATCTTCAATCAAATATATTTGTGATGTGTCAAAAAAAAGTAATCCAGGACAAATTCCCTCGAAATGTAATTAAACAATGCAGCCTTATTATATGGGAACTTTTTGAGAGTATATTTAGGAGGCCAAGAACCTTTTATATCTTCCTTTCAATATGATGAAAAATATGAATACACTTGAAAATCACTTTGATTTTAAAGAAGTTTGACCTTTGCTTTGAATCAGTAAAAAATTCAAGGACAAAGGTTTTGATACGCTGATTAATAGATTTAAAAAAAAAAAAAAATAAGCCAAAATTCACATTTCCAAAAACGTTTATGAAAAGATGCAGAATTTGCGAGTGTCTGATGACTTTTCAGATCACAAGGTAAGGCAAGTTTTTTTTCCCGAGAGCACACTTCCTTGTGTTTATTCCTTTTGGACAGAAGAGAAAGAAGATCAGGACCTGATCTTGGTGATTAAACGTGAATCCTCATTTGAAAGTCAACATACATTTTTTTTATTTAGTTGGCTCTGAATAAAAAAAAACCTGCTTCATTACTTTGACATAATTATGGAGCCAGTGTGAAGGAGGTCAGGTGTCGCACCCACAATAGATGGAATCAAATATTTGCCTGACCCCCAGATGATCACGGATGTGTTTTGGCTTTTGTCAAGTGCATGAAATAACCTTTGGACTGTTTTTCTCTCTTAAATTGGAAGGTAATTACAGTTGTCGGTGTGAAATTAAGTCTGCCAGTGGCTCTTGAAGCAGATCTGAATATTACGGGTCATTACTGTGTCAGAGCAATTTCCCTGAACATTCTCGTTTGACTGGTAACTGAATAAAGCCACCCGTTGTGTGCATTTTACCAGCAGCATGTTGAATGCTGCTGTAAGTGAGGATTGCTCTTCAGGTGAGAAAAGGTGCGTTTGATTTCCCTGCAGCTATGGCCTGGTTTTGGAAGGTGTGAGGGAAGAGCGTTTAATGAAATTTACAAAGATGGAACCTAATTTTTTTCATGTTCTTCTACTTGGAAGGTCAAAGCAGAGCCATGATCTCTTCCCTTGACTTGCAGCATTCAGGAGTTGCAGCATTAAATTGCCACCCTCTTGAATAAGTAAATGTTTCACCCTCTTTCAGTTTTGCCGTTTTGACGCCACACATCATTTGACCTTGTGCTGTAGTATTGTAGGCATGATTGAAGCGAGGCATTTCAGAGGCTGACAGCAAGCAAGCGGCGATCTTCTGAACTCCTCTGAAGGAGAACACGTAGGAACAGCAGCCCACAAACTGTCCTTGTTCAGAGAGCATCCATTAACATAATGTCGTTTTTATTCATGTTCTTTTTAAGGATGTGTCAGCCTGTAAAAAAAAAAAAAAAAACAGCGTTTAGTTTGAAGATGTTCCTCAGGGTGTTTGCAGGGGGTTTTGAATGAAAACAGCTCGAGGATGCTTTCAGGAGGAAGAATGAAGCTGCTTTCAGTTGTCACATCCTCCATACTAGAGTCTTTACATGTTTGACTGATTCAGGAGGCAGGGTTTTATCTGTTTTAATGCTCCACTTTAAGTTTGTTAAAGTCAGGGTTGGGTTTATTTGTCATATTGGCTGCAAGCCTCAAGAGTTATTGCTCAGATGCAAGTTTGTCTGTTGCTTGACTCTTTACATTATTTTTTAAATGTGTGGGATTCCACTGTGAACTGGTCAAGGTCCTGAATTGACCTAAATGTGTGTACAGAAGAAAACATGAAGACCACTGAAGTCGCTGTTTACAGTTTCATTTATAAGTTGCTGTACTGTGGCAGCTAGCAAATCTGTGAGGAGATGATAACAAGAGTGAGGAAGTTACAGTGTCACTGGTGCATGTCAAAACTTTCAGGTCTTGATTCCAAGAATGTAAGCTATAAATCCAATGTTTTATGAAAATGTGACTTTTTTTTATTGTGTGCTGCACTCATATATATATATATATATATATATACGTATATATATACTTATATACAGTCATGGAAAAAATTATTAGACCACCCTTGTTTTCTTCAATTTCTTGTTCATTCTAATATCTGGTACCACTAAACGTATAACACAATGAACACAACAAAAAATGCAGCTGGTCACATAATACTTTATGTCCTATTTGACATTCTTAAGCTTAATTGATTCCCAGGGTATATAAGAGGCCATTTCATGTCACAAGCAGCACTGCACATGCAAAGGCCTAGAGTGGTTTCCTGCTTACATTCAAGCCGTAGCACAACTCAGAAGTTGTCAGCTCTCACATAATGCCTAAAACAAAAGAATTATGTGAAGCAACAAAGGCAGCCATCTTGGCACTGCTGGAAATTGGCATGAGTGAGAGACAGGTAGCGAAAAACTGAAGATCTCCAAGACAGCCGTTCATTACAACAAAAAAACAAGCTGAACATGGCACTACCAAATTGCTACCTGGCCGTGGCAGGAAACGTCTTTCTACCCCACGAGATGACCGTGCACTCATCCGTTCCTGTGTCAGGAATCGCCGTCAGACCTCCAGGGACCTTAAAAATGAGTGGGCACTGTCGAGAAATGTGACTTGCTCGGCAAGGACAGTTCGAAACCGACTTGTTGAAGCTGGTTTGAAGTCACACAGAGCACGCAAGAAGCCCTTCATCAATGAAAGGCAGAGGAAGGCCCGGTTACTCTTTGCTCGAGACCACAAGGATTGGACTGTTGATGATTGGGCTAAGGTTCTCTTCAGTGATGAATCCAATTTTGAATTGATGCCCACTCCAGCCAACTTACTGGTTAGGAGTAAGCCTGGAGAAGCTTACAACCCAGACTGTCTTGCCCCTACAGTAAAACATGGGGGTGGATCAGTCATGATCTGGGGTTGTTTCAGTCTGAGTGGAACAGGGCAAATGCAATTGTGTGAAGGCCGAATGAACCAGGTCAAGTACAGGACTACCCTTGAAAACAGTCTTCTTCCATCAGCTGGAAAACTCTTTCCTGCCTCGAATGACTGGATTTTCCAACAAGACAATGCCCCTTGCCACACGGCAAGGTCAGTTAAAGCCTGGATGGAGAACCACAACATTCGCACCATGCCTTGGCCTGCTCAATCACCAGATCTTAATCCAATTGAAAACCTGTGGAAAATCATCAAACTCAAAATGGAGAACCACAAGCCCAAAAACAAAGAAAGTTTGTTTGAATTTGTCCAACAGGAATGGGCTGCTGTGACAGCAGAACAATGTCAGAAGCTGGTGGAGAGCATGCCAAGACGCATGGCTGCAGTCATCAAAAACAATGGTTATGCAATCAAGTATTAACTCTTGTGTGTATCATGCGTTTAAAGCAAACAGAAAAGAAAACATGGAATGCTTAAAAGTAGTGTTTTTGGCGGTACAATGCCATAGCTATTGATGTAAGAATTTAAGTAATTTTGGTTATTATCAAGAAAACCATGGAAAATGAATAATCCTTAGTTCTTAAATTAAACTCTCATGAGCTATTTTTGTTGTTATCATTATAATTGTCCAAACAAATGTACCTTTAGTTGAGCCAGGCATTAAAATTAACAAGAAATTGAAGAAAACAAGGGTGGTCTAATAAATTTTTCCATGACTGTATATATATATATATATATATATATACATATATATATATGTATACGTATATATACGTATACATATATACGTATATGTATATATATATATATATACGTATATACGTATATATATATATATATATATATATAAATACATACACTCTTCAATCACGATGCAAGAAGTTAAGTTCATCAACTTACCTTCATGAGCGCTCAGAATAAGACCAAAAAACAGGAATTTATCTGTGGATGATGTTGGAAATTTTGTCTATTGTTATTAATTCCAAAGGTCTTTTTTGTTTTACTCTTGCATATGCAGTGAAATTGGGTTTCTGTCTCTGTCCTACATTTTTACTTCAGCTTGATATTGAATTTGTTGAGTTTTCAGGACAGACATTCTTATCAGCCATTTATATTGGTTATATATATTGATTTAAATCTACAGCAATATATACTTAATTGTTTGCTTGAAATCAAACCTGCTGTGTAATATCGTCTATCCATGCCATTGTTTTCTAATTTGAAGCTTGTAAAGAAGACTGTAGGTTTACACCTTTATTCTTCTATATAATACTGAGATATTCCCTATAGCGTAGAGAACAGACACATTTTTAATTCTGATGCTGTTCACAGAGCGATGGCTGCTGTTTCTGAACGGAGGTGTGCATGGATGTAGAGTCAGAGCTGGGAGTGGCAGGATCTTTGTGTGAATGGCTTCACACCACGTGTGATGTGTAATGTTGAAAATTTATGAAAATGCTGCATGAAATATGCTATGGATGTTCAGACTGAGGTTGCATTGCAAAAATCTGTATCCGATTTAGGATCGCCTATGAAAGTGACCCAAATCAGAATTGAAATTGATGATTCATAGTTGTTGTGAAACTCAACTTTTATCACACCTTGGGTTTTATTCTTGTAGCTTGGGCCATTTGTTCTATCTTTTATAACTGAACGCAATAAATTAACCTGGGAACACAGTGACATTCTTAAACTAAACGTGACCACCAAATTGTGTTTTTATGTCTTACAGCAATGGTACACCGGCTCCATGAAGGCAGTGTGTGTTTGGCTGACAGACAGATTGGACCTGCATCTCCACATGTACCAGCTGAAAACACTCATCAAGATTGTTAAGGTAAGAAAACACAAAAGCATTCGTGAGAAGCCAGCACCTCTGTCAAAATCCAACCAATCCTAGTGTTGAAATCCACATTTCAAGCTGTTTGTCACTCACAGGATAGGGTACTTTTACCTACCACTTTCAAAGTCTCCTTTTCTTTGCTGTTTGAAAAGAGCGGCAGTGGGTGAACTTCAGACTGACTATACCAAATTATAATTTAAAAAAATAAACATCTCAAATTGTGGCTTGTTCATGTAAAACAGTCAGAGCTGACATTGAAGGAGAAGAAAGGAAAAAAAGACAAATCAAACCAGAGGTGTCCTTGAAATCAGCAGCGGCAGTGTGAAGAGGCGGCGAGACACGAAAGAGAAAACTGCTCAGCTGTGCTGCTCGGTGCTTTTGTCTTTTCATGGTTTGCTAATGCACCGAGACACATGAGTTTAACTTGAAAGCAGCAAGACCAGGAATTATAATGGCTCCTGACTGAAGGTAAAAATAAAAAAAAACCTCAGACGCCTCGGCCTGCCTTCTCGGCCCGACCCATAAAAGAATCGTCTTGTCCTTGAGCCTCTATCTTCCCGCTTTTGTCCTTCCAAGCGGCGAATGGCAGCTGCCTCCTCCCTCACTCGCTACATTCCTAAGATGCTCTCTGTTTTTCCCCTCCACCCCTCTCACCTCAACAGAAGACCTACCGCGACTTCAGGCTGCAGGGTGTCCTGGACGCCACGCTGAACAGCAAGAGCTACGAGACCATCTACAACAGGTTGACGGTAGAGGAAGCCACAGCGGCCGTTAAGTCGGGTGATGGTCTGCAAGGCATCAGCATGAAAGACAGCGATGAGGAGGACGATTGAGCAGCTGTTGTACCTTTGTTACTACTTCATTGTCATTCTTTCAGGATCAGGACCTTCCATTGCAGTGTGAGTTATGTTGTAGATGAAAAAAGTAAAGTTGCACATGTGAGGTGACACGTCATTCATTGTGGCTGACGGTCCTGACGGGTCAAGATGAATGATCAGGTAGTGACCACCACCCATCCCCCAACCCCACCCCCACTCATGAGGAAAGTGAAGCACCAACAAATTTGGAGGTTAGGCGGCCATCTGACAGACACTGTGCCGAGGCAAACCCCACCCTCCGTCTCTCACCTGCAGGACAGGAAGCCCCGCCCTCCTCCACACACAGCCATACTCTGATTGATGTCACTTTATACAGTTACAGCTCAGCAATCACTGTCAGCTCAGTTGTAGCTAATTGTTCAAAGAGGCTCTGAAAAACCCGGAGTCTGAGCAAACCTCGCCGTCTAAACTGACAGCAACGGCAGCAAATCAACTAAAGAGATATGTTTTTTGACAGGAAGCTTGGAATTGTAAGGTTCAGTTTTACTGTTATCTACATCATATATAAAAATATTACTTATATTATTATGGTTTATTTTGTTGAATAATCCACCTGGTTAATGTAAAAAAAAATCTGATGAGCATCTGCCTCCAACAGTGAAAACCAGCACTGCTGGTTTGCCTAAACACCTGTGTTTACTTTTCCTTGCCAAGCAACTCTTTAACTCTTCAGCTTGTCATTGTCTTGAGGGGGACGCAAGAGGAAAACTTATGGGGCTGGTAAAATCTAAAGAGCTCTGTTTGTTGGGGAACAAGCCATGCTCGTGGGGATCTTCTCATTAGGTTTTGATATAGAAAAGGAATAATGCTGGTAGGAGAGGAAAATCAGGATGGCATTAGGATTCTTCCTCTGGAGATTATAAATGTCATTGGTCTTTCCTTTTGCCCAGTTGTTTCTAGATTAATTTAATCTGGATGTAAAGGTAACCAGTAATGCCATTCTTTAGCCACATAGCAGCCCAAACCCTTCCTGTGCTTGTGTGTCTTTTATTTAGCTAGGCAGGAAATGAACTCCACTGGTAAATATGTATGTAGCACATGAACTATTATAGTGCAGATTTGCCTCACAGATCAAACAATTGATGTTAGCTTTTGTTTACTATCAGCTGAGCTACAGCGAAGCTGTTTTAGCTACCCATCCTTAAAGGATAATTATTGTTTCATTACAGTTTATGGTTTTGTATTTATGAGTAATATTAACATCATAGTCATCAAATTAACCTTAGATCTCTAATAAGAAGTCCAACAGGAAAATTAAACTAACAATTACCACTTTATTTTGAGATCATACTGAAACTGAATGTTGCTAGAATAGCATTGCAAGCAACTACAGCAAGTATCTTAGCTCAAACAGGAAGTGGTTCTGTTCTTTATGATGAATGTTTCCACTTGACGACAATTATGTTTTGTCTGCTCATGTTTCTCGGGTCTGAACATCGTCATCAAAACTTGATAAACCAGGAATATCCTTTAACCGCCACCATACTGCATTCACCGTGCACAAACAGTAGTAAAATATAAATGAAGTATTAGCGTTCAGTGCTTAGACACCTGCTTTAAATGTCTATTGACTGTTGTATTGAATGGGTGTAATCGGCTTTATAGATATGGGTTACAAGGAGTCTTCTCCACCTAACAGTAGGAACAGAAGGCTGTTATCTTCTATTCAGAATGAGAAATTCAGATGGCTGATCAATGATATCAACAAAAGAAGATGATGCTGACCTCTTGTGGCCTGAATAATTTTGACAGGAGTGAAACAGGAAATCATGTGACATAGTAGAAAGAAAGATGGATGGACGAGTCAAACCAACACAGAACTTTGCACTCACCCTGCAGACCGTTGTTTGTGACCCACATGAAACCAAAAGTCAGTGGTGCCGTATTTTACCATAATTTTATAATGATGTATGTATTTAATTAACAAAGATACATTTTTAACATAAACCACAATCCTTTCCTAAACCTAAACAAGTAGTTTTGTTGCTGAAACCAAAGTTGAAGGTGCAGTTCGGCCAGTCTGAAGCATCAGAACAGCAGTGGTAACACTCTGTTAATTGGCTGATATCATTCCAAAAGGGGCTCAGAAGTGCTGCCATGATATGTAACCTGGGGTTTTGCAGAAATGTCCATCAAGGTTTGGTCTGGTAATAGGGCTGAGCTTTCAGAACAAAAACAGAAATGAGTTAATAGCTTAATGTTTGATGTTGAGATCTGCAGAAGAACTCTTACAACTCCAAGCTAATGAAATGTTGCTGGCCTGCTGTACTTTCTGACCCTTCTGTAGCTTAAAATGTCCCCACTGCTGAACAATGACGTGGCCTCAGGTGGTGAAAGATACAAAAATACATGAAATAGTTCTACTGTGGTTATCCCCGGAAAAGGAAATATCACTTAAAACAGGTTTCTGGGGTTCTGTGAAACAGAAAACAAATCTACACTGGTCAACACAGAATTGAGCCTGAAAGCCGGCATTGTGAAGGTCTGAAGAAACTCCCTGAGGTTCATGAATAACTGTTCAGAATCACGACTATTTTCTCTGTTCATTGTGATGTTAACTGTTGTGAAGAATAATATTGAACTGTAGAAGTGATATGGTCTTACTGCCTGATGTGCATCATATCCAACATCGATCAAAGTCTTAGAAACGTGCCAAACAAACTGGAAAAGTTTGGACTTCTTTTTAACACAAACTGGGATCTGTTTAATCTGATTGATGTGACTAATCTGACCAGCTGTAAACAGACCGAGCGATTCATTCATTCACTACCGCCTGTCTGTGTGTCGTCTTTGAGGAAAAAAAGGAGTTTGCACGTAAATTCATTGTAGGCCTCCGATCAACTGTGTTCAACACTCTGCCGTTTGTTTCAACTGTCTGATCCAGTTTGTGTCAGTGCGGTTCAAAGGCCAAAAACTAAAGGACAAAAAAACTATATGAAGAAGTATATTTATATTGTCTTATTGTGCACCTGTTTTGTTCAGGTGTCTTATCTTAAGTGTCACTATTAAAAGTGTTTTAAAGCACCAGTGGTTTCACCTCGTCTTTTTTTCCCCCATTCTCTCAGTTCAAGTCAAGTTTATCAATAGAGAAGTGTTAATAAGTTGTGATTGTATTATGTTGCACACAACTTTAGTCTTGTGTATATTTGAAGCACGTTATGGCCGGAGGTATGTGGACACCCCTGTCTCCATAATTTAATATTTTGGTCTGTTTTCATGCACAAAACCAGTTTACAAAAGAATGGTTTTCCATGTTGACTGTCCTTCATCTCAACCTCATCCAACAAAAGTATGATAGAAAATATATTACCCAGAAGACCATTGCAACAAAAATTCAGTTGGTAAGAAATCAGTGTAGATTTGTTAGCACCAATAATCATAACAGTAAAATCTTCAAAAATATTATATTTATATTATTATTACTTTTATATTGTACAGTACAGATAACTCACTGTACTTTTATTTATGGGATGTTTATTTTTCCTTTAAATCTGGTTTTCTGATTTTAAAATCATTCATTATTATCTTAATATGAAAAGTATAAGGGAATTTAAAAACCCTGTTTAATTAGTGCATGTGTTATTAAATGTAAATTCACCCTAATGCACTTGTCCTGGTACTAGTCCCTTAAATTCAGCCATTACTCATTAAAATCACTATATCATACAGTGCTCTACTTGTTGTTTTCAAGTGCTTTTTCACCATTCCACCTTAAACTTGTAGGTTTAAGGTGTTTTTTATTGTTTTTGGGTTTTTTTTTTGCAGGGCATCTGTTTCTTTGGAAACCGTCTGCTGGCTGTCGTCCATCAGCTGCAGCTTCTTTTCTCCCCTCATTAAAATGAGCATCAGTCCTCTTTTACTGCAACCCAAAAAAATGAGTCTAGGTTCTGTTGCTGCTGCCTAACACACACAAACACAGAAACATGGATACATTGATGATGAGGTTGATAATAATAAAAATAATAATATCAACCATTATATTTAAGGAATCAAATTAATAGCAGATCCCTTCCTTTTTCATCTTGTTATGAACAGAAACACATTAATGATTAATAAAATATAAGACTGGATCATTTTCCTCGTCTTCTGAGAGATTCAAAAGTCATTGAAACTTAAGCACAGTTTAAACCAATTAAGAGCACTCAGCAGAATTAAATCATATCAGTAAGGAGATAAATATCACAGAAAAAGAGTTAGAAGTTTTAAATTTTAAACAAAAACAGGGCAGAAGAACACACTGACATTGTTTCTATTACAACTAATAATAATAATAATGATAAAAACACTCTGTGACTTCCATATAACTCATATTTCCATCATTTGTGTATAATTACTTCTTTTCACACAGGTTTATTATCTTCATCTACATAAAGCTTCATATAAAAATACTTGTAATTATCATAAATTTTGATAATGTTCTGATAATGTTCGTTGACAACAATAATAGTAAGAATAAGAATAATATCATTATTATTATTATTATTATTATTACAGCAGCAGCAGCTGTATTTTACTGTCAACCAGCCTCCACGTCTGGCTGTCCACAGAAGCGTTCTAGTAATTAACAAATAATATTACTATTTAAAAGAAATTATAGAGTGTAATAACAAAATATCCAGTATTTCCATGATAAATGCAAAAAAATAATATGTGGTGCATTAATAATACAAACAAGGTACTGTAAGAAATGCAATACTCGGGTACTAAAACAGTGGATACAAATAAAACGATACAATGGAACAGAACATGTATGATAAAAAGCAAGCAAATAAATAAATAAAGTTAAACTAATCAAAAAAGCAGGTGAAATGCATTAATCAGTAAAATAAAAAAAATATGCATGCGAATATCGCGAGGGGAGATATGTGGAACTATTAGGAGTTCTTATAAACAGCGCTCTGTTTCTAACACTTCCTAATAATCATCATTACAAGTGTTGTGCTGGTAAGATCACACACTAATAGAGTAATTTCATGGAAACGTGACAGCTGAAAGTCTCTTAAAAACTCATATTCTTTAAAAGTACATCCTCAGAAGGACATTCGTTTTATAGGGTGTCTTTAAGTCTTTCATAAAGCATGATTATTATCATAATTTTCATTATATAATCATTTTCATTCTCGGCTATTTTTATTTGGTCTTCGCCGTCGTCATCACAACTTCATAACATGATAATAATCTTAATTTATTTTATTTTAAAAAGCGCGTTCTTTACATGAGATGAAAAACAATAAAACATTTACATTTATGCAGAGTTATTGAAAATCTACATCAGTTCAGTCCTCCAGCACGAACAAATCTACACGTCGTTGTGTTTTCTCGTCTTCGGGCCCTCAGCGGTCACATTTATTCCTCTATCTTTTTGGCTCAAACCCTGAAGGGCAGATTGAGTCCATCAAACCTCAGCCTCACTCTCTGCTTTCACTCTCTGCCGTCAGTCTCACTGATCCATCCTGCCCGTTCGCTCTGCTCCTCTCTGTGCGTAAAAACAGTTTGATGCATCGGAAATAAAGATGGGACGTGATGAGAGATAAGCGCGTAAGTAATTTTTCGTGTTAATATTTAGCACATATCTATCGGACTATATCCAGAGGAGTGTTTCCTGTCGCGGGTGTTTTTTGGCACCTAAAAACTCTGGTGCGTAAAGTCAAAAGTTTGGCATTGAAAGACTCAAAAGCCCACCGGGCTGAAATCGATGTCTTGAAATCCATTTTCAAAAGTCTCGATCCGTTTTCTGTCTAGAGCTCACCCACATGATGACAGCTTCGTCGTGCCGTGTGTGCGTAAAAGGGCTGTTTTTTTTTTCGGCTGAGCCAAAGATGCGTCCTAAATGTGATCTAAACCTCTGACGGCTCCCTGACCCCAGAGCCGCTGAGCGTCTGGCGTATTGCGATTCGAAAAAATATAAATGATGTCACGCAAAGCCACAAGGGGACCTGGGATTTACCAAATACCTTCCAGTTGAGCAGGAGTCCTGCCAAGTAAAGGACAACCTCCTCCTCTCCTCCTCCTCCTCCTCCTCTTCCAGCGGCGACAAGTGCAGAGAATCGACGGAGGAGAATTGAGCAAATTATCTACTTTTTTCCACTCTCCTTCCTGGACGGTAACGATCGGCGAGGTCTCGGCTCTCCGCACGCCGTTATCGAGCCGCCCTGATTGTCGTCAATATAGACGGAGATACGGGGCAGGCGACTTGGAGGGGGTTCTCCGGCAGATGATGCCCTTTCCTGCGGGCCGGTGAGGAGCAGCACCGACCCCCGGCTTCCCTCCAGCAGCTTGTTGTTGTTGTTATTGTTGTTGTTGTTGTTGTTGTTGTTGTTGTCGCGGTTGATGCGGAGGTGATGGACGGTCCTCTCCGCCGCCCAGCGGGGATCCTCGGCTCCCCCCCGGCTTCTGGGAGCCAGCCCGCGGGCTCCGACATGCTCACCTCCGGCGGCAGCAGCAGCAAACCCCTCGCTTTCTCCATCGACCGGATTATGGCCAGGACGCCCGAGCCCAAGTCGATACCGCTCCCCAGCTGGCTCCAGCCCGCTCCCGCGGGGAAAACCGAAGTCTGTCAGTCCTCGCTGCACTGTATGATCCCGCTGGTGCCGCTTGGTTACGAACCGGGCCACCGGCTCAGCATCACCGGGCTGGATCCGGGCCACTTGGACGCACCTTCACTCGCCGCTCCCACAGACTTTTTGGGGTTAGGTTTGAACTATAAGAGCCAGCAGGAGGACTCTGCCACCAGCCACACCGCCGGCCAGTACAAACTGTTCAGACCCCGGGTGGTGAACCAGTCCTCCTTCCCCACCGTGGGCACCGTGTGCTACCTGAACTGCGGTGGGGACAGTGGCGCGTGTCCTCCGCCGGGCGGCCTGGTTAACTTGCATCCGATGGCCTCGTACCTGCTCACCGCGCGGCACAAAGCCTTCATGGCGGAGAAGAGCAAGCCGGGCCTGCAGCAGGCCGGGGAGCGATACCCGGTGTCCGGGGTGCAGGCCTTCAAGGAGCTGTCTCAGAGCCAGATCCAGCACTACATGAAGGAGCGGGACCAGATCCTCACTGACAAGATCTTCAAGGGCTCCGCGGCGGCGGCTGCGGCCCGGCTGAGCGGCTCGTGTCCAGGAAGTAAGCCCAAAGTTTTCACTTGCGAGGTCTGCGGCAAGGTGAGAGTCCTCCATTCTCCTCCAAACCACCTCAGTCATTTCTTAATTAAACAGTCAGTTCAGACGCTTTAATTTCTGCCTTTTTTTAGAATTCCTGTCTTTTTTCTGGCTGGTTTAAAATCCAGAATATAGCTAAATCGGCGTTGTTGAAACTGTTTTGTGGATTTTCAACATTAAAAAAGATTAGATCAGGATGATGGATTAGTTGTGGGGAAACTGAATCATAAAATTAAATTAATTAAAGGGATCTCTTTAATAAGGGAACGGATTATCCGTTAAGTGTCCATGCTCACAATATATGGCTAAACAGACTGAAATCATTTGGATTTGATTTCACGATATACATTCATGTGTAATTTAGAAATTAATGCATTTCCCCAATTTTCAGGATAAAGCTGATTTTCCTCTAAACAAAAATGATGTAGTTTTGATTAATTTTGATGAGAAGTGTGCGTCATTCCGGGGTGTCTTGTCATTTTTTTTTAATTTTTGGAAGTCATTTAGCGCCACTGCGCACACCTGCTGCTGCATGCCTGGAAAACTATTTTGCCTTCAGAAAGCGAAACAATATGGAGCACAAAACAGTGTGCACCAGAATTGATCTTAATTGAGCTGTAAAATCAAAAATGAATTAGATATCGAAAACGCTCCTGTTGAAATATCTTTAACAATGTGCTACTTGTGAATTTACGCGTCTTTTTTTTAACGCGTTATTAGCCTACTGTGAACGACACATTATTCACAGTCCATTAAATGACCCCTGAGTAATACCTGCAATTAGACTCAGTCCGATAATTAAAGAGCGCATTTTTTGTTTGTCTTTTTCTATTAAATTAACCCTTAAACCAGGACATAAGAGACATGTTCCTACATGGGTTGATGATACCTTAAAAGTCCAGTTTAAATGAAGTAAATGGCATTTAAAGGAAAATATTGTTTTATATAGAGAAAAAAATTATTTTAATGCTGTATTGCTATTATTGTATTTTCATTTTTCAGGTGTTTAACGCACACTACAACCTGACCCGCCACATGCCCGTGCACACTGGCGCGCGGCCGTTCGTGTGTAAAGTTTGCGGGAAAGGATTCCGACAAGCGAGCACGCTGTGCCGACACAAAATCATCCACACTCAGGTGGGACACATGACACGCGATGATCATTTATGCAGCTTTATAACAAGTAAACCGACTTTATTTTAAGAATGAATCAAAAACAACACATTTGGTTTTAATTTTTTTTCAAACACAGACAGGTATCATTTAATTGGTAGATTATTATTTAGTTATATTTTGTTTTTGTTTTTTACAAATTAAAATAAAATATATAAATATAACAATATGTTGTAGGCCTACAATCCTGATTTAAGATAGAAAAAAAAGATCACCATTACGTGTTTTCTATTTTACAATTTTTTGATTTGACATTAATAATCTGATCTCAAAAAATCCTGAATTAAAGCTGTCAATCAAATTGAAATTATATTATAATTGTTGTGGCTTGTGTGTGTTTTGAATTTTAGGATATTTAATATTTCACGAGGAGTGATCTGATCAGAGCTGTAATTAAATATGCATTGAGTGTTATTCAATAGGCTTTAAAAAAAATCATCTCTTCATTAAATTGCTCAGTGATGGTGATCAGACGCATGTCCAAGTTGTGGTAATGAATATAATTTCTAATAACAGCCCAGGCAAATAATTTATCTTTTTATTTTGTTTTCTTTTTTTAGTCTCGCACCTCATGCTCAGTCCGTTTGTTGTGTTTGAGCTCCTCCTGTGGTGACACTTCCTGAATACATCAACATCCCGACAATATTCAGAGTATCATGTTCCCACTAGAAATGCGTCGACGTTTTGAATCCTGAAACATTATATATATAGTAATATGCCTATAAAATCTGAGGGCTTCAAACGTGATAATCTCGCGTTGCATTTACTGTCAAATTCTAACACTTTTTTATTTTGATACTGTGTTAAACCGGGTGTTTATTTTGCCACCGTCTTTATTTTTTTTCAGGAAAAACCGCATAAATGTAACCAATGCGGGAAAGCCTTCAACCGCAGCTCCACCCTTAATACGCACACGCGCATCCACGCGGGATACAAGCCGTTCGTGTGCGAGTTTTGCGGGAAAGGATTTCATCAGAAAGGTGAGAAAATGAAGTTGAAAACATCCTCCAAGGTTTTTTTTTTTCTTTAACTTTCTGTTAAAGGAACAAATGACCTGATCACAGTTTAAATATCTACATTATTTGTTATAATAATTTATTTAATTATTTATTATTTTATTTTTGAATTATTGATTATTTTCAGGTAACCGATTGGCCTTTAGGTCTGAATTACAAACTACAAATCATTTTCAACTAATGGTACTCAGTGCAGTACTTTTTCCTCCCTTAAATTGAATTTAAGAAATTGAAATTGAATTTAGCCTACTTCTATCCTATTTAGGGTCTGAATGGCATTTATTATAAAAAACTTAATATTATTAATAATATGAATTAATATGATTTCTATCAGAATATGGTTTTATGCACTGTATGTGGTATAATAATGGTGATAAAAATGGATTGTAATCATTTTCATTCTTCGTTCTCTTATCATCTTGACTTCAGCTTTGCTGTGATATAATGATTGCTTCAGGCGGTAGAAAAATAATGTAACCATCTTGTGGAAAGTCACTTATTAACACATAGACTGTATTAAAAAAGTTACACAACTACACAACAAAAAATTATATAGCTTTTTATTGCACAAAATTATCCCAGCAGCACCTCTGAAAATGCATTCACCGAAGTAAAACCTGTAATACCACAGTGTAAAACACTGTCACAAAATTATATTATTATATATAGCTATATTATTATAGATGCTGAAGCGTTTATATGTACACATTCCCTAAATATTGCAGGTGAATTAGTTTATATTCTGCTGGGAAGCAGGGATTATAATACAGTGTCATTTATTTGTTCATTGTTTTAATAATATGAATCTGCCAGATAAATGTAGCAAAATGTTTGCCTTTCAGATTGGGTATATTAGAAGTGAAAACGTAGCAATGAATGGAAGTACCCAAGTATAGTACTTCAGAAAATCTAGTTATTTCCCTCCAACACACACCAGTATACACTTTGTATACAGTACTTTTTGTGAGCTCAAGGTGAAAAAGAGCATCTTGATCTGAGATGTTATTCAGGACTTTTTTAATAAGACACCAAGTTTAGAGGTTGATTGTTTTCAGGAAAAATGTCCTCAAATTACAAATCATTTTCAACTAATTGTAGGAACTCTTTTGATCCTTCAATTCGAGTCATTTGTATCCTTAAATTACTTAATTAGACTCTATTATTCATGTAATTGTCCTATCAGATGACTTCAATTGTTGTGTTTCTCAAGTGCAGCTGAATGAACATGAGCATGCAGAAAATAAAACCAAAATTTTATCTCTCCAACATTTCTATACTTTTATCAACCGAGCAAGCAGCACTTTATAATCGAATTGGTCATCATATTGGTATTTACCAGAGTGAATACCACAGTAAATGACAGCATTGTTTATGCTCTTAAAGGTCACAATTATTATAATAATAACTGTGTTAATAACAGACTTGCTGTCTTTGCATTTGATTGCTGCTCAATCAAAATTCGAGAGATTTTTGGGGAGAATGCCAAAATATAATTTAGATTTTTTTTTTCTCTTTTACCTGACAGCATGCAGAGGAGGGTGTAGTTGTTTTTTCAGACCTGAGTAGTGTCTGCAGGTTATGACATAAGGCCTTTCTTGTTTTCCAGTTTATACATCCTCAGTTCTTTCCTTTTCTCTCTTTGCATCTTGTGATTCGAGTGGAGGAGGCAGGAAAAAAGATGAGGAAAGAAAAGTCAAGGCAACAGGCAGTAAGACGTCCTTGCTTCAGAGACACCATTTTAAAGCTGCATCAATCACACATGATGCATAACACTGCATCAGCTGTCTGTTGTCACGCCGCTTCATGAGGGTGCCAAAAACACACCAATGTGTCCTCCCTTCCTTTGGGCAGCCTCCTCCCTCCTTGAGATGCATTTTGGGAACTTGGATGTACTTCAAGATGGAGCACTAAGATCAATTTCCAGGCCATAAGCAGGAGGAGTGAGGAGAGTGAAGGTTCTGAACTGAGTGAAATGACCCAAAAGTAGTTCAGTAGCAGCCATGATAGGTTTGTTGAGTTCTCTAAATGCTAAAGACAGGTGCTTCAGTCTCCTTAAGCCATGGCCATCCTTTACGAAAGGAGAAAATGCCATCCAATAATTCCTTGTGGCAGCAACATTTAAAGTGGAGCATCATTTGGCCAACAATAAAATCCATGGTAGCTGATTAAACCAGGTGTTATGGATAAATTGAAAACATCATGTTGTTTAGAAGACAAGTGGTTGGAAACTACATTTTTAAATATAATTTTCTTTGATCGGATTGGCAAGACTTTTTTTTTTATGATAACCACTTCTGTCATTTAGGTTTTTTAGAGTTTTGTTTCATTGCGAGGAACTGGATACTTTCTAACCTGCTGCGACACAGTAAAGCAAACATCACTTTGTATTTGAACTCGCAGCTCAGCTATCTTTTTGACCCATGACAAGAGGTTAGTAGGCAAAAACTTTGGGAGCCACTGACTCATATTATCATTTCATATTTTTTCTATAAAACTGAGATTCCTCATCCTGGTCTGACTCCTCATTCTCTGACTCTGTGCAGGAAACTACAAGAACCACAAGCTAACGCACAGCGGGGAGAAACAGTTCAAGTGTTCAATCTGCAACAAGGCGTTCCACCAGGTGTACAACCTCACCTTCCACATGCACACACACAACGATAAGAAGCCCTTCACCTGCCCCACCTGCGGCAAGGGATTCTGCAGGAACTTTGACCTGAAGAAACACATCAGGAAGCTGCATGACCTGACCAGCCCACAGTCACCTCCACAGGCCTGAGAGGCGTTCAGCTCTGACCTGCACAATGACTCTTTGTCCTGACGCGCCAAAAACATACGTCAGGCCCCCATCAGGCCTGCAACTAAACTGAAGTCTTTGTATGCCAGATTAATGGAGCCCTGTATGTTTATTATTAATTCATTTCAATTTCAAATGACCAAGTGGTGTGCTTTATTCCTACCAAAATAGTTATTTGGATCTTTTAGTCAAAACCTGGTGACCAAAAATCACACAACCCTGCTGTCAGATGGTTTTATTTGGCCACATGCTTCTTCTTTTTTTAATTCTCAAAAATCCTGTGGCTGAATTTTAACGGCTCGAATGTGTTCAAAAAAATGCTGTTAATTTTGACTCTTTTGGGGCCAAACAAACAAACAAATAACAAAATGGTAAAATCAAAGAGGGTGAAATGCCTTGATTGAAGCTCCATTCCCCATAATGCAACTATGTTTTGATCAGACCCTACCTGTCTGGCCACGTCTTTCAAACTCCATGTGTCCAGTTTGTAACACTGCATTTTAGTTTATAAATGTGTAGCTTCTGAGCCCCAGCTGAGATAATCCTAATGACATCAGTCACTGTCATCATATGCAACTGGCTGAGGAGAACTGGCCATGGCCGATGAATTAAGTGTGTAAAATTAGTGCACTGCCCCTTTAAATTCTGACCAGCAGGATTTTTGTTTTATGACAACCAATTGTGTCATTTAGGGGCAGTTCCTCCTGAAATGGATAATGACCCCTGTGCAGTGTAAACCCAGACCCCAGATGGAAGAAATGTGGAAAACAACCTCCTCAGTATGAAGTCCAGCAGTATTTTGTCTCTTCACAGTGAATTTTGATCTAAAATCTTTTTGATCTAAATGTGACCCAGAAGAAGATCCGTCCTTGACCTCTCCAGTTGTCTCTCGGACCCCAAACCTGAACCTTCCCCTTGAACTTAACCCTGCAAAAATCATCAGGACACGTCCTAATCCTTCCCGGCTCTGCGGCGACCCCTCAGACCCGATGTGACATGACCCCTAACCCCTCTTGCCCTGACGCCGCCCTCGAAACTGACAGGAGAAAAACCTCCCAGTTGGCCGTGAAGTCTCTGACTCTCAGCTCACATTGTTGTGAGGACATTTCACAGAAGAACTAAACTTTCCCATCCTCTGACTATTGGTCAGTTACATTATAATGGTGGCTAATTATAATGTCATTAGTCATCAGTGATTATTATTCGTTTTCCTCATTTTTCAGTTGTTTCTCAGGATGTGAGCTTTATGAGCTCTGAGACCAGAGACCAGGTGAAACACTGCACGTTGACTCATGTTTGAGCAGATTTTAGTGTCTAAAAGAGATTTCTACCAACATTTTAAAAAACTGGTAATATTCTATATAAATCCCATAAGAAGACCAAAACTACAAACAAGTATTGTGTTTGTGTCTTAAAGGCTGATATCGCTTCTTCCTCTGTGCCATAGAACTCCATTAAAACATATCATTGAAGCTCACTGTTGCACTGGGTGACATGTTCCTTCATTAAAATGAACTCATACACTGTGGTTTATTTAGACTCAGTCACATATTATAGCAGATACTGTCACATATACTCACGAGAGCACCAAATTTGGATTAATACACTGCCGAATATAATCCCTAGCACATGTACTATTTCCTCCTTTTAGGAAATTGCTGACACAATTTTGAAAATGAAACTATATGTTTTGAGTAGCTGTTATTGGGTCATTGAAAGGGAGTTAGCCTCAGTTAGCCTCATCAATGTGGATCAGCACTACTACACACACTAATAGGTATTATCATTGATTCACATGGTCAATCATTGAAAGGAGGAATAAAAGAAGACAATGGGGACCTCTAGCGACCACATTAATTAACACAGGAGCTAAAGCATTGGTCAGGCGCTGTGGTACAGACAATATGAAAACCAGGAGGGTTGTGAGAAACCCACAGCATGTCTTTTTGTTCACAACCTTAAGTTTCATTTGTGAAATGTACCTGTTTTAAGCCACAACAAAATCTTTTCCCCTGAACTTAACCAAGTGTTTTTATTGGCTAAACCCAAACACGCTGTTATTTGGGTTCAAAATATATGTTGTTTCATTCACTCTTAAACGTGTCAGAACAAGTAGGATTAAAGGTTCACTTTCACTTTTACAACATTGTGCATAGCGTGACCCTACCGTCACACACCTGGGGAATTTAACTTCTGACAAGGCATATCTAATGACCTGATAACACTCAAATTCAGTGTCCGTAAGAACTGACTCAATGATAGCCACAGTCATGTTTATAACATAACATTACAGCGGATGGAATCAAACTGGCGTTCTTTGGAAAATGATTGGATCCCTCTCTTGTGACGTGTACCGAAGTTTCAGTATGAGAGGTCATTCTTGACCTGTGAGAAAATAATGTTAACAATTTTAGGTCCACTTATATCTGCCATTTTTCGACAGTATGTCATATTTTTCATTAACATTGCTTATTTGCCATTTCGTGACACAGGTGGTGGTGAAATGTCTGTAGTCTTTATTTCAACTTTATTTTTATGCTGTCATTTTTATATTAGTGATAACATTTAACTCACTGTGGTGATATCATGAGTTGAGGACCATGAGCAGTCAGACGACCAGAGAAAGTAGGAAACAAATTATCCATCCCACTTTGAATCCCCATGTCTTCTTTCAACCTTGACCCATCTGTATTTATTTCACACAGTTTTCCCTTGAGATGTGGGATTATTACAACATTTCATGTGCACTTACTTTCAGTGATAAACTGTTGGTTTGTTTCCAAACAGTCTGATTACTCTCATGTACAACGTTATTATGATTATTAGAAATTATGGTCAATACTGAAAAAATACCAGGTTGTAATAGACCACAGCTATTCTTTGACCTTTAGGCCTACCATACCTATGAAAATTAATAAATCTTACATGTTGATAGGATTTGGATATGAACACCATAAAATTAAAGCAGAATTTAACTTTGGTATGAATCCCAATCTTTCCAGAAGAAACTAATAACCAACTAATGACTTATTGTTTCACTTCTACAATTCTGGCCCACTGTCTCTTGTGATTTTTTTTTATTTAAATCTCAGGATTATTGTACAAAAAAAAGAAAGAAAAGGAAAGAAAAAAGGTGAGTATTATCATATTAATTGCACTACTATTAAGAAAGTCTCTTTGTGGTGAAGGTTAAGTTTTGTTGGTATTTCCTGTGGCAGATGCTTCATAAGAGAAAAAAAAGTTAAGGGCCGACATAAAATATGTGCCTGTTAAGTCTCAGATGCAGTACATTCACAAATACATTCAATAAACACAGACATACTGTACTGCAGCCATTGCTTGATTTACAGACACAAAGAAGTTTACAGAAATACATGTTGAGCAACACTGTAGAAAGTATGAAATACAAGCAAGTTGACAGTACAGACAAAATGTTAGGTCAAGTTCACTGTGGAAGCACATCTCTGTCAGCAAAAGAAAAAAACAGGAAGTTCAGAATGATATAGATACATTATTAAAACATGTTAATTTACAAAGTCAGAAATGGGCTGAGTCCAAATTATTAGATACTAAGTCAAGACAAAGTAATTATAACGACTTATAATGATGTTTGAAGTCAACATTGTATTTAAAATCACAATTATGACTTATGTCATAGTTTTGAATTACTGTTGATGTATTTTTATTCAAACTTTTTACCATTTTTGTATTTTGTATTTCAGTGACTAAATCAAAAGAAGAAAATCTTAGTGTAGCCTATATGTATGAGGTAATACAAAAACGTGACAAAAACTTATTCCACAGTTGCAAAGTGAATATGTGACAAACACAAGACTATGAGCTCGTAATAATAATAATTAACTTTTATTTGTAACATACATAGCCTATATAAATACATGAAATTTATCCGTTACATTTAAAGGTACAATATGTAAGAAATGTATTTAAATTCATCATAAAATGGCCCTGATATGTCACCAGACATTAAGAAATCATGTTCATTTAAAATACTTATATCACTGACAACAGTAGTCCAGCCAGGATATTCTCATTTAAAAAGCCAAGTTGCAGCCCTCAACTGATGTTGATGTTGTCATGTTGTGTTTTGGTCTGATGTGCCACCCTCCACCTATCTCCCAATCACCAAGTCAGTAGTGTTTCAGCATTCGGGTTTCCAGCTCTGCTCTAGTTAGCACAGCTGCAGCTACGAACGTGTCGGATAAATAATGTCTAACGTTCCGAAACCTAAGAGACCTCGTTGTCGTTGTCGTTGTGACAAAGTTTGAAATAAAACAAGGATTTGTATAGGAGATGCCTTTGAAAGATGGAGATGGCTGAAAGTGGACGGGCAGCAGCACTCCTGATCGGCCACTCTCTCCGCATACCCCGCTCCGCTCACTTTACCCTGTCCCTCCACAGCTCTCTTCTGGCACATTTCACTCCTTCTAAGTGTCCATGGTGATGCCCAAGGTGGCTGCTTTTCATTCACTGTAACACTTTCTGTTCCTGTTGGATCCTGCAGCCGAGCTGGCAACCTCTGGTCAGGGGAGAGGGAGAGGGGAGACACCGCTCTACAGTAATTTGAAAATGATTGTAGTACCAGTTTTGGCCACCATCCTACATACAGTTCCTTTAACCCATCCCTCAGGGAGCAGTGGGCTGCCATGTAAGGCGCCCAGGGAGAAAAGGGGTTCAGTGTCTTGCTCAGGGACACTTAGGCAGCAGACAGCAGGAGCAGGAGCAGGGGATTGAATCTATGACCCTGGGGTTCAGGGGTGACCACTCTACATTGAAAAACATGGATCAAATCAATTTCCCCTCAGGGATTAATAAAGTAGGCCTACATTTCTTCTAAACGTTTTGTTTAGATAAAGATATGATCAAAATAAAAGAAGTTAAATCAATCAGGTATGTTATTAAATTGAGAACAGAGTTATGCACAGTGAATCTAAACAAAGAAATATAAATTGAGGCTGATATGATCATAAATAAACAGTGTAACACTTCATTATTCCCAGTGTTGGATGATGTACAAAGATCTTTTACTTACGACAAGATGTAGTAATATCACAGTGTAGAAATACTCTGCCCCAAAAGTATTCGAACGAAATATCAAAAGAAAAAGTACTCAGTATGCTTATATACTGTTTACTTTAAACTACTGACCATCGTTTGAGCAGGAGGCTGCTCCTCAGCTCTGGCAGCTGATTGGTGCAGCTGCATTACATCCACAGATCGCGCCGACAGACCCTCTCTAGTAGAGGCAGTCTGACGCAGCTGCCCCGCCCACCAACTTTCTTCTTTCTCACATGTAAAATCATGCTCGGCCTCACGTATGTACGTTTGAAATACAATATTGCTCTGTACACGCACTTTCATACAATACTGAAGCCGGGGTGCAGTGTACACTAAAATTAAGGCGCCGTAGTTTTGACTCGCTACAGAAAAAAATCCATCCATTCCTTCCTGTTTCTTGGACATTCCCGGGGGACTGACCGATGTTTCACCTTCAGAATAAAAGATTGTACTTGTAAGAATCCCCATAAGAAACCGTAGATGAACATATATTACCTTTCTGTGCGCAAAAATTGAGAGCGACGACGATCTGTTCATAGGCACATGGCTGGTAGAGGTTGCTGTCATTCTGAAACCGATTAAAATTGTACTTACTTTTATCTTGAAATCTTGACCGGAATCGCTTTGATCTTCGTGACTGAGCTCGTGCAAACCGCAGTCCAGTGCAAAGTTGCAGCTTGTCTCACTGGTCTCACCTCTGTGTGACACTGGTGTTGTCGGTGAACCGTCGCCATATATACAGCCTATGGTCACCACATTTCCTCGCCAGGAGCCGGCGTGGTGAATTGAAACCGGTACGAAAAGGTGAGTATTACTCGGTCGTTACTTCAAATGAGGCCGAATATCGATCTGCATTTCGATAACGTGATGAATGTGTGTAAGTTTTGCTCGGTGTTGGACCAGACCCGGAACTGACCCATGCGGCTGTAGTGCAACGTTTGGTTATTAAAACCACACAGACTGCCAACCAACTGCGACCTACGCCATGCCCCTTTGACAGTTTCACAGATTTAAATCTTATCACTGTGCACTTAAGGCTTGACGTTATAATGATTGTTGAATTAGTTTACAGTCGTCCGTTATTTTATTCAACAGATATCATATTACACACACACTCTGTAAGACCTGCAGCACTAAATATTCACTTAAATTCAGACATTCGTAGTTTTGTTGCAAAGCTCACTGGGTTCCGGTTTACTGTAGGACACCCCTCCATGACTTTCAAAATAAACTGTATGCGCTTCCTCTCCTCATGAGAAGCTTAATTATTAATGATTAATTCCGTTTTCTGTGCTTCGTGTGTGGCTAAAGCCAGCGGCTAGGTTAGCTTAGCGCTAATCAGGAGGACACCACCAGTATGTTCCGTACAAGGAGAACTACAACTACCAGAAGCACAGAAGCTCACTAGTTAACACACCATGTCTCATTTGTCTGATCTCTACCAAATCCAAACAAAAAATTAAGGTTCTACAAGGAGAACATATGATTAATATTTTGTCATGGGTTTCAGATGATAATAAAAAAAGAAGAACCCTATCAGATGAGGGACTATGGGCCCAAAGCTCATAAGTGTGTTTTCTAAAATATTGAACTAATCCTTTAATTTAATTCTAAGGTATAATATATAGTGCCAAAAAACACTCACAATTATGGTGTAAGGTCAGCAGTTTGTGGCTTTTTCCCCAAAGCAGGGTGAGGTGAAGTCATGTTCAGACTCCTCAGTCATCATGGTAGGAGGACTCAGAGTTGCCTGGTGGGCCAGCGGCGCCATGAGCACCATAGGGCCGTCATGGCCATCCGCCGCGAGGACATCAACCCTTGGGAGAGGAGGGCGCCACTGTCCCCGAAGCATGTCAAAGAGCTCACCAATGCCGGTGTCAAAGTTCTGGTTCAACCATCCAACCGCAGAGCCATCCACGAGAAGGTGAGGCACTGAACAGTGGCTCAAAGTGGGTTCTCTAATTTCAACAGTGAAGTAATTTCTATGAATTTGATGCTATTGTAAATCAGTACTGTATTGTATATTTTGTTTGTGTGTGTGTAGTGTATGTATTGTTCATGACTCTACATACTTGCTAGTTATTAGTTGTGGTAGTGGAATTGTGACTTGAGTTTGCGCAGTTCTTATTGTCTTGTAAGGTATTGTGATTTTAATTCTCATTTCATTGGTATTTATTCAAGACAGCTAGTTCTTCATTGTGCCTGTCTCTTGTGATACTCAAATGTGAATTTCCTCCTTGAGAGGAATAAAAGGCTAAGCTCTTTGTTTTCGATGTGTATGTTGGCTCTGGAAGTTTTTAAGATTTCGTGCAAATAAGAAAAAAATATGTGTGCTTTCTTTTCAGTACTACACAAGAGCCGGGGCTGTCATTCAGGAGGACCTCTCAGAGGCTTCTCTGATCATCGGTGTGAAGAGGCCACCAGAGGAGAATGTCATTCCCAGGAAGACTTATGCATTTTTCTCCCACACCATTAAGGCCCAGGAAGCCAACATGGGACTCCTGGACGACCTGCTGAAAAAGGTGAGAATGCTTTATGAGCCTCCTATCTTCCTTCTTCTCATTTGTACTAAGAGTTTCACATGGGTTTCACAGATCAGCCACAAGTTTAACAAAACTCCAGATTAATTCACTTTATTAGCTTGATTCTTTTGTTGGAAGTCCAAGAGCACAAACCGGAGGAAACTGCAGTTCACAGATGAAGTATTTATTCAGGTCACAAGTACAGAATGGCAACACTGGGCTCTGAATGACAGAGCCCAGTGTTGCCATTCTGTACAACACTGGGCTCTGAACTCAGGGATCAGGGCTCACTATGGCTGAGATCCTGCCATAGTGAGCCCTGATCCCTGAGTTCAGTTAATATTTATCTTCTTGGACTGGTACTATCCCGTACAGAAGTTGGACTAAAATGCAACTGAACTGGCCAGTTATCACCGACATGAGCAGGCCAACCACTGTCCACATATTATCTTGAAATGTGCTACATTTTTTTATTAGTTCCAGTATATGTATTAATTGCTTTTTAATCTTGTTGAGTCTAGAATTTACATACATTTCATTATGTAGTTTACCATTAACTCTTTGAGTGCCACCTACCTCTGAGCCACATCTGATTAAACAAGAATGGAACAAGGTAAAACAGAGATTTTTTTTCCATTATGAAATAGAGAGTCTCTTCTTTCATTTGAGCTATTCTGTGTTTTCAGAGACATAGTACAAAATATTCTGTGCATCATGAGAGATGACTGAAGGACTGGCACTCAATGAGTTAAAACCAAAACCCATCTTAATCTGCTTGTATGATGAATGTCTTGTCTGGAATTCTTACTATAAGGGTCAATGCTGAGATTTGTTACCAAGGTGAAATGGCCTATGGAATAAAAATGGAAGTAATTGTGATACATTTGGGATGGGTATAGGTGAGGGGGGGCCACTGAATAAAATTTCACTTAGGGCCCCAATTTGGTCAAGGGCGGCACTGGTGTTATTAATCAGGCACGTATCTATTGTGACAAACCCAACTGCCAGACTAAGAACACCCTGTCATCACATTCAGTTCCTATTTTTCAAATCTTAGGTCAGCTATACATAGTGATTAACTAAGGAAAATACAACTGAATCAACTGAAGTCAAGAAATACAAATATAAGGCACACAAAGTCATAGAGATATATTCAATATAAGATCATAAGAATATATTCAATGTAACAACTTATGAAGATTAAACCTAACAATGCACTTGACTGTGCTGAATATTTCGGTAATGATGTGTGACAAAGGAGGGTGTGAGCAGGATGAGACATGAAGGCATCTGATTGGTTCTTTTCATCCTGATCAAAAGGCAGGGATAGGTCAGAGTTTTTACAGTCCTGCAGCTGCCACAGAGCTCTGAGTCTTTTCCTTCCTTTTTCTGAACACATAATGTGCTCTCAGGATGGAACTACGAGTTCTCTCAACTTGTAGTTATATCCTTGCTGTTATATCCTTGAGTATGTTCAGGTAACCAGGTTACTCAGAGAAACCAGGTTATTAGATAGGTTAGTAATCTACTACTGATTTCATTTTGTTGGGATGGCTTTCTTATTTTAGCTTTTTACTGTATTAGCTTCCTACTTGGTTTGTGCTTCTGTGTCGGCGCAGACTGAGCAGAGCAGCGGAAAGCTGGCCGTATACTCACCAGGTCTGCTGAGTAGAGAGTCCTGTAGTGTGAACACTTTAAAACCCCGATGGGGGAGAAGAGAGTCACGTAGTGTAAACAGCACGGAGAGTCATCAACTCCGACCGCGGTGTAGCGTAAAACAACATTAAACAAGTGTGGTTGTTAATAGGGCAATAGGGCTCTATGTTCTTTCGAAGAATCATCATACAGATGTGTGTAGAGACGGATCTGTGTGCTCAGCTTCATTTCCAGCGCGTCCATCCTCTTCTAGCTGGTTCGTTTCCTGTTTGGCGCATGCAAAACAGAAATTTTGTTGTGTATTTGACAAGCAGACGCGGCGCCTTTTTGTGCAGTGCGCGATGGGTTTCCACGTCATTTTGACATCACGGTTGCGCGCGCACTGGCAGACATGGCAAGTATACAGCCGGCCTTAAGAAGCAGCAGGATAACTCACCAGCTGCATCTGCCCACGCTTGTGTCTGTCCATTGTTTTGAATGCTATAACTTAGGAATTTTGTCAAATTTGGCAGAAGGTTCTGATTAAACTTTGGTGGTTAAATATGGCCACTGTTACCTTGCATCTGTCTCATTCCCATGAAAGTTGATAGGGAGCCTAAAGTTTAGAAAAGTGAGCTTGTGACTTGAAGGTCATTGGTTCCTTCAGCAGGATAAATCTGGGTGGGGTAAAGTGGTAAAGGCAGTGTTGCCTATTCCTCATTACGACTGAGGTGCCCATTAGCAAGGCCTTCAACCCAGAACCACTAGAGTGGAGCTGCTCAGTGGCCAACAGATCTCCTGGGTTACTGTGACCTAAAAATTAGTTACACTAGCTTCAGAGGTGCTGAGATTCAAAGGGGCAACATGCAGGAACTGAGACTTGAAAAAAAGTTTCTCCTTTCTGAAGCTGCAGATGTCCTTGAGTATTGTTGTTTTATCTCAGTGTTTTCCCTTCCTTCAAGAGAACCCCTCAAAAACACAATGAAATAAATTTTGTCTCCTCAGGAAGTTCGTCTGATCGACTACGAGAAGATGGTCGACGCGAACGGCTTCCGTATTGTTGCATTTGGTCAGTGGGCCGGTGTTGCAGGTACGTTAACCTCGAGGGGGGGGGAACTGAACACAATACAGGCAGATGCACTGGATTGTCCAGGCCACATTGTGCTGGGATCGCAGCCAGGGGTTGTATTCATAAAGCCTTCGAGTACAAAGACTTGCTCCTTAGATGATTCTAAGAATGTTATAAGGATTAATTAGTTCTAAGAATTTCCCCTTACGTTTGTGTTGGATCTGAGTAAAGATAAATGATATTCACAAAGCATCTTAATGCTGAAAACAGCTCTTAAGATGAAACACTGTTGACAGGAGGACTTTTAAAAGGCTTGGATTTCTTAGGTGAAGTGGAGGAAAGATAAAGAGGAAGCTGAAACACTGTGAGTCAATGGCAGTGAGTCAATGAAACTGAATAAAAACTCAAATTACCAGCACAGCAAATAACTGCAAGTAAATCAGTTTATCAACCATTAGCATGTGAATAGGCAACTATGCAGCGAGGTCAACATTTTCAAACGTTTTGTTGGCTACTTTTGAAGTATAACTTACCATTTTTTTTCAACACAAAGTATTCATAATTACAGTATGTTTGTATAAAGTAGGGCTTCAGCTATCAAATATTTTAGTAATTGAGTATTCTCCCTTGCGAATTCCAGTGATTAATCAAGTATTCGGATAAAACGTACTTTTGCTTAGTTAAAGAGCAATTATAAATATATAAGAGATATAGCTGTAATGATACACTAACTAAGGATTCAATTTGTATCACGATTTTTGACCCACGGTTTGATATACCCCACCATTTTTTTTTTAATTAAAATTTTATTTAAAACACTAATCTTAAAATATATGTCATCACCTTTGAATATGGTATTTGGCTCCTCAAAGAGTTCAGTGTTATGATCAGAGTATGAGATCATGTGTGACTACAGTCACTGATGGTATCAGGTAAACAGTAAACCAGATCATATTACTAGAAATCACACAATTCTCTGTTCGTTGCTGTAATCACAGGAGCAGACATGCAGCACACTAGCAGACATAACATGCATTGAGTTTTAGCTGAAGGAAGACTGAAATGACTGCGGACACATTTTCACGTTGCGTTTGCTTATTGCTGTCTATCCATCCGTCGTCATTCAGGATCTTTGGTAATCCAGTAATATGATCTTCTCTTTGCTTGTCCTCAGCTGTTCTGGCATCCCAGAACACTGCAGCTGTTGTTGCTAACCGGAGCACCGGTAACCGGTTAGCTCGAAGCACGGTTAGTACTACAGCACCAGCTGCAGTGCTAACCGGAGCTCCGGAGCTACTCCTGCAGTACTAACAGAGCTAACCACAGGTCCAGAGCTCAGTTAGTTCTGCAGCAGAAGCTCCGGTTAGCTCGAAGCTAGCTTGTTAGCTCAGTTAGCAGCAGTAGTGCTAACCGAGCACCAGGCCTCTGGTTAACTCGGTTAGCATTGCAGCAATAGTTGCAGCAGCGGACCTCCGGTAGCTGCAGTGCTAACACTACAGGGACATGTATACAGGCTATCACAGTCCATGCTTCAACTTCAGCTGTGTAGCCAAGCCTAATTTGTATGGGACCATGTTTACAATACAAAGCAGTCCTCTGTGAAATGATGGCCGCACATATGCAAAACTTTGGGAAGTTCTGGTGGTCCTTGAGTAATTAATATCAGGAGGCATTCAACATAAGCTCTGTGAGCACAAGGCTCATTTGAAGCTAGTGTTACACTTATTTGTAATTTGGGTGACTCTGACTACTGTTAACGGTACTGTCCGTGCACTGCAGAGTCACGTTAGCCTCTTTAGCCAGTGCCAGTACGCATGGAGAAGTAAACAGAAGCGCAGGGTAAGGAGGAGGGGGGGCGTGGTCAGACACAGCTCAGGATTATTTAAAGGTACAGAAACAGTCTGTTCTCAGTAGAGCTCAACACAGATTTTTTAACTGGCTGAAATTCAGGACCAGGGCTGAATTTGGGGTAAACACTTTGGATACAATATTGTTGCACGTCTGAGACCTATATAAAATTGCAGAGAAAGTGTATAATGGGAGACCTTTAATATAACTTTAAAAGTACATATGTAATCTAGTCCCTTTTAAGCTGCCATACTCCTAATATTACATCTATTGGATTGTGTGACTTGTTTTAAGGGGTTAGTTCAGATACACCAAAGTCACACACTCAAATGGTCGAGGCAGCAGAAGACTACAAACTCCTGTGTCTAAAATACACCACAGCACTAGAAGTACACCCCGTGCTGGTTCTGTGATCTTGTTTCTCCAAACGGGTGGTACTTCAACCACTATCTACTCTTGGTAATTTACTGACCGTGGATTAATGCCTCATACAACCCAACTTCAAAATACCCAGACAATCCTTTTAAACCAGGAACATGCTCATACAGCCCCAAGTAAAAACATGTTCAAATAGTTATTAATCAAAATCTGCATTTTTTTGTTTCTGAAGGAATGATTAACATTTTGCATGGTTTGGGGCTGCGCTTCCTGGCTCTGGGGCACCACACTCCCTTCATGGTAAGAGAACATTACTGTGGCTTTCTGTGGCTCAGCATGCTTCTTGTTCCTTCACTTCCTGTCCCTCTGCTGTTCACAGCATATCGGCATGGCTCATAACTACAGGAATGTCAGCCAGGCCATCCAGGCAGTGAGGGATTGTGGGTATGAGATTTCGATGGGGCTCATGCCCAAATCCATCGGCCCTGTAACATTTTGTTTTACTGGAACCGGCAATGTCTCCAAGGTACTAACTAAAATAAACTAGAATAGACACTTAATAACATTAAATCAGTATTCATCTGATAAATTTGACTTTATTCTCTCGTCTTCCTGCAGGGAGCCCAAGACATCCTTAACGAGCTTCCTGTTGAATATGTTGAGCCTCATGAATTGAAAAACGTCTCTGAAACAGGAGGTATGATATTCCTATGATTGTCTGGTGAGGGGACATTCATTATTCGTTTACTGCATGTTGGTTAGTTGGGTGTTAAGGGATCAGCTAGCACACACAAAGTGAACACAGTGAGTGCTGCAGAGTTGCACAAGGATAATAAGTTTGAAAACATTGAAGGTTGTGTTTGTTTTTCAAATCATCCACTTGATGTGTGCATGCCTAATCTTGCCGTGTGACCATGGCAACTGTCCCAAAAAAGACAGAGGAAAGTTTTATCCCTTCAGTGAACAGACAAAATAATCACCCTCAATAGTTTGGTCTTCAGCCATAACTGCTACATCATGACATCAACATCCTGAAGTAAAAGTACACATAATGCAGAATGGTTCATAGCAGAATAACCATACCATAATATTCTTGTTTGTATGATAATTACTGATGCATTAATGCCACTGCATCCTTATAAATTTGCTCATTTTAGCTTTACATACCGTTAAGTGTCCCATGATTGTTTCCCCCAGTCATTTACAATATGTTGTTGTTTTCTTCTAAGACATGACCAGAGTGTACGCTACCGTTCTGAGTCGACACCATCACCTGATCAGGAAGAGTGACGGCATTTATGATCCCATGGAGTTTGAGGCCCATCCGGAACTTTACACGTCGCACTTCAGGACCAGTGTGAGTCTGCTAGCTACTAACATACCACCACCACTACCACTACCATAGTTACAACGCTCCTCGTCCAAACTGCTACCTGCTCCTGTCAGTCCTTCAGAGTCTTCATCGCACTATTTAAGTCGTCAGGGCTAAACGTCCTACCAAATGTCACTAAATTTCTTCAGATTTTTAATCAAATTGTGAATTTTGGAAACGATAAGAGTCAATATCACACTTAACACACTGTAAGGAGCGCTCTATGGTATGCATTGATGTAGTAAAATGTTGTTGCTGGAACCGCAGGTAGCACCCTACACAACCTGTCTGATCAACGGTATCTACTGGGACCCCCAAACTCCACGACTCCTCAGAAGACTGGACGCCCAGAAGCTGATGAGGCCAATTAAAACCTCAGTCACATCCACCGAGGGATCACCAGTGTTGCCTCACAAGTAAGAGCATTGCATTGTAACAGAGTTTCTCTTAAACTAATTACACTAGTGAAATTAAAAAAGGATTGGTGCACGTAATGCAGAAGCAACATTGACAACTGAGAGTTGCGTTGGGAAGAGTTGGGCAGCACTGTGCTGACTGTTTGTCACTAGCAACACATGCAGAGGTAAGCACAAGATGAGTATAGGTGGGAGTGTAGATGAAACACTGGAGAGCTGGAAGACCAGCCCACAAGATCCCTGTCAGCTACAACAGCAGTGAAGAGACAGTTGTGTATGTTAGGGGGAGAGTACGCCAGCGTAGCTCCACCATGTGTGGATGGAAACTAACACCTCAAACTTGCTAGGGCACATTTGATGGCATCACTCTGTGAAATACAGACGTCTTGGAAATGTTCCTTATTTTCTATAATTAAATTTACCAAAGGGCAAAGAGCTGCCTCAGTCTCCAGCAGGAGGACTGTGTCTGTCTTTGACACATGTACCACTGGTGAGTTAGTAAAGATTGTCAACAAAAGAATTTAAACTTTTTTCATTTGACTGATTCTGGTTGCCTTAAACTTGAAACATATACAAACTGATATATGTGTTACTATTATATAAAAATATAGTTGATTTTTTTTTTTTTTTTTTTTTTTTTAGAAATTGCACAAGTCATAGTAAATGAACACCAGTGCAGTGTTGTAGCTAGCTGGCTGTCTCTCCCCAGAGGTCAAAAGTCACGTTATTATCTTCAGTCATGTTTACAGAGTGGCAGTTCAGCCTGTCGCTCTGACCCCTTGAACACCCCTGTTGTCTCTTTCTACAGGCTGCTGGCCATCTGTGACATATCAGCTGATACCGGAGGCTCCATAGACTTCATGAACGAATGCACCACCATAGATAAGCCATTCTGTATGTACGACGCCGACCAGCACATAGATCACGACAGGTACAGTGCCAGAGACCTGTGTCCTCACCAGTATCCTGCACAATTCTGTTTCTGCTGTTCAGACTGAGCTTCAGCTGTCAAAACTACCAATACCTTCACACTCACACATTAAAATAATAAAAAAAGTCTGAGTGGATGTTGATCAGATTTGATAGGGTAGCCGATGGTAATCTTAGCTGTCTTGACAACCAGCTGCAGAAGGTTCCTTCCCTTTCCTTTTTTTAGAGTACCACAGTATATTAAAATGCTTTCCTTTGTGCAACTGTAGAAGCAGATGAAGAATTTCTGTGGAACTTTTAAATTCCTGAAAGAACAACCTCTGCTGGGCTCTCTTAATGATGTGGTGGGTGTTAAAGCTCCAGCTCAGGTCCTTGGCTACATGCACCTGCAAGAACTTAAAATTTCAATCCTTTTTCAAGTCTTCCCTGATAATGCAAATGCAGAAATCCACTAAGATATATAGGTTTTCTTTTTGCTGAAGTCACTCATTTCTATTGTTGTGTTTGTGTTGGGCATGGGGATGTTGTTCTTTCACCTGACAGACAGGATCTGGACTTCTTCTCGTTGTTTGGTCAAATCCTATAGTGGTTGTAATGGAAATCTGTGAATTTGATGAGTGTTTGAGTTGTGACAGGGAGTGCAGTTCATGTAATTCTTATCGGTACATGCCCTTGTCTTACTTAAATGGGGCTTTCCTGGCTAAAAGAAAACTCTGGATTTTCTAACCCAGGTCGTCCTGCCTTGGTTCAGCGTTAGGATGTTTCACACAGACGGCTCCCACAGGTCTGACCTCCTGCTGTGAGAGCTGCTGCCTGATTATTATTATTTTTTTTTTCATGGAGCTCGCAATCTTGTCAGTGCGCTGCCATGATTGCTAAAATGATGTGCGAGGTCTCTAATCAAGCTGTGTATAAACATGGTCGGGCATGCACAGTTCACATCAGGATTCCCCAATCGGTGGGATTTCCCGAGCGTGGCGTAGGGCTAATTCACATATGCGCTTCCATTAAAGATTGTGTCACTACACATTTGATTTGTTCGATTGAAAAAAAACTCTCTGCCCTTCAGAGGTCAGTCTTAATAATGTCATTGGGTTATTTAGTGGGCTGATAAATTCCTGGGTTGATTGGAGGGTCATTTGACCCGCGTCAAAATAACGCAACAACCCTTTCACACAAGGGGCTTTACATTGCCCAATCTGTCCCAAATGTCACATGCTGGAGAAGCATGCACCCTGAAGACATCTACATGTCCATATTGAGTTACATTCATTGCGCCACCAGGTAAGTCAAGTTTCCGGCATGAAAATGCACTGCTGTTTCAAACAACGCCAGTACCCCTGATGTGCACGAGGGGCGAGGACCTGTTAAATGCTGCATGCTGCCATAACATCATTTTGTTATTGACCATTAAGTTGGAATATTGAATTTGCATTTCACTGCATATAGTCTGTAAAGTTTAAACATTGTTAATATTACTTTTCTGTGTAGGTTCTCAGTTATCCAGGTCGAGGTAAATTGTAATAATATTAAATATGATATAATATAATATTACCGTATATAAATAACATGAATGCTTCTGCTGCCGGCAGCGTTGAGGGAAACGGGATCCTCATGTGCTCCATTGACAACCTTCCTGCTCAGCTCCCCATTGGAGCCACCGAGTACTTTGGAGACAGGCTCTTCCCCTACCTCTGGGAGATGGTAAGACATCTGGGTTTAGCTGAGCTCAGAACAGATGGTGTTGTTGTTTGGTAGCTTCTTTCTGGTTTCTGGTTGTGTTTGCTGTGGCAGAGCGCCACTGCAGGTTTCACGTGGTGAACTTTAAATTTAGCGGGACGTTAAATTTAGTGTTCTGTCATCATCAGCTGCTCTCAGACGCCACCAGACCACTGGAGGAAGAGGAATTCAGCCCTCAAGTCAGAGATGTAAGTCTTGCTATGAAATGTTTCACTGTATTTGCTGTTAAAGCCTGTTTCTCGTTTTGTTAGTTATTTCGTAATTATATTGGATTAGGGCTGTGCGATATGGATAAAATTCTATATCCCGGTATAGCCAAGTTTATATCCTGATAACAATACATATTCCGACATAGTATTTTTTTCTGATGTGTTTTTAATTTCCATTCTGCTCTCCTCCGTCTCCTCTGCGGAGTAATCCCTTATATGCTTTTATTCTGGAGGCTTACTTTGAGAGCGAACGGAAGTCTGGCTGTGTTTGCACTGTGTTTTATTACAAAGTTTGGCTGGTAATAAAGATATGTTTTAAGCGATAATAAATCATTCACACGCAACACAATGTCCTCCATGCTGCTTTATCTCTGTTTGCTTCCGAGCTACAACTGCCGCAGACCTGTCCTTACGGGTGACATAAACATGCTACCACAAAGCAGTAGCGTTGCTGCGGTTACAGTAGCCGTCATACTATTATGTCTATGCTTCATACAATACACGTTTTTAACTCGCATGATACATTTGGATTATCCAACGTTGAGTTGTACTTTACACGACGTATCTAAACCACAACCAGAGTAATGTTCATGTTAGCCTAGCAACAGAGCTAACTAAGGAGCTACATGTTAAAATTGTGATATAAACAACAGAGGCTTAGACGGTAAACATTTTTCTACCGCATTACGATATATATCGTAATATCGCACAGCTCTATATGTGTAATCATTCATCTATGATTATATCTCATGTTCTCAACCTGATATTAGCCAAAAATGAAGGTATTTAGCCTGAGATTTTAGATGAAAGCTTTACAAATTCGTACACTTCCATGCTAACGATAGCATTGTTTTACTTTCCATCTGTTATAGGGGTTATAGGTCAAGGTCACTGTGACCTCACAAACATCATTTTAGTATAGCTGAAGAATACAGATATAGACAGATTTTCTGTAATATCATTTTAAATAGCCGGGAAAACAAAAGTCTATGGTATCCATACCCTTCAATACCTATGTTTTATTTTGGTTATGCAAATCATTTTGTGAGATGTGTTCCTTTGTTCCTGAAGGCTGTCATCACCTCAAACGGAGTCCTGACCCCAAAGTTTGAATACATTGAAAAACTTCGAGAAAGGAGGTAAGATGTGTTTCACTTTGGAGTTGACATAATGTTGTACAGTCTGTTAAAGGAAAAGGCATTAACCTTTTTAATGTGGATGTCCTTTTTAATGTGTTGTGGGTTGATGTAGTCGGTGAGTTTTTCTGTACTCAGATGTACCAAGATGCATTGCATGTAAGCTACTTCGTCTATGACTAATGCAGCCTTGGGCTTTCTCTGCTGCATTTCTTTGGCTGTATATTCGGGCTCCAGTAAATACAGCTGAATATGTGAGTCGGCCAAAACACATGAAAACAAAAAATATGTCCTTGTGCAAAACATTTTCTGCAATGCTTTTTTGGGACATCATAGGAAGCCAGCCAAGTCTTCTGAACTGAGCATGTGATCAGCCTTCTTGAGCTTGAGGACTTTAGCAGCAGCATACTGAATCATCTGCAGCTGTCTATTTTTTTTGAGAGAGACCTAAAGGCTCTGCTGTAATATTTGGATTTATTGATGCTCAATGCATCGACCAAATCCTGTTGAGACATGCAGCATGACCATATTGCCAAATGATACTCAGTTCTATTTTCTTTAGCTACGGAAGAGTTAACAGTTAAATAAACAGAATGACTGGTCTTGCTTGACAAGTACGTCACTGCCACCACATGAATTTGCTGTGTGCTGGAACAGGTTTTGCTGTTGCGAGCTTTCTGTCACATAGCGTGCACTGAAGAGTTTAGCTTCAGTAAACTAAATTTATCCTGCATTTACCATCAACACTGGACATCCACATGTGAGTTAAGTGCTGTATTTGGTGCACAGTGTATGTTTTAAAAATGTTGTTTTTGTGGAATGTGCACTGTATGTGTTTGGGCATGTTTGGTGCTTGTTCTGTATTTCAGGATGTTCTTCATTTGGATTATACGTAGATGTCAGAATATTACTTTGGCATATGCCTGTTCCATTTGCAAGTTAATGTAACCAATCTAAGGATGAAATGATTGAAGATTACGGGACAGGTAATCAGTATTTCTCACGTTCTGATGTAGCTCACCTATGCTAAACTTTATATTAAGTATAGTGTTCTATCATTAAGCTTACGAAAGCTTTGTAGTCTCCTGTTTTTTGCTGTTTTCCCTTCACCTTTTCAAGAGTTGCAGCGTGTCATGTTTTTGTGTCCTCCAGCCAGCAGGCAGTGCTGTAAGCTGCTGTAAGCTGCCCTCTGGTGTCTGCTTCGCCAACCTGCGTCTGCATTAACACCTTGGCTAGCGTGCTAATAAGCTACAGCTGGTAGCCAACGTCAGGCACTGGACCTTTGGGTATCGAGGGGTAGAAACATCTTTTCTCTTCACGTAAAAACAAAACAAAAGCGCCACCCCATCAGTCGCATCAGTCTGTCTTGCTTTGCTTCGTTACATTTTTTTTTAAAAATCTGATTTTGAATCATTTTGTTTTTCAGTTGTCTCCAGATTCAGATGAGAAGATCTATATCAGTCTGTGCATTCAGTACAGAGAGAGGTCCAGGGCTTGATTAGCCACGTTTGGCAGAAAAACTGGCAATGGGCGCAGGTTACAGAGAACAAAAATCCACCTTCTTATAAAACCAAAGCTGTCCTTTTCCAAGAGTTACATCTTAATGCAATATAATATTAACCTCACTGCAATATGTTCCACAATAGTTTAGCTAACAACAGAGCAGCTTGCATGGCTGTACACTGTTTTCATTTCTTTAGCTTTGTTAGCTTGCTATATAGCAAATGTCTCATCAGCAACTCGCGTTTGTGTTTTGAAAACTAATTCAGATAAGTAATCTCAAGGAGGCCCTAATTAATTATTTGATTGCCTCTTTCCAGAATTATTCTTTCCTGCCTTTAGTTTTGGTGAAGGTAGGCAAGCGTTTTGTGCTAAGCTAGGGTGAACTTGCTAAAGTCTGAACTGGGTGCACAGAGATGAAACCGATCTTCTCCTTTGACTTTGTGCTGTTTGACAGAATATTAATACATGGACATGTTTATCATTTACTTGAAATCCTTATCAGCATTCTACTCATTGTTCTTCTTTTTTTTTTTTTTTTTTTAATCTGCTTTGATTAATTTCTCTATAGCCAACATGTTTAGCTCCTTTTACCTCACTGCTTATCTGCAGCTTCAGTCAATATTGCTGTTAAACATTTTAAAGAGCTTGTCAGATCCATCTGGACTCCATAACATAATTAATTGATCGTAAATATCTTTTTTTTTCCAGACAAGCCATGCCACAAATTATTAATCCTATTGATTGAGTTTGGCTTCTTAAGATATGTAAATTGCGGGGAGGAATCCTCCTGAGGGAATGTCTCTTTTATTTTTCTTTGTTTTTTTTTTGTTTTGTTTTTTTTAATTAAGAGAATGAGGCTAGGCGGTAGCCAGGCCAGTAGTCGGACCTCCAGCCAGTCCCCCTATGACTCGTGCAGTGTCGCGTCCAATTAGTCCGATGCTAACGAGTTTAGAGGTCTGACTCCGAGGGGGAGGGGGTTTGAGGCGTTTGGTGGTGAGATATTAGTGCCACAGGTCACTCGGGTGATGTCTCCATTGTGGTGTTATTGTTGTTATGGTGTTAAGATAATCCAGCATACAAAATCACAGACTTCTTAACTGAAGCCAGTTGTTTGGAGAAGGCCTCTCAGTTTAATTAAAAGGTCTCGGAGCTGATTCCTATGGGCTCCCATGGCTTTCATTCTCTCTGTGGTTACATGTGACTAATACTAAACAATCGGCTTTCCACTACCCATTCTACTGTATGTTAAGCATGAAAGGAAAATATTTATGTCTGAAATACATAGTACGCCAAATGAGTATGCCAAAAACACAAGGATATTCTACTTCGTCCAGGTGCATTTTGTGGTATGGAGGCCAGCTGGCTGTTCTCATCCACCATGATAATCTTCTGAGCTGCATATTTCTGAGCAAGAGGGTCAAGATTTAAAGCGCATTGTTCTGATAAAGTAGTGTGCAGTATGTACGTTGTAAGTGTCAACAATTCAAATTTCTCATTCTGTAATGTTTCATTTAATCCCTGCTTTGTTTAGTTTGTAGAATGTTAATGATATGATATAAGTTAAGATCTTCTGGCTTTTGGCCCTGATGCTCAGAAAACATTACACACGTATTCATTTAAGTTTTGGCTTGTTAATGAGAAAGCGTAGAAAAAAAACGTAGCATTAGTTTTAATATTAAATAATAATTATTACAATTATTAAAGAAATATTACTTGTATTATTAATTTTACTCTAAAGTTGCTTTTAATCTTAATTAATCAAAATAAAGAGATACTTAAAAATAATCTTACTATTTTAATATTAATACTTAAATCAGTCAATACATTTTCTGAAAAATCATGTGTGTGTGTATATATATATGTAAAATATCACTTTTACGGAAGTGTCATTTTCAGGTCTTTCACAAACAGTATTTAATTTTTTTTTGCTTGTCTCTCTCCCCATGCTCCTCATCATTTGATTTAGTTTTAACAGAGAAGCCTCACTGCTACCATGACTTTTTACGCATTGCATTGTTGTAGCCATGATGTTATACCTAGACCTCAGATCTCCATAGGAATATATTAGGTAATTTATAGAAAAAACAAAACAATATTTAAGGCTACATTTTTAATATAATCACTACTGTCTCTTACAAGGATTAATTTTAGGTTATATTTTGTACAAAGCATGTCTGAACATTGCAGTGTTAGAGGTGTTTTGATTGCAAAACACAGTATGTAAAAAGTCAAAAGTTCAGTAGATTTATTTCCCTTTGCTCTTTCAGAAAGACTGAAACCAGTTGATCATGAAATACAACGATTTGATCTCCTCCATATTGTAAATTCAAGTTGATGAATGTTGACCAGATTTGATATTTAATACAAATCATGACCTTTTCCTGGTATTTCCATCTTTAAAAAAATATGTTCTTTGTTAAAATCATTGTAGCTCAGTTAACCAATCTGTTAGGTGGAATCACAGTTAATTTTTAACTTTTTATGATGTGGTTTTTAAGTTGGTCTGTCTAATGTCCCTCAGGGAGAAGGCTCAGATCATGAAGAAGTCTGGGATGAAGCGTGTGCTGCTGCTGGGTTCGGGATATGTCTCTGGGCCCATAGTAGAGTATTTGACTCGCGATGAGAAGACCCAGGTTACCGTGGGTGAGTTTACACTCTGTGAAAAGCAATTTAAAGCCTTTTGTCACAAGTGATCATTGAAATACCTTAGATCTTTAAGTTTAATCTTTGTGACTAAGTACATGTACTGTATTCTAATTAAGTACAAATATGAGGCACTTGTAATCGAGCATTTTGATTTCCTGCTACTTTTACTGCAAGGGCAAACTATGTGACGTGATATAAAATAGTTAACTTTAATGCAGCATTAGTATATTTATTCAGAAACATCAGATAACAGTCTACTGTGAATTACCTAAAAATATAATGAAACGACTGCAATAATAATTGACAGCAACCTGTTGACTGTATTTCCTGTGGTTTCCTCTCTCAGCGTCGGTGCTGCTGAAGCAGGCGGAGGAGCTGGCAGCCACATATCCCAACACCATCCCCATCATGCTGGACGCCAGCAGCCAGGAAGGACACCTGGATTCTCTGGTCAAAGATCATGACTTGGTCATCAGGTACAGCATGCACGGCTGTCGTGTGTGACAGAATATTTGTTTACCGGCAAAGTGAATAGATGTCATTTAGTTTCCTAAAATAAACCTGAAAATTTTGAGGACATTTTTAGATGTTCTTTTATTCTTAAGTACTCTGAGGTCACCTTTGAAGAGACCGATTAATTTTTGACTATTATTTTTATTTATTTGGCCACGCCTCCAAAGGGGGCATATTGTCTATCATTGAGTTTCAAAGTGACGATAAGAGTTATACACAAATAGAAAAGAGTACCTCTGGTCAGCAGCAATGGAACAAGGGTCCAAAAGATCAACTGAAGTTCAATTTCAACGGTCCTCACAACCAAGGAAGTTATGCCTCTTTTCCATGCCTCAGTAAGCAAGGTCCTTGGCTGACTGTCAATGTAACACCATGTGAATCTGCAGTAGGAACATTAGTAAACTCTGTTTACGAATAACATTGAAAGAGTTGTTCGATGTCAGTGACTCGGCAAATTAAATGAAACATACAAAACAAAATGTAACTGCAAAGATCTAATATAAAGAATACTGCTGAAAAAATTTAAAAGAATAGGTTCTGCAACAAATAAAATACTTCTCGAATGAAAGTGCAGGTGTGTTAACAACAAATACAGCTGTACACATATTTCTTTTCTAGTATAAAAAGAAAATACTACCGAAAACAAGTTATTCAATAAATAAAATAATTAGGCCTATCACTAGCAACATTTCAGTTCTACGTTGTGTGTGTGGGGTGTTTTTCCCTTGCATCAGGGGTAGTTACAGTTTGGCTGGTGCAAGTTTGTCCTTTTGCAGATGTGTAGCCAATGACTACTGAATGTCAGCAGGCAGCTCCTGTGTTGTCCACTTGTCTTTCTCGCTTTTCATGTTTCATGTATTGTTACACCCTCAGGGAACACTGTAGTGTTCATAATGTATGTCTGTATAGTGTGTGTAATGTACTCACATACTATCCACAAGTTTTGCTGATGGACAAACTAGAAAAGAGTGTGTTGAGTGGAGCTGCACCATACGTGAAGTGGAAAAGAGGCATTAGTGTTGCATTTTACACAAGAAAGCCTTTGTTGACATGTCACACTTGGCTCAGTTTTCATCAGTCTGAGATAATTCACTAGCCAGCTGTGCTGAACGCTCACGCTCTACTTCTCAGCATGCTGCCGTATGCGCTTCACCCTCTCATCGCCAAACACTGCATCAAGAGGAAGGTAAACATGGTGACTGCCAGCTATCTGAGTCCTGCCATGAAGGAGCTGCAGAGCAGGTGATATACACAACAGACAGATTGAACAGGACAGAGTCAAAAATATGTTTAAACTAGTGAACTGATTTTAGTCTGGTGACATTTGTAATTCAGTGCCTTAATATCAAGAGATAGAAATGTAATATCTGTGTGTGTAAGTGCGGAGGAAGCGGGCATCACCATAGTCAATGAGATGGGACTGGACCCGGGTATTGATCACATGCTTGCCATGGAGTGCATCGACAAGGCCAAAGCTGACGGCTGTACCGTAAGTCTACATGCGTGTGTGTGCAGGATTGCTTGAACACATGCAGGCATCATGTTGATCTGATGTGGGAAACTTTTACTTCAGGTCAGTCTTCACTTGGGTAAGTAATGGAACAAACTGGATGAGCTTATGCCAGATAGGAAGAGTTCTGGAGATAAGCAGTATCTGTAGTCAACTCCCAATTCAGTGGAAATTTTAATTGTATTTCCACAAACGTGGGAAATGAAAACACAAATTATCCACTGCTGTCTTATGAATGCTGATGGAAATATGACATTTCCATTGTCTGTATGTGTTATTCTTGAAAACATGCTCTAATCACAACATATTTCTCTCATGGAGACGAACACACAGAGTTCCATTTGAACAAAAAAAAAATCTGTTTCTGTATTTTGAAAGTGTTTTTCATTTGGTTCTCTGTAATTTATGTTGAAACACCGTTTATATAATCAACAACAAAAGAAACAACAAATGCTTGTTTGGACAAAAGGTCGACCCAGACCACTAGAGCACTGGTGTATGAAAATGGCATCGGCACCTTTGTTTGTCTACCCAACCCGCATAAAATGAGGAAAAAGAAAATCTTTCTTTGTTCTTCATTACAAAAGCACAAAAGGGCGCAGGCGGTGTGCAGACGGCTCAGAGTGGCTGACCTAAGCATATACAGGCCATACTTTGGTCTGCTGTTAACTCCAATACGCCTTTTTTGGATAAATTTGATCTCTAGACAGTATTCTTTTTGTGCATTTGTTGAAAGGATATGATAAAACAAATGCTTACTCATATTTAACACCTTTTATAGGTAGTTTGGGGCAGCTTAAAAAAACTTGTTTCTTTTGTTGCTGAGTATAGTTGTCTTCTTTTAAAAATTAACATGAATTACATTTATTTCCGACTACACCTGACAATGTCATTAATGTTGTCATTCAGGTGGAGTCCTACCTCTCATACTGCGGTGGCCTTCCTGCTCCTGAATGTTCCGACAATCCTCTTCGCTACAAGTTCAGCTGGAGTCCTTACAGCGTCCTCCTCAACACCATCAGCCCCGCCACATTTCTCCAAGGCAGCCAGGTTACGAGGCCTCAAAGGACCAGAGATTATTTATGTGCAAGAATCTTTGCCTGTAATTACAGTGCTGTGAATCAAGGGGAGAAACTTTGTGTGTGTAACTTGTCCAGGTGGTGAACATACCGGCTGGTGGGTCTGTGATGGAAGCCACCACGCCGATCGATTCATTCCCTGGTTTCAACCTGGAGGGTTTTCCAAACCGCGATAGCACCCAGTATGCTGAGGCTTACGGCATCGAGTCAGCGCACACGCTGATCAGAGGAACACTGCGCTTCAAGGTACCACACACACAATTGGCCCTATTTATTTGAGTATTTATTGTACAAAATTTCAGCTTTACTTAGTGTTTGTTGTCTGTCTTTGCAAGAAATGTTCTCTGTGAGTACTTAATTAATTCTGTTGATCAACTTCCTTTAATTGTTTGTATTATTGCACATGTTCTGGAGAAAACCCAACGTCTGTGTGTCTTTTCTGATCTGTCTTAAGCCTGGTTTATGCTTCTGCGTCGCGGTGACGGCGGAGCTAAGGCGTAGACCCGACGCCGTCGTTGAGCATTCGAAGCTCTGCGTCGAGGGAACACGTTGCTCTGCAATTCACCGCCAAGCTGCTGGGGGGTGTGGCTTTGTCTTTGTGTGGCTTCTGGGGGCTCATATCGGATTCCTTGGTTTTCTTCTGACAGTAAACAATGACAACTGAGATGGAGCGGGTGTTTCTGGAGATGGAGCTCATAAAATCGAAAAAGAAATGCTGTTACTACAAATGTTGAAGCACAGAAGACGTTTACGGAGGTGGTCTGTTCGACCATTCGGTATCGCTCGTGCTGCTCCTTAAATAGCGGTGTTGTTGAACTGTTGACGGGAAAAGCAACTGCCGGAAATTACGTTCTGAGCGGACCAATCACAGTCCTTGCCGTTCACGTCTCAACGCGTTGACACAACGCGTAGTCAGGATTTTTTGGAGGTGCGCGTCAGGCTATGGCGTAGGGGTCTGCGTTGACGCCGTAGCTACGCCATCGCTGCAACGCAGAAGTATAAACCAGGCTTTACATGGGCAACATAGCCTTGAATACGGTTGTGGACAGCAACTCTAATGCAAATACATGACACAGAATATATTCAATATCCCATCATATTTGGTGGATAACATAAAACCCTGCAATTAATTATTCCTGTTCTTTTATATGCTATTATTAACTGTTGTCCTTTTCCTTTACATTGACACACACATTATCACAACTAAACATGTGTAACACAGTTACTTCTGCGTGTGATGTCTCACATAGGTTTAGTATGTGCAGAGCAAAGATTTAAGAGGTGGAGTCTCACTGTAGTGAGGCTGAGGAAATAAAGTAAATTATCACTATAAATGTCTGTTGTTCGCCATTCAAAGTCCAAATCAAACTGCAACAGTCTTTCTGTCGTTTGACCAGTGCACCGTGTGTCTGGGTTGTTATTACTGCTGGTTGCATTTACTGTTGAACATACAAGAGGGTACTTTATTCTGCTTCTCAGTGTCCTGTAAGAAGCATATATCGCTAGAAAGTCAGTTTTTCATGGTATCACTTAAAACAGTCATCTTCAGCTGATCTGAGAGGCTTAGCAAAGAGTTTAAGAGTTTATTTGGTTTAAGGAGGATTTTTTTGTATTAAGTGATCCTTCTGTTCATCAGAAAAGAAATCTTTGTGAAAATGTAAGTAGTTGTTGTGGAGTAGAAGTACAAAGATAATAAATAATGATAATGGTAAATGTACGAGGTTACATTCCACCTCTGTTATCACTGCCTGAACCTGATTTCCACTATCTTTTGGTTATTGTGCTCCTGTGAATGTCTTCATGTTGAGTCTTGTTTTGTTCCACAGGGCTTCTCAAAGGCCATGAGTGGGTTTGTCAAACTGGGTCTGATCAACAGCGAGCCCTGTCCCTACCTGCAGCCTACTTCCTCTCCTGTTTCCTGGGTAAGAACGTCCTGTCATTGTTTTAAATAAATAAAAAATAAAACGGTGAAGGGTTGGTGTGCTCAAAGGCAGCCTCAGAGCAGTGCCTCCAGGTTCTTTCTCTCCAGCCTGTCAATCACTCATTTTATGAAAGGAGCTGTTTTGCTGTTCCTCCACTTGAAGTGTCTGTGGAAGTGGGTTTGCTGATGAGCGTTTTTTCAGCAGATAATGTTTGTCGTCTTTTATACAGTTTTGAGATGAAAAAAACACAGCTGTGTGGAAATGTTTATCAGAAATCAAAAAGCATGATTATATCTTTAAATTGTGCCACTTATCTTTCTGGAAGCACTCAAATATCCATTTTTTTACTCTGGAAATGACATGCAATTAGAAATATTGGTCCATCTGCAAAATGGTGCTCCGTGTACGTGTATATGTATGTGTGTATATGTGTGTGTGTGTGTGTGTGTGTATATATATGTATATACGTATATATATATATATATATATATATATATATATATATATATATATATATATATATATATATATATATATATATATATATGTATGTATATACGTATATATATATATATATATATATATATATACATATATATATATACACACGTATATAGGTGCTAGAACAGAGACTAGGAGCTAAAGAGGAGCTAGGACAGAGACTAGGAGCTAAAGAGGGACTAGGACAGAGACTAGGAGCTAAAGAAGAGCTAGGACACAATGTAGGAGCAAACTGAAAGCTTTAGAAATCGTAGCAGAGAGGAGTTAGGGCAGTGTTGAGCTTTAGAGGAGGACAGACAGTAGCTTTGGGAGATATTTTAGGTACAAGAGGAAACAACACATGGGACTGAAAGTGTTTGAATGTGACAGTTGGGGAGGATCTCCAGTAAAAAGAGAAAAATGTCGGTCCTCTCCTTTCTACAGAAAACACTCCTCTGTAAACAGATGGGATTATCCTCTTCTATCTCCCACGATGCTTTTGAAGAAGCTGTATATGAACGCACCGGAAAGGACGACTTTGTGATGGACAGCCTGAGATGGTGAGACACTTACATATTATGTCTCTGTGGCAGATACTACAGTTTGTAATTTCTTCCGTACAGATGGGCCTATAAGCACAGTGATGTGAGACTGGGCTGAAATAGGATCATTTCACCCAAAATGGTGACGTAATGACATTTTGGATTTAAACTGCAACCTGACTGATTTGAACCTAAATTGAACCTAAACTAGAATTACAGCGTTGCAGCTGTAATTCTAGTTTAGGTTCAATTTTGATGTCACTGAAAATTTGAAATGCTGGTCTCTCAACAGATTATAGTCTTCACTCTGTTTTGACCAAATACCGTAATTTCTGGACCATAAGCCGCTACTTTTTTCTCACGCTTTGAACCCTGCGGCCAATACAACGGTGCAGCTGTTTCAAAATTTTTACGGGCTAATGGCCAGGTGCTCCTGACAGGTGGAAGACGTGATGCGCCAGGGAAGATGCTATTTTTAAGCTTAACTTTTAACACCCTCATCATGAATAACACATGAAGAAATGCATATGATGCGATCTGGCTACGAAGGGGAGAGACTGAGAAGGTGTGTGACGGAGCCTTTCTGAGGCTGAAGTCCAACATTGAAGAAAACAACTTTGGTGGTTTCAGTGCGCAGGAGAAATATGACGATAGCCTTCAATTACTTTTCTGTTTTTTTAACCAGCCGTGTAACTGCCGTTTTAGTGCCATGTTACAGCCGCGTTTCAGGTACTGTTTGGAAAAAGCAGTTAAGGTTTGTACCGTAAATAAATATTTAAATAATCTTTCTGTTTACCATCTTTCTGTGTACCGGTAAATATGTCATGTTACAACGTGACATAAAGTGCGGCTTATACTCAGGTGTGCCTTATAGCCCGGAAAGTACGGTATGTAGTTACTGTGTTTGGTTTTTGAGTGTCCTCTGAATGCCAGAGAATGTATTTTTGAAAGTCATTAAACTGTTTGTGCTTCTTGGCTCTGTGCAGACAAGGCAGAAGCTGACATCTGCTGCTCCTTGTAGTTAGCGTCGGCGCTGTGGATGCCGGCCTGACAACAATGCACTTTTTACTCCCGAATACACTCTTCAATTTAAATCAACTTTTCCAAAGGTCTCTTCAGACCAAGGCTCCGTGCTATTATTGTTCTGCTGCAGATAACGGTGAAGGGAAGAGGGGCCACAGTGGCATTGAAGCGTAAATTCCTTCAACAGTAAAAGTGAACTGTTGGAAACATTCTATCTGTGCAGTTAAAAGAGTAAAAAGCCAACACGCTTGCAGCGCAGATTGAATGACTTGTTCATTTATTCAATTCACCTGCAAAGCAGCGACAAAAAGCAACTGCTCATCTCTTTAGATTTAGCCAAGGATTTGTGGGCTGCTGCTGCTGCAGCAGCACTACCTCGGTGTTAAATCGGAGTCATTTTCTTTCAAACCCTTTGAAATGGTTTTGTGAAGGTTATTCTGTTGTGAGGACAAGTCTTTCTTTTGTTTCTGTGTGTGTTCAGGTTTGGGATGCTGAGCGACGAGTCGGTGCCTCATGGTGACAGTGTGCTTGCTGCTCTAACAAAACATCTGGAAGTCAAACTGTCCTACGGTGAGACACAAGCTCGCTTTCATTACCACAAATCAGAGAAACACAAGTGCCATACAGTATGTCATACTAGTACATGAAATACTGATGCATTTTCTCCCGTGGTTAGAGAAAGGTGAGCGAGACATGATCATCATGAGGAACGACATTGGGCTTCGCCACCCAACTGGCGAGCTCGAGACCAAACACATTAGCCTGGCAGTGTACGGCAACCCCAACGGCTTCTCCGCCATGGCTAAGACTGTAGGATACCCAGCAGCCATTGCTGCTCGCATGATCCTTGATGGTCAGTGATGTCAGTCGAGGGATTGTTTCTGCCTCTGGAATAAAATGAAATAAAAAGTGAGCTGAAGTTTAATCTCAGTTCTGTTTCTTTGAAGGTGAAATCACTACGAAGGGACTTGTGGTTCCCATGATGAAGGAGATCTATGGGCCGGCGCTGGCCCGGCTGAAGGAGGAAGGACTTCACTTCATGTTTAAGAGCACCCTGCAGGAGTAGAGCCGAATCTCCAGGGAGAGATCAGTAATCACTGTAAATACTATCCAACAAGTAACGAGAACCTTCACATGAATCCTCATCCTATCAGCTACCTTTTCACCTGCTTTGTCCTCTGTCTGCTGATAGATAAAATACATATCAGTCAAATAAACATATCAATTGTTAAACAGTCGAAAAAACCCCCCAAAAGCTCAAATGTTTGAGTCCTCAAACGTTTCATTGTGTCGAAATTAAATTTTCAGCTAATTTGAGAAGGCAGCTGATGATCGTATTCTGTCATTTTTTTGTTCCAGTTTAATATTAACATCTGGAGTTTGGCTCAATCTGTGGCAAAATTGTAATTGCTTCAAGAAAAAAAAAACAATCTTCACACATTTTTAAATATAAAAAATTAAAAGCACAAACAACAGATTAATCAGGTAGGTCTGCTGGGATTTGAGACAACTTCTGGAGACGTCATGCAAAAGTGAGTCTGCGAACATTTTTATCGGAACAGGTGCTGAACCTTTTAAGTTTGAACTTGTCAGCATGCTTTCTGTGTTAATCGAAAATCCAACAAACCCAGCTCAGTACTGCCCTGACCTTCAAGCTGTGATAAACTTGTGCAGGAAACGTCACCTTAGTTACGCTGTCGGTCGCAGTGAGCACTGAAGCAAAGAGCAGCTGCTGATGATTATTGTCAGCTGTTTTGCGCAGGACCGTGAGTTGACTGTTTTATTTTGTGGGTCACAATTTGATTATTTTGTATGCTATTTAATTATCTCCACCTTAATATCATAAAACATTTATAATAATACTAAAACTAAGCTGTAAGACTGTTCAACATTAACGTGAATGAGTCAACGTGCAACGGTTCGGTATCTAATGATCACCACTTACTTTCAGTTTTCATTAAGCTCCTCCAGCTCATTGATCTGAATTGTTTAGTTTAGCTGTATCATAAAATAGTGACATGGGGGATTGGAGAATGGTGATTCTATCAAGAACTATGCTGTCAGGACAGTGCCAGTGTTCACAGGCTCTGAGTAATTTGATCCCTCCACAGTTCCAAATATTGTGGCTTTAAAAGTCTGACAGCTTCCTGAGCTGGGAGCCTCAAAGCTTACAAACCGAGACGTATACTGTCGGTCATCATGAAGATATTCTATCCATTCACACTTATATTCATACCAACAGCCTCTTTAGAGTCACCACTTAATCTAACCTAGATGTCTTTGGACTGTGGGAAGAACTCACACAGCACCACCTGGTAATATCGTGTGGGCTAAATTAGCCATTTTTCGAGCCAGGTTTACGGAGAATTTAAAAAAAAAAAAAGAGGACATCATTAAAAAGAGAATTTGATTAAAAAAAAAATGAGGACATTAAAAAGAGACGTAATTATTTTTGGTGGTGATTGATTGGATGCGATTCAACGGCACCGCCAAAAATTAATCAGTTTTAAGTTTTAAGTTCGGCCACTTCCAGCCAATCCAGAAAATTTCGTCAACAAGCGTCCATAAGTTTTTGCGTTACTTTGCAAACCGACAAACCAACAAATAAACAAACAACAAGCAAGCCTTGGTGAAAACATAACCTCCTTGGCGGTGGGGGTAACTTTAAAAAAAAAAGGTTGCCGCTGTTGCCTTAGCGGAGGTCTGCGCTCTCTTAGTGCTTTTCTAGTTTGATCTTGTTACTTTCACGTTAAAACAAGAAACTAAATGTATATGGATAATAATTACTTATAAATGAATAGCAACACTCAGCAATAACAGAAACAACTCAGAATGATATTTAGAAAATTTATTCTTGAGATGAAGGAAGAAAAATGTAACCACTGCAAATGTGTTGTCTTTGAAATAGTATTCATTAACTCGTGGTCTCGACTCTGTCCATGAAATATCATCAGTAACTGGCTCCCAGCCTATGGCAAGCTCAAAGAAAGAATTATGATTTCAGATGATTTAAAGAGTGAATTTTAAGGTTTCGTTTTTATGGTCTGCCACCTAACAATATTTATTGTTTCCTTGTGCCAGAATGTGGTCACATTGTAAACGGTTTGTTATGTGCTTTAAATGGGTAAAAGCCCAGAGAGTTATTTTATACTTACCTGAGATATATTTTTTAAATTAATATATCTGTGTGATATGTAGCCTATATGTGGGTTTGTGAAGGTTTTAGAAGCAGTGACAAATGACAAATTTAAAAACAGTTCAGTCCAACATTAATTATTGGTTTGACTGATTGCCCAACAACTTTTTTTTTTTTTGTTCTTGATGTTTCAGCTGACACGCTATTTTCTTGTAAAATCTTGTTTTGACATTTATGAAAAAAATAAAAGCTGTTCTGATACTTTCTTTCATTTACTTTTTCATTATTTAAAACATTTTATTCATAATTTGCATGCAAATTCAATTAACTAATGTATATTTTTTTAAAAATATATTTATTTATGAATTCAGCATCATTAACCAATTGCCAAAGTGTAAAACCTTTTATCTAATGAAATATTATAGTTTTACAGTTCTGGAAAATTCATTCTAAATGGTTTTTTTTTAAAACTAAAAATTGTACTGAACCTTTTGAGCTTTTCTTATATCATATTTTGCTAAAGGTGGTGTAGTGGTTAGCACCGTCACCTCACCAATTTCTGTAAATTTCTCTGTGAGATGAATAAAGTATCTATCAGCAAGAAGGTACCGGGTTCGATTCCTGGCCTGGGGCCTTTCTGTGTGGAGTTTGCATGTTCTCCCCGTGTCTGAGTGGGTTCTCTCCGGGTACACTGGCTTCCTCCCACCATCCAAAAACATGCATGGGGATTAGGTTAATTGACTGATTTAAATTGACTGTAGGTGTGAATGTGAGTGTGAGTGGTTGTCTGTCTTTATGTGTCCTGTGATGAGGTGGCGACTTGTCCAGGGTGTACCCTGCCTTTCACCCTAAGACAGCTGGGATAGTCTCCAGCCCCAACGACCCTATGTGAGGATAAGCGGTAGAAAATGGATATTTTGCTAACTTTATTACTTTGTCGGCACTTTACTCAATAACAATCAGGTTCCTACTGAAGGTCCCATATTGTGTTCCTTATCAGGTTCACACTTGTATTTTGTATTTTAACTCAAACATGTTTATAGACTGTATTGTTCAGAACACCCTTTATTTTTCTTATACTGTCTGGCTGTATTTATCTAGTTAAATCATATTGGAAGGGAATAGCGTTGCTAGGCAACAGCTTTGGTCGTTACTTACTTCCTGTCAGTTGACATTCTAAATGTGTTGCAGCGTATCATGTTTGTTTCAAACTGAAATGGACTAAATATTGACTATTTGTGACATCACAGATTAAATCTCACTCCTGACTGGTAGTTGTAGCTTAGTGGTTGGAGTGTTCACCTTTCATTGTGGGTCTAACCCCCCTGCTCTTTGCAGTGCAAAATGTAAATTCAGCCCACTGCTCCCTTACAGGATGGGTTAAATGCAGAGGACAAGTTTCACATTTATATACTTAATGTATACTTCCTTTTAAGCAAAAGTGTAAATACTTTTTTTTTTTAATGTAGACCTTTTCCTTGTAAATTGAGCACACTTTAGCTCTTTAGCATTCTACTTTAACTTAAGAATAGCATCTGAATAATTCTTCTGCCACCCTCCAGCTACAGTTTGACTTAAAGATCTAACCTATAGTCGTTGTATGCATTCCTGATCCTCAGCTCCTCTGAAAACAATCAGCTTGTTTACTTCCATTCAATTTGGAGGCAGCCATGCAAACTAGGCCACCAAGCAGGGGATAATTGGGCATGTAATTATGAAAAGTCAAAAATGCAAATGAGGTGTGGATACAATGGCAGGTCAAGACGATGTCTGAGACACTTGACCTATTTTCTGTCTTGAAAAGGCTCATTTCTTGTGGTGACTTAGCCCGGATTAAAGCAAGGGAAATCAATTGGAATAACCAGTTCAGTGCAGGGATTAAAGCATGACTCCATAAAGGGAAAATATATAATCCACAGGTCAGGCAGCACTTGGTTTTCATCAGACCACATCTTTATCGTCTCTATTGCTGTGTTTGTTTCATTAACACCTCTCTCATCTCAGGCTCACGTGGCTGTCTGCTCCATCTTTTGTCTCACCACCATGACCTCTGACCTTCAACCTCTTTCCTGTTGGTGGTCTCTGAGGCTCATTCTGTTGAGTCTGAGTAACGTGGAATAATATCTCTCCTAAAATGTAAATGTTACATCATTATTTCTTTAAGACACAATACTATGACATAATGACACAGTTTACTTTTGATTTGTACAGTTGCTTATAGACTTTAAACCTTTCCATAAAATTTTACTTTCCCATAAATATCATAAACCCCCCCCATATTATTATTTTATCATAAATTACACCCTGTATTATTTATCATATTTTATTATAATCTGCACCTTGCATTGCTCCTTCAGATTTTATCACAATTTGCACCTTGCATTCCTATTATGTATCTATTATAGTATAGATTTGGTACTTTATATCTTATTTTATTTTTCATCTTTCTTAACCCTGCATGACCCTGTGTGTTTCCATCTTTCAAGGTGCTGGAATTGTGAATTTCTTTGTGAGATGAGTAAAGTATCCATCCTTCCATCATCAGCTCATCTGAGTTAAGTGCAAGAACTGATAGTTTACTTTTTTTCAGAACATAATTGAATAAAACATTACTGGTATGCCATACAGTAGTAAAATTAATAATTTGTATTACCATCATTACTTTAAATATTGTAGTGTGGTGCCTTATAAAAACAGTTTTAACCATTAGCATCTAAAATAGTTATGCTGTTATGAAGCGTTCCAAAGTCTTGTTAGTCAGCTGCCAAACAGTTGCTGTTATTTATGGAATTGTTAAGTAACATTTATGTTTATGCTGCTAACTGTTTGTCGTGTTTAAATGCACAAAACGCAGAGATAAGTGATTTCACTATAGTTTTGTGTATTACTATATTTACTACGCATATTATACAAATACTTTTAATGACATACTATTCTATGACTATATAAATGGTATTTTGAGTATACACGTAAGTAGCAATATTATGTCTCTTTATGTGTACTATAAAGTTTGTCTTTTGAATAATATCCTTTATTTATACATTTTTTATTTAAAGATGTGACATGTTTTGCTGCAACTCCACTGTACTGTATAGCAGGTTCTGCACACCATAAAAAAAATAATCAGATAGGCTCTTTCTTTGGATTCCTTTCACTTATTTAATCTCTTAACTAATAATCCAGCAACATTTCATGTCCAGCTAACAAAACAAACATGTCAGTACCCCATGCATCACATTTAGTCTGTTACAAAATCCAGAATATAAAAGCATTAATGTTCTCCAACTAAGCAATTAGAATTAAACCATAACATTTGAATGCACTAAAAATGGTAAAATATAAAAATCTAAAAGTATAAATAGAAATTTGGTCCATTGAGTTGATTACTATAATATTATTTACATTAGATTATTATTTTTATTATTCCAGGCCTTTATTTGACTTCAATAGCACATTGCTGCTACTGTTGGTGTGGTATTTACAGAAAGGAGATATCAGTGCAGGAGCTCTATAAAAGACAAGCTAACAAAATATCACATTTGATGAAAAAAGATGCAATTTTCCCCCTTTTTTTTTTTTTTTTTAAACCCCCATTTGGCTCAGTGCCAATAAATACAAAGGCTTCGTAAAAGTTAGTTGTGAAACGTTTCTGGACATTACAGCGTTAAAACACTGGACAGTTAGTCTACAGCTTGTATCAAAGTTAGAAGTAAAGGATGAAAAATACAAAAAGGCACACTATAAAACCGCAAGGAGTCCAGATCTAGCCAAGAGTCCTGGAGGATGCGGATGAAGTTTTGTTTTTGTTGTTTTTTTTTTTTTAGAGCACAAGTCTAGCATCAGGAGTTGGTGTTTGCAGAGGAAGGACAAAATGCAAAAGTTGTAAAAGTTAAACAAGTTCTTTGTGTTTTTCTTTTTTGGGGGGGGGCTTGGGCACTACACCAGGGATTCAAGGCTCTCTGCGGTGCTGGCGGTTCCCACCACAATGGTACCGTTGTTGTCAGACGACTGGAGGGTTTTCTCATCTTCTTTCGTTCCGATGAGACTCAGCATGGCTTTGTACAGGAACTGATACTGCTCCTTTAAAAAAAAATGGTATATTTAGGGGTATTTCTGATCCCAGTATCACTCTGATCACATGCTAACTTACACATCCATAATTTCCAACTAAGTCCTTGATGAAAAGGATTGAATGTATTCCGAGTGAACATTATCCCTTTATCACTGAAGTGGATGCCTGCTTATAGTCAATTCTTTCGCTGTAAGTGTCCAACCTACTGTCTCCGTTTTACCTATAATTACTACCAATTTAGAGTTCAAAGTTTTAAGAAATGATTAAAAAAAAGACCAATTAACTCTCTGAGTGCCACTGATGGCTTTCGCCATCAAAGTGTTTTTTCTGCAGCAGGTCGCCAATTGTGGTGAGATCAGAGCAGGAAGTAGAGACCACGTTTAGAGAGCAAAACAAACAGATTCTGGACAAAAAGTGGTGATTTTGGTGAAAGTGTCTATTTCATGATGAAATAGTGTCTCTTCATTCATTTGAGCTATTCTGTGTTTTCAAAACATCCTGTTGGTCTTGACATATGACTCAAAATGGGCAAAAACACTGGCGCAATGCACTTTTGATTTTAAAAAACGGCTGGCACTCAAAGAGTTAAATAAAGCCTTACTATTATCCATAGTGAACAAAAACATATTTATTCTAATGTTTAAATGGGTTCATGACAAAACATGGTGTAAAGTACTTTTCCTATTCAGTAATCAGGTACCAATAGGAGTGTTTCAGGACTGAAAGTCTTCTATCAGCTTACCTCAACTGACTTTACGTTTCCTGACCTGTCAACAGTGTGAAAGAACAGTAGATTATCGTCAGTTTATGACGAGAGCCTTACGATGTTGCTGAAGGTTCCTGGCCTCATGAGGTTTGTCAGTTTGGCCACTTGGAAGACGTCGACCGACCCTTCAGCCTCCAGCTGACAAGTCAGAGACGACAGAGCGCAGAATGTTCCTGCTGTGACTCCACCCACACTTGAAAAAGAAATATCAAAGTTTATTTTTCAGAACAAATATCAGACCAGAAAAACCCAGAGATGTTGTCTTTGTGATGGTCCATGTTGACCACTCTGTGAAAGTCTTACTCATCGTGGACCACAGTGGGGCCGTCCTTGGCTGAACACTCCTCTTTCACCAAGTTGAGGAGCTCAAAGGTGTTGCTGATTGGGCTGTCTGGATTCGGCCAATGAGGGGCGCAGTAGTGTGTCACCTCCAGGACATAGTCGTCCTGATTAAACAGGGAAGAGAGTAGATGTCTGCCACAACAAATCAACTTTTCAGGTAGGTTATGCTTTAATATGACATTTTCAGACGTAATGCACTATACAATGGCTTTTTATATGAACTTTTTAAATATACTCTACTATGATATATTCAATACAATGTACACTTTGTAACAAAAAGTAATTGTATGACTTTGAACATGGGACCTAAACCTTTTGCACTAACCTGTGTAGCTTCCAGTACGTAGTCCTGGACCACCAGCATATCCTCGTTGGTCAGACAGATGTGATTCTCACTCCTCTGAGTGACAGTGAACATCTCATAGCTGATTGGCTGCCCTTTACGGGGCCACACAACACACATCTCTGCCTTCTCCTCCTCTGTCTAACAACACAAAATGTTGTACAAGTTACAAGACAGTTACGTCTGATCCAACAAGAACACCAGAGATGGAACTGAACATCAGGGTGATGCATGATGACTGAAGTGCAACGGCCCACACAAGGTTAAAGTGCTACTACACCTACTTGTATGTGACATGGAACATTCAGTTCGAACACAAAACTCTCCTTCAAACTGCAAAGTGTGATACAACATGTTAAATATAGACTTTAGAGGTGTATCTGCTGGACACAGTCAGGCTATGTGTTGCCAAGTCAACCCGTAGTTCAATGATCTGCTGTAGTGATTATCTCAAACAATAATAGTTGTAATCTCCAACTGGAATTCCCAAAATGCTGAACTCACCGTTTTAATGAAAACATATACAGACTTTGCACACACACAGATGACAAATACCACAAATCTCTCACCTCGTCTGACAGCGCCCCCAGCAAAGACACAATAACCTGGGTGTTGTGGTCCCATATCATCCTCCAGAAGTCCTTTATGGTGCAAGGCAAAGGATTCTGGGTGATGATGAACTCGCAGCTCTGCCTGTAACCCTTCAGGAACAAAGCCGAAACGAAACAATAAATGCGTTTTCTGTATCTTTTTACTTACTACTTGGATTGAGGTTGTTCTTACTATGATGTACGAGGCATTAATGTAGTCTGACGTTTCCCCCGCTGACGTAGACAAGCGCACTCGAGACCTCTCAACTGCAAAGATAGAAAGAAGAAAACAACACGGTCAAAACAAATTATATGGCTCGACCGTGTACAAATTTGTTACACTTGTTTGTGACCAGTCAATGAATAATACGTCATCAATAATGTAACTTCATCACGTCGACATTGCCACAACATGCACAAGTGGTCAACGATAACCCCATAAGATCAAGGCAGCCACATTATTAGAGCCAGAAGCTGCAGGTGCTCTCTACTTCACGCAGCCCTGTCGTCATCGTGCTAAACCCCCCCCCATTTATCAAACGTTTTACAAAGGCAGAAATAAAAAGAATGGTTCTGAATCTGGTCAGCAAACTACAAGTAGCCTGTTGCCGTACAAACACTGCAGCTCCAGAGCTGACCAACATCTGGGACTCACCAGGTACCACAGAGCAGCTTCTGTTCTTGCTGCGGTTGCAGTCCTGCAGAGCTGCAGAACAGTCGTGCTGCTTCACTCCAGAGTGACAAACCAGCTGTGGGGCGACAGTAAACATCTGTTAGCGAGTGGAAAATCAAACTGAATCATTCTGTTCATCCATGAAGGTGTCCATCGATGCACAGAATCATGAAAATTGATTCATTTTTTTTTTAAACAAAGTTCTCCATTTGTTTCAGTGTATTGTTTGACATTTTCATTCTTTATTTGGGTGTTTTTAATAACAGCTAGGGTGACATGGTGGTGTAGTGGTTAGCACTGTTGCCTCACAACAAGAATGTACCGGGTTAAATTCCCGGCCCGGGGCCTTTCTGTGTAGAGTTTGCATGTTCTCTCTGTGTCTGTGTGGGTTCTCTCCGGGTGCTCTGGCTTTCTCCCACCATCCAAAAACATGCATGGGGATTAGGTTAACTGGCTAATTTAAATTGACCATAGGTGTGAATGTGAGTGTGAGTGGTTGTCTGTCTCTGTGTGTCCTGTGATGAACTGGAGACTTGTCCAGGGTGTACCCTGCCTTTCACCCTAAGATAGCTGGTATAGGCTCCAGTCCCTCCCATCTAACCTTTTTTTTTTTTTACTCTTCTATTTACATTAACTATTTCAATTAATGCTGTTCCTTTGTGATTCTGATATCACACCCCTGTGACTTATTCATATGTTTGCATAACTTTAGGAGATGTTGGGGTGGGGACTAGTAGTTATAAAGCTGTGGTGGTGTAAGCCAATAAAGACTGAAATTAACAAACTCACCTTGAACTGTTTGTCCAGGCGTGTCCTCCCAGCAGGTCCTGGGATCAGCAGCTCATCCACGTACTTGTGCAGGTGAGCCGCCATTACCTCAGTCTCTCCGGACAAGATGGCTTCCACCAAGGCATCATGGATGAACACATACTGTTCCTGCAGAGATGACAGAGACAGTGCTGAGGTTATACTCTGACTATTCAGTCACTCACACTGAAGTCTAATTCTTGTATGGATAGTAAACAAATATTATAATAGTTATAATATATAATATTATATTTTTTCCACTATGAATAAGCAGGCAGCTGAAATTAAAGATAGAGCAATAGAATACATTTATTTTCATAAAATACAAGTAAGAAATTGAGCTCTTACCTCTGTCTGAACTAAGTAGTTCCTCTGTGTGCGGATGTGTTTTAGGAAGCCTATGACGTTCACAGTGCCTTCTTCTTTCATCTGCTTCAGCATGCTGTCCAGGACCACATATGTTCCCGTCCGGCCCACACCAGCACTGCATAACCATGAGAAAGAAGAATCAAGCTGAATCTGATATTCACTGAAGTTAGGATGAAAATGGAAACTTCCATCTCATGCCATTTAGTTTGATCATTTCTTACCTGCAGTGCACCACCACTGGCCCCATGTCATCCGTCCTGGCTTTGGACGACTTGCGAACGAAGCTGAGCAGCGGCAGTGCAAACTCTGGGACGCCCATGTCGGGCCACTGGGTGTAATGGTACTGAGTCACTGTCCGCTCATTGCGTCGCCCCTTCTGGGATCCCTGCGGGTAGTGATTAAAATATAACTTCCAACAGAGACTTAGTGTTTTCAGTTGTATCATAAACTTAAAAGTACAGAAGCATATTGCATTCATTGGATGAAAAAAAAATCTGTTTTTTCGACCTGTTTTGAGAGGTAATTTTTCTGTTTTTTGTGATAATTTTTTCAACCTGTTTTTAGAGGTATTTTTTTCTGATTTCGTGGTAATTTTTTGACCTGTTTTTAGAGGTATTTTTTTGTGTTTTGTTATATTTTTTCTGTTTTTAGTGGAAATTTTTTCGACCTGTTTTTAGAGGTAATTTTTTCTGATTTCGTGGTAATTTTTTGACCTGTTTTTAGAGGTATTTTTTTTGTTTTTTGTTATATTTTTTCTGTTTTTAGTGGAAATTTTTTCGACCTGTTTTTAGAGGTAATTTTTTCTGATTTCGTGGTAATTTTTTGACCTGTTTTTAGAGGTAAGTTTTTTGTTTTTTGTTAGATTTTTTTCTGTTTTTAGTGGGAATTTTTTCGACCTGTTTTTTGAGGTAGTTTTTTTTCAGAATTATGTTTATATTTTTATTTTTTTTTAAAAAATATTTTAATATTATTAAGTCCTGCAAGAACGAATGACAACCTGCAGGTGACTCCTGTACAGTGATATGTCCAACTGATCCTGGAGAAACATTACTATGTTTAGGAGATCTGAATGGGCTTTCCTTCTGAACAACCGCAAAGTCTTCAGGTGCCTGCGTAAAGTTGACAAACTAATAGTCATACCATCTATATGCCTTAAAGATAGGACTATCGCCCAGTGTCTTAACCCAGATCAAAGTAAAACTTGATTAAACTTAACAAGTCTGCTTCCATTAAGTCAAGCTCTCCATAAAGGAATGAATGCGGTTATTGTTTCAGATGCTCTCTAAACTCAGAAAAAAAACATTCTGAACAAAAAAAACACAGGAAAAATAATTACTCAGCAAATCAGAAAAAATTACCCCGAAAAGCCAACCATAAAAATGAAATTACTATCAACATCAGAGAAAAAAATACTCTCAAAACCAAAACAAAAATACTCAGAAAAACAGAAATAATTACCTCAAAAACAAACAAAAAAATGTATTACTCAGAAAAACTTTTTTTTTCATTTTTCGTCAAGTGAATGCAATACGCTTCCATATAAAAGAGCTATGTGTGTAACATAAGCCCTTTTGAGACAAAGGAACTAGGATCTAAATTAAGTTGCAGGGGACATTTTACCCCCCACCAACTTTAGCTGTGACCATTTCAATTGTGTTCAATTGAATAAAACTCACTGTTGCACAGTTCAGTACATTCATGTTCAAGTTTTGATGTGACAGCCTTGCCTGGTCTGTTATGATCATGTTCTTGTGGTGGCTAATATTGTCTAATATTAGCAAACATAAATATGACAGTGTAACTTTAAAATTGCATTACTCTCCATATGCTACCTGAACTGTGAGACAAAGTCTATTTTTTAATTCACATTGGCATTTTAGAAATAGAATAAGGAACCATAATTACTGATTGACAAATGTCATGATATCTAAATAATTATTTTACTTGGAGTAGCCTCTGTACATTTCATGTGAACCATGTCATAAAAAATAAAATTTATTATTATTATTGTTATGGCTATTGAGCTGTTGTACCAAGTAAACTGAATTTTTTAGGGATAGTTTTCCAATTTATACAAGATTAAAGTTATATACTACATTACATTACGACTAACATGGTTGTGAGGCAAATTGTGCTCCATCAGTTGTACTGTAGCAATATTGGTTTCATAGTAATTTTCAATGTGCTCACAAAACAAAACTAAATATTGTGTTCAGTACATGATAGCAACAACTGTAGCTGATTTGATCAAAATATACACTTACTGTTTATCATTTCAGTACTTTTGGCTCTGAAAAGATGCCACTGAAAGCTTATGTTTGATGTATATATAATACTTCTATTTGTTCAAAGTGGCTCTTCCCTTGGCTCCAAGCCCTGAATATAACAATGAATGTTAAGGTGTATAAGGTGTGTAAATTCTGTTGTAATGTTTAAAGTGGACAGAGAATGGACTGACCTTTTTGGCGTGGGTGTTCCTGACAGTGAAGGTCCTCTGGGTGTAGTGGGCCAACACTCTGCTGCTCTTCACCGTCACCAGGAAGCTGCCATACTCCTCCTGCACCTCCACTGGCCAGTACTGATCACACTTCCTCTGGGGAAACAGGTAACACACTAACTATGAATTATGATGAAAATACAATTTTTTTTTATAAGACTTTTGTATCTTAATTCCCTGTAAATAAAAATAAAGACATCATCAAAATGCAAATGTAAAAGCATCAGCTCATCATTTTAACTTGCTCACCCAATTTAATTATTACATTTAACAACCTGCATATCAAATTTCAAAAAAGGCATTTTTTACACTCTGAAATGTTTGAAATAATTTGGATAATTTTGTGTTAAAGCTAGAGATGATTTTTCTGAACAATAATCCATATAATGATATTTAAGAACAATTAATGTCCAGGAATAAGTTGAGTCTGTGTAATTGAGATGTGGTCACTCACTCTTCCTTTCTCCACCAGGTTGGTGATCATTATGATGATTTGGACATTTTGCTCCCAGATCATCCTCCAGAAGTCCTCGGTGCTTGACTTCAGAGGACCCTGAGCAGCGATGTATGAGCGTGGCATCTTATAACTCTGAGGAAACACATCAGCCACTTTTAAAAAAAACCCTGCTGAAATCTCAAAATGCAAAATAAATAAAAAAAAAAGCTTAATCTTAAATCATAGTACGACATTAAAGTGACACCTTAATGGTGTCCAGCCATGCGAGCTAGTTTTGTGGGGCTTAGACATTGCTGTGTTTTTGAGTTTGCATGCTGTGTTCAGCATGAATGATGTTTACCATGTTCACAATCTTTGTTTAGTGTGTCAGCATGTTAGCAGCTGTACAGATGTTAGCAGCAAATTTCTGAAGCGGATGATGTCACACACACTTAGGCTGAATAATAAATAAGGGTAAATAAATATCTAAAATAAATGAATAAATGAATAAGTAAATAAACAAATTAATAAATGCATAAATAGATGGATTAATAAAAGAAGTCATTTAAAGATAAACAGGAGAAATATAAAATATAAGAGATCAGACAAAAGCCTGATTAAAAATGTGAGTCTTGTGTCTCTTCTTAAAAATCTTGTTTTTCTGAACCCTGCATGCCCCAGTGTGTTTTCATCTTTCAAGCTGCTGGAACTGTGGATTTCTCTGTGAGCTGTATAATGTATGTATGTATGTATGTATCTGCAAGAGTTAGCCTCTTAAATGTATCTATATTTCAAGTTAATAACAGATAAATAATAGAGCATGAAAAGAAAATTTGTTTTGTAAATGGGAAACATTATATGGTTCAGACCTACATTTAACACAGCTAAGTAAAGTTAGGTGGTGAATCATAAAAAAATAAATATAAAACTCAGGGGTTTAAGCTGTTATCAGTCCAAAATTCTTCTCTGATAATGGGGCGTGTCAGTCAGAGGAGTGATGACAAAGGAAATGTCAAATAAGAGACTTGGGACACATATGATGGAAGAAATCTATTTAAAAATGTTAGAGCTCCAGTACTCATGCAAAGCATTTGGGCGAGTAACGCTGAATGTAAATATCACTTGTGTTTGATCAAAGGAAAACTTCACAAGGACCAGTTAAGGACATCACAGGAAATGAAGTATTGCTTATTCTCAGCAAAGGTCGGTATTCAATCACTCACTTTGACAGTTTCACAGCCTTCACAGGACTGATAAGTGGGTAGTTGCCTTCATACTGCCAGATGCAGACAAAAGTGTGAACTAACAGATCCTCAACGCACCTTTACCAACTTTTTAACCTATACATCAGCTCTCCTGAGAGGCCGTGACAGTTTTTTGCCACAGGTGCCTTTCACAAAAATTAGATTTTAATGTGAGGTGCATAATAGAGAACCTCATAGTCCATGCTAACAACAGTATGTGTGGTGAATACGTTTAGAATCAAGCAAGTTTAGGAAGATAGAGGGAAAAGTGAAGTGCTTCTGAATGTGAGAATAAAATAGTACAGATTAGGACAGATTTAACATGCAGAAATGAGTTTCAGGGTGAAGATGAAGGCCTCAAGTTTATATGGAGTTAAAGTGAAAGCGAGTGCCTTACATCCACATAGTTCGCATTGATGTAATCCCTCGCCTTCCCATCTTTGTCGCCCTGCAGCGAAAGTCGCACTCGACTGTGGTCATCTGAACAGAACAAAAGATGAATGCATGATCAGATCAAATTACTGTATATTACAACTTATGCTCTAGTATTGGTTTGTGAAATAAATAAATATAATATAATGTGTGTGTGTATATATATATATATATATATATATACATACATATATACAGTCATGGAAAAAATTATTAGACCACCCTTGTTTTCTTCAATTTCTTGTTAGTTGGCCTGGCTCAACTAAAGGTACATTTGTTTGGACAATTATAATGATAACAACAAAAATAGCTCATGAGAGTTTAATTTAAGAACTAAGGATTATTCATTTTCCATGGTTTTCTTGATAATAACCAAAATGACTTAAATTCTTACATCAATAGCTATGGCATTGTACCGCCAAAAACACTACTTTTAAGCATTCCATGTTTTCTTTTCTGTTTGCTTTAAACACATGATACACATAAGAGTTAATACTTGATTGCATAACCATTGTTTTTGATGACTGCAGCCATGCGTCTTGGCATGCTCTCCACCAGCTTCTGACATTGTTCTGCTGTCACAGCAGCCCATTCCTGTTGGACAAATTCAAACAAATTTTCTTTGTTTTTGGGCTTGTGGTTCTCCATTTTGAGTTTGATGATTTTCCACAGGTTTTCAATTGGATTAAGATCTGGTGATTGAGCAGGCCAAGGCATGGTGCGAATGTTGTGGTTCTCCATCCAGGCTTTAACTGACCTTGCCGTGTGGCAAGGGGCATTGTCTTGTTGGAAAATCCAGTCATTCGAGGCAGGAAAGAGTTTTCCAGCTGATGGAAGAAGACTGTTTTCAAGGGTAGTCCTGTACTTGACCTGGTTCATTCGGCCTTCACACAATTGCATTTGCCCTGTTCCACTCAGACAGAAACAACCCCAGATCATGACTGATCCACCCCCATGTTTTACTGTAGGGGCAAGACAGTCTGGGTTGTAAGCTTCTCCAGGCTTCCTCCTAACCAGTAAGTTGGCTGGAGTGGGCATCAATTCAAAATTGGATTCATCACTGAAGAGAACCTTAGCCCAATCATCAACAGTCCAATCCTTGTGGTCTCGAGCAAAGAGTAACCGGGCCTTCCTCTGCCTTTCATTGATGAAGGGCTTCTTGCGTGCTCTGTGTGACTTCAAACCAGCTTCAACAAGTCGGTTTCGAACTGTCCTTGCCGAGCAAGTCACATTTCTCGACAGTGCCCACTCATTTTTAAGGTCCCTGGAGGTCTGACGACGATTCCTGACACAGGAACGGATGAGTGCACGGTCATCTCGTGGGGTAGAAAGACGTTTCCTGCCACGGCCAGGTAGCAATTTGGTAGTGCCATGTTCAGCTTGTTTTTTTTTTGTAATGAACGGCTGTCTTGGAGATCTTCAGTTTTTCGCTACCTGTCTCTCACTCATGCCAATTTCCAGCAGTGCCAAGATGGCTGCCTTTGTTGCTTCACATAATTCTTTTGTTTTAGGCATTATGTGAGAGCTGACAACTTCTGAGTTGTGCTACGGCTTGAATGTAAGCAGGAAACCACTCTAGGCCTTTGCATGTGCAGTGCTGCTTGTGACATGAAATGGCCTCTTATATACCCTGGGAATCAATTAAGCTTAAGAATGTCAAATAGGACATAAAGTATTATGTGACCAGCTGCATTTTTTGTTGTGTTCATTGTATTATACGTTTAGTGGTACCAGATATTAGAATGAACAAGAAATTGAAGAAAACAAGGGTGGTCTAATAATTTTTTCCATGACTGTATATATATATATATATATATATATATATATATATATATATATATATATATATATATATATGTATGTGTGTACATATATACACACATTTGTGCTTTTACCTACTAATTTTCTCATTATAGCACATACATCAACTACGAAATGACCAAGACTTACAACAAAGGACATTAAAAGACTACAAAGAGAAAAAAAATACTCACAATGACAATGAAAAACTCCACAAAGAAACAACAAAGACAATTAAAATGACTATGAACAGACATAACAGAGGGCTCAGAATGACTACAAAGAGACACAATGTGACAACTAAGCGACTTACAATGACTAAAGAGAGATACAAAGTAACAACAAAAATACAAAATTACTACAAAGAGACAAGCAATTACAACAAACACCTACAATGAATGCAAACAGACAAAGTACGTAACAACAAATACACCGGCAATGACTAGAGAGAGACATACAAAACAACTACAACTAGAAAAGCACTCAGAGAGCGCAGACCTGCGCTGATTAATTTTTGGTGGTGCCGTTGAATCGGATCCAATCACCACCAAAAATTAATCTGTTTTAAGTTAGGCCGCTACTGACCAACCCTGAAAATTTTGTCAAAATCCATTCACATCTTTTTGAGTTATTTTGCAAACCAACAAACCAACATACAAATAAACAAACTCCGGTGAAAACATAACCTCCTTGGCAGAGGTAATAACATGCAAAATGACCACAAAAACTTACCAAAGCGACACAAAATGACAGTAAGAAATAGACACAAGGAAAGCTCTATAAGGCTTAAGGCTAAACAACATGCTCCTGTGTAAGAGGGAGGTCCCTGCATTGTATCATAATCCACATATGAGCAGGAAAGTGTGTGTGGGATTAAGTCAAAATAAACTATGGTGTGTGTTCATGGTGAAGAAGGAACATGTCACCCAGTGCAACAGAGATGCTCATTGATGTGATTTAATGGAAGCCTATGGCACAAATGGATTTGAGACACAAAAACAATACTTAGTATAAAACATTCAGTGTTGACAATACAAGCCATACAGAATACCACCATACCAATTTATCGTTTAAATACACATCATCCTTCAGAAGACCATTATTCCAGATTTGAGTGAGTAAAGTTGTAGAAACCAGAGCTGTCATTTTGTAGCGTAATGATCTGCAAAGTGTACTCACAGGCCAGGATGTTGCTGTATCTGTTTTTAGTCTTGTTGTCAGGATGGTTGGAGCTGTCAGTCGTCATCCCCATGTCCACTGTGCACGCCTGAACCTCCTGAACACACACACACACACACACACACACACACACACACACACACACACACACACGGTTGATTTGTAGATTCAAAAAGATAAAATATGACTCGTGAAATATTAGCTAAGTCTTTAGGGCTGGGTATAACTGAAGACGCTCACTTCTGTTTTAATATATTTGAGTTTTCCCATACCTTAATTTGACCTCGACTCTGCAGCTCAATGAAGCTAAAGAGAAGATTCATTTTCAGTTTGGAACAAGTTTTGTCCACTTGCGATTTGGCTCACTGTAATTTTTTTTCCTCAGCGCTGTCTATCATTTTTATAGCTTCATCGCTAAACTATATAACTATTTACGTATATATACTATATATAAACTATATATATAAACTATATACATACATATATATATACGTATATATAAACTATATATATATATATGTATATATATGTATATATATACGTATATATATATATATACGTATATATATACATATACGTTGAAAACCATTGTCACTTGAACAAAGCGCACACACACACATATATGTATACGTATATATACGTGTATATATATATACGTGTATATATATATATGTGTGTGTGTGTGTGTGTGTGTGTGTGTGCGCTTTGTTCAAGTGACAATGGTTTTCAAAGATTATCTAAACATTTTACTTGACCAATCCTGGTAACCAAAGAAAATGTAAACACCAAAGTTTGGAGAGATTTTTGTCAAGTTTATGGGAGAAAAAAGTGAGGTCAGAGAGAGAGAAAACTTTTGGTTGATGTTTGTAAATAACAGGCTCCATTTTGCAGTCCAATATCAATTTCTATTGATGATTTGCATTCAGTTTCACACACAAACTTTACAAGACAAGACAAAAACAGAGATACTAGTGCAGCAGCCTCTGTCAATGACTAATGAAGAGGAGAGTGTCTTACCTCGTAACTCTCCTTCAGTTTCTAATGATGAGGGTGAGGAAGCAGC